>JASDDO010000031.1:363677072-364285494 GCA_030015575.1 Agapanthus africanus
CGATATCAAGTTCATTACGCAATAGGTTTTCAGAAAAACCTGTCGTAGCCCTCCGTCATTTCAGATAAGTCCTGTTTAGTATTCGTGCTGCGTTTGTTGACCTTGTCAAGGCGCAGTGTGCGGTAGCTAACCAGTATTTATCTGCTTATGCATATGATGCAGATTGGGTTAGGGTAGTCGTGCGGCCTTGTTGACCTTGTCAAGGGTCGTGCGGGTGGGTTTGATTCAATCAGGAAATGACGGGTTGAACTTGACTTGCGGTCTATGGTTTGTTGACCTTGTTAAGGTCATAGATCGTTCGGGGCAAAATATTATCGGGAATTTCAAGTGTTGAAATTTGCAATGAGATTGCATACCTTCTATGAGATAGTTGGATCCCGATACCCGCTGCGAGTAAGAGTTACTCCTGGGAGAGTTTTATACATTACAATTAGCCGATCAAGTAGGTGTCTAGAAAGGTGTCTACGGGGTTACGCCTCTGGGAAAATGAGGTTTACATTAATTAGGTTCGTGCGAAAGCACGGGGGACCTCCCTCAAAGTACCGACACTGGCCTGGCTGAAAGATTGGCGAACTTGTAGTGTGTAATTAATCCCGGCTAGTCTTTCCTTTTAGGGTTTGAAGGAAGATTTGATAAAAAGCAGTGGGAGCCATCCTGATTAGATAAAATAATAACCAATCTATTCTTGCAAGAGCGCACGCTGAGTGTTTTCTTCTCTCTCTCTCCAGGTAGCGATCATATCACGCCTTAATCAAGATAATAATACGGATTATTGACCGAACCCGCTTGTTATACTGAGCTGGGGAACGTTGGTCCCACTACAACTTATAATTGTTATAAGACAGAGCAGGAAATTGGGGAATACCAGATTTCCCGTGCCGCCCAAACGAAGAGAGTGCATGCTGATGCATCATCTTCGGGTATGTTCATTATACAGAACTGTTTCTCAGTATCCTCCGCATCCTGGGTATATGATACCGGATAAGGATCCCAGATATGTAATCTGTTACATAGGGCTACAAAAGGGTAGAAAAACTGAGAACGGGTGATAAGTTTCATGAGGCAGAAAACGGGGCAAGTGTTGCAGCCAAGTCTGTTGGTCACTGTCACCCTGTATTGTAATACATTGATTCTGAACGAATGTTATTAGATACCGAACCTGATATACAAAATCATATCTGTCTCTTTATTAGTAAAGAAACGATAAAATTTTGTATTGTTGGATAATGTTTTGAACATTTCCTATATCAAAAGTTGATCGGTTCAGGAACGTTATCTAAAAGCGTTGATGTTCTAAATCAAACTACAGTTCTTAGTATTCGGAACACACACAAGAGGAAGAGTTCAGAAATGAACGAATTCTTCTTGAGGTATTGTAGACTAGGTCAGATCAATGCGACCTGACTGGCTGAAGTTGCATTTAGATGTATATTTAAATCAGTTTGAATTTACATCTTGTGAAACTCGCCAGTCATGTCACAAAGATAAGATGACCATAGCTCTGTTTATTGGAAACAGAGAAAGAGTTAGTGAACTCTTGGGATGATACATGTTGATGTATGTAGGTCCCCTGTCTACACATACCAAGAATGGTTCTTTATACTTCATTACATTCTCTGATGATCTTTCGAGATTCAGACCTATGTTCCTGTTGAAACACAAGTCCGAATCTTTTGAGATATTCACAGAATATAAGTTAGAAGTAGAGAACCAAAATACGGGTATAAGTATTATGTCCTATGATGAGATCAGGGAGGAAAATACTTGTGCATGGAATTCCTGGACTATTCTAAAGGAGAATGAGATTCTCTCTCAGCATTACTCCTCCGTATACACCATAGCACGATGGTATATCGGGGCGGAGCAATCACACCCTATATGATAAGGTGTGCTCTATGATGAGTACTACTGAGTTACCTATTTCCTTTTGGGGGTTATGCACTTATGAAGCTGCGTACCTATTGAATAGGGTTCAAATCAAATCAGTTGCCTACCATTTCATATGTGATATGGAAAGGGAAGAGCCCATGTCTTAAGCTAGTTAAGATTTGGGGTTGTCCGGCTAATGTCTAAAAGCAAAATCCGGACAAGCTCGAGGCAAGGTCTGTAATGTAGAACTGGAAAGGTTCCAGCTATGCAAACTACAGCTTATGATTTGATAGAACCAAAGGATTCAGTAGATTCCAACGAACCTCAGCCTCTCCGCCGATCTAGTAGGGTTCCTCACCCACCTGAGAGATACTTCGGTTTCTCTATGACAGTGGGAGCGGGGATTGCATCATGAGATGATGACCCAACTAGCTTCGACCTGGACATCAGGAGTAAGACTCTGTAAGAATGGCTGGATGCTTAGTGATCTGAGATGGAATCCTTATACACCAACAAAGTATGGACTTTAGTTGCTATATCTGAAGGGTTAAATCCCCATCAGGAGCAAGTATATCTTGAGAAGATTACTTGGTGTACATGGAAAAGTTGAGACTTTCAAAGCTAGACTTGTTAAAGGTTTTCGTCATCGACCAGGCGTGGATAATGATGAAACCTTTTCCAGTATCTATGCTTAAGTCCATCCAGATCCTACTTGCCACGGCTACATACCATGACTACGATATCTGGCGGTTGGGTGCCATGACATCTTTTCTAAATGATGTTTTAGAAGAGAACGTCTATAAGTACACAGCCAGAAGGCCTCGTAAACAGTAGGAGCAGCGGAAACGAGTGCAAGATGCTTTATAGGATAAAGCAGGCATCGCGGAGATGGAACGTCTGTTTTGATGAGTTATTCGAAGAGTTTGACATCATCAAAATGGTAGATGAACCTTGTATATACAAAAGGTAGTAGGGAGTATGGTGGTGATCCTCGTAGAGTACGTGGATGACATACTCAAGATAGGGAAGGAGTTTCCTATGCTACGCTCAGTCAATCTCCGCTTATCACAAGGATTCTCCATATAGGATCAAAATGATACCTACTAAATCCTGGATTTTGGATTTATGAGATAGATCTAAATGGATGTTAGGCTACTCACTAGTTGTAGTGAGATGGTATCAGTTGATCCTGGGGAGAATCAATGGAAGGGTTCCAGGGTGATAAAGACGACTGAATGTCAGTCGCAGGCATTGTCTTTACCCTCAGTAAAGGGACGATATGTTGGAAGAGTTCCAAGCTAGATACCGTGACATACTAGACGATAAAGGCAGGATACATCTCTACTTAAGATGCTACCAAAGAGGCGGTTTGGATGTATAATGGTTCATGAGATGAACTATGTTCCTACCATTGTGAGACAATGGAGTTGTGGCTTATGCCAAGGAACGCCTGTCCCATCAGTGATCCAGACTTATTCTAAGGCAGTATCACCTGATCATGGAGATGGTTGATCTCCAAGGTGATCGAGGCAAGGAGAGCAGACTCAGAGGATAACAAGGCGGATCCACTCACGAAGGCCTATTCCCAGAGAGAGACTTTTAAGGGATGGTTGAGTATGAGATACTTCGACCACTGCTACAGATGGCCCTAGTGCAAGTGGGAGATTGTTAGTTATATGTATGCCCTAGAGGCCATTACTGTACATAGGATGTATATTGTAGTGGATGCTGGGACATATATAGGGAGGACTTTCTTGCTCGACATGATAGTATGCTATCTGGTTGCTCTTTACCTTAACGTGTATACTGATTGTCTCTCTGTTACATGTTGGTAAAGCCCTTAGGATGTGTACTTGACTACCAGGACTATGATGCGGATCATACTAGTGGGGACATGGTAGTCCATAAGTACATCCTTCAAAGTCCCTAGTCGTGGGTGTATCGAGACGGGGCATCGATATACCAGAGTAGACTAGCGTATACCTTCTCGACCCATACAGATGGGCGATGGATGATCCCATATCCATTGGTGTTTGACATCGGAGATGATATACGGGTGCTCAGTGGAGACTGGGTACACTGGACGGACTCGCCGAGAACTCCCAGATGGTATTATACCTCACGTCAGATGGCAGTTCTCTGGTGACACTGGTACAGAGTAGTCTGTTGACCCGAGATCGTCATAGAGTCTTGTGTGGTTCCCACTGTGCTTTGATTTCCATCTTACCACGTCCAAGAGGGCGTGCAAAACGGTGGTTTTTGGGTACAGTCCCGAATCACATGGAGGCAATGAGCGATAGGAGGGGATTCGTCTCTCCCGGTATAGGGAGTTGATGTTGCGCCGTGTTCGATTGGCTATAACAGGAAATCCCTGGCCAGGGTTGCTGAGATTTACTGGTAAGTGTTACCAGTAGTTTCTCGAATTGTTATAGACCTCATATCGACACGACTTATCGAGCTATTGGGGTCTGACGTTTACCACCCCTAGGCAAGATATGCGACATATCAGACGGACGGACCGGACTGTACGGTAGTGTTACTGGTTGGATTCACTGGAGTTTGAGCGGGCTTGCTCGTCGATCTTCTGATCGCTCAATACCCGGGTGGCCGTTACGTTTGGCAGACCGCTTGCGGCTTGTGGGTGTTTGATATGATCATCACCTGCTGCCGGCGTATTGACGAGTCTTTAGAGTCCTACACAGAGGTTTCCTGGCTCAAGCGAAACGAAATAGGAGCGCATATGAGATATGTGCCGGACCGAGAATAATGCGTGTATGTGATACCGTATTCTATTCTCGCGATGAATGTATCGAATGGTTGTATGCGATATAACCTAGTTATCGAATCAAGGATTGATTCAATAAGCCGATACATTGGATACTAGTCGGTTATATGCGATATGACCGGATCGTTAAATCAAGTGTTGATTTAATGATTTAATGTATAATTATATATTTGATATATTACTTTGCATTAACTAGTATTGGTTCACTTTATATGGATTTTCTCACTTGAATGTACAAGTTGTATATGTGATATACTTTTTGTGCAAATGTTTGTATCATGTTTGATGATACATGTTAACTTGGTTAAGTGTAAAGATTAAACCATGGTTAAATTGATGATTAGGGTTTTCTTTTTCTTAATCATTTATTTATTTATTTATTTGGAAAAGATTAGAAATGAAATGGTTGCAAGTTTTGTCTCTTTCTTTGAAGCTTCATGAAGCTTTGACTTTGTGACCATTTTGTCTCATGCTTAACCCTAACCCTTGCAATTAACCATGGTCTATTCTCTACACCTAATCATGGTTATTATTATGATAAGTATCCTTTTTCTTTTCTTTTTAAAAAAAACTTATCATAATAATTCTTTCTTCATCTTCATCTTCTTCTTCCATGAAGAAGCTTGACTTCATCAATGGTGGATTGATGAAACAAGTGAGAAATCCAATTCTAAAGTCTACCCACTTCCTATTTCTTCATCCTCTACCTCTTGCCAAGTAGTAGAGTGTGTTTCCTTCACAAGTTTTCATGGCTTGGTGAAGGTGGAGCTTGATCTAGTGATGCCTCGACGTAGATCATCTTCGGCACGTCGTCGATGACCTAGCCCGCTTCTTCTCCGATGAAGCCGACGCAAGAGCCCGGATTTCGATTTGGACAGCGAGGATACTTCGTTGCGGAGCTATGGAGGTGGAGAACCGGATCTACAAAGGTTGTATTTCTGTATTCTTATAGTTAAGTGTTAACTAGTTTAATGTTTCGCCTAGATTTCTAGCCAACGATCCGTAGTCGGGTTTCTCGGCACCTAGATTTTTTAAAATTGGCATGGTTGATGCCTTGTGAGACCTCTTGAGAGTGCCTAGGAACCCTACAGTATGTATGTATGTATGTGTGCATCCACATCAACATGTATATGCATCCATACATTCATGCATACATCCAAATAGAAAACGTTTTAAACAAGTGAGCTAAAAGTCAATATTAAATCAACACTTGATTTAATAAACCGATCATATCTCATACGACCCGACTAATAGTAAACGCCCGATTAAAATGCGGTATCATATACACGCATTTAATCGAGCTCCCGTGCATATCTCATATGCACACCACATCATTTCGCCTGAGCTAGGAAACCCATGTATGGGACTCTAAGTCTCGTCAATACGCCGGCAGTAGGTGATGATCATATCAAACACCCACAAGCCGCAAGCGGTCAGCTAAACGTAACGGTCACCCGGGTATTGAGCGATCAGAAGAAAAACAAGCGAACCTGTCAAAACTCCCGTCGAGCCAACTGGCAACACTTACCGTACAGTCCGGTCTCTTCGTCAGATATGCTGCATATCGAGTCTAGAGATGGTATCGTCGATCCCAATAACTCAATAAGTCATGCCGGTATATGGCCTATAACAGATCGAGAAACTACTGATAACACTTATCAGTAAATCTCAACAGCCCTGGCCAGGGACTTCCTGTTATAGCCAATCGAGCACAGCGCAACATCAACCCCCAATACCGGGAGAGACGAAACCCCTCCTATCGCTCATTGCCTCCATGTGCCTCGGGACTGTACCCAAAATCCACCTGTTTGCACGACTCAGTAGAGCCGTGGTAGGGTGGAGATCAAAGTACAGTGGAAGGACACATAAGACTCTATGACGATCTCGGGTCTACAGACTAACCTGTACCAGTGTCACCTGAGAACTGCTATTCGACGATAAATATAATACCACATAGGAGTTCTCGGCGAGTCCGTTCAATGTATCCAGTCTCACTGAGCATCCGTATACAATCATTGGTGTCACCACACCAGATGGATATGGGATCATCCATCGTCCATCATATGGGACAAGAATGGTATACGCTAGTCTACTCTGGAATATCGATGCCCCGTCTCGATACACCCACGACTAGGAACATTTCAAGGATATGCTTATAAAATACACATGTCGCACTGGTATGATCCACATCATAATCCCAATAGTCAAGCAAATATCCTAATGACTTTATCAACATGTACCAAATGAGTAAGATGCATGATCAAATGAACATGTCAAGATAAAATAAACCAGATAGCATACTATCATGTCGAGCAAGAATGTCCTCTGAATATATATATATACACATACCAATACATCCAGTATCATATAATGGCCTCTAGGGCATACATATATCCAACACCACTGCCGGGATATTTCATGATTTCGGGATTTATACTGATCGTGTTTCTGATTCTTACTGATCGTGATTCGGGCCCGTATTTCCTTGCCCCTGGGACTTACCCTTGGGTTGGGAATACTCCTACGGTGGTTGACGCTCACCCTCGGACTGACGATAAGTTTAGTGACATGGAGTTTGAGACTTAGAGATTGATAGGTTTAGTGATATGGGCATTGCATTGATTACTGATTCGATACACGTGTTTTACTGTTAACATGTACCGGTTATTTCATGCTCACGTCATTACTCTATGTTTTCTGCTTCATGTTTATCATCATTGCACGTATTACATATATGTATATATACATTGCTATTGTGTCGCTCTGACTACCTGAGTATGCATGCTCAGAGTGAGAAGTGGACTTAGTTCGGATCAGGACCTTCCTTACCTCGAGAATATTGCGGACATCTAGATCAGCGCTATCACGCCCTTTGACTCTATCTGGTTAATTTTATTTCTGTTTTGATAGAATTAGTGACTGTATTTCTCATTACTTGTGTTATGATTACTGATTACCACGTAATCCTAGATACCGAAGTGTGACTACGACATGATATTTTCTTGACCGTAGGAGTATGGCTGGCCTTGTCACCCCTCGTATTCCGTATTTTGGGAATAGGGGCGTGACACTGACCGCTCGGATCAGTAGCGGTTTGCTGGCACGTTCTTCTTTTGGGTGATTTTCTTGGTAGGTAGGTTATACACCAGATCGTTATCACCGCTTGTATCATTTTTATATTCATTTTTATCTAGTTAAAAACTCTATCGACCAGACTATATATATTTGTGGACTTAGAGACCAGTTTTGTATATTCTTTTGACTTAGAGACGAGACTTGTATATTATTCTTTATATTTGAGTTGATAATGTTTTGGTATTTCTTTACTTTTTTTTCTGAGTTGATCTCCGTCTTAGGCGTCATATATATATATATATATATGGGGGGGGGGGGGTTTGGGTGGTTTTGATTCCGCCGATTGGTGATGAGTTAGCTCCCGATTGGGGATGCTAATATTATTATTGTTTATGTACTGGTTTTGATCAAAATTTACAAAGAAGATGCTATCCAAATTTCAAATGACGAAAATGTTTTCAAATTATTACATGCAATCCACTTGTATTTCTATTAACTTTATTTATACGTTAAAAGTGGAACATGATTTCATTTATACCTCTTTCCCCAAAACTTCACCTCCACTATTTTCTTAAAAGGGTTTAGATTCCTGGTTTTCGGTTTACTTGGGTTACGGTGGGGTCCTATAGATTTCACGTAATTCAAGTACCGGTCACGTGCCATTTCCGAGTCGTGATACATGGATGAGCTTTGAGTTTCATGCAAGAAAAGAGAGTGGGTTGCACGAATCTCAAATCTCATTCTAGGGCTTACAAGGGGCTTGTACAGGCCCTTGTAGAGAAAAAATTTCACTAAAATGTGAGTCCTAAAGCTTATTCTAAAGATGGGACCCACATTAAAGAGGGGGCAAACGGATTTGAGTTTTAACTCCTGCAGATTACAGAGTTTGTGTTTTCGTGATCCAATGAAGTGAGTTGACATTCACGCAGTCAGAGGACTTTGCATTAAGATAATTGACTTAATTCTACTATGGTTGGATCTAAATATTTTCAAGGATCCTCTTCGTACAAGAATATTAAGCACAAGTTGGGATCGAAATGCTCTAATGTTCTTGATGATTATGATAATGATGCCATTATGGATATCGCTGCTTCTTACAGTGTTATTATTGATGTTAATATTATTAATAGTATTTTTCTATGGGATAAGATCAGGATTTAAAAAGGAGTTTGATCTGCCGTCGACGTTTGATATAAATAATAGTAGCCTTATCTTTGACATCTGTAATTTTTATATGATATATCGAGAATTTTCTTATTGTATGGTGTAGAACTTATATCTTGTGGTTGCATCTGTGTGAAGGATAACGAATATGTTGTACTTTAATAAATAAAATCACAAGATATTATTTCAACCACTTATGATTTAGCTCCATAGACACATATTTTGTCTTGTAAATGTTTTGTTTTTTAAATTTATTTTATTGAGTAGAATGTCTTGTTTGCCTGTTTCCTTCAAAAAAAAATTATTTTCAAGGAATAGAACAATTAGCATCTGGCAATTTAGTGTTTAAATCCTTACATTTTGTTGAGGTCAAAAATTTGATTCCAAGACCGAAATCAAAAGTCTACACCCAAGCAAGTGAGCCAGAGCCCAACCAACCCGGGCCTGAACCGGCTCAGAAGGTAGAATAGGAAACTCCAATGGTGCATTGCCACCCTTGTCCTATCATAGGGCCACCTACTGTCCCTTGAAGGGGCCCCACACGCCACTATTAGTATTATTAGTATTATTATTATTAAAAAAAAAGATGGTCCATTATCATCTCAATCATCTCAATCACATGGATCATGCCCCTTCGTAATGGATAGACACGCTTACGTGTCCCCACTACCCGACAAAACATCCATTCCTTTCCTTTTCCTCTCTCTCCCATGCGCACCATAACGCCCCCCCACCCTCCACTGTTTCCTAGTACGCTTCTTCCCTGCTCTCTGCTAGCGTGCGCCCACTTCGTTATTAACGGGTTGTAACTTCGACCCGTTACGTGATAAACGTGCAATCGAATGGGAGTTTTGTTTCGATGTATATAAACATTTGATTTTATACAAGATATTAAAATTGGAAATATGCAATTAAAAGGGCACTTTCAACCAAAGATTAATTTTAAATTTATACTAATTTACTCATTTTTCTAAAATTCTATCCATCTTATCCATTATTTATCTGAATTTAATCATTCAAATTTGATGATGCATTCGCATGAATTGAAGGAGTGGATTTACCATATACCTTTTGCAATTCAAGCAATTCCATTATGAAATCGTTGATGCTTGTTTCAAATATAGTTAGTTTTCATTATATATAAATTCCGATTTTTTCACTCTCTCCTTATCAAATTCACAAGTATAAGGAATGTGGGGTTAATTAACATGGAATCAATGAGCAGTAGCTCAGTTGACATGGCACTTCCCCTCTTGAGAAGAGTGCGGGGTTTGATCCACAGGAAAGAAAGTGACCACAATTTAACGTTTAGGAGGCAAATTCCTGGGTCCTCTTGGAGCGTGTGTGTGCGCGTGCGGTGTGCTTGTGTGTGTTATGTGCGTTGGTGTTATGTGTGCATGGATTAGGATTACGAGCCAGTCTCAAATATGAAGGAAAAAATTAACATGTAAGAAAACACTATTGACGTGCTTCGGATCACGTCAAGATGTTACCTTCCGTTGATCTGCTGATGGCCGCGATAGACGGGTGAGATTGGATCTGGAGGCTGGCTGCTGAAACGTGTGGATCTCAATGGGTTTGAGGTTGTTTGGGCCGAGCTACCTGCAAGGAAGTCCCGGGGTGGTTTTACCACCGAGGACCCTCCGACGATCAAGTTAGAGAGGAAATCCGAGCAGAGTAACGACTTAGTGGAGTAAAAATCGCTTACTTGAACCGTCTGAAGGAGGGGTTTATATAGCGGTGGCAGCAGGCAGGCAGGCGCGAGAATCACGCCGGTCGTTACGCTCCCGACGTCACGCCCGCGTGATGGGCGGGATCCCGCATTAATGGCGAGACATGCACGTTAATGTAACATTTCAGAAAAATAAAATATTATTTTTGGGAATTTTTATAATTTAATAATAAAATATTGAATATTTTAATAGGACGGTATAATTAAATACCGATAAATTGAGAAAAATTTGGAAAATTATGGAAATTACTTAAAAGAGAATGCTTTATGTGATTTATGCAAATTATGAAAATTTATGATTTATTATACGCTAATTTTGTGCTAATCGCGATTAGATATCACTAATCGGACTTTAAGCGTGTTTTGTGCACATGTCATTTTTTTAGCACTTGTTACATTTTCTTCATGGCCTTCTCTTCATTTTTTTGGACATGGTTGTTGTTTTAATTGAGAGGGAAAAGAAAACAAAAGAAAAAGAAATGAAATGAAAACATTAAAAAAAATATGCATAGTGTGAGGTATGGGCATGAGAGAGAGAAAGTGAGAGGGGTTTCTTTACCTTAGCCATTTCCATCATCCTCATTATTCTTCCCTCTTCAGCTCATGGCAGCACCCTATCTCCATCTCCTCTTCATCCTCCCAAATCATCATCAAAAAAACACCAAAAGCTCATCCCCACTTCAAAAAAATTGTGCACAAGCTCTCAAGCTACACTTTGGACCAAGAAAGTTTGCATTTTGGTGCTCTAGAGAATTCATGGGTGCCAAATGAGATAATTTCTGCACCATTAGTGTAGTGTTTCAATTCCTTATGCATCCATATATGTTTCATATCGATATTGAGTGGTTTTGTGAACTTAGGAAATTCCTAGTTAGGGTTTGAAGGTTTCTTGTGTTGCTATGGTGTAATTGTGTTAGTAGTGACCTTAGACCCCCTGTAATGTTGGTAATTTGAAGTGAAACCATAGACTTAAACCCCGAATGCGAACTTTGAAATTCTGCCGATGTTGAAAAGTGTGGAATTCTGTAGGGAATTTGAAATCTGCTAACACTCGGGGGCCTGAAAAATTATTTAGCAAACACAGGGAGACAAGCAGGCAACCTAGACCCTATACCCAAAACCCAAGCCCCTAATTCTTCACCCTGGCTGCAGATATATTCTTTCTGGCCGCAATTTGTGGCCAGAGCAGGGGTTCTGGGATCCGTGTTGGTTCTGTAGCTTTATCTCCAGTAAACTAGACCCTTTATATATGCAACTTTGGCTAATTTGACCTAGGGTAAAATCTGGGACCATTTTCAAGAGTTGCTGTTTTGATTCGGGGTTTCGTTTCTCGTATTTTGAATTCTGGATTTTTAGTATTGTGTTTTACCTCGATCACTTGACGTTTGTACGACGATATCGATGGTTGTTTGGTGGTTTTGAAAGCATGGTCCATAGGTTCTAACCTATAGGCCTATAGCGTGTCGTTTTGGTTTTGACTTGGATTTTAATACGCAGTGCGATTGTGTTATATGTGTAGGTACCCCCACGATGATTCGAGACGATAAAGAAGATGATGGCGACATCGACATCGGCAAGCAAGATCAAGTGAGTAGATATATATCTACGGGGGAAGTCGGGTGGATGGCGTATAGCACCCCCGCAGTTCGTAGTATAGTTATGATATATATATGTTTATATATGTGGTTCATGATACATGGATGTTTATCAAGATATGATTATGTGTTCATGGTTAGTTTAGGGTGATTAGAAGTAAACTAGCATAGCTTCTTAGTCGCGAACCCTAGAATAGGTTCACACCCACACGCGCACACACACTTGCATACATTTATTTTTACCTGTGCGAATACACACACACACATGGGTATGGGACTATGTGTGTGTGTGTGTACACACACACACACATGGGTATGGGACTATGTGTGTGTGTATATATACACACACACACATAGTCCCATACCCATGTGTGTGTGTGTACACACACACACACACACATGGGTATGGGACTGTGTGTGTGTGTGTGTGTATACATGGATTATGAGGATAGTACTTAGGATTTGAGATGAGTCGATGAGCTTGGGCTTGAGGCCGTAGGATCGGTGATGGGACATGGTTCGTATTTGAGATACGACATGATGTTTTAGCGGGTCCTTTAGACGTGGTGTTTTCATACACACGCATGCATATATATATGGTATCAGTATTGTATTAGACGTAGATCAGTACCCGGATCATGATAATTGATAAAAATGATACCAGACGAATATTGAGATAATGTGACTTTGACCCGTACCCAGATTTGGGAGGTTGTATGACGGATTTACCGTACGAGCTTTATATTGATGATAGATCCGCACTCTTGACTCGAGAATGTCATATTATATTAGGGTATCGTATGGGATACTATTGAGGCGGGATCACCGACTATTATATATTATATATGTATCGACTCAGATGTTAGGCGGTTTCCTTACCATTCGTTTAGCCTGTTAGCTCAGTCCTGTAGTTTATTTGTAGATGTTAGACTAGATTTGACTCATACCATTTTCAAAACCAACGAATCGTGTGTATTTTAAAGACGGGACAAGGGATTCTATGGGTATTTCAAAGGACGTATTTTTTCTTAAAAACACCGTAGCCCTTTGTTCTCCGCCGAAGACGCGACCGGGACGTTGGGACATCCGGCCTGAAATTTAGGGGCAGATGCTATTTGGTGCTATCCGTCCACCTCTCAGAAGATGCCAAGTTGATTTATGACACCATGTATCGAAGGTTTAAACGGATGCGACCGATGTAGCAGACTTCGTCAGATTCCCCCTTGTTGAGGGGTTTTTGATTGTGGGGACGCTCTTCCCTGCAGGCGCAAGCCCCTGCAGTTAATTATACTACTGCATCGCGGTAACCACTTTCTCCTTCTCCAGATGGTCACTTCGTGTCGTGTGTGTTTGTTTTGTTTTTGGTTGCCCGTGGATTGTATACGGAGACTAATTTATGTTGTCGCCCGTAGGGCGTGGATTAGTCCAAATCCGTATTTTCTTAGATTTGGGTTTGGGTTGGGTTTAAGGATCGTTACTCTCATTTGAGACTAAGATCAACTTAAACTTAACATGATCATTTAGATCCAACAAAAGAGCATTTGGGCTCTATTGTTTAGTTTAGGGACATTGCGGTCCAAGGTTAAGGACATCATAGTCCGTGGGTTTAAGGACCACACAGTCCAAGGTTAAGGACATCATAGTCCATGGGTTTAAGGATCCCACAGTCCAAGGTTAAGGACATCATAGTCCATGGGTTTAAGGACCCCACAGTCCAAGGTTAAGGACATCATAGTCCATGTAAAATCTGGTTGTCGGGACCCGTCACCTCTCTGAAGAGGTTGAAAGATTACAACATGTATCAGAGAAGTGAAGAGATGTACCCTTGGACCAATATTGGTTGAGAGATCTGTAGTCCAATTTGGGACTAAGATCAAAAGATTTATGAGCATATGGGCTCAATTAATCTGAGGTAGGTTCTGTGGCCACTTTGGACTCGGCCCATTTAGTTAAAATGTTAAACATTTAACAATACTGAGCATTGGTTTGGGTTCTGACAGCATTTTTGTCTTTTATTAAGTGTTGAGCACTCATCATAGCTCTAGGCCTTATTTAAAGAACAATTTATGTTCTATTAGCGCCCACGTGAGGAGCACATATTGCGCTTGGCGCTGTGCGCCAGTCAATGAGCGTAGAGCGTTTCTGTTAAATGGCGCACATGTGAGGAGCACGTGGTGCGCTTGGTGCTGAGCGCCAGTCCATGAGCGCAAAGCGCAT
This sequence comes from Agapanthus africanus, assembly GCA_030015575.1. Classification (NCBI taxonomy): domain Eukaryota; kingdom Viridiplantae; phylum Streptophyta; class Magnoliopsida; order Asparagales; family Amaryllidaceae; genus Agapanthus; species Agapanthus africanus. The sequence continues at coordinate 363,691,510 of JASDDO010000031.1, forward strand.
TTGTTAAGTGGCGCACACATGAGGAGCACGTGGTGCGCTTGGCGCTGAGTGCTAGTCTTGGTGCGCTGAAGTGCTTCTTTTAATTTGGAGCGCTAAGGCTCTGCAGCGCTGTGCGCAAGATTTGGAGCACTAAGGCGCTTCTTTTAATGGGAGCGCTAAGGCTCTGCAGCGCTGCGCGCTAGTTTTGGTGCGCTGAAGCGCTTCTTTTAATTGGAGCGCTAGGGCTCTTTTTAGGCAGCTTTGCGCTCTGATAATTAAATTCTCTTTTAAGAGACTTTGTCTCATAGATCTAAGAACAAAATTCTTATTTTACAGGAGATGTTTCAATCTCTTATGTTTTTGGTGAAAGGCTTTGTCTTTATGGATCTATGTTCCTAAGAGAATTGAATTATTCTCCCCCCTTTATAATGAGATTTTATGATCTCTTTTTATGAAAGACAATTTGTCTTAAAGATCTATGATCTAGCATAAGAACTAAGTTCTTTTTCTGATGAGAAGCTTTTTGATCTCATTATTTTACCTTAAAGATATTCTTCTTTTGCCGATTGCTTTCTCTTCTCTCTGAAATTTCTCAAGGCTTATGGGGGGTTCATCTGTTCTTCTGTCTCTTTATTGTTTCTTTTCCTTTTTTTTTGAAAAGAAGGATCATTGGTCGTTGGGACCCACCACCTCTCCGACGATACTGAGAGATTACAACGCCATATATCGAAGGTGTGGACGGATGTACCCTTTGAACCATGTCCCACTCATTAGGGGGAAAGAATAGGCTGGAGCTTAAGCTTCTCGCTACTGAAAAAGGCTTCTTTGCGTTCGTGCACATGCGTCGCACATCTTGGGCGCACATGTTTGCACGTAGCACACATGGAGCTTGCGCATATGCGTATTATGGGGGGAGCAAGATCCTATGGAGAACTAAGCTCCTTTGAGTATTATGGAATACTCCAATGTGCGTTGCACGTGTTTGGCTCACGTGCGTTGCACGTGGCGCGCATGTGGCGGACGCACGTGCATTGCACGTGGCGCACATGGCGCTTGCGCATATGCGCATTATGGGGGGGAGCAAGCTCCTATGGAGAAATAATCTCCTTTGAGTACTATGGAATACTCCCACGTGCATTGCACGTGTTTGGCTCACGTGTGTTGCACGTGGCGCGCATATGGCGGGCGCACATGCATTGCACGTGGCGCACATAGCGCTTACGCATATGCGCATTATGGGACGGGAAGCAAGCTCCTATGGAGAAATAATCTCCTTTGAGTATTATGAAATACTCATCCTTTTCTAAGAGGTATCCCCTCTTATTTATATGGGAGTGGTAGAGAAGGGATCTCTCTTTTTCCCGATGTGGGACTAAAAATGCATCTCCTATGTAGTAGAGTATTACCTTAGATTACACGTGCGTAGCACATTTGCTCATACCTTTTGATCCCGGATGAATTATTAGGCCCATAATCTATTAAATCGAAGGGTTTTTTCGAGACGCTTTCGATACCATCAGAATTTAGATGTTTCTCATTCGGGAGTTTTGTCAAAATACAGCCGGGAAAATACTGGTTCGCATTTTCTTCCTTAGATTACACGTGCGTAGCACATTTGCTCATAACTTTTGATCCCGGATGAATTATGAGGCCCATAATATATCAAATCGAAGGTTATTTTGAGACGCTTTCAATAACATCAGAATTTAGCTGTTTCTCATTCAGAAGTTTATCAAAATACAGCCCGGAAAATACTGGTTCGCATTTTCTTAAGTCTATCGCTGCCATTTGATACCTTGGGTTCTTTTGCACAGAAATTTTTGGCGGGAAAAAATGCCCCCACTACTTTGCCCACGTAGGTATGTACGTGGGTTAAGTAGTGCAGAGTAATGCATAGCGTATGACCGGTTTCGGATTGGTATATAACCTTTAGAATCTTGGTCTGAGAAGATAGCGAGCGGACACAAGTGTCGTCATTTATCTTAACTCAAATCTCAACTCTTAAGGGATATAGTTCCAAACCATGAGGCCCATGAGCTACACCCTTCTGTTTCTTTATGTCTTGATCTGGTGCAAAGTAGTTTATGTACTCATTTCGGAGCTTGTAGTTTATTCACTCATCCCGGAGTCTCTAGTTTATGAACTCATTTCGGAGCTTGTAGTTTACCTCATTTGGGCTTGTAGGCAAACTTGTCCTAACGTTACAGTTAACCCCTGCTCTTTACGACAGAGGTCCGTTAGAGTCTGTGGTACTAGGGTTTTTTGCCCGTCGTACCGTCGCGTTGGCTGATGCATTTCCCGATATGCAGTCTTGCTGTTCGAGTAGCCGCGCGACTATCGTGTCTGTGATCCCTTCGGGGATAGACAAGATGTCTTCAAATGATCTCCCAGGTCACATTACCATCAGGAAAGCATATTCTCCCTAGAAATCGTGAGTATTTCTAAGTGTTCATCGCCTCCGTGAGTCGCAAGGATCTCACTCAGGTATTTTTTCCTTACGAATCGTGAGGACTCGTAAGTAGCTTCTTCATTTCAGTGGCATGTAACTTCGGCGAATGTAGCCCGTAGATGGTCCATCTTGACCTTTTCGTTGGGTATGATGGCTTAGGAAACAGGTTCAGGTCTGTCGTCTAAGAATTTTCAACTTTATGAGCCGTGAGTGTCTCATTAAGACTTTTCTCCCTACGAGTCGAGAGGATCTAGTAGGTGTATTTTCTCCTTAGAAATCGTGAGGATTCCTAAGTGTGTTTTCTCTTAAGAATCGTAAGGATCTCACAAGAGAATTTTTCCCACTTACGAGTCGAGAAGACTTGTAAGTGGTTGTTTCCCTCCTTGTCGAGATTCGACATTGGAGAGTGTGGTCCGTGAATAGTATGCAAGAGTCCATCTTGGACCGACTTGCAGGACCCCAGTGCTTAGGAAACAGCTCCTTATCCCCATTGCCTAAAGCTTTTCCCTACGAGTCGAGACGAATCGAGAAGTTCTCGCAAGGGTTTCCTAACGTCACAGTTAACTCCTGCTAATAGAAGTTCGTTAGGGTCTGTGGTACTAGGGTTTTTTACCCGTCGCACCGTCGCGTTGGCCGATATATTCCTCGATACGCGATCTCGCTGTTCGAGTAGCCCCGTGACTGTCGTGTCTCTGATCCCTTCAGGGGCTGGACAAGACGTCTTCAAGCAATTTTCCAGGTGATATTACCGTCGAAAGAGCAAACTTTAGGGATATTCCATGTCGCTTTTTACTTGAGGTTAGGCTCAGTTTGGGAACCCCGATGAGTCATGACCACTCCGCGCTGGTGAGGGATGGTCTCCGATAGTCTTTTCAGGCCTCATTTGAGTTTCTGTCAAGACCTTAAAGCGAGGGATTTTCCTTAGCTTCGTTTGTTGACATTGTGTCTGCAATATTGCGACGCACGTCGAGGTTTGGAACTAGGGGACTTTGCCATGGCTCCATTTGTTGATGTCGCGCCTGTATCCTGCTGGAAGGAAGAAGAACGTTGTTGTTGGTCTCTAAGCCGTAGATGTAGCCGTCGAGCCTTGGAACTAGGGACTCTGCCATAGTTCTGAGGTAGTCTCTAGATTGTCTGTGAACCGTCGAGATTTGGAACTAGGGGAATTTGCCGTGGCTCCGCTTTGTTGACGTTGTGTCTGGATCTGAATCCTTCCGGAATGAGGAGGAATGCTGTTGTGGGTCTCTAGGCTGTAGATGTGGCCGTTGAGACTTAGAACTAGGGACTCTGCCATGGCTCCGTTTTGCTGACGTCGTATATTCCTTCAGAGACACTGATTTCTATGCGGGTCAACGCAAATCGAGATGCTCTCGTCAAAGATACTGATTTCCCTGAATCGAGGTTTTTGCCAAGGACACTGATTTCCCTGGGGTTGAGACGAATCGAGGTATTCCAGCAAAGACACTGATTTCTCTGCGGGTCGATGCGAATCGAGATGAGGTTTTTTCCAAGGACACTGATTTCCCTGGGGTTGAGACGAATCGAGGTATTCCTGCAAAGACACTGATTTCCTTGCGGGTCGACGCGAATCGAGATGCTCTCGTCAAGAATGTTGATTTCCCTGAGTCGAGGTTTTTGCCGAGGACACTGATTTCCCTGGGGTTGAGACAAATCGAGATATTCCTACAAAGACACTGATTTCCTTGTGGGTCGACGCGAATCGAGATGCTCTCGTCAAGGCCGCTGATTTCCCTGAATCGAGGTTTTTGCCAAGACGCTGATTTCCCTGGGGTTGAGACGAATCGAGGTATTCCTGCAAAAACACTGATTTCCTTGCGGGTCGACGCGAATCGAGATGCTCTCGTCAAGGAAGCTGATTTCCCTGAATCGAGGTTTTTGCCAAGGACACTGATTTCCCTAGGGTTGAGACGAATCGAGATATTCCTGCAAAGACACTGATTTCCCTGCCGGTCGACGCGAATCGAGATGCTCTCGTCAAGGACGCTGATTTCCCTGAATCGAGGTTTTTTCCAAGGACACTAATTTCCCTGGGGTTGAGACGAATCGAGGTATTCCTGCAAAGACACTGATTTCCTTGTGGGTCAACGCGAATCGAGATGCTCTCGTCAAGGACGCTGATTTCCCTGAATCGAGGTTTTTGCCAAGGACACTGATTTCCATGGGGTTGAGACGAATCGAGGTATTCCTGCAAAGACACTGATTTCTTTGCGGGTCGACGCAAATCGAGATGCTCTCATCAAGGACGCATCCCTGAATCGAGGTTTTTTCCAAGGACGCTGATTTCCTCGAAGTTGAGACGAATCGAGGTGTTCCTGCAAATACACTGATTTCCTTGTGGGTCGACGCGAATCGAGATGCTCTCGTTAAGGATGCTAATTTCCCTGAATCGACGTTTTTGTCAAGGACACTGATTTCCCTGGGGTTGATACGAATCGAGGTATTCCTGCAATGACACTGATTTCCTTGCTGGTCGACGCGAATCGAGATGCTCTCGTCAAGGACGCTAATTTTCCTGAATCAAGGTTTTTGAGTTGACTTGATTCCGAGACGGGGTCATTGGATGACTCTAGGTTGTCTGTAAACCGTAGAGTCTTGGAACTGGGGACTTTGCCGTGGCTCCGATTGATGGTGTAGCATCTGTGTCCTGCTGGAATGAGGAGGCACACCATTGTTGGTCTTCGGGCCGTGGATGTGGCCATTGAGATTTGGAACTAGGGACTTTGCCATGGCTCCGCTTTGTTGCGACTCTGAGGTCGGTTGTTGACGTCACGTCTGCATCTGGTTAGAGTGAGGAGAAACGCCGTTGGTGATTTCTAGGCTTTCTGTGAACCGTCGAGATTTGGAACTAGGGGACTTTGCCATGGTTCCGTTGTTTTGACCCTGGGGTCGTTTGTTGACGTCGCATTTGCATCCTGCTGGAGTAAGGAGAAACGCCGTTGGTGATCTCTACGCTGTCTGTGAACCGTCGAGATTTGGAACTTGGGGACTTTGCCATGGTTCCGCGGTAGTCTCTAGGCTGTCTGTGAACCGTCGAGATTTGGAACTAGGGGATTTTGCCGTGGCTCCGTTTTTTGATGTTGCGTCTGCATCCGATTGGAGGGAGGAAAAACACCGGTGTTGATCTCTAAGTTGTCGATGTTGACGTCGAGACCCTGAAGCTAGGGATCTTCCTTCGCTTCGTTTTTTGACATTGTGTCTGCAATATTGCGACGAATGTCGAGATTGTCTCTAGGTTGTCTATGAACCATCGAGATTTGGCTTCGCTTCGACGAAGCCTGGTGGGACTATATGGTACCCTTCTTGTTTGTGCCCATGGATTGTATACAGGGGTCAATGTGACCTCACCTGCAGGGCAAAAAGTTTCATTCTTTCATTATTTTTTAATTCTTTCCGCGATACTCTATCATTTCAGCTTTTTATATCGCGAAAATCGCGATTGCCAAATCATTTCGGCTATTTTTCGCGGTGCCCAATCATTTCGGCTATTTTTTCTTTTTACTCCCTTTTTTTATTGCGAGTTGCCCAACCATTTCGGCTATTTTGTATGCATATATTTTTACTTGCTGATTTTGTTGCAAGTTGCCCCATTATTTCGGCTATCTCATATGCACTTTTGCCTCGCTGTTTTTTATTGCGAGTTTAGATTTGGAATTTGATACCAATTTAGGCATCAGTATCGCTACAACTGGGATATTGCCAGGAGCGAATCATCATTTGCCTTTGTCGGTTCGAACAAAGGTGGCTTAGAAAATAGGGTTAAGATCCTGTCGACTTAGGCTTTTGACTTCATGAGCCGTAAGGGTCTCATAAAGGTATTTCTCCCTACGAGTCATGAGGATCTCGTAAGTTAAGAATCGTGAGGATTCTTAAGTGTATGGTCTCTTGTAAATCGTAAGGATCTTACAAGAGTGTTTTCTCCTTATAAGTCGAAAGGGCTTACAAGTGTCGTTCCCCATATTAGGACATCCCTCGTCAGTGGTGGGACTCTTTTGGGGAAATGTTTATTTGTGCCCGTGGATTGTATACAAGGGCCAGTATTTGACCGCTTGTAGGGCAATATGGGGATTGTGATGGCTTAAGAACAGGTTTAGATCCCTGTAGCTTAAGGCTTTTGAATCTTACGAGCCGTGAGGATCTCATAAGAAGGTTCTGCTTATGAGTCGTGAGGATCTCGTACGTGTAATTTCTCCTCAGGAATCGTGGGGATCCCTAAGTGTGTTGCTCCTTTGTGAGTCGTAAGGATCTCACGCAGGTGTTTTCTCCTTATAAGGCCGAGAGGACCTCGCAAGTGTCTTCTAACGAGATTGCGCCCTTTCAAGTTTTCACAAACTCGCCGGTAGGCCCTGCTGTTTTTACTCACGGAGCCCTTTCGGGTTTTCATCTGTGCTCTTTTCGCTTATGGACGTACCGTTTTTTTATTTTTATTTTTATTTTTTCTTTCTTTTTTTATTTTATTTTTTTATGACAGCTGTGGGATGCTGCGGTCCGTAGTAGTTTATAGACGTCTCGGTCAGGCGTAGTATTTTTTCAAGAAACGGCCGTTTATTGGCCTGAAGGGTCTTTCGCCATGCATATCCATGAGCAAGTAAGCCCCACCTCGATAGACTTTGTCATATAATCCAAGGATTTTGGCACTGCTCCTGCCCCCAGCTCCTCTATGCTATCTTTTGATGCCGAGTGAGCTTCTTCGCCCCTTAGTGACGAATGAGAGATCATGCGACAACTTGCCACATAATCCTCAGGTTATTCTGACAAGTCTTCTCCCTCATCATTGTCGTCATCTCCGTCCTCGAGGATGTGGTTGAGAAACTCTTGGAGTGTGACAGGGGTTCGTGCCTTCTCGTTATATTCTTCCAGCGAATCAATATGCTTTTGCAGATCCGTGCACTTGTCGTTAGGCTGCGCGGGCTTCTTGATCTTTTTCTTTTTCTTTGAAGACTTTGACGGCTGGCCCTGGGTGTTTTGCCTTTCGCTACCACCTCCCGATGTTCGGCGTGGTTTCAGCATCCCCTCAATGATCTCCGGCTCCAGCGGGATTTTCCACCTGATCGCCGGACATGCTTGAAGATCTTTTAGCATTTTTTAAGTTTTTGCCGAAAGAACAACTTCCCATGGAGCTTCCTCTATGAATGAACATGATGCCCACAGCGTGTCCATCTTTCTCGAAACATGCGGTTGTGGCGGGTTCACCTTCCAGTTTTCGGACAGTGCGAATTTTCCTGTTGGTATTGGTTCTCAATCCACCCTTTGAAGACGAAGCAATTTTCGATTGGATGGCCTATCACTTGGTGATAGGGGCAATAATTGGGATTATTAGCCTCACCGGGTTGCAATGGGCATTTTGGATCCGGCAAGTTGATGAGCCTGTTGCGCACCGCCAGCTCGAACAATCTCCTCGTTTTGTCCCGGGGAAACGAATAAGGGTGCTTCATTTTCTCATTAAAGAATCGCCGTCTCTCGTCTTGGCGATCAGTTAGTTTTGGACCACTGGGCTGCTGTTGAGCATTCGCGACGAAGGTTGCTTTTCCTTCCCCTTTTCGTTTCAAGGCTCTAACTTCAAAGAAGATGGTCTATGACCCATTTGATCCATTTGGGCTAGCTTGTCAATCAAGGCCTGGAAAGTAGTTGGCTTGAAGAACATCATGAATTGGGAAATGGTCTCCTGAGGGTCGAGAGTACCCACGAACATGCCTACCGCAGGCGCTTCTTCAATGCGCTGCTCGCACTTCGACCATAGATTCTGCCACCGTTTCGCGTACTGCACCCATGTTTCGCCTGGCTTTACCCTGGCGTTAATTAATACGGTGATCGGGGTGCGCTCGCTAGCGCTTGCGAACCTCTGCGTGAACAGTAACTCCATTTCTGCAAATGTCTTAACGGAGTCGTTCGGGAGCTCGGAGTACCATTCAAACGCTGTCTCCGACAAACTGCCAACAAACTGGCGAAGCAATAGTTTTTCATCCCCTCCAGTGTTGCCACACAAAGCCCTGAATTGAGCAACGTGCTGGTGTGGATTCCCCGTCCCCTTATATACGTGGAATTTGAGGATCGTGTATCCCGGCGGGTACTTTATTTGGTCGTACCAACCCGGATAGGGTCGTCCAGTCTTAACAATTTGCCCAGCCGCTTAATTCGCCTGATGAACTCGTATCTGCTGAGCGATGTAATCATCCAGAGCGGCTTTTAAGATGGTCTCCTCTTTTGCTGCTGAACAAGCCGGAAGAGGGTTTGACGTCTCCGTTCGGTCGTCTTCGAGGATAATCGGAGGATCTTCAGCTGGAGGATCTGGCTGTAACATCATCCCGACCATATCTTGGAATAAGAACGCCATTCGTTTTATGTTGGCAGATTGTTCCGCTGCCTCTTTGTCCTTCTTTTGGAGGATTCTGCGGAGAAACTCAGCATCAGTTTCTTGTTCTTGACGTTGCTCCGACGATATTTCCGGGCCTTCTTTTGGCCCTGTGAGTACGGCCAATTGCGTCAACATTTCCTGGAGATTCTGTTGTTGATCCTGGGCCTTTGTTACGGATCTGGTGAGTGGTCGATGGCCCATAGAGACACGGCTATCCTCTTTCCCGGATGCCATATAAACAGTATGTACTACCATGCCCCCAGACTTGGGACATTTTAGATTCAGTGTTCTTGCGATTCGTTGCAGACACCGTGATTTTCTCCAGCTTTCTCCTCTTTTGAGCGATCGAAGTTGAGGGGGCCGTTGCAGTGGGCACCGAAGTAGCTATCACCTTTTGTGGCTTGACAGGGTGGTCCTCTTCTTGCCGAACCTTCATCCTTTTCTGTCGGCGGGGATAGTTTTGATCTACCACGGAGTACTGGACCTGTCGCCAAACTTTATAAATTTTAGAGGACAGTCGCTGAGGGGACTGCTCCAGCTTCGCCTTTGTAGCGTTCTCCATTGGTGGAGGAGATCTTTTCAGCACAGCAGTTGGCGAATTTCTGCGCACCCTGTTAAGTAGTTCAAAGCTGTTCGCAGTTGGATCAGCAGCATCAACTTCCACCATTGGAGCTGGCGGAGTCAGTCCAGAAGTGGAATTGCCCCCAGCTTTCCTCACTCGGCGCCAGTGGCGACGTCGAGCATGTCGTGCGGCCGGGATCACCTCCGCTATTGGATCAGCTTTTCCATGTGATGAGAGTCTGCTGTTGGCGCCACCCTGTCAAAGACAGATGCTCGCTGAGAGGGAACGACCAATCTTGAAAAGGCCGATTTTCGTGCAGGGGAAACGGCCTTGGTTACTTCACCCGGAGTAGGAGCTGAAACGGCCAGTCTTGTAAAGACCGGCCCCTTAGTTAGAGAAGCCGCCTTGGTGACTTCAGGAGTAGGAATGGCTATCCGCTTCGGGATAACGCTTTCTGGTATTGCAGGCTTCTTCACGGGCCCGTTGGAGCTTTGGCCCAGTCTGCTGAAAACTGAGTCACTTGGTTTGGGCGACCCGTTAAGAGGGGCCACAGTAGTGGTAAGCCGATCAAAGACCGACTTCTTTTGAGCTTCTTGCAATGGTACAGGGGCGTTGAAGCTCATCGGTGGGAGCATGGTCCCGAAGAATAGCCCAGTAGTGGCTTGGGTCACTTGTTCCACCGGCATTGTGAAAAGGGAGGCCGCTTGGGACCCGTAGGTTACTCCTCCAGATGAGGCGGAACGGGAGTTGCAGTTACAGTTGGAGAAGTTAGAGACCATTGATGTTCTTTTTTATGCACGGGAGCAAAACCAAATCTTAGTACCTCGAACCCAAGGGAAACCATATTAAACCGCGATTCATTCACGAACACGACACACGAAGTGTGGAGTGGAAAGAGGAAAAGGTCCCACCGGACGTGCTAGAATCTGTTCTCCGCCGAAAGACGCGACCGGTACGTTGGGATGTCCGGTCTGAATTTTGGGGGCAGATGCTATTTGGTGCTATCCGTCCACCACTCCGAAGATTCCAAGTAGATTTATGACACCATGTATCGAATGTTTAAACGGATGCGGCCGATGTAGCAGACTTCGTCAGATTCCCCCTTGTTGAGGGGTTTTTGATTGTGGGGACGCTATTCCCTACAGGCGCAAGCCCCTGCAGTTAATTACGCTACCGCATCGCGGTAACCACTTTCTCCTTCTCCAGATGGTCACTTCGTGTCGTGTGTGTTTGTTTTGTTTTTGGTTGCCCGTGGATTGTATACAGAGACTAATTTATGTTGTTGCCCGTAGGGCGTGGATTAGTCCAAATCCGTATTTTCTTAGATTTGGGTTTGGGTTGGGTTTAAGGATCGTTAATCTCATTTGAGACTAAGATCAACTTAAACGTTTGTTAAGGATACGTTAGTCTAATTTTAGACTAAGATCAACTTAACCATTTGTTAAAGATACGTTAGTCTAATCTTAGACTAAGATCAACTTAACAGGATCATTTAGATCCAACAAAAGAGCATTGGGCTCTATTGTTTTGTTTAGGGACATTGCGGTCCAAGGTTAAGGACATCATAGTCCGTGGGTTTAAGGACCACACAGTCCAAGGTTAAGGACATCATAGTCCATGGGTTTAAGGACCACACAGTCCAAGGTTAAGGACATCATAGTCCACGGGTTTAAGGACCACACAGTCCAAGGTTAAGGACATCATAGTCCACGGGTTTAAGGACCCCACAGTCTAAGGTTAAGGACATCATAGTCCATGTAAAATATGGTTGTCGGGACCCGTCACCTCTCTGAAGACGTTAAAGGATTACAACGACATGTATCAGAGGAGTGAAGAGATGTACCCTTGAACCAATATTGGTTGAGAGATCTGTAGTCCAATTTGGGACTAAGATCAAAAGAATTATGAGCATATGGGCTCAATTAATCTGAGGTAGGGTTCTATGGCCACTTTGGGCTCGTCCTATTTAATTAAAATGTTAAACATTTAACAATGCTGAGCAGTGGTTTGGGTTCTAACAGCATTTTTGTCTTTTATTAAGTGCTGAGCACTCATCATAGCTCTAGGCCTTATTTAAAGAACAATTTATGTTCTATTAGCGTCCACGTGAGGAGCACGTGGTGCGCTTGGCGCTGTGCGCCAGTCAATGAGCGCAGAGCGCTTCTGTTAAGTGGCGCACACGTGAGGAGCACGTGGTGCGCTTGGCGCTGAGCGCCAGTCCATGAGCGCAAAGCGCTTTTGTTAAGTAGCGCACACGTAAGGAGCACGTGGTGCGCTTGGCGCTGAGTGCCAGTCTTGGAGCGCTGAAGCACTTCTTTTAATTTGGAGCGCTAAGGCTCTGCAACACTGTGCGCTAGATTTGGAGCGTTAAGGCGCTTCTCTTAATGGGAGCGCTAAGGCTCTGCAGCGCTGCGCGCTAGTTTTGGTGCGCTGAAGCGCTTCTTTTAATTGGAGCGCTAGGACTCTTTTTAGGCAGCTTTGCGCTCTGATAATTAAATTCTCTTTTAAGAGACTTTGTCTCATAGATCTAAGAACAAAGTTCTTATTTTACAGGAGATGTTTCAATCTCTTATGTTTTTGGTGAAAGGCTTTGTCTTTATGGATCTGTGATCCTAAGAGAATTGAATTATTCGCCCCCCTTTATAATGAGATTTTATGATCTCTTTTTGTGAAAGACAATTTGTCTTAAAGATCTATGATTTAGCATAAGAACTAAGTTCTTTTTCTGATGAGATGCTTTTTGATATCTTTATTTTACCTTGAAGATATTCTTCTTCTGCCGAGTGCTTTCTCTTCTCTCTGAAATTTCTCAAGGCTTATGGGGGTTGCTCTGTTCTTCGATCTCTTTTTTGTTTCTTTTCCTGTTTTTTGAAAAGAAGGATCATTTGTCGTTGGGACCCACTACCTCTCCGACGACACTGAGAGATTACAGCGCCATATATCGAAAGTGTGGAGGGATGTACCCTTTGAACCATGTCACACTCATTAGGGGGAAAGAATAGGGTGGAGCTTAAGCTTCTCGCTGCCGAAAAAGGCTTCTTTGCGTTCGCGCACGTGCATCGCACGTGTTGGGCGCGCGTGCGTCTCACGTGTTGGACGCACATGTTTGCACATAGCGCACATGGAGCTTGCGCATATGCGCATTATAGGGGGCAGCAAGCTCCTACGGAGAACTAAGCTCCTTTGAGTATTATGGGATACTCCTATGTGCGTTGCACGTGTTTGGCTCACGTGCGTTGCACGTGGCGCGTATGTGGCGGGCGCACGTGCATTGCACATGGCGCACATGGCACTTGCGCATATGCGCATTATGGGAGGGAGTAAGCTCCTATAGAGAAATAATCACCTTTTAGTATTATCGAATACTCCCACGTGTGTTGCATGTGTTTGGCTGACGTGCGTTACACATGGCGCGCATGTGGCGGGCGCACGTGCATTGCACGTGGCGCCCATGGCGCTTACGCATATGCGCATTATGGGGCGGGGAGCTGTTCATAACATAATATTGCATTTTGTATTCCCCATTCTTATGCATTTTACAATAAAAACAGGTGCTTTTGACCCATGTCTGCTACATGTTACAGGTTACAGGTTCTGGGAGCAAGAACAGTGAAAAACACAAAAAGACGACACAAAAGAAGGATTTTTAACCAACAAATAGGAAGATCTTAGTAAAGCCCGGCAGAAGAACGGTTCACCATCAACAAGGCGACGCAAGATCCAATTTTGCAAGAAAGACGGTTAAAAGATCCAATGCAAAGTGTTCACTGAAATTCTGGAATCACTGCAGAAGCCCAAGTGGAAAAAGAAATAAAGAAATAAGAAGACCAGAAGATCCAAACCAATACCAGAAAAGCCCATCAGCCGACCTCATCATTGGGCCGCGGATCCGCGGCCCAAGCCAATCCATGCCGCGGATCCGCGGCTGTTTGAAGCCCGTACGCGCAGAACTTTTTACCATAATTTGTGGCGGCTCTGGAAAGATCTTTTTAGGGGTATATTTGTAACTTTAGACATGCGGTGCAATCTGTAGCCCTAGGGTTTCTATGTCCTATAAATAGAACCCAAGACCTTGTATTTTCTTATGCCTCTTCTCATGAATAAAATTCTGCTTTCTTGAAGTTAGAGTGCATCAAAAGTAAGTAGGTTATTTTCCTTGCAATAGTTTTTCATATCTGCCCTAGGTAATTTATTTCCTCGCCTTAGTTTAAATTAGTTTAGTTTTTATTAACTTGCAATCAATGTTTTCTCTCTTTAATAAATTCTTATCTTTTTACATCCCCTCAATGAGCGAGTAGTTTCCTCGCTTGTTAGGGTTAGGAATAGGGAAGGGTTTGAGAGATGAAGATCTCTCATATCTTTTCATTGCTAAACTTTTATGAACATTAGAACTCCATGCATACCTTTCTATTCCGGGCCCTACGGCACTTTTACCCTCGAGGTAACAGTGATTCCGTAGTCTAAAGGCTCGGATTTTAAGGTTTTCCATGGAGGTTAGGGTAAAGATTAAGAAAGGAAGGACAAGGATCTAGAGGAAGAATCAATCTTCTCAATCATCCTAATCCCCTTTGTTAATATTTACCATAACACTAATATGATTGATTTAATTGATGGCAATGGAAAGAGATGTAGATCTTTGTTTACCAAATTTTCCTTAAACCTAATTCTAGCAAGTTTCTAATTCTACCTTCATACAACTTCGATTTTTAGATTTAATTATACTTCCAAACACCATTTGGAATTAACTCGTAAGAACTTAAAGAAGATTTACACATCCCTGTGGACCGACCCGTATTCACCGGCTAGCTTCATGCGACGCCGTTCTTGATTGCGGTTACAAATAATTTTGATCGACAAAACCTCTCTTAATCAAATGGCACCGTTGCCGGGGATGGCGTAAAATTTTCTTTTTGTAATTTCGGGTTAATCTAAAACATAAAAAAATCATAAAAATCTGAAAAATAAAAAATATAAAAAAATATCATCTTTTATTGTTTGAAGGGTTCTCTTTGTGAATCTTTGCAGGTTTAACGGATCTGAAACAACACAGGAAGGGAAACAGAAAACAATACATCAGAACAGGAGGAGATTGGAAGTACAGAGCAGCTGAAGAAATCCAGAGACCTGAAGCCTCCAATTCACCGCGCTTCCGCCGCATAACCCCACCTCGCGCGGCGCATCCGCGGCCCTCTGGATCCCTCTCTGTGAAGAAATTGCACTGTTTGTTTTCTTTCCTTCTCCTCTACAGATCTCCATATATCTTTTGCCAAATCTTCTGCAGGATTCTTCGCGCTAAAAATCTTCTTCCCCTTTCCAATAATTGATTTTCTGCAGGATTCTTTGCGCCGCGCTTAAAAGAAAATTGATTGCAAGTGATTTACTGCTTTACATACTTTAATCTGACTTTAAGGGGCTATTGACCAAATCAGATTGGGTGGGGATTTCATTACCCTTCCCAGGACCCCAGAAATCACTTAAAGTATCTGCATTGACCACTTTTAATCTAAAAAATATTAGACTCAGCCCTAAGGACGTCGAGCTCAATAGGACAGAGGACTAGTATAGGCATCGGCCGTTTATCCTAACCGACATTGCGGTGACTAGGCTAGTGGTTTTTAATTAGGCCCACTGTAGTGGTGGTTCCTTCCCACTTACCTGGCCGTACTTATCCGTGAAGAGGCGGTTTGAGGTCCTATCTCTAGCCCTTTGGAACAGTTAGGAGCTGTCTAGCTGACCCTAGACTTAGGCCTGATTGTGCATGTGTGGTTAATTGCAGTTGTGTCACTAGTCTCTTTTCAAAATCTTTTTGCAAAAGCTCACTTAATAAGAAAAAGGAAAATCTTTTCAAAACTTGCAACTTGTCGCTAAAGAATCTTTGCACTCATTTACACCACTTCTTACCTTCACATTCTGTCGACTACACTAACCCTTTTAGTGTATGTCCGGTTGGACTAGGGACCCTAGCGCCCGATTAGTCCGTGTTTCGTTGGTACCGACCGACGAACCTTTCGACTCCGAAGTCGAAATCTTGTCCACTTCTTCATTTTCACCATCACATTCTTTCGAAGGTATGTCGGGATACGATCCTAACAACACCTTACCGACGGGAAGGATTCCACCTCCGCCAGGTGCGAATAACCCGAATCTTCCGCCTGTCGAAGCGCCCGCACGAGTCGCGCTCCAGGATCTTTTCTACCCCATCCGCACCGCCCTTCCCACTTGTCTTTCCCTCCCACCGGCTAATGGGGACAATTTTGAGATCAAACCCCACTTCATCAACATGCTGCCTAAGTTTCATGGTTTGGAATCCGAAGATGCATATATTTTTATCAACAAATTCCAAAACGTTTGCGCCATGATGAAAACTACCCAATTAAGTGATGACGCTATAAGGCTAAGGGTCATTCCTTTCACCTTATGTGACCTAGCCGAGAAGTGGCTATACAGCACCGCATCACACTCAATCAGGAATTGGGACGAGTTTGTGAAAGCTTTTCTTAAAAAGTTCTATCCTCATCACAAAACTGTAAAAATCCGTAATGAAATTATACAATTTTCACAACTTCCTGCCGAACCATTTTGGAAATGTTTTGAAAGATTCAAAGACCTTCTCGTTCAATGCCCTCACCATGGAATCGAACGTTGGCAACTTTGCCAAACCTTATACGAGGGATTGAACCCGGCAACGAAGCAGTTGCTAGAAACCATTAGTCAAGGTCACTTTCTGTCCAAATCTAGTGAGGAAGCGTGGCAGTTTCTTGAGGATCTTAGTGAGCAAACAATTCAATGGGAGAGCACCAAGACCACATCTTCGTCTTCTCTTGGTCAACCTAGGGCAGGCATACATCAAGTAGAGATGTCAATTGCTATGAAGGCCGAGATGGCCGCTCTTACGAAAAAGCTAGAAGCGCTTGAGACCAAAATCTCAGCACCTTCTCCTGCTCCTGTTGTGCCCCCACGAACTGTTTGTGCTTGTTGTTCGGATCCATCACATCTCACCGAAGAGTGTCCTTACACTGCATCTACTCAAGGACAAGATCAAGTCAATGCTGCCTTTCAGCAACGACAAAGAAATGATCCATACTCTTCGACATACAATCCGGGTTGGAAGAGCCACCCTAATTTCACTTGGAACCAAAATCAACAATCCCAAGGAAACAATTTTCAAAGGGCTCCTCCTCCACAACAACAAGCACCTCCACAAACTCAATTTCAGCAGCCTCTCCAACAGCAACCTTACCCTAATCAAATGAACAATTTTGTGCCCAACAATTTTGTTCCCCCTCAAAATGCTGTTAGCTCGCTCGTAAGAAGTCTAGAAGCATTCCTAAAGCAATCTGTACAGTCCACAGCTAGGATAGAGACTTCTGTTCAATCTTTGGTGCAAAACAGTGCCTCACACGATCAAAGCATCAAAGCTATTGAGGCACAAATTGCACAACTCAACGCAGCATTGAAAGAGCGAGAGAAAGGAAAGCTTCCGTCTCAACCACTCCCAAATCCCGGTCACGCACATGTTGCACATGAACAGCAGAATCATAATGTGAATGCTGTGACCACGTTGAGATCCGGAAAAGTGCTGCAAAACAATGTGGGTATTCACCGTGACACCTCTGCCGGTGGTTCTTCATCTTCATCTTCCTCTTCTTCTTCGTTAGAGCCTATTCTCCATCCTTCACATGGCTCTACTTCTTCTAGCTCGAACGGACCCACTTCTCACAACACGAACACATCTACACGGGGTTCCGTTCCAACTCAACAATCTGATCCGCAAAAATTGGACTCAACAACTTTTCAAAATATTCCTTTTCCAAATCGATTGAGATCCAATAAACCAACTCCACAGATGGAGAACATTGTAGAGTTGTTCAAACAGGTTAGCATAAATATCCCTCTTTTGGATGCAATCCAACAAGTTCCTTCATATGCAAAAATCTTAAAGGACTTATGCACCAAAAAGAGGAAGTCACAAGTACCAAAGAAAGTTTTCGTGGCTAGTGCTGTTAGTGATGCTCTTGTCAATTCTTTACCCCCAAAGCACAAGGACCCCGGCTGTCCTACTATTTCGATCACAATTGGGAACAAGACCATCAATAGAGCACTATTAGATCTTGGTGCTAGTGTCAATTTGCTACCCTATTCGGTGTACGAACAATTAGGCGTTGGAGAGCTCAAGCCCACTCATTGTACTCTCCAAATGGCCGACCGATCAATCACCCATCCTAGGGGAGAGTTGGAGGATGTGTTAATTAGAGTAGGGGATTTCATTTTCCCCGTGGACTTTATTGTTATGGATACACAGCCTGTCGCTAACCCCCGTAATCAAATTCCGGTGATACTTGGTCGACCATTCCTCGCGACTTCTAACGCGGTAATCAACTGTCGTAATGGTTCAATGAATCTATCTTTTGGCAAGATGACAGTTGAACTTAACATTTTCAAGTTAGGAAGTCAGCCTTGCGAGCCTAATTCTAGCGTACTTGATGTGTGCTCAATCGATGAGATCGCGGAGGAGGACTGTGAGTTCGAGAATTTCATGTTTGATCACAGTAATATTGACGCCACTAGTGCGTTCCTCCTAGAATCCGACACAGCTTTCACGTCGGACAAAGATTATGAGTGTTTCACCTTTGTCGATGATCTTGAAGACTCTCCACTCAAGTTTGAGTCTTTTGCTTTTTAGGATGAGTTAATTGAACCATCCGACTCGGTAGCGTACACTCAATGAACCTTTGATGGAATCCTTCGAGTTTGAAACAGTTACTCCATTGTTACCATCTATTGTTTCACCACCTAAACTCGAACTAAAGCTTTTGCCGTCGCACCTAAAATATGCTTATCTAGGTGAAAATAAGACCTTACCAGTTATCATATCGGCCTCTCTAGCTCTTGAGCAAGAGAAGGCTCTTTTAACGGTCTTATACAATAATCGGCAAGCTTTCGGCTGGTCTATGGCGGACATTAAGGGGATTAGCCCCCTCATAGTCGAACATCATATACACTTGATGGATGATGCCAAGCCGGCAAGGGATCCACAAAGACGCCTCAACCCCATTATGAAAGAGGCCCGTCAAGAAGGAGATCGTTAAGTGTCTTGATAGCGGTATCATTTACCCTATCTCGGATAGCCAATGGGTTAGCCCCATTCATGTCGTGCCAAAGAAATCGGGCATCACGGTCATCACCAATGAGGCAAATGAGTTAATTCCCACTCCCACCCAAACTGGGTGGCGAGTTTGCATCGACTACCGGAAACTCAATGCCGCGACAAGGAAGGACCACTTTCCTTTACCATTCATTGACCAAATGCTAGAACGATTGGCGGGGCACGAATTCTACTGCTTTTTAGATGGCTATTCCGGTTATAATCAAGTCCCCATAGCCAAAGAGGATCAAGACAAGACTACATTTACTTGTCCCTTTGGCACTTTTGCTTATCGTCGCATGCCCTTTGGGTTATGCAATGCACCCGCTACATTTCAGCGGTGTATGATGGGGATCTTTACAGACATGGTGGAGAAATTTTTGGAAATCTTTATGGATGATTTCTCCATTTTTGGTGACTCCTTCGATGAGTGTTTACGACATCTTGACGCAGTTCTCACCCGCTGTAGGGAAAAGAACTTGACTCTGAATTGGGAGAAATGCCACTTTATGGTACGAGAAGGCATTGTCTTAGGACATGTCATCTCGCAAAACGGCATAGAGGTTGATAGAGCTAAAATCGAAGTCATTTCTCATCTTCCTCCTCCTAAATGCGTCAAAGATATCCGAGCTTTCCTTGGCCATGCCGGTTTTTATAGACGGTTCATCAAGGACTTTAGCAAGATTGCTAGACCGTTGACTCTCTTGTTGGCCAAGGACACTACTTTTGCTTTCGACTCAACTTGCATGAAAGCGTTCGAGTCTTTGAAACACTCACTCATTTCTGCGCCCATCCTTTCATCTCCAGACTGGACGCACCCTTTTGAAATTATGTGCGACGCATCAGATTTTGCCATTGGTGCTGTTCTTGGACAGCATATTAACAAGATGCCGCATGTAATTTACTACGCTAGCCGAACATTAAATGAGGCCCAATTAAACTACACAACAACAGAAAAAGAATTTTTAGCGGTTGTGTTTGCACTTGAAAAATTTCGGCCTTATTTAATCGGCTCTCCAGTTATAGTGTACACGGATCACTCAGCTCTTCGCCACCTTTTTGCGAAGAAGGATGCTAAGTCTAGGCTAATACGTTGGATCCTTTTGCTGCAAGAATTTGACCTTGTTATAAGGGACAAAAAGGGATGTGAAAACGTAGTGGCCGATCACCTTTCACGACTTCCTTCTTCGCCTACACTTGAACTGCCTATCACTGATGCTTTCCCCGATGAGAAACTCTTGACCGTTTCTTGCGAACCATGGTTCGCCGATATTGTAAACTACTTAGCCACCGGCTTGATACCTAACGATTGGTCGAAACAAGACAAACTACGATTTTTGTCCCAAGTAAAGCATTTTTACTGGGATGAACCTTATCTTTTTAAATATTGTTCCGACCAAATCATTCGCCGGTGTGTACCTGAAAATGAGGTCAAGAGTGTGCTGTCTTTTTGCCACGATCAAGCATGTGGCGGGCACTTTGGCCCAAAGAAGACAGCCGAGAAAGTTTTGCAATGTGGTTTCTATTGGCCACGACTCTTCAAAGATGCATTCGAATACTGCAAAACTTGCTCCCGGTGCCAACACTTGGGCCGGATATCGCGGAGAAACGAAATGCCGCTCCAACCGATTTTGGTTGTAGACATTTTTGATGTTTGGGGTATAGACTTCATGGGACCATTTCCTAACTCTTTTGGAAATGTGTATATTCTTTTGGCTGTTGACTATGTTTCAAAATGGGTCGAGGCTATGTCTAGTCGAACGAATGATAACAAGGTTGTCGTTCGATTTCTAAAAGAACACATCTTTTCTCGATTTGGGCACCCTCGCGCAATAATAAGTGATAATGGTTCTCACTTTTGCAATAGGACTTTTGAGTCCCTAATGCGCAAATACTCTATCACCCATAAACTGTCAACGCCATACCATCCCCAAACATGTGGGCAAGCCGAGATCTCGAATCGACAAATTAAGCAAATCTTGGAGAAAACGGTTTCTAAAAACCGTAAAGATTGGTCGCTAAAATTGATCGATGCACTATGGGCTTTCCGTACTGCATACAAGACCGATCTCGGCATGTCTCCATACCGGCTTGTTTACGGGAAGGCTTGCCACCTTCCAGTAGAAATTGAGCACAAGGCATTTTGGGCCATTAAAGAGCTGAATCTATCTCTAGGAGATGCGGGCAGCAATCGAAAGCTGCAATTGAATGAATTGGAGGAGCTGCGGGATGAGGCATATGATAATGCCGTGATTGCTAAGAATCGAGTTAAGGTATTTCATGATAAAAACCTTTTGCGAAAGATATTTAAACCGGGTCAACAGGTTTTATTGTATGATACTCGGTTACACTTTCATCCCGGCAAGCTCCGTTCTAGATGGAGAGGACCTTTTGTAGTCCGCACCGTTTATCCGCATGGTGCGGTTGATCTTGAGAATCCAGAAGACGGTACTTTATTCAAAGTAAATGGACATCGATTGAAACCGTTCTTCTCAGCGGACCCTTCGGAGGAGCTCCTGCTTTTGCAGGAGCCGATTTACACCGATTGATTTCCTCCACCTTCACCCTCGAATTTCTTTTTTTTTTTTCCAAAACTTTATTTCAAATAAGTTTGGGGGTGTGTATACTATGTAAATATAATAATAAGCAGGAACTCGCCGATATTATCAACCCATTTGGTGCAGCATGACAGTGAGGACACTGTCCATTATAAGTTTGGGGGTATGTTCGGTAAGTTTTCCTTTTGCATTCATATGTATATTTCTGCATTGCATCTTTATATAAAAATCATAAAAATTTGAAAAATTTGAAAAATAAAAAAAATTAGAAAACAGAAAAACCCATAAAAATTGAAAAATTCAAAAATTATAGAAATTAATGTATTCAATTCTGGTTAATTGACTTGAGTTTGATAAATAGGTTAACTGGCTAGGAAAAACTAAATCTTAGACTTAGCAAACTAAAAACCCTAAAAATAATCTTCCTTAGAGTTTAACTGTGGAAAGCATATGTCTTTGTAGGTTATTTAGAAATAGGCAAATTTTGGGTTCAGTTCTTGGGCCAAGTCGAAACGAAGGAAAAGTATTAAAACTTTTATTACAGTATAAGTTTGAAAAATAGTTCCTAACTTAAGTCTAGATTCTGAAAACATGTACCCTACAAAATGCACAAACACGCACCTTGAAACTTGGATTAGTAGAAGAGACCTTGAAATACTCTTGTCTAACGTCCTTAGCACAATGAAAAAGAAAAAAAAAGAGTGGATAAAGAAAAAAAAATGGACACTGGTTTTTGTGATTACTTAAGGCTAAAAAAAAACAAAAGAAAAAAAAGAAAAATATTTAGCGAAGGTGCTACTGCTAAAAGCCTTGGGTGTTGCAAAACTAGGAAGTACGCCTTAAAGTGCTAACGCATCTGGTAATCGGTTGTTGGTACCTCAAGAAGTATTAACAGTCGCATGAAGGATGTGAAAGCGAAGTCTCACAAGTGCTTTGGACAATGGGCGGGAGTACGATTGCTTGATTTGAATTTCCAAGTGTAGGGGTGATATTTACACACACGTGGGGATATGTGATTAGAGTTTAGATAAGAGAAAGGAATGAAGAATAGAACTTGTGTCTTTAATAGAGTTGATAGAAATTCCTAAGTGGAGATGGAACTCTAGAAGGAAAACTTAAGAAATGCCGAAAGCTAGGTAATTCTACAGGATAGATGTAATCTTAAGTTAAATAATGAGGAAGCGTGAAGAATATGGGTGGATAATTTGCGGGTCGACGATAATAGAATTCCTTGTTAGAAAAACCTAAATGGAGAACAAAAGTCGAGAAACCAAGTTGATAGGATTTTGTGGGTAGTATCCGCTGAAAACCCTCAGGAGACAACACTCCTCCTACTAGGGACACCTAGAGGTTTAACGGCTTGTTGCACGAGCTCAGTGCAATCGCGTTTCCCTGCGAAAGTGTGGCTAGGTTAGATTTTTATTTAAATAATAAGTTTGCTCGAGGGCGAGCAAAAGATAAGTTTGGGGGTATTTGTTCATAACATAATATTGCATTTTGTATTCCCCATTCTTATGCATTTTATAATAAAAACAGGTGCTTTTGACCCATGTCTGCTACATGTTACAGGTTACAGGTTCTGGGAGCAAGAACAGTGAAAAACACAAAAAGACGACACAAAAGAAGGATTTTTAACCAACAAATAGGAAGATCTTAGTAAAGCCCGGCAGAAGAACGGTTCACCATCAACAAGGCGACGCAAGATCCAAATTTGCAAGAAAGACGGTTAAAAGATCCAATGCAAAGTGTTCATTGAAATTCTGGAATCACTGCAGAAGCCCAAGTGGAAAAAGAAATAAAGAAATAAGAAGACCAGAAGATCCAAACCAATACCAGAAAAGCCCATCAGCCGACCTCATCATTGGGCCGCGGATCCGCGGCCCAAGCCAATCCATGCCGCGGATCCGCGGCTGTTTGAAGCCCGTACGCGCAGAACTTTTTACCATAATTTGTGGCGGCTCTGGAAAGATCTTTTTAGGGGTATATTTGTAACTTTAGACATGCGGTGCAATCTGTAGCCCTAGGGTTTCTATGTCCTATAAATAGAACCCAAGACCTTGTATTTTCTTATGCCTCTTCTCATGAATAAAATTCTGCTTTCTTGAAGTTAGAGTGCATCAAAAGTAAGTAGGTTATTTTCCTTGCAATAGTTTTTCATATCTGCCCTAGGTAATTTATTTCCTCGCCTTAGTTTAAATTAGTTTAGTTTTTATTAACTTGCAATCAATGTTTTCTCTCTTTAATAAATTCTTATCTTTTTACATCCCCTCAATGAGCGAGTAGTTTCCTCGCTTGTTAGGGTTAGGAATAGGGAAGGGTTTGAGAGATGAAGATCTCTCATCTCTTTTCATTGCTAAACTTTTATGAACATTAGAACTCCATGCATACCTTTCTATTCCGCGCCCTACGGCACTTTCCCCCTCGAGGTAACGGTGATTCTGTAGTCTAAAGGCCCGGATTTTAAGGTTTTCCATGGAGGTTAGGGTAAAGATTAAGAAAGGAACGACAAGGATCTAGAGGAAGAATCAATCTTCTCAATCATCCTAATCCCCTTTGTTAATATTTACCATAACACTAATATGATTGATTTAATTGATGGCAATGGAAAGAGATGTAGATCTTTGTTTACCAAATTTTCCCTAAACCTAATTCTAGCAAGTTTCTAATTCTACCTTCATACAACTTCGATTTTTAGATTTAATTATACTTCCAAACACCATTTGGAATTAACTCGTAAGAACTTAAAGAAGATTTACACATCCCTATGGACCGACCCGTATTCACCAGCTAGCTTCATGCGACGCCGTTCTTGATTGCGGTTACAAATATTTTTGATCGACAAAACCTCTCTTAATCAGGAGCAAGCTCCTATGGAGAAATAATCTCCTTTGAGTATTATGGAATACTCATCCTTTTCTAAGAGGTATCCCCTCTTATTTATATGGGAGTGGTAGAGAAGGGATCTCTCTTTTTCCCTATGTGGGACTAAAAATGCATCCCCCATATAGTAGAGCATTACCTTAGATTACACGTGCGTATCATATTTGCTCATAATTTTTTATCCCGGATGAATTATGATGCCCATAATATATCAAATCGAAGGGTTTTCGAGACACTTTTGATACCATCAGAATTTAGATGTTTCTCATTCGGGAGTTTTGTCAAAATACAGTCCGGAAAATACCGGTTCGCATTTTCTTCTTTAGATTACACGTGCGTCGCACATTTGCTCATAACTTTTGATCCCGGATGAATTATGAGGCCCATAATATATCAAATAGAAGGTGTTTTTGAGACGCTTTCAATAACATCAGAATTTAGCTTTTTCTCATTTAGGAGTTTATCAAAATACAGCCCGGAAATACTGGTTCGCATTTTCTTAACTGTATCGCTGTTATTTGATACCTTGGGTTCTTTTGCGCAGAAATTTTTGGCACGAACAAATGCCCCCTACTACTTTACCCATGTAGGTATGTACATGGGTTAAGTAGTGCAGAGTAATACATAGCGTATGACCAGTTTCAGACCGGTATATAACCTTTAGAATCTTGGTCTGAGAAGATAGCGAGCGGACATAAGTGTCGTCATCTATCATTGACTCAAATCTCAAC
Organism: Agapanthus africanus; assembly: GCA_030015575.1. Taxonomy (NCBI): domain Eukaryota; kingdom Viridiplantae; phylum Streptophyta; class Magnoliopsida; order Asparagales; family Amaryllidaceae; genus Agapanthus; species Agapanthus africanus. Next base: position 363,716,187 of record JASDDO010000031.1, read on the forward strand.
TCTTAAGGGATATAGTTCCAAACCATGAGGCCCATGAGCTGCACCCTTCTGTTTCTTTATGTCTTGATCTGGAGTAAAGTAGTTTATGTACTCATTTCGGAGCTTGTAGTTTATTCACTCATCCCGGGGTCTCTAGTTTATGAACTCATTTCGGAGCTTGTAGTTTACCTCACTTGGGCTTGTAGGAAAACTTGTTCTAACGTTACAGTTAACCCCTGCTCTTTACGACAGAGGTCCGTTAGGGTCTGTGGTACTAGGGTTTTTTGTCCGTCGTACCGTCGCGTTGGCTGATGCATTTCCCGATATGTAGTCTTGCTGCTCGAGTAGCCGCGCGACTGTCGTGTCTGTGATCCCTTCGGGGATGGACAAGACGTCTTCAAATGATCTCCCAGGTCACATTACCATCGGGAAAGCATATTCTCCGTAGAAATCGTGAGGATTTCTAAGTGTTCATCGCCTCCGTGAGTCGCATGGATCTCACTCAGGTATTTTTTCCTTACGAATCGTGAGGACCCGTAAGTAGCTTCTTCATTTCAGTGGCATGTAACTTCGGCGAATGTAGCCCGTAGATGGTCCATCTTGACCTTTTCGTTGGGTATGATGGCTTAGGAAACATGTTCAGGTCTGTCGCCTAAGAATTTTCAACTTTATGGGCCGTGAGGGTCTCATAAAGACTTTTCTCCCTACGAGTCGAGAGGATCTCGTAGGTGTATTTTCTCCTTAGAAATCGTGAGGATTCCTATGTGTGTTTTCTCTTAAGAATCGTAAGGATCTCACAAGAGAATTTTTCCCACTTACGAGTCGAGAAGACTTGTAAGTGGTTGTTTCCCTCCTTGTCGAGATTCGACTTTGGAGAGTGTGGTCCGTGAATAGTATGCAAGAGTCCATCTTGGACCGACTTGCAGGACCCCAGTGCTTAGGAAATAGGTCCTTATCCCCATTGCCTAAGGCTTTTCCTTACGAGTCGAGACGAATCGAGAAGTTCTCGCAAGGACACTAATTTCCTCATGAGTCGAGATGAATCGAGAAGTTCTCGCAAGGGTTTCCTAACGTCACAGTTAACTCCTGCTAATAGAAGTTTGTTAGGGTCTGTGGTACTAGGGTTTTTTACCCGTCGCACCGTCGCGTTGGCCGATATATTCCTCGATATGCGATCTCGCTGTTCGAGTAACCCCACGACTGTCGTGTCTCTGATCCCTTCGGGGGCTGGACAAGACGTCTTCAAGCAATCTTCTAGGTGATATTACCGTCGAAAGTGTAACATTTTCAAAAATATAAAATATTAATTTTGGGAATTTTTATAATTTAATATTATTTTATTGATTATTTTAATATTAAATCTATAATTAAATGCAAATAAATAGGAAAAATTTGAGAAAAATTATGGAAAATTCTAAAATAGGGTAAATTAGTGAATTATGACATTTTTAAGTTTTTGTGATTAGTTTGACACTAATTTAGTGCTAATCGCGATTAAAATCACTAATCGGGTTTTTTGGCAATTTTGTGCAAAACTTGCACATATCACTTTTTCTCACACTTATGCATTTTCTTTCATGATATTTGGGGTTCACTATTGGTGTGAGAAGGTTTAGGGATTTAAAAGAAAAAGGAAAAAGAAAAGAAAAGAGAAAGGAATTTTATATTAGGTATGGGTGAGAGAGAGAGAGAGAGAGAGGGGTTGCTTTGACTTGGCTTCAACCACCATTCCTTCACCATTTCCCTCTCCATTTCTTGAGCTGCTGCTGCTCCCTTCTTCCTCTTCCTCCTTCTTCAATCCCCCAAGATTACACCTCTAAAACTACACCAAAACCCCATGTCCATTTCATTAAAAATGTGCACGAGCCCGAGACCTTCAAGATGGATCAAGAAAGCGTGGATTTTGACCACTAGGGGCAACTCAAGAAAATTCTTGAGTTGCCAAGTGAGGTAATTTCTGAACCATTATCTTAGTTTTACCTTTACATATACCCCTATGCATGTTTAGAATCGAAATCGGGTGAATTGTGGATTTTAGGAAAAACTAGTTAGGGTTGGAGGGATTTGTGAGTTGTGATGGGGAAATTGAGTTCAGTGGAGACCATATGAGCACCCTAGAGCTAGAAACCCAGACCAATCCCACTGGAAAACTAAAAATACGGAATTACGGGACTTTCATGTCGGTTTGTGAGTGTTAGTGTGTGCAGGGAAATCTGGAGTATACTGGGACATTTCTAGATGAAATAAGTGATACCAGGGACCTAATTGAGACCCCAGGAGACCACCCTAGAAATACGAGCACCCAATTCCTCTAGTGGGCCGGCGAGGCCGGGAAATTTGGGGATGTGGCCGGCCCCTCTGTGGTGAAATCTTCCCATTTTGCTTCTGTACCTCCTATACACCCTGCATAGCACCCTGGACTTGTTTATTTGATCTGGTTTGGCCTGAGATAAAATCTGGGATCATTTTCTTGGGTTGCTGCATTGAAATGTGTTTTGGTTTTTCATATTTTGAATTCCAGATTTTGATATTTGTGTGTTATCTCGATTGTGTGACGTTTGTACGTCTAAATCGAGTGATTTCGAGTTGTTTTGCGAAGGCTAACCGTAGGTTCTAACCTATAAGCCTTTTTGCGTATCGTGTTGGTTTTAGCGTATCGTATCGGTTTTAGTGTGTCGTTTCGAGTGTTGAATTGGTTTTGATGCGATGCGATACGTGTGATTTGGGTAGTTACACCGCGACGATCCGAGGCGATACGGAAGCTGACGGAGACATCGACACCGACACACAGGATACAGGTGAGTAGATTATATCTACAGGGGGAAGTCGGGTGGATGGCGTATAGCACCCCCGCAGTCCGTAGATAGATTATTATGTAGTTTATTGTGATAATAGGTGTATTATGGACAGTGTAGGGTTAGAAGTGACTAGTGTAGTTCATAGTCGCGAACCCTAGGATAGAATTACACCTACACACACACCCTTGCATATTACTTATACTTGCACGGCGTTTGATGATATGTGATGACTTTGGAGATGAGTTGATGATGTGGGCTTGATGCCCTGAGATCGGTGATTTGATACGATTCATATGTGGGATATGACTTGTGATTCTTGTGGGCTTGGGATATGTGTTTACCCCCGCATGCATTCTTTACTGATGGTATCGATTGTACTAACCATAGAGTAGTACCCCAGACTTTGATCTGATGATAGTGATACCTGTTATGTGAAGAGATAGTGAGATGTTGACCCTTACCCAGCTTTTGGGGATGCCGTACGATGATTTACCATACGAGCCAATATTGATGATAGATCCGCACTCATAACTCGAGGATATCTTACGATGTGACATTGAGGCGAGATCACCGACTATATATCTTTATATATATACCGAATCAGATTTAGGTGGTTTCCACACCTACCCCTCCTGATTGACCTGATACTTAGATGTAGTTAGCATAGTAGATACTTCACTGTGGTGTTGACTACTAGATTTCTGCATCTTCATGCTATTCGCATTGCTGGCATATGTTCATTGCTATATTATTATCATGCTGTTAGGACACCAACACCATTATCGATGATGCGTATGTTCCACGTACACTATTTGCCGGCTCACACACTTCATCGTCGATAATTGCCATGCCACTACACTGTAGTACTGTTGCATTCATGATATGATTCTTGCTTGGCATATTGTACACATGTACATGTACACCATCATAGATGATTCATTCTAAAGGAGCGTTTCTTTCGACATATGCACATTACTATTCCATGTTGCATGATCTCCGATATGATTAATTTTCTTTACATGTCGCATACATCATGGATTGATTGCATAGCACATCGCATTGGATTTACTTCCTGATGTTGGATTTTCATGTGATTTCTGATTTTGAGTACCGTGGGATTATTTAAGAAAAGATACTCTTTTATGAAAAACCCGGTACCTCGTGATATGATATTTCGCTGTGTCCACCACGCGTTTTCTCGGTGCTGAGACGTGTACTTGAAACCCGATTCGAGGAGGTGATGATCCGTTTGCGGGTTCGTGGTGGGCCCGGTATGGTTCCCCTCGGCAAGATGATCGATGAGTTTGCCGATTGAGCCTGGAGGCGGGCGAGCACCTACCGGTGATTGTATTTGAGCTCGGCGGATATCTGGGGGATACCGACCGGAGACGAGAGATGGGCGTACTGCTGGGGCCGAGGGCCGATTCCGCAGACATAGCCCGCGGGCCGATCCGGACTGACGGAGCCCGCTGGATGAGGATTTACGTGTCGATGCTAGGCACGGGTTTCATGATGTTTTTCCATGCTTTTGTTATATCCTCACATTGCATACATGATGCTTATCGTCAGTGGGTAACGGGTGGACGGGTTCCACATATATACAGACAGGGATTATTTACAGACATGGATCATATACAGACTGGACTTACACTTATCATACTTCATTTGTATATATAACAGGGTATGAGGGCGCTGTTATATATACCCTTACACCAATATTAGTGGTATGGGACGCTAATATATGTGTATTGATATCATTGATATTTCATCATATTTACTTCATGCAGACATACCTTACACTAATGACATGTTATTACCTGAATACCTGGCACTACATACATGGTTAGATGTTACCTTGCCACCTTATCACACTCAGATGTACTCTTGTGGATTGTATTACTGATTGTTGACTTAGGTTTATGTCTTGCATTCGGTTTCTGCTTGTAGATGTTTCTATTCACGAGTTGGCAACTCACCCCCGTTGTGCCACAGTTCTTGCAGGTTCTGCCGTACAGGTTCCATTGCGGCATTTCTGGCACACTACTTTCTTGCGGGTGATTTGCTTTTGGTAGGTGGATTCTTTTGCATCAAGAACCACCATTGTATTTATTTTATTCCATTGTATCTAGAAATTGTTCATCAACCAAAACTTGTATATTCTTTCAGACTTAGAGACAGACTTGTATTATTCGACCTTAGAGTCGCGCTTAGTAGTATTGCGGTTTTCTCGTTGCTTTTAAGCTTTCTTTTGGATTTGATCCTCGCCACTTGGCGTTGTATATTATATCATTGTGTGGTTGTGACCGTCGATTGACGAAGAGCTAGCTCCCGCTTGGGGATGCCTTTATCATTGCATATATATTGTTATTCTTGTTTTACCCCATTCGGGGCCATTTTTACAAAAGAAACTCTGCCGAAATTTCTAGAAAAGACTGTACTGTTTTTAAAATGCACATTCGGCTTAGTTATTTAAAAACCTTGATTTCAAACATGTTTTTCTTCACTTCTTTAAACCAGTTTCTTTACTTATTCTTGTAAGTGCACGGCGGCGCCCCGGCCGTCAATCCGACGGCCAAATGCGGAAGCGGTGATAAACTTTAATTTTGCGGACTTAGCAAATCGGCACCACCGCGCACTAAACATCCGGATCGTAACCATTAACAAGTCTAAGCAACTAACAAGAAAGGGAAGAGAGATATACCGACAGATCCGAGTCCTCCGGTCTTCTCGTCGTCGTCACGATCTCCTGCGGAATGTCCCGTCTCCTCCTCGTCGCCGGAAGTGCACCACATTGCCTACATCGTTTACGGGCTCCCACCTCAATGCCGAGGCAACTCGGGGACGAAGCCGGCTACTCGACGTGCCCAAAATTTGCTGTAGAATATAATGTAGGACTTGTGTCTCATTTTGGGGTAGTGGAGGTTGCCTTTTGGTGGAGGGATGAAAACAAGAAGTATATGGTGGAACTTGGAGAATTTTGGTGCATGAAATGAACAACAAATCCCACTCCAACAATATGGGCAGCCCCCTCCTATACATGGCCGGCCATCTCAAGTGAGGGAGGGAGAGAATGAGATAGAATACCATGAGGGAGTGAGTGGCTTGAACAATAATGCAAGGTGGAGTGTCATGGAAAAAGAAAGTGATGATGAGAGGCAATGATCACTCCCAAAACCAATACACTACCAACTAATCATCAACAACCATGATGCTTACAAAGTCAAGCCATCATGAAGCTAGAAGTCAAGGTCAATGAGAGACTATCATGATACAACAATAAGCAAAGACCCCCTCCACAAACACTTATTTGCAACAATGCAAATAAGCCCTCCTCCACCAATCTTCGGCCAATGAACGGAACAATGGAAATCGGCCGAAACGGAAAGCAAACTGGCAACTCCAGAAAACTGGTCCCGTAATAAATTACAGGAAAACCCCGATACTGTGCATACACACCCGCATCTGTATTTCGACCGAAATACAAATGCCATGAGACAAAATCTCCACTGTACTATACTAGAATCCGGCTTATACCAAAACCGGCTAGTAATATCTGTTCGATCCTGATCCGTGCAATAACGCACGTATCTGATCGAACCCTGCCATATACCCATACGGCCTATAGTACAAACTGTCCGATCCTGATCCGTGCAATACCGCACGTATCTGATCGGACCTTGCCATATCTCCATACGGCCTCTACAACCTTTCGCCCGAAAGCTGAGTAACAGAATGTGGGGGACTCTAAAGACTCGTCAACACCTTGGTTGTGGATTTAACCACTAGCACGTCAGAGGTATAAGCCAATATGTAACGGGCTACCAGGTACTGACTAAAAGGGATGTCTGTGAGTGAACTCAGCCTGACAACCCTACTGAGCCTATCAGTGACAATATCCATACAGTCCGGTCCGTTCGTCTATGAGCATCGCATGGCGGGCCTAGGGGGTTGGTAATAGTCAGACCCCCAAAAGCGGTACAAATCGTGTCGGAGTGTAGCCCAGAACACCCTGAGATACTACTGGAATACCTACCAGTAAATCTCCTTGCCTCGGCCGAGGGCTTTGTGTAATGGCTCTCCTAGACACAGCACGACCTCACCCCCAATACCGGGAGAGACGAACCCCTGAAGATACGCTCACTGCCTCCATGTGGCTCGGGACTGTACCCAACTAAAACCTGTTTGCACGACTCCTTTGAGTCGTGGTAGGGTAGTAATCAAAGTACAGTGGGAACTCACACAAGACAAATGACGATCCCCAGGTCGATGAACTAACCTGCACACATGTCACCAGGGAACTGCCATCTGACGTCTGGTATATGACCAACTGGCATGTTCCCGGCGAGTCCTGTCCGGTGTACTCATAACCCAATGAGCACCTGTATACATCTTAGGTGATCCAACTGACACCAGTGGCTTGTGAGACCGGCCACCGCCCCTCGTCGGGGTCTCGACTGTATACACTAGTCTACTATGGAGTATCGATGCCCTGTCTCGAAACTCACACGACTAGGGACCATTTCAGGATATGCTTATAGACCCCAGCTCCCACTTATATGATCGCCCTCATACTGCTGGTGGTCAAGCAAGAATCCTTGGGGCTCTATCAACGTGTAATAGCGACGTGTCAGGTCACCTAAAACAGTACACGATGATAAAGGTAAACCAGATAGCATACTATCATCTCGAGTAAGACTGTCCTACCGGGATAGGTCCTCCATCAATCATTGCAATCACGTACCTGTGAACCAATAATTGACTCTGAGGGCATTATCTCCAACAATCTCCCACTTGCACTCAAGGTTAATTATTGCGATGTCGCATACTCACAGCCCGTGTGATACCGAACACCCAACTCCTCTACTAGTCAGTCTCACAAAGCTCGTTTGCGAAATTATTGCGTTCGAGGAATAGCCTCAGTGAGTGGATCCGCCTTGATGTCTCTTTCTATGTCTCTCTATATCTCAAGTTCGCGGAGAAACCCATCTCCCGAAATGAGCAATACCTGTCTTAGAATGTGTCTGGATGTCTGATGGGACATAGCTCATAAATGAACTCCAAATCCAAACTTCTTAGACTGTATCGTCAACTGAACTTAATCAGTATCCTGCGCCATGCCTCCCTCAGTATTGCCTTGGACCACCTGTCCAAAATACTGCCCCTCGTCAGAGGGAAAACTATAACTCTGACAACCTCCTTGTCGTCCATGTCACCTTGGAAGCCTGGAATGATAACTGTCTCCCGAATGAGGCTGTCGTTATCATATCCCTAGAACATCCACTTATGTTCTAAAACTGCTTCCGACTGTTTCTCCAGGATTGGATCATTATCAACTTATTGCATCTACTGCAAGAACAACATCTGGTGTGGTACTTGACATCTCATGATTGACTCAATTGCCTGAGCAAGTGATCTTCCAATCATGCACGTCCCTCTCCCCTTCAGTCTGTAAGACACCTTTGGAGAGGGTGACTCCATCACCTGCAGGTAAACTACCGTGCCAGGAGTCGTCCATTCTAAATACTCTTAGAATGCTGTCTAAGTACCCTGATTGGGAAACCACCCAAATCTAGATCTAAAACCATAGATCTAGTAACCAGTATGTCTGACACAAAATCCATTTCTTGTGTGGAGAAACCACTGTGTGACGACCAAAGTATAACCGATTGTAGTATAGGAGTTTCTTTTCCTACTCTGTGTATGTCATCTTGATACCATGACATCACACTTTACTACCTTCTCAACAGATCCATCTTCTATTCTGATTAAGTCAAACCTATGACTGTCACGTCAGAAATAGATGATCTATCTCCGCTATTCTTGCTTTAGTCTATAAATAGACATAAGCTACCTGTCCACCAATGCTTCCGCTGCTCCCACTGACTACGACAACCCTCTGGCAGAGTCATATAGACGTACACTTCTAAAACTAGTTTAGAACGACGCTATACTCATCCTCCTGCCGGGTCTCACAGTCTGGAACAACAGCAATGGTAAGTGTGGGTAAACAAGAACTTCCCTGTCACCGTCCTTGAGGCTACCGTAGTACCTCTCGGGTGCCTGAAGTTACCCACCTTATCTGCGGAGTGGCCAATGGAATGTCAATCCAGATTGAATCTTTAGGTTCCTTATCAAATCTTCAGTAATCGTTTGTGGTTCTGGAATCACTTCCAGTTCTACCATACTCCCACTACTGTTTTCTGAAAAAATCCATTTTTGATAAAACTGTGGCGAGTCTAGAACAATATTGCTATTGTTCATCCAGATGGTAGAAAGTCAACCCTCGTTATAGCCTGGGTCAACCCACAAACAGCCATTACAGAAACGTGCCTTGAGTTATCCAGAGTCTGGTTTTAATCATAAGCTGGACAACTCCCCGTACCTTAACAACGTCAAGATACGAACTGTTCTATATCCCATATAGGACCAGAGGCACTGATTTAACTGAACCAGATCCAAATCATGCAACTGTCTCCAGTGCATGTCAACTAAATGGAAGGAGGCCGATCAGCGTTACTCAACTTAGGAATACTTCCAATTATGAGTAACCTGAAAGAGAAGCAAGTTCTCTTAGTCACTACTACCAACCGAATACCATACACAAGTATCTACATCTTCGATCTCTTTGAAGAATCCCGATACTTGCTACACCTGGTTCTCTACTCTATTCAAATACCTATAACTTCTCAAAATTCGGACCATGTGTTTCCACGAACCACCTGTCTAAAAACTAGAGAAGTCATAAGTAAACCGAATATAGTACGAGGACCTACCCCTCTGTCCTGATGGACCCTTGACAACATACAATACTCTGTATAAGTCCCTTGAGTTTGATAACTCATTCACTGTGTGTCGTAGGTTGAAAACTGTACTTATGGTTAAGAAGAATTACACCGCTGTTTAATGCTCCTTACCTAACCATCCACTGGTAGAGGTAAATGTCATCGACATAATTTCAAAAAGTATATCTCACTCTATGAAAATAGACGTACAGATATATCGATTTGAAATTGGTGCATAACAGCGGATATTCAAAACCAAATATTTGCCGACCGGCAAACAACCCAGGTGATTTCCTCAAATATCACCGATTGCAACGAATCCCGATATAATGAGGATAGTCACCCAATTCCCAACAACTTACTCCCACTCATCATCTGTAAAACCATACAGATATGAGAATCATACCTGGTAAATACATACCCTGGAGCAAGTATCTAATCGGGAAATCAGTTTTCTTTTAACATTACACAGTGAAACTGAAACATCGAAATGTTTCGATGGGGTATCCTGGTATTCCTAGCAATGCCTCTTCCAGATTCACGACTGTAACCGTATAATTCTTTGCCACCTCTCCAAATCCCTTCATATGTCTTTAGTCTTTACCTTCTATACACCCCTTAAGCCAAATGGTTTTCTTCCTTCCCTACCGTTCGGCACCAGCCTATGGTTTGGAAGAAGACTATCCAATAAGCATAATGGGTGTACTGTCCCAATCCTAGGAACACTCGCAATGTGAGAGAAGGTGAAGATAAAAGACACCTGAATAACTCTTATTCCTATTTCTCCTGAACCAGAATCCATCCCCGAACTGGAACAAGTTCCTTTCGAGTTCGTATATAACCATACGATGGAGTATCCAATAAACTGTGGATCTTCGTAGTGATACGGAGTGTCATGGAGAAATGCAAAGGTGATTTTAGGATTGGCGAAGGAATACTTGGTTTGGTCGTGAATATCTGTTGCAATTTACTTTGCCCTCTTACTAATCCCTTGCTTTGTCTTAACTTAATACCTTCTGCACACCATCGTTATGCTAATTGGTTTTCTTCATTCCCTACCGGTCGGCACCTGCCTATGGTTTGGAAGAAGACAATCCAATTTGCGTAATAGGTGTACTACCCCTAAACCAAGGAGTACTCGTAACCTGAGAGAGGGTAAAAAGAAAGGACAACTGAATAATCCTATCCGTTTTCTCCAGAACCTGAAACCATCCTCGAATAAATTCTTTCGAGTTCGTATCTAACCATACGATGGTTTTGTCCAATGGAAGTGGACGTTCGTAGCAATACGGGGTGTCCTGGAGAAAAGGGTAAAAGTAGGAGTGGCAATGAGGTTTGCAACTCTGACAATCCAAAAGCCAGTGTTTAAGAAGGTTCGGTCAACTTGGTCTCTGAGTCAAAGTCTTAGGGTCGGGTTAATGGTCGCTGCCAAAGAGAGAGAGAAAAGAAACACTCAGCGTGCACTCTAACCTAGATCAGAATGGTTACCAATTTATCTAATCTGGAATCCTCCCACTGTACCTCAAATTCTCCTCCAAACCTGAAAGAAGAATTAGTCGGGGTTACCCGAGGAGTAAACTAACTCATCAGTGGGAATCGGGATCCAACTATCATCGCATGATAACGTGACGGAATCCGCTCACATCATCACACTCCAGAAGGTATGCGCATATCTGGCAAGTTTCAGTTCTTTTGAAACTCCCGATGTGATTTCTGCCCCATGCTCTTATGACCTTGACTTTGGCCAACATATCATAAGTCACATGTCAAGTTCTACCCGTCATTCTCCAGGTTAATTTGAATCCACCCGTACATACCCTTGACTTTGGCCAAAATGGCAGCACGACTGTCCCAAACCAACGCATCTATCTATGCTGCATATGAATACCCAATAGCTACCAATCACTGTGCCTTGACTTTGGCCAACATACACAGCTTGAATACTATTGACCACCCATATGAAACGATGGAGGGCTACGAATGGTTTCTGGCGAAAACCTTTTACGTAAAGAACTTGATATCGTCGAAGGAACGGATAGCTTTTTTAAAAATATAGTGACGAAAACCGTTGCTAAAGAGGTCACTCCCGGTGAAGGGATCTCGGCTCTTTCCCCGTAGAATGGGGTGCAGGATATTCCAAATGAATACCGCGATGCAAAGCAAAAGTAATCGGCTATAGTGAAGTTAATGCCCTGACGCAAACTTTTTGTCCAAGGGGTCACTCCCGGTGAAGGGATCTCGGCCCTTGCCTCGTCGACTGAGGAGCAGGATATTCCAACTGAATACCACGATGCAAAACAAAAGTGAACGTCTTTGCAATAACAGCTTTTTGAAAAGTGTTCCAACAACATCAGATTAGGTTTGTTTTTAACTTGCATTGATCCGAATCAATGCAGTCCCATCAATTGATCACACCAAAAAGAACGAAAATATACTGATGTACGTATATGCCATCCGCATTCGCCACTGGGTCCCGTCATTACCCGTTAGGTTAGCTAACTAACGACAGAGCGGGGACTGGACTAGCGCGGATGTAAAACATATACAACATCTACTAATATATATACCAATATATTATATTCGCTCAAGGCGTGATAAGAAAATGCAACATCACAGAAAATGTACAGCATCACAGAAACAATACAGATATCTGGGATCCCCGGGTTTCACAGAGCCACTACTGAAACCCGACGTTCCCCTGGTCGTGTGGATAGCCTGCGCAATGAAATCCTAGACCCCTACTTCCGCGGAAAGTCACCCGCCAAAACCTGAAGCGAGGCAGCCCCCTTCAGCACCGTGAATGGACCACCCAGCACTTCACGGAATCCGGCAACTTGGGCACCCCTCCTGGGTCATCCTGTACCCCCTACGAGTGCGGCGAATAGCCCGCCAATCCTAGAGTGAAGCCCCCTCCGTCTCAATGCCATGAGATGCGGGCTTGTTGCCTTCTAGAACCCGGCTATCCGTGCACCCCTCCTGGGGTAATCCTAGTACAGAAAGTAAAATATACATACACCGGGTACAACGACCGCAACCTGGCCGTGCCCCAAAATAATAATACAATCAGGCAGTGACGGCAGTCCACATGTCGGACGCTCGTCCCGCAATATCAAATGTACATATTACCACCACAACTGTACTAGCATTGCATCCAGGCTATCCCCACGACCGATCCGCAACATCACAGCAAAAACAAAACATCAACGTGAAAATCACGTTCGCAAATCCGTCTTACCGGGCTATAGCAGTTAGACCGGATTTACCGATCGAGTGACATTCACGGTCGCAGATATAATGTAAATACTGTGAAAAATGTGTTTAAAATATCCGATCAATCAAATTTTAACAAGTGGGCCCCCAAGCATTACTGTAGCAGATCAAGAAATTCTGGGCCCAAATTTAATATTCCAAAACCCATATTTTAAGCCCACAAGCCCACTGGAAAAACCTGGGGAGCTGAACCCAAATACCTGCGGCGGAACCGCGGCCAACAAGGGGTTAAGGCCGCGGTTCCGCGGTCGTACGGAGGGTTCAGGGAACCAAAATTTTCCAGTGGTCTTAGGGTACTCTGTACATCATTCTGCAATCACCTGAAAAATTTTTCGAGACCAAAAATTTTCAACAGAAACTGATGCGAACTAAAATGCTGTTTTGGAACATTCGATCGATCGAAACAGAAAAACACATTACACAAAGCTAGACTAAGTTAATGGTGAGGCTCTGATACCACTGTAACTGCACGGCGGCGCCCCGGCCGTCAATCCGACGGCCAAATGCGGAAGCGGTGATAAACTTTAATTTTGCGGACTTAGCAAATCGGCACCACCGCGCACTAAACATCCGGATCGTAACCATTAACAAGTCTAAGCTAACAAGAAAGGGAAGAGAGATATACCGACAGATCCGAGTCCTCCGGTCTTCTCGTCGTCGTCACGATCTCCTGCGGAATGTCCCGTCTCCTCCTCGTCGCCGGAAGTGCACCACATTGCCTACATCGTTTACGGGCTCCCACCTCAATGCCGAGGCAACTCGGGGACGAAGCCGGCTACTCGACGTGCCCAAGATTTGCTGTAGAATATAATGTAGGACTTGTGTCTCATTTTGGGGTAGTGGAGGTTGCCTTTTGGTGGAGGGATGAAAACAAGAAGTATATGGTGGAACTTGGAGAATTTTGGTGCATGAAATGAACAACAAATCCCACTCCAACAATATGGGCAGCCCCCTCCTATACATGGCCGGCCATCTCAAGTGAGGGAGGGAGAGAATGAGATAGAATACCATGAGGGAGTGAGTGGCTTGAACAATAATGCAAGGTGGAGTGTCATGGAAAAAGAAAGTGATGATGAGAGGCAATGATCACTCCCAAAACCAATACACTACCAACTAATCATCAACAACCATGATGCTTACAAAGTCAAGCCATCATGAAGCTAGAAGTCAAGGTCAATGAGAGACTATCATGATACAACAATAAGCAAAGACCCCCTCCACAAACACTTATTTGCAACAATGCAAATAAGCCCTCCTCCACCAATCTTCGGCCAATGAACGGAACAATGGAAATCGGCCGAAACGGAAAGCAAACTGGCAACTCCAGAAAACTGGTCCCGTAATAAATTACAGGAAAACCCCGATACTGTGCATACACACCCGCATCTGTATTTCGACCGAAATACAAATGCCATGAGACAAAATCTCCACTGTACTATACTAGAATCCGGCTTATACCAAAACCGGCCAGTAATATCTGTTCGATCCTGATCCGTGCAATAACGCACGTATCTGATCGAACCCTGCCATATACCCATACGGCCTATAGTACAAACTGTCCGATCCTGATCCGTGCAATACCGCACGTATCTGATCGGACCTTGCCATATCTCCATACGGCCTCTACAACCTTTCGCCCGAAAGCTGAGTAACAGAATGTGGGGGACTCTAAAGACTCGTCAACACCTTGGTTGTGGATTTAACCACTAGCACGTCAGAGGTATAAGCCAATACGTAACGGGCTACCAGGTACTGACTAAAAGGGATGTCTGTGAGTGAACTCAGCCTGACAACCCTACTGAGCCTGTCAGTGACAATATCCGTACAGTCCGGTCCGTTCGTCTATGAGCATCGCATGGCGGGCCTAGGGGGTTGGTAAAAGTCAGACCCCCAAAAGCGGTACAAGTCGTGTCGGAGTGTAACCCAGAACACCCTGAGATACTACTGGAATACCTACCAGTAAATCTCCTTGCCTCGGCCGAGGGCTTTGTGTAATGGCTCTCCTAGACACAGCACGACCTCACCCCCAATACCGAGAGAGACGAACCCCTGAAGATACGCTCACTGCTTCCATGTGGCTCGGGACTGTACCCAACTAAAACCTGTTTGCACGACTCCTTTGAGCCGTGGTAGGGTAGTAATCAAAGTACAGTGGGAACTCACACAAGACAAATGGCGATCCCCAGGTCGATGAACTAACCTGCACACATGTCACCAGGGAACTGCCATCTGACGTCTGGTATATGACCAACTGGCATGTTCCCGGCGAGTCCTGTCCGGTGTACTCATAACCCAATGAGCACCTGTATACATCTTAGGTGATCCAACTGACACCAGTGGCTTGTGAGACCGGCCACCGCCCCTCGTCGGGGTCTCGACTGTATACACTAGTCTACTATGGAGTATCGATGCCCTGTCTCGAAACTCACACGACTAGGGACCATTTCAGGATATGCTTATAGACCCCAGCTCCCACTTATATGATCGCCCTCATACTGCTGGTGGTCAAGCAAGAATCCTAGGGGCTCTATCAACGTGTAATAGCGACGTGTCAGGTCACCTAAAACAGTACACGATGATAAAGGTAAACCAGATAACATACTATCATCTCGAGTAAGACTGTCCTACCGGGATAGGTCCTCCATCAATCATTGCAATCACATACCTGTGATCCAATAATTGACTCTGAGGGCATTATCTCCAACAATTCTTAAAAATGGTTTTAGATTTCTGGGCTTTTGGCTTACTTGGATCAGATGGAGTCCTATAGGCTTCATATGGTTCAAGGGCCAGTCACGTGCTCTTTCGGGTCGTGACAAAGTTGGTATCAGAGCGCTAGGTTGACCTTGGTTCGAGTCTAAGTTTGACTATGTGGAGCCTATGGAGTTATTTATATACGGAACTTAGGCTTGACCTTACGGAACTTAGACTTGGTCGAGGGGGTGTTAGACCCGAACTTTCGTCGTATTAGGATGACCCTTGGTTGATGGATTAGGTGACTAAAGTAGAGTGACGTACCGTTGGTATGTTCCGCGGCATACTTACGACACGCCACTCCGCTTAAGGAACCTTAGGATGTACTTTTTTTTTACGATCAGTGATTCTCCTTATATCCTGGATTATACATCCATTTGAGATCCCCGATTCTATTAGTTTCATGATCATACCTCCATTGATGCTGTTCCTTCCTATGATCATGTATCCACTTTGGATCTGTTGTTTCCTTTCTTGCCATTGATGTGCTCTCTTTGATACTCGATTGAGGTTCCTGTCACCATGTTTGAGCGCAGTTTGGGCTGCTGCTAGGGTTACGGCCGGTGTGAGCTCGTTTGGTACGAGGGCCGACCATTGTGTTTTCTGGTGACATGGGAACGTCTCGAGTTAGTGTTGGTGTTTGTGATCGCTAGTGGAGGCGAGTGCTTGGATTTGCACCGGATGATCGGGCCATTGTTAGAGCTGCCTGTTGAAAGAGGACTGTTGATGTACAACATACCTCAGAGATTGTGATGTCGCCTACCGTGCAGACAGATGGACCAGCTGTTGCTGAGATTGACAGGATGTTGCTTTCGGAGCTTACGAGCTGAGATTGCCGGAGCTTTCGGGCAGATATGCGACAGATGATAGCTAGTCTACCCGATTTAAGAGACGAAGGTGATTCGTCCGATTTTGCGCCAGAGCGGGCCCAGTTGAGTTGAAGAATTCCAGTGTGGAGAGTCTTACTCAGATCTAGAGCAGACCGATTCAGAGACGACCGCCAATGTGTTGCCTTTCCTGGAGGATTGAGGCGCTGTTCGGCGTACAGGCGTATGAGCCAGTTGTTGCTGCAAATGATGAGATATCGCCCAGATGATTGGAGCTACTGCAGCATGAGCATGTTCTTAGAGAGATGATAGCGAGTCGCTAGTCACCGAGGATGAATGACTAGGACGTGTGGTGAGTTCGCTTACCCCGATGCGAGGTCATCAGGTGGATTGATTCCAGCTAGAGACGACTTCACGCAGATTCGTTGAGGGTCGATTGAGACGATCGAATGTCAGGAACCTATTTTCCAAGTTTAAAGTGTACGGAAATACATGCAGGTGATTCTATGGACCCTCTAGAAGAATGAAACCCTAACTCGACTTAATGACCGTGTGAAAGCCTTTGAACCTTTGGGTTTGCGGCGGTTCCTCGGCGCCATTAGTGAGGCTTGGGTTTGCCCTTCTACGGCTGGACCACCGACGCTGTGGCATGTACTCGATACTATTAAACTATACCCGAGATGTGAGCTCTTAGGGGATCATGAGGATCTGACGAGTCGATCGGATGGTTCGACATCTTTCGGATATCGTGATAGGACACTGCTTAGGAGACTCCAGATGCGAGCATAGCCGTCGGAGCGCAGTTCGTGTAGCCACGATGAGCTAAGTCCGAATCAGTCGACGTTTGAGCAGAGTGAAGAAAAGAGTTCGTACGAGATTTCGACGAGATGACGTCCCACTCCGCTGACATCAGAGATGTGATACGCACCCAGAGGCGTGGTATATGGATATATCTTCCAGAAAGAAGCGCGATAAGTATGCAGCCGTTCCAGAATAAGCTTTAGCTTCAGCATTGGATGACGACTTCCGGGCAATTCGGCAGGATTGAGATTTGAGAAAGGAACCTCGACAGGACTTTTCTGGAGTACGATACGAGAAGACCTAGACCAGGAGTGGTCGTATTGCACACACCCAGTAGGCCAGAGTTCAGCATTGTCGACGAGGTAGTTGACCAGGATCGGATAAAGGAACTTAAACAGATGTGTTGCGAATTGATCAAAGACGGACGAGAGATGAGTATTCCTCCGATGGTTGGGACGTATTCCCGAGGACCTGTTCGGCCTGACATCTGCTACAGAATGATGAAGCTACAGAATACGTGATTTCGAGTCCGTGTGAGAGACTTCAGATTGACCGTGGCCGAGAACAGTGCAGTGCATAGCAGCTTGGCGTGACGTCATAGTGGACGACGATAGAGACTGATGGAACAGGAGGTTCGTGTGAGACGCTGACGAGCTGTCATTACTTCCCGTCGAGACTAGAGGCCTGATATGCTTACAGAGACGTTGGGATGTGACCAGTTTCTGAGAAAATATTGTGTTGAGGACACAGATGCCTCTCCAGTGTAAAGAGGTTATGTAAGAGAGCCAGCCCCCGTGCAGATCGGCATAGGCATGATTGGAAGAGACCTTGAGCAGGATTTCTTCCAGGACATTGCTGCAATGATGTTTGCACCCAGGATCAGATGTGTGACGTGCATTCAGAGAGCCAGAGGCCGACGCCAGTGATATGCTGCCTTACGAGTGGTCGTGAGGTTTGACCGAGAGGTGACCAGAGAAGTGCCAGAACGGAATCGTCCCCGTTAGTACATCTGACAGGGCCGATGAGCCGATTGACTGTGAGATTGGTAACCCACAGAGAAGATAAGTACTCAGAGTCAGAGGACGCCAGACCGTGAGCAAGAGGCACGTAGATATCCTGCGCTGCTAGCAGTGGATTGCACCGACTCCTTCTCGACTTTGAAGGAGGAACTACCGACGACGGTATTTATGATTTGTGATTTTGTGATTCGATTATCACGTATCCGTCATTTTGGATTCCGGTATTTTGGGCGTTCTGTTTGCATGATTTAGTTTTGATGACTGAGTTTCATGATATTGGTTTCATGCACCCACTGGATATTTATATATTTTGCACAGAGTTATTACATTTGAGATATTGATTGAGATTTCATGCCTACCGTATGCAGTGATTTGATTTGCACTTCCAGTGTGGTTTTCATGCACCTTTAGTGTTTTGATATACGATTTTGGTGCACGCCAGATGCCCTAAATCGAGATTCTTCGTGCATGTCACATGCACCTGATTTTCTTTCTGTCAGGCACACACGTTGCCTACGACAGATGTTTCGTGCACACCCGTTGCACCTAGATGTTGTTTGTACACCTGTTTGACACATATATGGATTTTGATTCCTTGCGCACCAGACGCATAGGATATTCTTATATATGCATTTTGGGGATTGATTTCTAGTAGGGCAGTACATTTTTTTGATATTCTCTGTGTGTTGATGTTTTCGGAGCCCCGACAAAATGGATTATACTGAAATTGTTTTTGTATTGGGGGTTTAAATTTAAATTCGGGGACCGAATTTCTTTAAGGGGGGTAGATTGTAACATTTTCAAAAATATAAAATATTAATTTTGGGAATTTTTATAATTTAATATTATTTTATTGATTATTTTAATATTAAATCTATAATTAAATGCAAATAAATAGGAAAAATTTGAGAAAAATTATGGAAAATTCTAAAATAGGGTAAATTAGTGAATTATGACATTTCTAAGTTTTTGTGATTAGTTTGACACTAATTTAGTGCTAATCGCGATTAAAATCGCTAATCGGGTTTTTTGGCAATTTTGTGCAAAACTTGCACATATCACTTTTTCTCACACTTATGCATTTTCTTTCATGATATTTGGGGTTCACTATTGGTGTGAGAAGGTTTAGGGATTTAAAAGAAAAAGGAAAAAGAAAAGAAAAGAGAAAGGAATTTTATATTAGGTATGGGTGTGAGAGAGAGAGAGGGGGGGGTTGCTTTGACTTGGCTTCAACCACCATTCCTTCACCATTTCCCTCTCCATTTCTTGAGCTGCTGCTGCTCCCTTCTTCCTCTTCCTCCTTCTTCAATCCCCCAAGATTACACCTCTAAAACTACACCAAAACCCCATGTCCATTTCATTAAAAATGTGCACGAGCCCGAGACCTTCAAGATGGATCAAGAAAGCGTGGATTTTGACCACTAGGGGCAACTCAAGAAAATTCTTGAGTTGCCAAGTGAGGTAATTTCTGAACCATTATCTTAGTTTTACCTTTACATATACCCCTATGCATGTTTAGAATCGAAATCGGGTGAATTGTGGATTTTAGGAAAAACTAGTTAGGGTTGGAGGGATTTGTGAGTTGTGATGGGGAAATTGAGTTCAGTGGAGACCATATGAGCACCCTAGAGCTAGAAACCGAGACCAATCCCACTGGAAAACTAAAAATATGGAATTACGGGACTTTCATGTCGGTTTGTGAGTGTTAGTGTGTGCAGGGAAATCTGGAGTATACTGGGACATTTCTAGATGAAATAAGTGATACCAGGGACCTAATTGAGACCCCAGGAGACCACCCTAGAAATACGAGCACCCAATTCCTCTAGTGGGCCGGCGAGGCCGGGAAATTTGGGGATGTGGCCGGCCCCTCTGTGGTGAAATCTTCCCATTTTGCTTTTGTACCTCCTATACACCCTGCATAGCACCCTGGACTTGTTTATTTGATCTGGTTTGGCCTGAGATAAAATCTGGGATCATTTTCTTGGGTTGCTGCTTTGAAATGTGTTTTGGTTTTTCGTATTTTGAATTCCAGATTTTGATATTTGTGTGTTATCTCGATTGTGTGACGTTTGTACGTCTAAATCGAGTGATTTCGAGTTGTTTTGCGAAGGCTAACCGTAGGTTCTAACCTATAAGCCTTTTTGCGTATCGTGTTGGTTTTAGCGTATCGTATCGGTTTTAGTGTGACGTTTCGAGTGTTGAATTGGTTTTGATGCGATGCGATACGTGTGATTTGTGTAGGTACACCGCGACGATCCGAGGCGATACGGAAGCTGACGGAGACATCGACACCGACACACAGGATACAGGTGAGTAGATTATATCTACAGGGGGAAGTCGGGTGGATGGCGTATAGCACCCCCGCAGTCCGTAGATAGATTATTATGTAGTTTATTGTGATAATAGGTGTATTATGGACAGTGTAGGGTTAGAAGTGACTAGTGTAGTTCATAGTCGCGAACCCTAGGATAGAATTACACCTACACACACACCCTTGCATATTACTTATACTTGCACGGCGTTTGATGATATGTGATGACTTTGGAGATGAGTTGATGATGTGGGCTTGATGCCCTGAGATCGATGATTTGATACGATTCATATGTGGGATATGACTTGTGATTCTTGCGGGCTTGGGATATGTGTTTACCCCCGCATGCATTCTTTACTGATGGTATCGATTGTACTAACCATAGAGTAGTACCCCAGACTTTGATCTGATGATAGTGATACCTGTTATGTGACGAGATAGTGAGATGTTGACCCCTACCCAGCTTTTGGGGATGCCGCACGATGATTTACCATACGAGCCAATATTGATGATAGATCCGCACTCATAACTCGAGGATATCTTACGATGTGACATTGAGGCGAGATCACCGACTATATATCTTTATATATATACCGACTCAGATTTAGGTGGTTTCCACACCTACCCCTCCTGATTGACCTGATACTTAGATGTAGTTAGCATAGTAGATACTTCACTGTGGTGTTGACTACTAGATTTCTGCATCTTCATGCTATTCGCATTGCTGGCATATGTTCATTGCTATATTATTATCATGCTGTTAGGACACCAGCACCATTATCGATGATGCGTATGTTCCACGTACACTATTTGCCGGCTCACACACTTCATCGTCGATAATTGCCATGCCACTACACTGTAGTACTGTTGCATTCATGATATGATTCTTGCTTGGCATATTGTACACATGTACCTGTACACCATCATAGATGATTCATTCTAAAGGAGCGTTTCTTTCGACATATGCACATTACTATTCCATGTTGCATGATCTCCGATATGATTACTTTTCTTTACATGTCGCATACATCATGGATTGATTGCATAGCACATCGCATTGGATTTACTTCCTGATGTTGGATTTTCATGTGATTTCTGATTTTGAGGACCGTAGGATTATTTAAGAAAAGATACTCTTTTATGAAAAACCCGGTACCTCGTGATATGATATTTTGGTGTGTCCACCACGCGTTTTCTCGGTGCTGAGACGTGTACTTGAAACCCGATTCGAGGAGGTGATGATCCGTTTGCGGGTTCGTGGTGGGCCCGATATGGTTCCCCTCGGCAAGATGATCGATGAGTTTGCCGATTGAGCCTGGAGGCGGGCGAGAACCTACCGGTGATTGTATTTGAGCTCGGCGGATATCTGGGGGATACCGACCGGAGACGAGAGATGGGCGTACTGCTGGGGCCGAGGGCCGATTCCGCAGACATAGCCCGCGGGCCGATCCGGACTGACGGAGCCCGCTGGATGAGGATTTACGTGTCGATGATAGGCACGGGTTTCATGATGTTTTTCCATGCTTTTGTTATATCCTCACATTGCATACATGATGCTTATCGTCAGTGGGTGACGGGTGGACGGGTTCCACATATATACAGACAGGGATTATATACAGATATGGATCATATGCAGACTGGACTTACACTTATCATACTTCATTTGTATATATAACAGGGTATAAGGGCGCTGTTATATATACCCTTACACCAATATTAGTGGTATGGGACGCTAATATATGTGTATTGATATCATTGATATTTCATTATATTTACTTCATGCAGACATACCTTACACTAATGACATGTTATTACCTGAATACCTGGCACTACATACATGGTTAGATGTTACCTTGCCACCTTATCACACTCAGATGTACTATTGTGGATTGTATTACTGATTGTTGACTTAGGTTTATGTCTTGCATTCGGTTTCTGCTTGTAGATATTTCTATTCACGAGTTGGCAACTCACCCCCGTTGTGCCACAGTTCTTGCAGGTTCTGCCGTACAGGTTCCATTGCGGCATTTCTGGCACACTACTTTCTTGCGGGTGATTTGCTTTTGGTAGGTGGATTCTTTTGCATCAAGAACCACCATTGTATTTATTTTATTCCATTGTATCTAGAAATTGTCCATCAACCAAAACTTGTATATTCTTTCAGACTTAGAGACAGACTTGTATTATTCGACCTTAGAGTCGCGCTTAGTAGTATTGCGGTTTTCTCGTTGCTTTTAAGCTTTCTTTTGGATTTGATCCTCGCCACTTGGCGTTGTATATTATATCATTGTGTGGTTGTGACCGTCGATTGACGAAGAGCTAGCTCCCGCTTGGGGATGCCTTTATCATTGCATATATATTGTTATTCTTGTTTTACCCCATTCGGGGCCATTTTTACAAAAGAAACTCTGCCGAAATTTCTAGAAAAGACTGTACTGTTTTTAAAATGCACATTCGGCTTAGTTATTTAAAAACCTTGATTTCAAACATGTTTTTCTTCACTTCTTTAAACCAGTTTCTTTACTTATTCTTAAAAATGGTTTTAGATTTCTGGGCTTTTGGCTTACTTGGATCAGATGGAGTCCTATAGGCTTCATATGGTTCAAGGGCCAGTCACGTGCTCTTTCGGGTCGTGACAGAAAGAGCAAACGTTAGGGATATTCCATGTCGCTTTTTACTAGTGCTTAGGCTCAGTTTTGGAGCCCCGATGAGTCATGACCACTCCGTGCTGGTGTGGGATGGTCTCCGATAGTTTTTTCAGGTCTTATTTGAGTTGCTGTCAAGACCCTAAAGCGAGGGATTTTCCTTAGCTTCGTTTGTTGATATTGTGTCTGCAATATTGCGACGCACGTCGAAATTTGTAACTAGGGGACTTTGCCATGGATCCATTTGTTGATGTCGCGCCTGTATCCTGCTGGAAGGAAGAAGAACGCTGTTGTTGATCTCTAAGCCGTAGATGTAGCCGTCGAGCCTTGGAACTAAGGACTCTACCATGGTTCTGAGGTAGTCTCTAGATTTTCTGTGAACCGTCGAGATTTGGAACTAGGGGAATTTGTCGTGGCTCCGCTTTGTTGACGTTGTGTCTGCATCCGAATCCTGCTGGAATGAGGAAGAATGCTGTTGTGGGTCTCCAAGCTGTAGACGTGGCCGTCGAGACTTGGAACTAGGGACTCTGCCATGGCTCCATTTTGCTGACGTCGTATATTCCTGCAGAGACACTAATTTCTCTGCGGGTCAACGCGAATTGAGATGCTCTCGTCAAAGACACTGATTTCCCTGAATCGAGGTTTTTGCCAAGGACACTGATTTCCTTGGGGTTGAGACGAATTGAGGTATTCCTGCAAAGACACTGATTTCTCTGCGGGTCGACGCGAATCGAGATGCTTTCGTCAAGGACGTTGATTTCCCTGAATCGAAGTTTTTTCCAAGGACACTGATTTCCCTAGGGTTAAGGCGAATCGAGGTATTCCTGCAAAGACACTGATTTCCTTGTGGGTCAACACGAATCGAGATACTCTCGTCAAGGACGCTGATTTCCCTGAATCGAGGTTTTTGCCAAGGACACTGATTTCCCTGGGGTTGAGACGAATCGAGGTATTCCTGCAAAGATACTGATTTCCTTGCGGGTCGACGCGAATCGAGATGCTCTCGTCCAGGACGCTGATTTCCCTGAATCGAGGTTTTTGCCAAGGACACTGATTTCCCTGGGGTTGAGACGAATCGAGGTATTCCTGCAAAGACACTGATTTCCTTGCGGGTCGACGCGAATCGAGATGCTCTCGTCAAAGACGCTGATATCCCTGAATTGAGGTTTTTGCCAAGGACACTGATTTCCCTGGGGTTGAGACGAATCGAGGTATTCCTACAAAGACACTAATTTCTCTGCCGGTCGACGCGAATCAAGATGCTCTCGTCAAGGAGGCTGATTTTCCTGAATCGAGGTTTTTTCCAAGGATACTGATTTCCCTGGGGTTGAGACAAATTGAGGTATTCCTGCAAAGACACTGATTTCCTTGCGGGTCGACGCGAATCGAGATGCTCTCGTCAAGGTCGCTGATTTCCCTGAATCGAGGTTTTTGTCAAGGACACTGATTTCCCTGGGGTTGAGACGAATTGCGGTATTCCTGCAAAGACCCTGATTTCCTTGCGGGATGACGCGAATCGAGATGCTCTCATCAAGGACGCAGATTTCCCTGAATCGAGGTTTTTACCAAGGACGCTGATTTCCTCGAAGTTGAGAAGAATCGAGGTATTCCTGCAAAGACACTGATTTCCTTGCGGGTCGACGCGAATCGAGATGCTCTCGTCAAGGATGCTAATTTCCCTGAATCGAGGTTTTTGTCAAGGACACTGATTTCCCTTGGGTTGAGACGAATCGATGTATTCCTGCAAAGACATTGATTTCCTTACGGGTCGATGCGAATCGAGATGCTCTCGTCAAGGACGCTAATTTCCCTGAATCGAGGGTTTTGAGTTGACTTGATTCCGAGACGGGGTCATTGGATGACTCCAGGTTGTCTGTGAACCGTAGAGTCTTGGAACTGGGGACTTTGCCGTGGCTCCGATTGATGGTGTAGCATCTGTGTCCTGCTGGAATGAGGAGACACACCGTTGTTGGTCTTCGGGCCGTGGATGTGGCCATTGAGATTTGGAACTAGGGACTTTGCCATGGCTCCGCTTCGTTGCAACTCTGAGGTCGGTTGTTGACGTCACGTCTACATCTGGTTGGAGTGAGGAGAAACGCCGTTGGTGATCTCTAGGCTGTTTGTGAACCGTCGAGATTTGGAACTAGAGGACATTGCCATGGTTCTGTTGTTTTGACCCTGGGGTCGTTTGTTAACGTCGCATCTGCATTCTGCTGGAGTAAGGAGAAACGCCGTTGGTGATCTCTACGCTGTTTGTGAACCGTCGAGATTTGGAACTAGGGTACTTTGCCATGGTTCCGGGGTAGTCTCTAGGCTGTCTGTGAACCGTCGGGATTTGGAACTAGGGGACTTTTCCGTGGCTCCATTTGTTGATGTTGCGTCTGCATCCGATTGGAGGGAGGAAAAACGTCGGTGTTGATCTCTAAGTTGTCGATGTTGACGTCGGGACCCTGAAGCTAGGGATCTTCCTTCGCTTCGTTTGTTGACATTGTTTCTGCAATATTGCGACGAATGTCGAGATTGTCTCTAGGTTGTCTATGAACAGTCGAGATTTGGCTTCGCTTCGACGAAGCCTGGTGGGACGATTGTAGGGTTATTAGGCACTGTCACAAGGTTCTACAAGGCATCAACCATGCCAAAATCAAAATTTTCATGTGCCGAACAACCCTAACCAAGATCTTAGACTAGAGATTAGGCGAAACAAAGCATGTAAACAACTTTACTTCTAAGAGTTTGGGATTACAACCTTTGTAGTCCGTTCCTTCACTTCTAAAGCTCCGTGTTGAGGTCCCTTCGCCGCGATCATCATGTACCCGGACTCTAGAGAGGCTTCATGAAGAGAAAGATGCAATCTTGCTTCCGATCTTCAATAACAAAGATGATCTACCTTGAAGAAACTCAAACCCAAGCTCTTGCTTTGCTAATCAAGTATTAGCAAAGCAAACACCCTAATCTAAGCGGCTAGAATAGATGAGGATGTTGAAGTAGGAATTTAGCTCTCATTTGTTTTCAATTTCTCACTCGTTTTCATCACATTAGAAAAAGCTAGAAAGCTTTTCTCAAAGGAAGAAGAAGAAGAAAAATCACTTTGTGATGAATAATGAAATCAAGTGTGAGGTTAGAATTGCATCCATGGGTTAAGAATATAAACTTAACCCTTGCAGAGAAATAACTATGGTAAAGGGTTTGGGTTGGGTTAAGGAAATATCTCCACAAAATATCAAGGTCAAAGTCAAAGCTTCAAGAAGCTTCTTGAAAACTTAATGCAAGCTTAACCCTAATCCAAACCCTAACCATATATAAACTCCACAAAACATGTTGCATTTATAACCCTAACTTGTTAATTATATATCACATATACAATATTTATTGTAACAAAATAATACAATTAACATATATCACATATATATCAATGTATTAGCCAAGTGAGAAAAAGAATCTTTAAGTGAGCTAATATTAGTTAATGTAATATAATATATTAAATATATAATTATACATTAAATTATCGAATCAACACTTGATCCGATAATCCGGCTATTTCACAAATAACCGACTAATATAATCTGTATCAGTTCATCGAATCAACACTTGATCCGATGACCCGGCTATATCACATATACCCGGCCGATATCACATATCGCGAGAATCTAATACGGTATCACATACACGTATTGTTTTCGGTCCCGCACATATCACATATGTGCTCCTACTCCGTTTTGCCTGAGCCAGGAAACCTCTGTGTAGGACTCTAAAGAATCGTCAATACGCCGGCAGTAGGTGATGATCATATCAAACACCCATAAGCTGCAAGCCGTCAGCTAAACGTAACAGCCACCCAGGTATTGAGCGATCAGAAGATCAACAAGCAAGCCTGTACATTCTCCTACGAATCCAATCAGTAACACTCCCGTACAGTCCGGTCACTTCGTCTGATATGTCGCATATCTCGCCTAGGGGTGGTAAATGTCAGACCCCAGTAGCTTGATAAGTCATGTCGATATGAGGTCCGTAACTGTTCGAAAAACTACTGATAACACTTACCAGTAAATCTCAGCAACCCTGTCCAGGGATTTCCAGTTATAGCCAATCGAACACAGCGCAACATCAACTCCCTATACCGGGAGAGACGAAACCCCTCCTATCGCTCATTGCCTCCATGTGATTCGGGACTGTACCCAAAAGCTACCTTTTTGCACGCACTCTTGGACGTGGTATGATGGAAATCAAAGCACAGTGGGAATCACACAAGACTCTATGACGATCTAAAGTCTACAGACTAACCTGTACCAGTGTCACCAGAGAAATGCCATCTGACGTGAGGTATAATACCATCTGGGAGTTCTCTGCGAGTCCGTCCAGTGTACCCAGTCTCCACTGAGCACCCGTATACCTTTTCTGATGTTAAACACCAATGGATATGGGATCATCCATCGCCCATCATATGGGTCAAGAAGCGCATACGCTAGTTATCACGACCCGAGAATTCGACTCGTGACCGGCACTTAACCACGCAACGTCTACAGGCGTAACGCAGCTAAGTAAGCCGAACCCAGAAATCAAAACCAATAAATATAGAGTGATTTTAAAACATTTGTAAAAGCAATAGTAAATGTCTGAAAAACTTCCATTTATTTAGTAGAAATCCCTTTCAAGTTCAAAAGTTATGAGTTTTATAATTTTGGTAACATTTCCTCTTTAAAACATTAGCCCCGAAAGTCGGGTAAAAGTAAGGTGTGGCGGAAATAACAAGTGACGAGAATAAAGCATCACAATATGATATACGATGCCGTAGCGAAGAATACACAGTAAAACAAGGACAATATCATAAAAGATAAGACTGCATAAAGTAACGTCGGCTCACATGCGAGCTCGACACCAGAATATAAAATCATACATATCGTCCTCACAACTGTCTCTAAGTCAATACATAAGGTAGATGGAGAGTACTAGATACATCAATATACAACTGAAAGATAACAGATACCGTACAAAACCCACCTAAACAGCAAAAGGGCTATCTCTGCTCAAAAGGGGTATCTGTGCCAAAAGATGAGGAAACAGCCAGCCGTGACTACTCCCAAGGGCAACCTGCAAACACTGTGGCACAACGGGGGTGAGTTGCCAACTCGTGAATAGAGATAACATATAAAGGTGATCGCAGGCATGCACATATAGCGTGGCTCTACTAATGCCAGCAGATGATATCAATGCATGTCAACAGTGGATACAGTAGTAATGCATGTACTCTAACAGGTAAATGCCACAGGATGAGATGTATAGTAATCAATACTGAGTATGGGATAAATAATATCTACATGGACTATGTCAACATGGAAAGCAATGATCGGTGCCTCAAACTGCACCCAAATCCCACATATACTCAGGCGCCGGCACACCCATCGGCCCTCAAATCCTGTATATCTCGGAGGAATCACGAGTGCCCAACATCGGCACCCAAAACATCATAAAATACCCGTGTCCAGCATCGACACGTAAATCCTCAAATATCGGGCGCCGTCAATCTGGACCGGCCCCACGGGGTCCGTCTGCGGTATCGGCCCTCGGCCCCGGCAGCACGGTCATCCCGCATCCATCACTCGACTCTGGTCAGTATCCTCCGGACAACTGCCAGGTCCAACCAATCACCGGTAGGTACTCGCCCGCCTCCAGGCTCAATCGGCAAATCCCATCGATCGTCTCGCCGAGGGGAACCATACCGGGCCCACCACGAACCCGCAAACGGAACATCCACTCCTCGAATCGGGTTTCAAGCACACGTCTCAGCACCGAGAAAACGCGTGGTGGACACACCAAAATATCATATCACGAGGTACCGGGTTTTCAAAATAGCGTATCTTTCCTTAAATAATTCCACGGTCCTCAAAACAGAAATCACATGAAAATCCAATACCAATAGTAAAATCCAATGTGAGGTACAATATACATCAATCCATGGTATGGGTATAAGGGGAAAACCGCTTTTTAAAGTAGTTTCATTTCCGGTTTTAAAAGATGTCATGCGGCTCCCAATATACATGAAAATCATATCAATCATATGTAAGATGAACTACAGCAATAATACAACAGTATAATCATGGCAGTTCTACAGTGAGTGTGGCATGGCAATTACTAACGGTGTGTGTGTAGCATGTAAATAGTGCTCGTGCAACATAAACCGTTAGTAATAGTGTGGTGTTCTATCAGTTCTAGCATATATCAATAACACATAGCAGGGAAATGCAATATGAGATGGCAGTCCATAGGTAAATACAATATGTAATACTGAGATCCTATCAGCCCTGACGCATAACGCCATGCGGGCGATATCCCCGTAGATGTGAAATCTACTCACCGTGTCTCGCGCTAAGTGTATCCAACCACTTGCTTGCCCTTCTTCGCAGCGTCCGTCTCACTGGCCTGCGAACCTAGAATCACATACACATATCACATATAAGCTTAAGTCACAAAACGCGACATTATAATCCAACGAGAAACCTGTGTCGCAAACCAATCGCGCGTGTGCGCGATACGCTAAAACGTGTACTCACGCGCCACAAAACTACCCCGACGCGCCGCGATACGCAGAACCCAAACCTACTCACGTATCACGCGTGTCGCGAAGGTTTAGAAAAACGGCAAAACAGGTATTTGGTCCCAGATTTTCCTACAGAATTGATCTTAAAAATATATATATACCAAAACACTACCCACAGTAGCAGACACCCACTGGACCAAACCCCAACCCAAACCCTACCCATCTGGCCGCAATTGGCGGCCAGAATGAGGAAATTGGCGGCCTACTGTAGCTGTATGGGGGTCGGGTTTCACCTGGTGCATCATCTCTACTCCACTACACTACAGTCTTCCCAAAATCAATCTGCACTCACCGAGTTGATAGCAGTTCCAGAAAACTCACATTTTGCCCAAATACGACATTTTGCATCAAATATGAAATCTGGTGGTATTTTAGTGTAATAGGGTTTCGACTAAGTTACAATGGCCTCAACAGACCACAATCATCCTACTGAAACCAAATCTCGCCTCATCAGCACAAAGTTCTCACTAAACACCCCATATCGCACTAAAACGCACCAATATCCAATAACCGATGCAAAACTACACTAACAAGGCAAACTAGTGAAGCAAGCTAGGGATTATACCTCACTCTCGACCCTAGGGAGCTGCAGGAAGGAGAAGAAGTGAAGGGAAGTCGCTGCACAGGGATCTGGGGCTGCTGCTGCTGCTCACTGCCTCTGCTGCTGCTGAATGTTGCTGCTGCTGCTTGTGCTTCTGCTGCTGCTTCTGTTGCTTTTGCTGCTGCTTCAGTTGCTGAAGGTAAGTGTGTGTGTGAGTGTTGGTGTGTTGTGAGAGTATGAGAGAAAAACACAAAAAGAAATGAGAGGCTACCTCAATCATCACACACAAAAGTCACCCCTCACTCTCTCTCACCTCATTAATGGCAAGCATGGCTTGAGCCATGATGCCCTCTCCCTCTCTCTCACAAGTCAACACTTAACCCTAAAATTCAAATTAAAGTAATCTTTTAGTTTAACTAATTAATTAAACCCATTTAAGAATCCAAAAGAATTAATCCTACAATTAACCCACCATGGTTAATAATTATGGTATTTCCTTGATTTAAAAACCCTAGTTTACATGCACATGTGTGTGCAAGCCTAGGAAAATTTTGGAAAAATGTTTATTAAATTAGGAAAAATATTTAAAACACAGTTTGGTAAACTTTTTATTAAAAATCACTATTTAATTATAATTATACACTAACCCTTATCCTAAGGTGTTACAATCTCTCCCCCTTAAAGAAATTCGTCCCCGAATTTCAAAAATCTATCTAAGGTTACCTTCAAAAAGATGGGGGTACGTCTTCATCATCTCGCTTTCGGTCTCCCAAGTGACTTCTTCACGGTTCTGACCACGCCAAAGCACTTTAACTGATGGAATCTCCTTCGATCTCAATTTCTTCACTTGTCGATCCAAGATCATCACTGGCTGCTCTGCATAGGAAAGATCACGCTCAAGCTGGATCGTCGGATGCTGAATCGCGTGCGAAGGATCATGTAGATATCTGCGGAGCATCGAAACATGGAATACGGGGTGCACGTCTGGAAAGCTGGGCGGAAGGGCTAACCGGTAAGCTACTGCACCAACACGCTCGAGGATCTCGAAGGGGCCCACATACCTGGGACTGAGCTTCCCCTTCTTCCCAAACCTCATCACACCTTTCATTGGGGAGACCCTCAAGAAAACATGATCACCAACAGAAAACTCAAGTCTGCGTCGTCGACGGTCTGCATAAGCCCTCTGCCTACTCTGCGCTGCTCTCATCCTATCGCGAATCAACTGGATCTTCGCGGTCGTCTCCTCGACGATCTGGGGCCCTAAGATACTGCTCTCACTGAGCTCTGTCCAACAAGTAGGTGACCTGCATCTCCTCCCGTAAAGAGCCTCAAACGGTGCCATCTGAATAGTCTCCTGGTAGCTGTTATTGTAGGAAAACTCTACCAAGGGCAAATGATGATCCCAGCTACCTCCGAAATCTAGCACACAAGCTCTGAGCATGTCCTCGAGAGTCTGGATGGTCCGCTCTGACTGTCCGTCGGTCTGCGGATGAAATGCCGTGCTGAAACTCAAGCGAGTGCCCAAAGCCTCCTGAAGCCTCTGCCATAGTCTACTGGTAAACTGGGTGCCTCTGTCGGACACAATGCACGTCGGGACTCCGTGTAGTCGCACTATCTCGTCAATATAGATCTGGGCATACTGAGTAAATCCGAAAGTCGTCTTCACCGGTAGGAAGTGAGCCGCTTTCGTCAAACGATCCACGATCACCCAGATGGAGTCATACCCCCTACTAGTCCTGGGTAGACCCACCACAAAGTCCATCGAAATCTGTTCCCATTTCCACTCCGGAATGGGTAACGGCTGTAGCTCTCCCGCGGGCCTCTGGTGCTCAGCCTTGACTTGCTGACAAGTCAGGCATCTCGATACAAAATCTGCAATGTCCCTCTTCATTCCGTCCCACCAGTAAACATCTCTCATATCATGATACATCTTGGTGGAACCGGGATGTACGCTATACACCGATCGATGTGCCTCCTCAAGAATCTCACGCCTCAGTCCCTCAGCATCAGGTACGCACAGTCTGACTCCAAACCGTAGTATCCCCTGATCATCGATCACGAACTCGGAAAATCGGTCCTGTCCCATCTGTGCCATGATCTCTGAACATCGGTCATCACTGAGCTGTGCCTCACGTATACGATCAATCAACTGTGGGCGTGCACGGACATGCGCTATCTGTCCTCCAATCGGCGTGAACTCGAACTGTACTCGACTGTCGCATAATATCTGCCAATCCGCCGATGACTGCTCCTGCACTGCGCGCAAACATGATAAACTACTCCCGGGCCTCCTGCTCAAAGCATCCGCTACCACATTTGCCTTGCCCGGGTGATATAAGATCTCGCAGTCGTAATCCTTCAC
Source organism: Agapanthus africanus (assembly GCA_030015575.1). Taxonomy (NCBI): domain Eukaryota; kingdom Viridiplantae; phylum Streptophyta; class Magnoliopsida; order Asparagales; family Amaryllidaceae; genus Agapanthus; species Agapanthus africanus. The sequence continues at coordinate 363,748,871 of JASDDO010000031.1, forward strand.
TAACTCCATCCATCGACGCTGTCGAAGGTTCAGGTCCCGCTGCTGGAATATGTATTTCAGACTCTTGTGATCCGTAAATATCTGGCACGACTCACCGTATAAGTAATGTCGCCAGATCTTAAGTGCGAAGACCACTGCTGCCATCTCCAAATCATGAGTGGGGTAGTTCTGCTCGTGCTTCTTCAATTGTCGCGAGGCATACGCGATCACCCTATCATGCTGCATCAGAACGCATCCCAATCCCACTCGAGAAGCATCACAAAAGACCACAAATCCACCCGATCCGGAAGGTAAAGATAACACCGGTGCCGTCGTCAGCCGAGTCCGTAACTGCTGAAAACTGTGCTCGCACTCCTCCGTCCAATCGAAGGGAACTCCCTTCCGGGTCAACCCGGTCAACGGTGTAGCAATACGTGAGAAGTCCTGCACAAAACGCCTGTAATAACCGGCCAATCCCAAAAAGCTGCGAATCTCCGTCACCGATGTGGGTCTGGGCCAACGCTGAACGGCCTCGATCTTCCTCGGGTCTACACATATACCGTCTCGTGAAATCACGTAACCCAAGAAGTCCACGCTGTCTAGCCAAAAAGCACACTTGGAGAATTTCGCATAAAGCTGGTGCTCCCTCAATGTCTGCAATGTAACCCGCAGGTGCTGCTCGTGCTCCTCACTACTCCGGGAATACACCAAGATATCGTCGATGAAGACTATGATGAACAGATCCAAATAAGGCCGGAAAATACGGTTCATCAAATCCATGAAGGCTGCTGGCGCATTGGTGAGTCCGAACGACATCACCAAAAACTCGTAATGGCCATAGCGCGTACGGAAAGCTGTCCGGGGAATGTCCTCCTGTCGAACCCGCAGCTGATGATAGCCCGATCGTAAATCGATCCTCGAAAAGTACCCGGCCCCCTGAAGCTGGTCGAACAAATCGTCGATACGCGGCAAAGGATACCTGTTCCGCACTGTCACCCTGTTCAGCTGGCGGTAGTCGATACAAAGACGCAAGCTGCCGTCCTTCTTCCTGACGAACAGGACTGGAGCACCCCAAGGAGAAACACTGGGTCGAATAAGTCCCTTGTCCAGCAAATCCTGTAACTGACCCTTCAGCTCACTAAGTTCCGCCGGGGCCATCCGATAGGGCGGTATAGAAATAGGCCCCGAACCAGGAACCAAATCAATACAGAAAGAAATGTCGCGCTCGGGCGGCAACCCAGGAAGCTCGTCAGGGAACACATCAGGAAACTCGCTAACTACCGGAACCTGATCCAATGGAACCTCCGTAGCGCGAGCATCGCGAACATAAGCGAGAAATCCCTGACATCCCTTCCTCAAAAGCTGTCCAGCGCGGAAAGAAGAAATCACACTGTGAGGGGCGGCACTACGGTCCCCCAACACAACAAAAATCGACTCACCGGGGAAACAGAATCTAACTGTCTTCTCACGGCAGTCCAAAGAAGCATAGCATGTGGCTAACCAATCCATGCCCAAAAGAACGTCGAAGTCCAACATCTCCAGAAGGATCAAGTCGACAGGCAACTCTCTCTCGCCAATACAGACGATACAGGATCGGAACACGTGCCTAGCCACAAACGACTCTCCCACAGGAGTAGTCACCACAAGCGGCTGATCAAGTAAGCCGGACTCTCTACCCAACCTCGGCACGAAGTGTGTGGATACGTACGAGTGTGTGGATCCGGGATCGAACAATACATGTGCATCAACTGAACATACAGGGAGGATACCTGAAACCACTGCATTGGACGCCTGCGCGTCCTGATGTGTCAAAGCAAAGACCCTCGCCTGTCCACCACCTGTAACTGACTGACCTCTGCCTCGGTCATCTCGTCCTCTCTAAGCAACTCCTCCATGCCCGCGACCTCTCTGAGCATAAGTCTGGCGCGGAGCAACGGTAGGCGCAACGGGCAACGCCCTCTGGGGTGGTGAAGGTGGTAAGGTAACATGCGGTGCTGCCGCCTCCCTCCGGTGTGTCTCTGGACAATCTCGAACGAGGTGAAGTAGGCTGCCACATCTGTAGCAACCCCGCGGCGACTGCTGACCGTCCTGGGGATACGAACTAAACATCCGACCCCGTCCCGAATCTCTGCTACCCCTCGTACCGGAACGATACCTGTCGCGGCGTCTGAATGACTGCCTCCGTGCGGAAATACTGGTACGAACTCTCTTCGGCTCTGGAAATACCGAAGTCTCAACAAGGTGCTCCTCGACCAATAGGGCTGCGTCTACAGCTGCTGCATAGGTCTCGTAGTGCTGCGCGCTGATCGCGAGGAACACTGGTGAAATCAAGCCTCGAACAAATCTCCGGACTCGCAACTCCTCGGTGGCCACTAGATGTGGGGCGTAGACTGCTAGCTCTGTAAACAGTACGTCATACTCTGCCACTGTCATCCCTGGCGTCTGGCGCAAAGACTCAAACCTGCGTGCTCGGGCATCTCTAACACTCCGGGGAAGGAAACGAGCTAGAAATATAGTCACGAACTCCGTCCAGGTCATAGGAGGAAGACCTGCTGCTCTGCCCTTCTCCACTGAATCACACCACTTCTGCGCAAGACCTTCCAGGCGAATGCTCGCGAACTCGACCCATCTCGCATCTGCACATCTGAGGGAACGGCATATCCTGGCCATCCTGTCGATGAAAGACTGTGGGTCCTCGGCTGTATCGGTGCCTGTGAAAACTGGAGGCTTCAGCCTCATGAACTCTGATAGTGATACTGTAATCACCTCCGTGGCTGCAGGGGGAACTGGCTGTGCGGTAGGTACCATAGCGGTCTCTGGAACTGGTGGAGCTACCTCTGGTCGCTGCGCTCGAAGCGTCTCTACTAGCGATCCTATCATCTGGCGCATCTCCTGCATACCAGCCCCTAACGATGCGATCTGCTCTGTCACGGCAGGAACAGCCTGCTCAGGTACGACCGGCGTACTGCCCGGATCAGTCCTCGTCTCGGACGAGTCAACACGAATCTCGGCCCTCGCGGCCGCTCTCTGTGCCCTCGTAGTCTTAGGCGGCATATTGGCTGAAAGAAAATTTGGATTCGATAAGAACACGGAAATCGAATCACAAGAATATAAGGAGGAATCAAATCAACAAGTCCTAAGGTCGCGTAAGCGGAGTACCGTGTCGTGAGTATGCCGCGGAACATACGCACGCTACGCTACCCTGCTGCAGCTACCTACTCCATCATACCAGGGTCATCCTACACTCCGAAGGTAAAACCTATGCTCTGATACCAACTTTGTCACGACCCGAGAATTCGACTCGTGACCGGCACTTAACCACGCAACGTCTACAGGCGTAACGCAGCTAAGTAAGCCGAACCCAGAAATCAAAACCAATAAATATAGAGTGATTTTAAAACATTTGTAAAAGCAATAGTAAATGTCTGAAAAACTTCCATTTATTTAGTAGAAATCCCTTTCAAGTTCAAAAGTTATGAGTTTTATAATTTTGGTAACATTTCCTCTTTAAAACATTAGCCCCGAAAGTCGGGTAAAAGTAAGGTGTGGCGGAAATAACAAGTGACGAGAATAAAGCATCACAATATGATATACGATGCCGTAGCGAAGAATACACAGTAAAACAAGGACAATATCATAAAAGATAAGACTGCATAAAGTAACGTCGGCTCACATGCGAGCTCGACACCAGAATATAAAATCATACATATCGTCCTCACAACTGTCTCTAAGTCAATACATAAGGTAGATGGAGAGTACTAGATACATCAATATACAACTGAAAGATAACAGATACCGTACAAAACCCACCTAAACAGCAAAAGGGCTATCTCTGCTCAAAAGGGGTATCTGTGCCAAAAGATGAGGAAACAGCCAGCCGTGACTACTCCCAAGGGCAACCTGCAAACACTGTGGCACAACGGGGGTGAGTTGCCAACTCGTGAATAGAGATAACATATAAAGGTGATCGCAGGCATGCACATATAGCGTGGCTCTACTAATGCCAGCAGATGATATCAATGCATGTCAACAGTGGATACAGTAGTAATGCATGTACTCTAACAGGTAAATGCCACAGGATGAGATGTATAGTAATCAATACTGAGTATGGGATAAATAATATCTACATGGACTATGTCAACATGGAAAGCAATGATCGGTGCCTCAAACTGCACCCAAATCCCACATATACTCAGGCGCCGGCACACCCATCGGCCCTCAAATCCTGTATATCTCGGAGGAATCACGAGTGCCCAACATCGGCACCCAAAACATCATAAAATACCCGTGTCCAGCATCGACACGTAAATCCTCAAATATCGGGCGCCGTCAATCTGGACCGGCCCCACGGGGTCCGTCTGCGGTATCGGCCCTCGGCCCCGGCAGCACGGTCATCCCGCATCCATCACTCGACTCTGGTCAGTATCCTCCGGACAACTGCCAGGTCCAACCAATCACCGGTAGGTACTCGCCCGCCTCCAGGCTCAATCGGCAAATCCCATCGATCGTCTCGCCGAGGGGAACCATACCGGGCCCACCACGAACCCGCAAACGGAACATCCACTCCTCGAATCGGGTTTCAAGCACACGTCTCAGCACCGAGAAAACGCGTGGTGGACACACCAAAATATCATATCACGAGGTACCGGGTTTTCAAAATAGCGTATCTTTCCTTAAATAATTCCACGGTCCTCAAAACAGAAATCACATGAAAATCCAATACCAATAGTAAAATCCAATGTGAGGTACAATATACATCAATCCATGGTATGGGTATAAGGGGAAAACCGCTTTTTAAAGTAGTTTCATTTCCGGTTTTAAAAGATGTCATGCGGCTCCCAATATACATGAAAATCATATCAATCATATGTAAGATGAACTACAGCAATAATACAACAGTATAATCATGGCAGTTCTACAGTGAGTGTGGCATGGCAATTACTAACGGTGTGTGTGTAGCATGTAAATAGTGCTCGTGCAACATAAACCGTTAGTAATAGTGTGGTGTTCTATCAGTTCTAGCATATATCAATAACACATAGCAGGGAAATGCAATATGAGATGGCAGTCCATAGGTAAATACAATATGTAATACTGAGATCCTATCAGCCCTGACGCATAACGCCATGCGGGCGATATCCCCGTAGATGTGAAATCTACTCACCGTGTCTCGCGCTAAGTGTATCCAACCACTTGCTTGCCCTTCTTCGCAGCGTCCGTCTCACTGGCCTGCGAACCTAGAATCACATACACATATCACATATAAGCTTAAGTCACAAAACGCGACATTATAATCCAACGAGAAACCTGTGTCGCAAACCAATCGCGCGTGTGCGCGATACGCTAAAACGTGTACTCACGCGCCACAAAACTACCCCGACGCGCCGCGATACGCAGAACCCAAACCTACTCACGTATCACGCGTGTCGCGAAGGTTTAGAAAAACGGCAAAACAGGTATTTGGTCCCAGATTTTCCTACAGAATTGATCTTAAAAATATATATATACCAAAACACTACCCACAGTAGCAGACACCCACTGGACCAAACCCCAACCCAAACCCTACCCATCTGGCCGCAATTGGCGGCCAGAATGAGGAAATTGGCGGCCTACTGTAGCTGTATGGGGGTCGGGTTTCACCTGGTGCATCATCTCTACTCCACTACACTACAGTCTTCCCAAAATCAATCTGCACTCACCGAGTTGATAGCAGTTCCAGAAAACTCACATTTTGCCCAAATACGACATTTTGCATCAAATATGAAATCTGGTGGTATTTTAGTGTAATAGGGTTTCGACTAAGTTACAATGGCCTCAACAGACCACAATCATCCTACTGAAACCAAATCTCGCCTCATCAGCACAAAGTTCTCACTAAACACCCCATATCGCACTAAAACGCACCAATATCCAATAACCGATGCAAAACTACACTAACAAGGCAAACTAGTGAAGCAAGCTAGGGATTATACCTCACTCTCGACCCTAGGGAGCTGCAGGAAGGAGAAGAAGTGAAGGGAAGTCGCTGCACAGGGATCTGGGGCTGCTGCTGCTGCTCACTGCCTCTGCTGCTGCTGAATGTTGCTGCTGCTGCTTGTGCTTCTGCTGCTGCTTCTGTTGCTTTTGCTGCTGCTTCAGTTGCTGAAGGTAAGTGTGTGTGTGAGTGTTGGTGTGTTGTGAGAGTATGAGAGAAAAACACAAAAAGAAATGAGAGGCTACCTCAATCATCACACACAAAAGTCACCCCTCACTCTCTCTCACCTCATTAATGGCAAGCATGGCTTGAGCCATGATGCCCTCTCCCTCTCTCTCACAAGTCAACACTTAACCCTAAAATTCAAATTAAAGTAATCTTTTAGTTTAACTAATTAATTAAACCCATTTAAGAATCCAAAAGAATTAATCCTACAATTAACCCACCATGGTTAATAATTATGGTATTTCCTTGATTTAAAAACCCTAGTTTACATGCACATGTGTGTGCAAGCCTAGGAAAATTTTGGAAAAATGTTTATTAAATTAGGAAAAATATTTAAAACACAGTTTGGTAAACTTTTTATTAAAAATCACTATTTAATTATAATTATACACTAACCCTTATCCTAAGGTGTTACAATAGTCTACTCTGGAGTATCGATGCCCTGTCTCGGTACTCCTACGACTAGAAACATTTGAAGGATGTACTTGGCGACTACACTGTCCCCACTAATATGATCTGCATCATAGTCCTGGTAGTCAAGTACTCATCCTAAGTGCTTTATCAACATGTAATATAGAGACAATTAGAGTACATGTTAAGATAAAAGGCAACCAGATAGCATACTATCATGTCGAGCAAGAAAGTCCTCCCTATATATGTTCAAGCATCCACTACAATATACATCGCATGTACAGTAATGGCCTCTAGGGCATACATATAACTGACTATCTCCCACTTGCACTAGGGTCATCTGTTGTGGTATCGTATGTAAGTCGACGTTAGATACCCCACATGATGCGGGGAGGCGGAATAGGTAAAACAATCATTTTGTTTAAACTAACATCGACTAACTTTACGGATCTTTGCTAAACCCTAACTAACAACAACATAGAAGTGATTAGCTACTATGAAAAATGATTATACCTAATGAATCAAGTCCTTCTTGTTCTTGTTGATCACCTCCTCGTCGGCCTCCTCGTTGTGATAGAAGATCCACCCGAGAGCTACTTCTCCAAGCTTTAACCTCACACTTGAGGTAACTAGGTAACTATGAGTGCTAATCAAAGAAACCTAGAGAATATAGAAGAGTATTAGGGATCTATTAGTCTTGCTAACCCTAGGATCTCAACACATGAGAGGATTAGAGTTAGTTCTTGAAGAGAGAGAGAGCTTGAGGAGAGAGAAGGTGAGAGTGAGAATGATATGGAAAAATATCTCATTTGTGAATATATGAAGCATGATAATTATTAAATGAATAACAAATAATAATATCAACCATGCTTCATTAACTCACTTTGTGTGATTCATCTCATGAGTCATTAAGCAATAAATGCATCATTAACTCCTTTGGATGAATCACACCATGAGTCATTAAACCATTTAATGCAAATTCCACCTAAGCCTCCAACTCATCAATCTTCTAGAAGCTTCTCGACTAATTACGAGAATGCCCCTCCCATCCGAAAAACACGGAAATACTGAGACTGTATAAATCCAATAATCCAATACCAAAATCTGGCTTAAACCAAAGCCTGCTAGTATAAACTGTCCGAACATCGTACGTGCGTAAAAACACGTATGTGTCCGAACCCTGTCGTAAAACCATACGACCTCTATATCGTTTCGCCTGAAGCAGGGAAACTCTCTGTGTGGGACTCTAAAGACTCGACACTTACACTGGCAGTGTGTTTAACCATAGGCCGCAAGCGGTACTAGCTGTACGTAACGGTCCCCAGGTAGATGTCGATAAGAAGGCCGATGAGGAAACCCATCCGAACTCATAGTGAGCCTGATGTGACAATCTCCATACAGTCCGGTCTGTTCGTCTAGGACTATCGCATATCGGGCCAAGAGGGCGGCAAGCGTCAGTCCCCTAAAGGCGGTATAAGTCGTGTCGGAGTGAAGCCCATTACACCTTGAGAAACTACTGGAAATCCTACCAGTAAATCTCGTTTTCCCTGGACAGGGACTTTGCGTAATGGCTCTCCAAACACAGCGCGATATCAACTCCCAATACCGGGAGAGACGAATCCTATCTAACCACCACTGCCTCCAAGTGCTTCGGGACTGCACCCAACTGCTACCTGTTTGCACGACTCCTTTGAGCCGTGGTAGGGTAGCAATCTAAGAACAGTGGGAACACACTCGAGACGAAGCAGCAGTGTCAAGTCTGCGGACTATGCTGTACTCATGTCACCTGGAAACTGTTAACTGACGACAGGTATAATACCAACCAACAGTTCCCTGCGAGTCCTGTCTTGTGTACCCGTAACCCAACGAGCACCTGTATACTATCTCCAGTACGACGTACTGATGGCTGTGGGACAGACCATCTCCCCAACTGGGATGAGAAGCGTACACACTAGTCTACTCCGGAGTATCGATGCCCTGTCTCGATAATCCTACGACTAGGGACCTGAAAAAGGATGTGCTTGTAGACTACCCAGCCTCCACTAGTGTGACTGCCATCACAACGCTGGTAGTCAAGCAAGATTCTAAGGGCTCTATCAATATGTATTCTCGATATGCTAACATATACACATATTAAGATAGACATAAACCAAGTAGCGTACTACCATGTTTAGCAAGACTGTTAATATAACTGTGAATATCCCAAGCTTCCATTAAGTAATATACAAGCTAGTATGATACAATAATGGACCCTAGGGCATATACACTAACAATCTCCCACTTGCACTAGGGCCATGTAGTGGCGTATCGAAGACCTATCATCTCGAATAGCCTCTCGAACTGAATCTGAGGTAAGGCCTTTGTGAATGGATCTGCAGTGTTCTCCTCTATAGAAACTTTCCGGACCTCGATCTCCCGGCGATCTATGATCTCCCTGATCAGGTGATACCGCCTTAAGATGTGTCTGGACTTCTGATGGGACCTAGGTTCCTTTGCTAAAGCTATAGCCCCGTTGCTGTCACAATATAGAGGTATTGGATCAACAATGGATGGAACCACCTGAAGTTCTGTTAAGAACTTCTTTATCCAGACTGCTTCTTTTGCGGCAACGCAAGCAGCAATATACTCTGCTTCCATCGTCGAGTCAGCAACGGTGTCCTGCTTAGAACTCTTCCAGCACACCGCCCCTCCATTGAGGGTAAAGACATAACCTGACATGGACTTGGAGTCATCCTTGTCACTCTGGAAGCTGGAGTCAGCAAAAGCCTCGATCTGGAGGTCTTTTCCGCCGTAAACCAAGAACATATCCTTAGTCCTTCTCAGGTACTTGAGAATGTTCTTTACTGCTATCCAGTGCTTCTCCCTTGGGTCTGACTCATACCGGCTTACCACGCTCAGTGCGTAAGCTACATTGGTCTGGTGCACAACATTGCATACATTATAAAGCCTACCGCAGAAGTGTAGGGTATAACTGACATGCGATCCCTTTTCAAATCAGTCTTGGGAGACATCTCTTTAGATAGGGTGATTCCCTGACAAGCCGGTAAATTACCGCGCTTAGAATCTTCCATACTGAATCTTTTCTGTATAGTGTTGAAATACCTGGACTGTGAAAGTCCCAACATCCTCTTAGATCTATCACGATAGATCTGGATCCCCAGAATGTAAGAGGCATCACCCAGGTCTTTCATGGAGAACCTGTGTGACAAGAATCCTTTGACAGATTGTAGCATAGGAATGTCATTTCCTATATAGAGAATGTCATCCACGTACAAGACGAGGAATACGACAGTTCATGCTACAATTTTACTATATATACATGGTTCATCTGGAATTTTGATAAAGTCATATTCTTTGACCGTTTCATCAAAACAGATGTTCCAACTCCGCGATGCCTGCTTTAGTCCATAAATGGACTTAAGCAACTTGCACACTTTCCCGCTGCTCCCACTCTGATTGAAACCTTCTGGTTGATCCATATAGATGCACTCTTCTAAATTTCCATTTAGAAAAGCCGTCTTTACATCCATCTGCCAGATCTCATAATCGTGGAAGGCGGCAATGGCAAGAAGGACCCGAATGGATTTGAGCATAGCCACTGGAGAAAAAGTTTCGTCATAGTCCAAACCAGGTCTTTGACGAAAACCCTTTGCAACAAGTCTAGTCTTATAGGTTTCTACCTGTCCATCCACACCAATCTTCTGCCTGAAGATCCATTTGCATCCTATGGGTTTTACCCCACCTGGAGTAAAGTCCAAAGTCCATACTTTTTTGGTGTACATGGACTCCATCTCGGTCCGCATTGCATCCAGCCATCTTACCGAGTCGCCGCTCTGGATGGCCTGCTGGAAGCTAGTAGGTTCATCATTATCAATGATGCAATCCTCTCTATCCCCGTCTATGAGAAAACCGTAGTATCTCTCAGGCGGATGAGACGGCCTACTACTCCTGCGGAGGGGTGCGGGAATGTCCTGTTCTTCTTGAACTACTGGTTCTACCAAACTTTTAGTAGTAGTTTGTGGTTCTGGAATTTCTTCCAGTTCTATTTCGCTCCCACCTGTTTCCTTTTCTAAAAATTGTTGTTCTAGAAAATGGGCATTACGAGAAACAAAAACCTTTTGTTCCTCTGCGTAATAGAAGAAATACCCCTTGGAGTTCTTTGGATATCCCACAAACTTACACTGTACTGATCGTGCCTCGAGTTTGTCCGTATGCTGCTTTTTAACAAAAGCTGGACATCCCCATATCTTCAGATACTGAAGATAGGGTTTCTTCCCACTCCACATCTGATATGGCGTAGTAGGCACAGTCTTGGTAGGAGCCCTGTTCAAAAGATATGCAGCTGATTCTAGTGCATAACCCCAGAAAGATCGCGGTAATTCAGCATTACTCATCATGGAACGTACCATATCCAATAGGGTTCGGTTCCGTCTTTCCGATACACCGTTATGCTGTGGAGTGTATGGAGGAGTAAGCTGAGAGAGAATTCCTTTCTCTTTTAGGTAACCTAGGAACTCGGCACTTAAGTATTCGCCACCTCGATCAGATCTCAGTGTCTTGATACTTTTGCCAGTTTGGTTTTCTACTTCATTCTTATATTCTTGGAATTTCTCAAAGCCCTCGGATTTATGTTTCATTAAGAAAATGAATCCATACCTAGAGTAATCATCCATAAAAGTAATGAAATATGAAAAACCACCTCTTGCATGTGTAGACATTGGACTACATACATCGCTGTGTATGAGTCCTAAGAGCTCGCTCGCTCTTACTCTATGTCCAGTGAATGGAGTCTTTGTCATCTTTCTTTTGAGACATGATTGACAAGTTGCATAAGATTGATATTCGAACGGATCCAAATATCCTTCTCTATGTAACTTAGTTAACCTTGTCTCATTGATGTGACCCAGTCTACAATGCCATAAGAAAGCCTGATTTATATCTGGAGACTTTTTTTTAGTGTGTTCTGGACATTGAAAATCTGTAATTGGTTTAGCACGTATATACCGTTATCTAGTGTACCGGACCCAATCAAACCATGATTAAGGTGGATGTTAACAACATCGCTTACAAACGTGAAATCATAACCTTCTTTTGATAACAACGATACTGATATAATATTACACGTTAAACTAGGTACACAAAAACAGTTGCGCAAAACCAAAATATGTCCACTCGTCAATCCTAGGTGATAATCCCCTACGGACACAGCACCCATGCTAGATCCATTAGCAACCTGGAGGGTCATATCACCAACCTTCAGCACTCTACGGTTTCTCAGTGCCTGCAATGAATTGCATATATGAGATCCTGATCCGGTATCCAATACCCAGGAAGTAGAGTTGATTGACAGACAATTTTCAATAACAAACACACCTGAAGTCGAAGCCACAGCTTGCTTCGGTTCCTGGTTCTTGGCAATCCAAGCTTTGTAATCTTTCTTCCAACGGCCTTTCCTATGACAGTGGAAGCATTCGTCCTTTGCCACTACTGGCACCGCAACCTTTGCCTTTCCCTTAACTCCCACCTTACCAACACTCTCTCTCGGTTTGGTAGCGGCCTTCTTCTTCCTTCCTTTGGCCCTTGCCTTGGACCCGGAAGAGGAACCACCGCGAACAAACATAGTGGGTGTTTCCCTTGCTTTCTGCAAGGTGCCCTCTGCACTCCTCAACATGCTAAGGAGTTCTGGAAGTTCAACTTCTTTTCCATGAATGTTGAAATTCAGAATAAACTGGGTGTAGGTGGAAGGAAGGGACTGAAGAACCAAGTCTGTATAGAGCTCGTTCTCTAAAGTCGTCCCGAGGTCCGCGAGGTCTTCTATATAGCCAATCATCTTTAGGATATGTTCTCCTATAGATGATACGATGGCCAGCCTCGACTGAAACAAGTTCTTCGAGGTCTCGTATCTAGCTATACGAGATTGCTCTTCATACAGTTCCTTGGTGTGGAGAAATATGGATTCAAGATCCATATTCTCGTGTCTCCTCTGATGTTCATTATTCATAGAGGCAAGCACGATGCATTTGGCCTTCGTGCAGTCTAACTCCCAGGTCTTGTGGATTTCCTTATCCGCAATACTGGATTCTGGACCAGGGACAGCAGGTGCCTTAGCAGTAAGGACATACCCCAATTTGTCATAAGTCAAAGCCATCTTGACATTCCGGAACCAATCTTTATAGTTTGGCCCTGTCAGAATATTTTTATCTAATAGTAACTTACAGCCTGTCATGTTCTGGGTCGCTGCAATTGAGAGAGAGAGGGAACACTTTATCATGATGCTCTTGCAAGTTTAGAGTGGTTTTTAGTTTATCTAAATTGGATGGCTCCCACTGTTTCTCGAATCCCTCCTCAAAACAAAAAGGAAGAACTAGTCAGGACTATTCTCACCGTACAATACTTGCTTAACCGTTCAGCCAGGCCGGTGTCGGTACTTCAAGGGAGGTTTTACGACGCTTTCGCGAAGTTCCTTAATTAAATAACCTCTTTTCTCTGGGGGCGTATCCCCGCTGACACCTTTCTCGACACCTACTTGGTTTATAGCATTGATCTTTAAGTGATGAATCTCCTGATGAGCAGCGGATACTCACAGTAGGATCGGGATCCAAATATCATCGTGTGATAAAGCTGAGGAATCCTACCAAAATTATCACACTCCAAATGGTATGCATCTCTTTGCAAATTTCAGTTTCTTTAAAAATTCCCGATATAAATTTATGCCCCATGCTCTTATGACCTTGGCGTTGGTCAAAATGTCATAAGTCACATGTCAAGTTCTACCTATCATTATCTTGTTAATTTGAACTCATCCGTACATACCCCTGACGTTGACCAAATGGTAATATGACTGTCCCAAACCAACTCATCTATCTATGCAACAAATGAATACCCAGCAGCTACCAAACACTATGCCTTGGCGTTGGTCAAAATACATGGCTTGAATACTACTGAATACCCAAATGAAATGACGGAGGGCTACGAATTGTTTTGGCAAAACCGTGAACGTAGTGAACTTGATATGATCGAACGAACCTGATAGCTTTTAAAAGGAGTGGTTAAAGCACCGCAATTAAAAATATCATTTGTTTTAAAAATAACCGAGTGGTTTCTTTTAAACTGTTCCAACGATTCAACTTTGGTTTATTTTCTTTGCATTAAAATAATGTGTCCCATCAATTAACCTATCATTGCAGAAAACAACGAAAATACAACGTCCTCTTATGCCATCCGCATTCGTCACTGGGCTCCGCCATTCACCCGTTAGGTTACTTAACTAACGACAGAGCAGGGGTTGGGCTAGCGCGGGTGTAAAACATAAGTGACGTCTAATAGCTATCATATATAGATATTGCACATTCGTCAGACGCAATAATAGGCATTCCAGATCACAGATGAACATATTGGATATTCTACGAATCCGCATTCCTTTTGAGCCTGCAAAGAAAGACGGATTACACAGTCGCGATGAATAGCCAAAACCCCACCCTAGACCCCTACGGTTACGGCAAACTACCCGCCAAGTACCCAAAGTGAAGCGGTCTCCCTCAACAACGTGAGTAGGCCACTAAACACTTCAAAGTACCCGGTAGTTTGTGCACCCCTTCTTGGGCCTATCCTAGGAGCAGAAAACAGTAAATGAAATAATACAACGGTGGCTACAACCTCAACCTGGATGTTCCCCGCAAAATAATATTACAACAATTTACAAATTACATTTGAATGAAAGAAACGCTCGTCTCACATCCCCGGCTATCCATTCACGACAATCCAACAAGTCCACATTCACAAACCAGTAAAAACCATTACAGAAATGTGCAACCCCCTGCTAACCGACATACTAGGAGTTAGGGGAGGTTTACGAACACATTAAACACATCACAGATATAATCAAGTTAGCCAAACATCTTAGAATTTCGATCAAGCAAACACAAATGATTCTACTCCAAACAATTCTCTGTGCACATAAAACCTGAGCAGAAACAAATCATCCCAGAAAATACAAAATCAACACAGAAGGGTTACCGGGCAAATTTAGGCCGACTCGGCTTCAACTCGGCCGCGGATCTGCGGCGGATCGCTTGGATCGGCCGCGGTTCCGCGGCGGTTTGGACGAGTCACGATCCCAAATTTCTCCAGTAATCTTATAATTCCCTGCTTGTATTTTTAAGGGTCCCTGAAAAATTTTTAGACCCCGTTTTAAAATCGGCAGAAACTTGGTGAAAATGATGTTTTTTCGGGTTCGTTTTGCGATCGAATTTCTAACGACTTTGCTAACAAGTTAGTTATGGTTTAGCTAGGCTCTGATACCACTGTAAGTCGACGTTAGACACCCCACATGATGTGGGGAGGCGGAATAGGTAAAACAATCATTTTGTTTAAGCTAACATCGACAAACTTTACGGATCTTTGCTAAACCCTAACTAACAACAACATAGAAGTGATTAGCTACTATGAAAGATGATTATACCTAATGAATCAAGTGCTTCTTGTTCTCGTTGATCACCTCCTCGTCGGCCTCCTCGTTGTGATAGAAGATCCACCCGAGAGCTACTTCTCCAAGCTTTAACCTCACACTTGAGGTAACTAGGTAACTATGAGTGCTAATCAAAGAAACCTAGAGGATATAGAAGAGGATTAGGGATCTATTAGTCTTGCTAACCCTAGGATCTCAACATATGAGAGGATTAGGGTTAGTTCTTGAAGAGAGAGAGCTTGAGGAGAGAGAAGGTGAGAGTGAGAATAATATGGAAAAATATCTCATTTGTGAATATATGAAACATGATAATTATTAAATGAATAAAAAATAATAATATCAACCATGCTTCATTAACTCACTTTGTGTGATTCATCGCATGTGTCATTAAGCAATAAATGCATCATTATCTCCTTTGGATGAATCACACCATGAGTCATTAAACCATTTAATGCAAATTCCTCCTAAGCCTCCAACTCATCAATCTTCTAGAAGCTTCTCGACTAATTACGAGAATGCCCCTCCCATCCGTGAAAACACGGAAATACTGAGACTGTATAAATCCAATAATCCAATACCAGAATCTGGCTTAAACCAAAGCCTGCTAGTATAAACTGTCCGAACATCGTACGTGCGTAAAAATACGTATGGACCTCTATATCGTTTCGCCTGAAGCAGGGAAACTCTCTGTGTGGGACTCTAAAGACTCGACACTTACGCTGGCAGTGGGTTTAACCACAGGCCGCAAGCGGTACTAGCTGTACGTAACGGTCCCCAGGTAGATGTCGATAAGAAGGCCGATGAGGAAACCCATCCGAACTCCTACTGAGCCTGATGTGACAATCTCCATACAGTCCGGTCTGTTCTTCTAGGACTCTCGCATATCGGGCCTAGGGGGCGGCAAGTGGCAGTCCCCTAAAGGCGGTATAAGTCGTGTCGGAGTGAAGCCCATTACACCTTGAGAAACTACTGGAAATCCTACCAGTAAATCTCGTTTTCCCTGGACAGGGACTTTGCGTAATGGCTCTCCAAACACAGCGCGATATCAACTCCAAATACCGGGAGAGACGAATCCTATCTGACCGCCACTGCCTCTAAGTGCTTCGGGACTGCACCCAACTGCTACCTGTTTGCACGACTCCTTTGAGCCGTGGTAGGGTAGCAATCTAAGAACAGTGGGAACACACTCGAGACGAAGCAGCAGTGTCAAGTCTGCGGACTATGCTGTACTCATGTCACCTGGGAACTGTTAACTGACGACGGGTATAATACCAACCAACAGTTCCCTGTGAGTCCTGTCCGGTGTACCCGTAACCCAACGAGCACATGTATACTATCTCCAGTACGACGTATTGATGGCTGTGGGACAGACCATCTCCCCAACTGGGATGAGAAGCGTACACACTAGTCTACTCCGGAGTATCGATGCCCTGTCTCGATAATCCTACGAATAGGGACCTGAAAAAGGATGTGCTTATAGACTACCCAGCCCAGCTACCACTAGTGTGACTGCCATCACAACGCTGGTAGTCAAGCAAGATCCTAAGGGCTCTATCAATATGTATTCTCGATATGCTAACATATACACATATTAAGATAAACATAAACCAAGTAGCGTACTACCATGTTTAGCAAGACTGTTAATATAACTGTGAATATCCCAAGCTTCCATTAACTAATATACAAGCTAGTATGATACAATAATGGCCTCTAAGGCATATACACTAACATCGCATACCCAACAATCAGCTGTGGTTGAAGTATCTCATACTCAACCATCCCATAAAAGTCTCTACTGGGAAATAGGCCTTTGTGAGTGGATCCGCGCTGTTGTCCTCTGTGTCTACTCTCCTAACCTCGATCTCCCTGGAGATCAACCATCTCCATGATCAGGCGATACTGCCTAAGAATATGTCTGGATCTCAAATGGGACGGGCGTTCCTTGGCATAAGCCACAACTCCATTGTCACACAATGGCAGGAACGAAGTTCATCTCATGAACTTATATATATATATATATATATATATATATATATATATATATATCCAGACTGCCCCTTTGGTAGCATCCTCGATAACGATGTATCTTGCCTTTAATCGTCTAGTAAGTCACGGTATCTAGCTGGGAACTCTTCCAACATACCGTCCCTCCACTGAAGGTAAAGACAATGCCTGCGACTGACATTCAGTCGTCCTTATCACCCTGAAACCTTTCCAGTCATTCTCCCCAGGATCGATTGATACCATCTCACTACTGTCACGATCCGAAAGAGCACGTGACTGGCCCTTGAACCATATGAAGTCTATAAGACTCCATCTGATCCAAGTAATCCAAAAGCCCAGAAATCTAATACCATTTTAAGAGTAAATAAAGAAAGCTAGTTTAAAGAAGTGAAGAAAAACATGTTTGAAGTCAAGGTTTTTAAATAACTAAGCCGAATATGTATTTTTAAAAAATGTAAAGTCTTTTCTAAAAATTTCGGCAGAGTTTCTTTTGTAAATACTGGCCCCGAACGGGGTACAACAAGAACAATATATATGCAATGATAAAAGGCATCCCCAAGCGGGAGCTAGCTCTTCGTCAATCGACGGTCACAACCACACAAACAATATAATATACAACGCCGAATGGCGAGGGTTAAACCAAAAGAAACTCAATAAGCATTAAAACCGCAATACAACTAAGCGCGACTCTAAGGTCGAAATAATACATCATTAATGTCTAAGTCTGAAACAATATACAAGTTTTGGTTGATGGAATTCTAGATACAAAGGAATAATAAAAGTACAATGGTGGTTCTTGATGCAAAAGAACCTATCTACCAAAAGCAATTCACCCGCAATGAAGTAGTGTGCCAGAAATGCCGCTATGGAACCTGTACAGCAAAACCTGCAAGAACTGTGGCACAACGGGGGTGAGTTGCCAACTCGTGAATAGAGAATATCTACAAGCAGAAACCGAATGCATGACATAATCCTAGGTCAATACAATCAGATATAAACCTCAAAGAGTAAGCCTGAAGCATGCTAAAGTGGCAAGGTAACATCTAAACATGTAGGTAGTGCCAAAAACTCGTGTCAGTGCCTCAGGTAATAACATGTCATAAACATAAGGTATGTCTGCATGAAGTAAATATGATGAAGTATAAAAATGAATATCAATACACATATATTAGCGTCCCATTCCACTAATATTGGTGTAAGGGTATATATAACAGCGCCCTCATACCCTGTTATATATACAAATGAAGTATGATCAATGTAATGCTAGTCTGTATAAATGTGGATCCCGTCCACCTGTCACCCAAATGACAATATGCATCATGCATGTAAATGTGAGGATATAATCAAAATCATGGAAACATCATGAAACCTGTGCCTAGCATCGGCACGTAAATCCTCGTCCATATGGGGCTCCGTCTGCGGTATCGGCCCTCGGCCCCGGCAGCACGGGTCAACCCATGTCCAACTATCGACTCTGGTCGGTATCCTCCGGATAACCGCCAGGTCCAACCAATCACCGGTAGGTACTCGCCACCCTGCCAGGCTCATCGTCTACTCCACGAAAAACATTTCTTGCCCCGGGGAACCATACCGGGTCCACCATGTACCCGCAATCGGTCTCATCCGCCTCCTCGAGTCGGGTTTCACATGTCGCTCTCAGCACCGAGAAAACACATGGTGGACGCACTGAAATATCATATCAAGGGTAACCGGGTTTTTAAAACAATTACATATTCTCTTTGAATTACCCACGGTTCCCAAATCCCGAAATATCATGGAAAAAAACATATCTCAATACGTATAATCAGAAAGCATGATGTATGCGACATGTAAAAGAAAGGTAAGCATAACAGTATATCATGCAACATAGAATAGTGGTATGCACATACAAGGTCATATCCTGATGCAATAATACTACTGTGTAGTGATATAGAAATTATCGATGATGAAGTGTGTGAGCCGGCAAGCAAGTGTACGTGGAACATATGCATCATCGATAATGGTGTCGGTGTCCTAACAGCATGATTGCAATATAGAAATAAACACATGCAATGCGATGCGGAATCGAATAATCAATGCAGCAGTGAAGAATCCACACCAATATGTACATGTCATGCAGTGGTGCCATTTGAAATAAGACGAATCGGGGTTTTTAGTAAAATAAGGGTTGCGGTGTTTTTAAGAATAGATACATCTTTTGAAAATACCAGTATTATCCCTTTACTTGTCCTTAAGATACTCCCGATTCGTTAGTTTTGAAATAGGTATGACTCGGGTCTGGTCTAACATCTACTAAGTCAAGTCCATCAGGAGGTGTATGGAAACCACCTAAATCTGAGTCGATATATATATAATAGTCGGTGATCCCGCCTCAATAGTATCGCGTACGATACAGTATATCATCTGACATCCTCGAGTCATGAGTGCGGATCTATCATCAATATAAAGCTCGTACGATAAATCATCGTACGGCATCCCAATAGCTGGGCACGGGTCGATATCACAATGAACTCATCAATTATTTGGTATCCTCCTCTTTATATCACATAATCTGGAGTACTGACCTAAGTCTAGTACAACTGATACCATCAATATGACTGCGTGTGTAAACACACGTCCAAAGGCCCGCTAGAGATCACATGTCGTATCCCAAATACGAATCATATCAAATCACTGATCTCACGGCACAAAACCCAATATCATCGGCTCATCTCCAAAGTCATTCACTATCCATCATTATCACAGAATAAGTATAGCGAATCAACATGTGTGTGCGTGTGGGTGTAAACCTATCGTAGGGTTCGCAACTAGGAAATATTCTAGTTTACTTCTAACCCTATCACATGATATCACATCTCAAATAATCCACTACACTATACTATCATAAATAATATATATACATATAAGGTATACCAACTACGGACTGCGGGGGTGCTATACGCCATCCACCCGACTTCCCCCGTAGATATAATCTACTCACCTTGCGTCTTTATCTGTCGACGTCGCCACGCGTTTGCTTGTCATCCCGAAGCCTTCATGGGGTACCTACACATTAACGTATCGCAAATGCGTATCAAAACCAAACCAAAGCTAAAACGACACACGAAAGCCAAAATGATACGCTATGGGGCCTATAGGTTAGAACCTATGGGTACGCCTCCAAAACCATCAACAACCCTCGATATCGTCGTACAAACGCCAAGTAGTCGAGGTAAAACACCATAAGAAAATTCAGAATTAGAAATACGGAATACGGAAACACGAATCCAAAACAGCAACTAAGGAAATAGGCTCCAGATTTCACCCTAGGTCAAATTAGACAAATCTATACATGCCAGGGGTCTAAACTACACATGTAGGAGCTCTGGAACAAAAACGAGATATTTTGGTGCTGGTAGGGCCGCAAATTGCGGCCAATTGGGTTAAATTTGCGGCCGGGAAAGGGAATTAGGGGCTAGGGTTCTGGGGTTAGCTTCCTTGATGCCTGCACATGTCACTGTCAACTCAATTTTATTTTAGGGGTCTCGGGGTGAAAGCAGATTCCCAAATACGATCACAGATTCACAGTTTTTCTCCGACATCGTTTCATAAATCCGTATTTTGTGTTCTAGTCTCTAGTTTGATCCAAAATAACATCACACCAGGGTTTCTAAGGTTACAACAAGCCTCAATTTCACTTTGATTTCAGATCAAACCCTAAACCCTAACTTGATGTTTCACAAATCCACCAAACGACACCATATCGACATGAAACTAGAATTGATGCATAAGGAATGAAATACTACTCTAATAGGTCCAGAATTTACCTCCTTTGGCAACTCAAGAAAATTCTTGAGTTGCTCAAGGTCCTCCAAATCCTATCTTGCTAGGTTCAATGTGTAGCTAGTGAGCTCGGGAGCACTTTTTGTGAAGTGGGAATGGGGTTTTGGTGAGGGAAATGAGAGGGATCTATGTTGAAGAGGGAGGAGGAAGAAGAGGGAGAGGGCAGGAGCAGCAGCAGCTCTATGAAGGGGGGAGAGGAAATGAGGTGGAAATGATGGAGGAAAGGGTCAAAAGTCAAAAGCAACCTACTCTCTCTCTCTCATCATCATGCTACTTTTTCCTTTTTCTTTTCTTTTCCTTTTCTTTCCTCTCTAAACCCTTCTCACTATAATAGTAACCCCAAAAGAAACATGGTGGAAAAATGCACAAGTGTAAGAAAAAATGATATGTGCACATTTTTGCACAAAAATGCTAAAAATCCGATTAGCGATTTTTAATCACAATTAGCACTAAATTAGCATATAACTAATCATAAAAACTTTAAAATGGCATAATTCCATAAAATATCCTATTTTAGAATTTTCCATAATTTTTCCCTTTTTATTTGTATTTAATAATACCGAAATATTAAAATATTCATTAAAATAATATTAAATTATAAAAATTCCCAAAAATCATATTTTATTATTTTGAAACGTTACAACTACAACTAGTGAGAATCCTAACATCCAATTAGATCTATCCTATAGATCCATAACCCAGGATTTAGGAGGTATCACCTTGATCCTATATGGAGAATGTTTGTGATAAGAGGAGATTGACCGAGCGTAGCATAGGAAACTCCTTCCCTATCAAGAGTATGTCATCCACGTACTATACGAGGATCACCACCATACTCCCTACTACCTTTTTGTATATACAAGGTTCATCTACCATTTTGATGAAGTCAAACTCATTGACTACTTCTTCAAAACAGACGTTCCAACTCTGCGATGCCTGATTTATCCCATAAAACATCATGCTCACGTTTCCGCTGCTCCCACTGTCTACGAAGCCCTCTGGCTGTGTACTTATAGACGCTCTCTTCCAAATCAATATTTAGAAAATTAGTCATGACACCCAACCGCCAGATATCGTAGTCATAGTATGTATCCGTGGAAAGTAGGATCTGGATGGACTTAAGCATAGCTTTGAAAGTCTCAACTTTTCCATGTACACCAAGTAATCTTCTCAAGATATACTTGCTCCTGATGGGGATTTAACCCTTCAGATAAAGCAACCAAAGTCCATACTTTATTGGTGTATAAGGATTTCATCTCAGATCGCTAAGCATCCAGCCATTCTTACAGAGTCCCACTCCTGATGGCCTGCTCGAAACTAGTTGGGTCATCTTCTCATGATGCAATCCTCGCTCCCACTGTCATAGAGAAACCGAAGTATCTCTCAGGTGGATGAGGAACCCTGCCAGATCGGCGGAGAGGCTGAGGTTCGTTGGAAACTATTGAATCCTCCGGTTCTACCAAATCATCAGTTGTGGTTTGTTTTAGCTGGAACTACTTCCAGTTCTACCTCATGACCATTAATTTCTTCACAAGAAATTCCCTTTCACAAAGGTGGCATGCTGAGAAACAAAACATCTTTTGTTCCTCAGTTTGGTAGAAGATATTCCCTTGCGAACGCTTGGGATATCCATCAAACTTCCACAGAACTGACCTTGCCTCGAGCTTGTCCGAATTTTGCTTTTAGACATAGGCCGGACAACCCCAAATCTTAACTTCCTTAAGAGATGGGCTCTTCCCATACCATATCACATATAGAGTGGTAGGCACCAGATTTGATTGGAATCCTATTCAATAGGTATGCAGCTTTTCAAGTGCATAACCCCAAAAGAAAATAGGCAACTCAGTAGTACTCATCATAGAGCACACCATATCACATAGGTTGCGATTGCTCCGCCCCGATACACCGACGTGCTGTGGTGTATACGGAGGAGTAATGCTGAGAGAGAATCTCATTCTCCTTTAGAATAGTCCAGGAATTCCATGCTCAAGTATTCTCCTCCTTGATCTCATCAAAGGACATAATACTTATACCCGTTTTTGGTTCTCTACTTCTAACTTATATTCTGTGAATATCTCAAAAACTTCGGACTTGTGTTTCAACAGGAATATATGTCTGAATCTTGAGAGATCATCAGTGAATCTAATGAAGTACAAAGAACCGGTCCTGGCATATGTAGACAGGGGACTTTCATACATCAGCATGTACCAATCCCAAGAGTTCAATAACTCTTTCTCTGTTTCCAATAAACGGAGCTATGGCCATCTTATCTTTGTGACATGACTGGAAAGTTTTACAAGATGTAAATTCAAACTAATTTAAATATGCATCTTTATGTAACTTCAGCTAGTCAGGTCCCATCGATATGACCTAGTCTACAATGTCTCATGAAGGATTCGTTCATTTCTGAACTCTTCCTCTTGTGCGTGTTCTATACGTTAAGAACTGTGGTTTGATTTAGAACGTCTATGCTTTTAGATAACGTGCCTGAACCGATCAACTTTTGATATAGGAAATGTTCAAAACATTATCCAACAATACAAAATTATATCCTTCTTTACTAATAAAGAGACCGATATGATGTTGTGTATCAGGTTCGGTATCTAATAACATTCGTTCAGAATCAATGTATTCTGGTAATACAGAGTGATAACTGCCAACAGACTTGGCTGCAACACTTGCATCATTTCCAACTCTTGAAACTTATCACCCGTTCTCAGTTCTCTACCTATCTGTAGCCCATGTAACATATTACATATGTGGGATCCTGATCCGATATCTCATACCCAGGACATAAAGGATACTGAGAAACAGTTCTCGGTAATGAACAAACCCGAAGAAGATGCATCAGCATGCACTTTCTTCGTTTGGGCGGCATGGGAATTCTGGTAATCCCCAATTTCCTGCTCGATCTTATAACAATTATAAGTTGGAGCGGGGCCAACGTTCCCTAGCGCAGTATAACAAGCGGGTTCGGTCAATACATCCTTATTATAATCTTGATTAATGCGTGACATGGTCACTACCTGGAGAGAGAGAGAAGAAAACACTCAGCGTATGCTCTTGCAAGATTAGATTGGTTATTAATATATCTAATCAGGATGTCTCCCACTGTTTTAGTCAAATCTTCCTTCAAACCCTAAAAGGAAAGACTAGCCGGGATTAATTACACGCTACAAGTTCGCCAATCTTTCAGCCAGGCCAGTGCCGGTACTTTGAGGGAGGTTCCCCATGCTTTCGCACGGACCTAATTAAAATAAACCTCGTTTTCCCAGGGGCGTAACCCCGTTAACACCTTTCTAGGCACCTACTTGTACAACTAATTGTAATGTGTAAAACTCTCCCAGGAGTAACTCTTACTCGCAGCGGGTATCGGGATCCAACTATCTCATAGAAGGTATGCAATCTCATTGCAAATTTCAACACTTGAAATTCCCAATAATATTTTGCCCCTAGCGTCCTATGACCTTGACGAATGCCAAACAACCCATAGTCTGCTAGTCAAGTTCAACCCGTATATTTCCTGATTGAATTAAATCCACCCGCACGACCCTTGACGAATGCCAAACAACGCCGTACGAATACCCTAATCAAATCGCATCGTATGTTTGCAGATAAGCACTAGTTAGCTACCGTACACTACGCCTTGACGAATGCCAAACTACCGCAGCACAAATACTAAGTAGCACTTATCTGAAATGACGGAGGGCTACGACAGGTTTTTAAGAAAACCCTTTGCGTAATGAACTTGATATCATCGTAGAATCAAATGATTTAAATGGAGTGTTTTTGAGGCCTTTGCTAGTTTTGCTAAAGAGGTCACTCCCGGTGAAGGGATCTCGGCTCTTTCCTTATCGAATAAGGAGCAGGATATTTCACAAATACCGTTGTGCAAAGCAAAACTATAGAAGCAATCAAAAGACAAACCGAGTGTGTAGCATCTGCTAGTTTTGCTAAAGAGGTCACTCCCGGTGAAAGGATCTCGGCTCTTTCCTTATCGAATAAGGTGCTGGATGTTCTACAAGGAACACCGCTATGCAAAGCAAAAACTATAGCTACCTGTTTTTGAAAATTCGATTCCACAACATCTTTAGGTTTCTTTTATTTTATTAATCTCATTAATGAAGTCCCATTTTATTATGCTTCACAAGCATCATATTTGAAACGAAATCAGCAATATAACATATATCTCATATATATAATATAAACATTCGTCTCAGGCAGTAATATGATCTCATCACAGAAAATTGCAGCAGAAGAACATATATGAAATATTGGATATACTAGGAGGTCCGTGTTTTAATACGAGCCTTTATAAAACACGGATTCCACGGTCGCGATGAATAGCCAAACCCACATGCGTAGACCCCTACGAGAGCGGCAAGCAACACTGCCAATTCTAGGGTTAGGAGACCCGGTCTCGACAATTCGAGATGATCTCCCACTGGACCCTATAACCCGGTTACTTGTGATCCCCGCCTTGGGTCTACCTAATGCGGAAAAGTAAATAATATATAATGGTGACATCTGTTAGTGTATATGCCCTAGAGGCCATTACTGTATCATACTAGTATGTATATTACTTGATGGAAGCTTGGGATATTCACAGTTGTATATACAATCTTGCTCAAAATGGTAGTATGCTACTTGGTTTGTCTCTACTTCAATATGTGCATGTATTTCTTTTAGCATATTGCTTATATACATATTAGTAGAGCCCTTAGGATCTTTGCTTGATTACCAGCGTTGTGATGACGCTCACACTCGTGGGGGCTGGGTAATCCATAAGCACATCCTTATACAGGTCCCTAGTTGTTGGACTATCGAGACAAGGCATCGATACTCCGGAGTAGACTAGCGTATGCGCTTCTTATCCCAGCGTGGGAGACGGTCTTTCCCACAGCCGTCAGTACGTCGTACTTGAGATAGTATGCGGGTGCTCGTTAGGTTACGAGTACACTGGACAGGACTCGTCGGGAACTGTTGGTTGGTATTATACCTATCGTCAGTTATCAGTTCCCAGGTGACATGAGTACAGCTTAGTCCGCTGACTTGACACTGTCACTTCGCCTCGAGTGTGTTCCCACTGCACTTTGATTACTACCCTACCACGGCTCAAAGGAGTCGTGCAAACAGTGTTAGTGTTTATGCCCTAGAAGGCCATTACTGTATCATACTAGCTTGTATATTACTTAATGGAAGCTTGGGATATTCACATGTATATAACAGTCTTGCTAAACATGGTAGTATGCTACTTGGTTTTTCTATCTTAATATGTGAGTGTACGTATTGATAGAGCTCTTAGGATCTTGCTTGTCTACCAGCGTTGTGATGGCAGTCACACTAGTGGGGGCTGGGTAGTCTACAAGCACATCCTTATTCAGGTCCCTGGTCGTTGGATTATCGAGACAGAGCATCGATACTCCGGAGTAGACTAGTGTGTACGCTTCTCATCCCAGTTGGGGAGATGGTCTGTCCCACAGCCGTCAGTACGTCGTACTGGAGATAGTATACAGGTGCTCGTTAGGTTACGGGTACACCGGACATGACTCACAGGGAACTGTTGGTTGGTTTGATACCAGTCGTCAGTAAACAGTTCCCAGGTGACATGAGTACAGCGTAGTCCGCAGACTTGACACTGCTACTTCGCCTCGAGTGTGTCCCACTGTTCTTAGATTGCTACCCTACCACGGCTCAAAGGAGTCGTGCAAACAGGTAGCAGTTGGGTACAGTCCCGAGCACTTGGAGGCAGTGGCGGTTAGACAGGATTCGTCCCTCCCGGTATTAGGAGTAGATATCGTGCTGTGTCAGAGAGCCATTACGCAAAGTCCCTGGCCAGGGCAAGCGAGATTTGTTGGTAGGTTCCAGTAGTTTCTCAGGGTGTAATGGGCTTTACTCCGACACGACTTATACCGCTATTAGGGGACTGACGCTTGCCGCCCCCCTAGGCCCGATATGCGATAGTCTTGGACGAACGGACCGGACTGTATGGAGATTGTCACATCAGACTCAGTAGGAGTTCGGATGGGTTTACTCATCGGCCTTCTTATCGACAACTACCTGGGGACCGTTACGTACAGCTAGTGCCGCTTGCGGTCTGTGGTTAAACCCACTGCCAGCGTAGTAGTCGAGTCTCTAGAGTCCCACACAGAGAGTTTCCTACTCCAGGCGAAACGATATAGAGGTTGCATGGTTTTGCGACAAAGGGTTCGGACGCATACGTGCGTTTACGCGCGTATGACTTTCGGACAGTTTTTACCAGTCGGCTTTGGTTTAAGCCAGTTACTGGTATCCGGTTATTGGATTTTTACAGTCTAAAGTTTTTCCGTATTTTTGCGGATTGGAGGGGCGTTCTCGTAATTGTACGAGAAGCTTCTAGAAGATGTGACTAAGGAGGTTTCTTTTGGAAAGAAAGTGAGTCATGGTGGTGATTCATTCATTTCATTAATGCACATTTATTGCTTAATGACTCATGCTAATGAATCACCACTAGATATTTTATGAAGCATGCTTATTCATTTCCTTTATTCATTATTGAAAAAGAAGAATGCTTCATAATATTATGATACACTCTCTCTCTTCTCTCATTATCTCATCTCACATTCTCTCTCCTCAAGCTCTCATCTTCAAACCCTAATCCTTAATCCTCATGTGTTGAGATCAAAGGATTAGTTAGACTAAACAATCCATAACCTACACTCTACATCATCCTTTCATCTTTGATTAGCAATCAAAGTTGATTAGTTACCTCAAGTTAGAGGTTTAGCTTGGAGTTTCGCTCTCGGGTGGATCGTCTACAACCTAGAGAAGGCCGAGGAGAACAAAGGAGGACACAAAGACGAAGGACTAGTTTCGATCGGTATAATCCCTTAACACTATAGTTTAGTATAGCTATGTGTTTGGTTATTATTTGTTTAGCTTCGATTTAAGCGGTTAGTCGATGTTCGTTGTTTAAACTTGATCGTTTTTGAAAATTCCGCCTCCCCATAAGTACTGGGGTGTACTACATTGACTTACAGTGGTATCAGAGCCTCGCTAAACAATAAATAACTTATTTGCAAATTTGTACGAATTTCGAACGGAAAAACAAAGCCGCAAAACCCTAATTCTGTCAAGTTTCTGTCGAAGTTAAAATCAAGTCAGAAAATTTTTCAGGTGTGTTCAGAGAGCTTGACATGACCACAGGAGAACACCCAAAAAATTTGGGCTTCTGATTCGTCTACAGTGCCGCGGAAGGGCGGCGGATCCCACCGATCCGCCGCGCAACCACGGCCGAGTTGACGAGTCAGCAACTCGTTTTTTTTGGGTGGGTCCCCTGTGGTGTTTTGGGTTTTCTGGAATATTTAATTATTGCTCAGGTTACTGTTTAACAGAGCAGATTTTGGAGCAATATTGATGTTGTTTATTCGATCGAATTGTACAGTATTTGCGTATTGGATTATATCTGTGATTGTTTAATGTGTTCATAAACCTCCCCTAACTGCTAGTATGTCGGTTGGCAGGGGGTTGCACATTTCTGAAATGGTTATATCTGTTTGTGCATATAAACTGTATTGGACTGTTGTGGTGTATAGCCGGGGTTAGCAATGGGTTATAGTTTAATTCATTTGTTGTAAATGTAATTTGTTGTAATATTATTTTCGCGGGGCACTTCCAGGTTGCGGTTGTAGCCACCGTTGTATTATTTCATTTTACTGTTTTGCTCCTAGGACTGACCCAAGGTGGGGTACACAGACTGCCGGGTGGGTAGTTTGCCGTACCCGTAGGGGTCGAGGGTGGGGTAACGGCTATTCATCACAACTGTGTAATCTGTCTTTTCTTGCAGGCTCAAAAGAAATACAGATTGCTTGCAAATCCAATATTGTTTATCTGTGTTCTGGAATGAATATCATTGCGTCAGACGAATGTAAAATATCTATATTTATTGTAGCTATTTAGACGTCACTTATGTTTTACACCCGCGCTAGCCCAGCCCCCGCTCTGTCGTTAGTTAAGTAACCTAACGGGTGATGACGGGACCCAGTGGCGAATGCGGATGGCATAAGAGGACGTTGTATTTTCGTTGTTTTCTGCAATGATAGGTTAATGATGGGACGCATTATCTATAATGCAAAGTAAAACAAACCAAAGTTTAAATCGTTGGAACAATTTAAAAGAAACCACTCGGTTATTTTAAAAAAACAGATATTTTTAAAATGCGGAGATTTAACCACTCCTTTTAAAAGCTATCAGGTTCCTTCGGTTATATCAAGTTCACTACGTTCACGGTTTCGCCAAAACCATTCGTAGCCCTCCGTCATTTCATCTGGGTATTCAGTAGTATTCAAGCTATGTATTTTGACCTAACTCCAAGGCATAGTGTTTGGTAGCTGCTGGATATTCATTTGTTGCATAGATAGATGAGTTAGTTTGGGACAGTCGTATTATCATTTTGGCCGAACGTCAAGGATATATACGGATGGGTTCAAATTGACAAGATAATGATGGGTAGAACTTGACATGTGACTTATGACATTTTGACCTAACGCCAAGGTCATAAGAGCATGGGGCAAAAACTAATATCGGGAATTTCTAAAGAAACTGAAATTTGCAAAGAGATGCATACCATTTTGAGTTTGATGAATGTTGGTAGCATTCCTACAACATTATCAGACGATGATATTTGGATCCCGATCCTACTGTGAGTATATGCTACTTATCACGATATTCGTCACTTAACGATCAATGCTATAAACCTAGTAGGTGTCCAGAAAAGTGTCAGCGGGGTTACGCCCCCAGAGAAAAGAGGTTACTTAATTAAGGAACTTCGCGAAAGCGTTGGAAAACCTCCCTCGAAGTATCGACACCGGCCTGGCTGAACGGTTAAGCAAGTATTGTACGGTGAGAATAGTCTTGGCTAATTCTTCTTTTATGGTTTGAGGAAGGATTCGAGAAACAGTGGGAGCCATCCAGTTTAGATAAACTAAAAACCACTCTAAACTTGCAAGAGCATCATGCTAAAGAGTTTTCTTTTCTCTCTCCTAATTGCAGCGACCCTGAAAATGACTGGACTTAAGTTACTTTTAGAGAAAAATATACTGACGGGGCCAAACTATAAAGATTGGCTGCGGAATGTCAAGATGGCTTTGACCTATGACAAACTGGGGTACGTCCTCAACGCTACGGCACCTGCTGTCCCTGGTCCCAAATCCAGCAATGCGGATAAGGAAATCCGCAAAACCTGGGATTTAGATTGCGCGAGAGCCAAGTGCATCGTGCTTGCCTCGATGAATAATGAACATCAGAGGAGGCACGAGGATATGTCCCTAGATGGCATATTTCTCCATACAAAGGAACTTTATGGAGAGCAATCTCGTATAGCAAGATACGAGACCTCTAAGAAATTGTTTCGAGCGAGGTTGGCTGTCGGGTCATCGGTAGGTGAACATGTCCTACAGATGATTGGCTATATAGAAGAGCTCGCAGACCTTGGGACGACTTTGGATAATGAGCTCTATACAGACCTTGTTCTCCAGTCCCTTCCTCCCACCTACGCCCAGTTTATCCTCAACTTCAATCTTCAAGGAAAAGAAGTTGAACTTGCGGAACTCCTGAACATGTTAAGGAGTGCGGAGGGCACCTTGCAGAAGGCAAGGGAAACACCCGCTATGTTTGTTGGCGGTTCATCTTCTTCCGGGTCCAAGGCTAGGGCCAAAGGAAGGAAGAAGAAGGCCGCACCCAGACCTAGAGGAGGTGTTAGTAAGGTGGGAGGGAAGGAAAAGAAAAAGAAAGCAGTACCGATAGTTGGTCAGGATGAGTGCTTCCATTGTCACAGGAAAGGGCACTGGAAGAAGGATTGCAAGGCGTGGAACGCCAAGAACCAGGAACCGAAGCAAGCTGTGGCTTCGACTTCAGGTGTGTTTGTAATTGAGAATTGTCTGTCGATCAACTCTACTTCCTGGGTATTGGATACCGGATCAGGATCTCATATTTGCAATTCATTGCAGGCACTGAGAAACCGTAGAGTGCTGAAGGAAGGTGATATGATCCTCAGGGTTGCTAACGGAGCTAGCGTGGGAGCTGCGTCCGTCGGGGATTATCACCTAGGATTGACGAGTGGACACATTTTGGTTTTACATAACTGTTATTTTGTACCCAGCTTAACGTGTAATATCATATCAGTTTCCTTGTTATCAAATAAAGGTTATGATTTCACGTTTGTAAGAGATGTTGTCAACATCCACCTTAATCATGGTTTGATTGGGTCCGGTACTCTAAATAACGGCATATATGTGTTAAACCAACTCCAAATTTTCAATGTCCAGAACACACTAAAAAGAAAGTCTCCAGATTTAAATAAAGCTTTCTTATGGCATTGTAGACTGGGTCACATCAATGAGAGAAGGTTGACTAAGTTGCATAGAGAAGGATATTTGGACTCGTTCGAATATCAATCTTATGACACTTGTCAATCTTGTCTCAAAGGAAAGATGACAAAGACTCCATTCACTGGACAAGGAGTAAGAGCGAGCGAGCTCTTAGGACTCATACACAGTGATGTATGCGGTCCAATGTCTACACATGCGAGAGGTGGTTTTTCCTATTTCATTACTTTCACGGATGATTACTCAAGATACGGATTCATTTATCTGATGAAACATAAATCCGAGGCTTTTGAGAAATTCCAAGAGTATAAGAATGAAGTAGAAAACCAAACCGGCAAAAGTATAAAGACACTTAGATCTGATCGAGGTGGTGAATACTTGAGTGCCGAGTTCCTAGGTTACCTAAAAGAGAAAGGAATTCTCTCTCAGCTTACTCCTCCGTACACTCCACAGCATAACGGTGTATCGGAGAGACGGAATCGAACCCTATTGGATATGGTACGATCCATGATGAGTAATGCTGAGTTACCGCGATCTTTCTGGGGACATGCGCTAGAATCAGCGGCATATCTTTTGAACATGGTACCTACCAAGACTGTGCCTACCACTCCATATCAGATGTGGAGTGGGAAGAAACCCCATCTACAGTATATAAAGATTTGGGGATGTCCAGCTTTTGTTAAAAAGCAGCATGTGGACAAGCTCGAGGCACGATCAGTAAAGTGTTTGTTTGTGGGATATCCAAAGCACTCCAGGGGATATCTATTCTATTACGCAGAGGAACAGAAGGTATTTGTTTCTCGTAATGCCCATTTTCTAGAACATCAGTTTTTAGAAAAGGAATCAAGTGGGAGCGAAATAGAACTGGAAGAAATTCCAGAACCACAAACTGCTACTGAAAGTTTGGTAGAACCAGAGGTTCAAGAAGAACAGAACATTCCCGCACCCCTCCGCAGGAGTAGTAGGCCGTCTCGTCCGCCTGAGAGATACTACGGTTTTCTCATAGACGGGGATAGAGAGGATTGCATCATAGATAATGATGAACCTACTGACTTCCAGCAGGCCATCCAGAGCGGCGACTCGGTACGATGGCTAGATGCAATGCGGACCGAGATGGAGTCCATGTACACCAACAAAGTATGGACTTTGGACTTTGCTCCAGATGGGGTAAAACCCATAGGATGCAAATGGATCTTCAAGAAAAAGATTGGTGTAGATGGACAGGTGGAAACCTATAAGGCTAGACTTGTTGCAAAGGGTTTTCGTCAAAGACCTGGTTTGGACTATGACGAAACTTTTTCTCCAGTGGCTATGCTCAAATCCATTCGGGTCCTTCTTGCTATTGCTGCCTTCCATGATTATGAAATCTGGCAGATGGACGTAAAGACGGCTTTTCTGAATGGAAATTTAGAAGAGAGCGTCTATATGGATCAGCCAGAGGGTTTCAATCAGAGTGGGAGCAGCGGGAAAGTATGCAAGCTGCTTAAGTCCATTTACGGTCTAAAGCAGGCATCGCGGAGTTGGAACATCTGTTTTGATGAGACAGTCAAAGAATATGACTTTATCAAAAATCCAGATGAACCGTGCATATATAGTAAAGTTGTGGCCAGAAGTGTCGTATTCCTCGTCTTGTACGTGGATGACATTCTATTGATAGGAAATGACATTCCTATGCTACAATCTGTCAAAGGATTCTTGTCACACAGGTTCTCCATGAAAGACCTGGGTGATGCCTCTTACATTCTGGGGATCCGGATCTATCGTGATAGATCCAAGAGGATGTTGGGACTTTCGCAGTCCAGGTATATCGACACTGTACTGAAAAGATTCAGTATGGAAGATTCTAAGCGCGGTAATCTACCGGCTTGTCACGGAATCACCCTCTCCAAAGAGATGTCTCCCAAGACTGATTTGGAAAGGGAACGCATGTCTATTATACCCTACGCTTCTGCGGTAGGCTCTATAATGTATGCGATGTTGTGTACCAGACCAGATGTAGCTTACGCACTAAGCGTGGTAAGCCGGTATCAGTCAGACCCAGGGGAGAAACACTGGATAGCAGTAAAGAACATTCTCAAGTACCTGAGGAGGACTAAGGAGATGTTCTTGGTTTACGGCGGAAAAGACCTCAGGTTGGAGGCCTTTGCTGATTCCGGCTTCCAGAGTGATAAGGACGATTCCAAGTCCATGTCGGGTTATGTCTTTACCCTCAATGGAGGGGCGGTGTGCTGGAAGAGCTCCAAGCAGGACACCGTTGCTGACTCGACGATGGAAGCGGAGTATATAGCAGCTTGCGATGCCGCAAAAGAAGCAGTCTGGATGAAGAAGTTCCTAACAGAACTTCAGGTGGTTCCTACCATAGTTGATCCAATACCTCTGTATTGCGACAACAACGGAGCTATAGCTTTAGCAAAGGAACCAAGGTCCCATCAGAAGTCCAGACACATCTTGAGGCGGTATCACCTGATCAGGGAGATCATTGATCGTCAGGAGATCGAGGTTCGGAGAGTTGCTTCAGAAGAGAACATTGCTGATCCATTCACGAAGGCCCTTCCTCAGATTCAGTTCGAGAGGCTGCTCGAGATCATTGGTCTGCGATATGCCAGTACATGGCCCTAGTGCAAGTGGGAGATTGTTAGTGTTTATGCCCTAGAAGGCCATTACTGTATCATACTAGCTTGTATATTACTTAATGGAAGCTTGGGATATTCACATGTATATAACAGTCTTGCTAAACATGGTAGTATGCTACTTGGTTTTTCTATCTTAATATGTGAGTGTACGTATTGATAGAGCTCTTAGGATCTTGCTTGTCTACCAGCGTTGTGATGGCAGTCACACTAGTGGGGGCTGGGTAGTCTACAAGCACATCCTTATTCAGGTCCCTGGTCGTTGGATTATCGAGACAGAGCATCGATACTCCGGAGTAGACTAGTGTGTACGCTTCTCATCCCAGTTGGGGAGATGGTCTGTCCCACAGCCGTCAGTACGTCGTACTGGAGATAGTATACAGGTGCTCGTTAGGTTACGGGTACACCGGACAGGACTCACAGGGAACTGTTGGTTGGTTTGATACCAGTCGTCAGTAAACAGTTCCCAGGTGACATGAGTACAGCGTAGTCCGCAGACTTGACACTGCTACTTCGCCTCGAGTGTGTCCCACTGTTCTTAGATTGCTACCCTACCACGGCTCAAAGGAGTCGTGCAAACAGGTAGCAGTTGGGTACAGTCCCGAGCACTTGGAGGCAGTGGCGGTTAGACAGGATTCGTCCCTCCCGGTATTAGGAGTAGATATCGTGCTGTGTCAGAGAGCCATTACGCAAAGTCCCTGGCCAGGGCAAGCGAGATTTGTTGGTAGGTTCCAGTAGTTTCTCAGGGTGTAATGGGCTTTACTCCGACATGACTTATACCGCTATTAGGGGACTGACGCTTGCCGCCCCCCTAGGCCCGATATGTGATAGTCTTGGACGAACGGACCGGACTGTATGGAGATTGTCACATCAGACTCAGTAGGAGTTCGGATGGGTTTACTCATCGGCCTTCTTATCGACAACTACCTGGGGACCGTTACGTACAGCTAGTGCCGCTTGCGGTCTGTGGTTAAACCCACTGCCAGCGTAGTAGTCGAGTCTCTAGAGTCCCACACAGAGAGTTTCCTACTCCAGGCGAAACGATATAGAGGTTGCATGGTTTTGCGACAAAGGGTTCGGACGCATACGTGCGTTTACGCGCGTATGACTTTCGGACAGTTTTTACCAGTCGGCTTTGGTTTAAGCCAGTTACTGGTATCCGGTTATTGGATTTTTACAGTCTAAAGTTTTTCCGTATTTTTGCGGATTGGAGGGGCGTTCTCGTAATTGTACGAGAAGCTTCTAGAAGATGTGACTAAGGAGGTTTCTTTTGGAAAGAAAGTGAGTCATGGTGGTGATTCATTCATTTCATTAATGCACATTTATTGCTTAATGACTCATGCTAATGAATCACCACTAGATATTTTATGAAGCATGCTTATTCATTTCCTTTATTCATTATTGAAAAAGAAGAATGCTTCATAATATTATGATACACTCTCTCTCTTCTCTCATTATCTCATCTCACATTCTCTCTCCTCAAGCTCTCATCTTCAAACCCTAATCCTTAATCCTCATGTGTTGAGATCAAAGGATTAGTTAGACTAAACAATCCATAACCTACACTCTACATCATCCTTTCATCTTTGATTAGCAATCAAAGTTGATTAGTTACCTCAAGTTAGAGGTTTAGCTTGGAGTTTCGCTCTCGGGTGGATCGTCTACTACCTAGAGAAGGCCGAGGAGAACAAAGGAGGACACAAAGACGAAGGACTAGTTTCGATCGGTATAATCCCTTAACACTATAGTTTAGTATAGCTATGTGTTTGGTTATTATTTGTTTAGCTTCGATTTAAGCGGTTAGTCGATGTTCGTTGTTTAAACTTGATCGTTTTTGAAAATTCCGCCTCCCCATAAGTACTGGGGTGTACTACATCGACTTACAAACAGGTAGTAGTTGGGTGCAGTCCCGAAGCACTTGGTGGCAGTGACGGTTAGACAGGATTCGTCTCTCCCGGTATTGGGGGTTGACATCGCGCTGTGTCCAGGAGAGCCATTACACAAGTAGTCCCTGGCCAGGGCAAGCGAGATATACCGGTAGGTTTCCAGTGTTATCTCAGGGTGTTCTAGGCTACACTCCGACACGACTTGTACCGCTATTAGGGGACTGACGTTCACCGCCCCCCCTAGGCCCGCCATGCGATGTATCAGATGAACAGACCGGACTGTACGGAGACTGTCACATTCAGGCTCAGTAGGAGTTCAGATGGGGTTCACCTCGTCAGTCTTCTTATCGGCATCTACCTGGGGACCGTTACGTACAGCTAGTGCCGCTTGCGGTCTGTGGTTAAACCCACTGCCAGCGTAGTGTCGAGTCTTTAGAGTCCCACACAGAGAGCTATTCGCCTTTAGGCAAAATGAGTAGAGGTCGCATGGTTTTGCGACAGGGTTCGTTCACATCCGCGCACTTGTGCACGTTTATTGTCCGGACAGCTTATACTAGCGGGCTTTGGTTTAAGCCGGATCCTAGTATATGATCTGGGATTGGTTTTATCTCTTTGTGTTCGTGTTCCTCGGAACATGAACGCAGGTGTGTATGCACAGTTGATTGAGGCGGAGGAAGAGGTTTTTTCATTGGGGTTTTGGAACGGGTGTGTATGCACAGTTGACAGTCGTCTTTTTCCAAACCCTAATGATCTTGTGATTTATCAATTAATAATATTAATTAAATGAAATTGTGTCATGGTTGGGCTTGTTGACTTGTTGACCAAGGTTGACTAGTTGACTAGGTTTGAAACTTTGACCATCATCATTACCTTTTTAGATGCTCTTTGATCTTTGCAAAATCATTTATGGTGATATGATAATGGTCTATTCAAACTAACCATAACCTTTTCATTTTTGGATTAATATTATCATTTGAAAATCACATATATTTTGTTATGGTTGTAAAAAACCATTTTCATTCTATCATATTCATCCTCTCTCCTCTTCTTCCTCTTCCTCAAGCTCTCCCCTCTCATGTGTTGAGAAACACTTGAGCTTGATAAAAACAACTCCAAAAGAATCTCTACTCTCATCTAAGGTTCTAGGATTAGCACTTCTAGCACCTTAGTCACTTCTAGCTTGAAGTTGAAGCCAAAGGTTGAGGCTCTCGGGTGGATCCTTCTTTGACGAGAGAAGACGACAAGGAGACCACTTCCGTTCACTACAAGGAGCAAGGAGAGAAGGACATAAAGCCCTAGGTATAACATCTTTTCCGAGTAGCTAACTCTCTTTACCTTGGTAGCTAGTTTTGTTTAGAAAAGATCCCGACTTTTGTTAGTCCATGTTTCCTAATACGCTAAAAATTTGATTTTTATACCGTTTCCGCCTCCCTGCAAGAACCGGGGTTGGCAACGTAGACTTATAGTGGTATCAGAGCCTAACTAAACATAAACTAGCTAGGTAGTAAAGTGTATAGAAGTTCGATCGGAAAAATCGCAAAACTACGACATGCAAAACCCTAAGTTTCTGTTAAAATTTTTTCTGCTCTAAAAATAAAAAGTCATACTCCAAAAATCATCTCAGGGTTTTGTGAAGAAGCCCACCAAAAACGGTCGAGTGATCCCTCCAAAGCGCGGCGGTTTCGCGGCAAAAGTATACCCATTGCCGCGGAACCGCGGCCGTTTTGACTCGGTTCATGACCGAGTTTGGTGCAGTGTTCTTAGGTTGTGGTTTTGGGATTTTTAAGATGGTTTATTTCAGCCCAGATTTTCCAGAAATGAAATTTGTATTTGGGGGCCTATAAATCCGTATTTTTTATCGAACTTCACTATACTTTGACTAAACGGTTATATCTGTGATGTTTATATGTATTGAACGTCGGCTAATCGCTATATGTCGATTAGTGGGGGTTATACATATCTGTGATCTGTGTTTGATGATGGTATGTGTATATGAATGCGTTGGATTGTCGCGGGTGAATAGCCGGGGTGGATGTGAGATGAGTGTTTCTTTTTCTTTCATTCATGTAATATATAAATTGATGTTATATTATTTGTTTGGCCGCACAACCGGGTCGGGGTTGTACCCGTCATTGTATAATTCTTTTTACTGTTTTTGCTCCTAGGATAGACCCATGGAGGGGGTGCACAAACTACCGGGTATCTCGAGGTGCCGAGTGGCCTACTCACGGAGTTGAGGGAGGTTGCTTCGCTTCGGGTACTTGGCGGGTAGTTTGCCGCACCCGTAGGGGTCTTGGGTGGGGTATTGGCTATTCACCGCGACCGTGTAATCCGCTTTTCGTTGCAGGCTCGAACGGATTGCGGATTCCTAGTATATCCAATGTATTCATCTGTGATCTATAATGTCTATCATTGCTGTGTATTTATATATATAATAACTATTTAGGCGTTGCTTATGTTTTACAGCCGCGCTAGCCCAGCCCCCGCTCTGTCGTTAGTTAAGTAACCTAACGGGTGATGACGGGGCCCATGGCGAATGCGAATGGCATAAGCGTACGTCATATTTTGGTTATTTTCTGCAATGGTAGGATTAAATGATGGGACGCATTAAAAGAACTAATGCAAGAAAATAAACCAAGTAAAAGTCGATTGGAACACTTTGAAAACCACTTGGTTCTTTTCAAAACTAAACTTTTAAACGCGGAGCTTGAACCACTCCTTTTAAAAGCTATCCCGTTCCATCGATTATATCAAGTTCACTACGTTCACGGTTTCGCCAAAACCATTCGTTGCCCTCCATCATTTCAGTTAAATGTTCGGTAGTATTCAAGATATGTATTTTGACCTCACGCCAAGGCATAGTGATTGGTAGCTGCCGGATATTTATCTGTTGCATAGATAGAATGCGTTGGTTTGAGACAGTCATACTGCCATTTTGGCCTACGTCAAGGGTAGGTACGGGTGGGTTCAAATTAACCGGGATAATGATGGGAAGAACTTGACATGTGACTTATGACATTTTGACCTCACGCCAAGGTCATAAGAGCATGGGGCAAAAATCCACATCGGGAGTTTCATAAGCACTGAAACTTGCTAGTGCTGCATACCATTTTGAGTGTGATGATTCTGGTAGGATTCCTTCGGTTTTATCACGCGATGATATTTGGATCCCGATCCTACTGTGAGTATATGCTACTCCTTGGGAAAACTCTCACTTAACGATCAATGCTATAAACCTAGTAGTTGTCTAGAAAGGTGTTAGCGGGGCTACGCCCACAGGGAAAAGAGGTTACTTAATTAAGGAACTTCGCGAAAGCGTTGGAAAACCTCCCTCGAAGTACCGACACTGGCCTGGCTGAACGGTTAAGCAAGTATTGTACGGTGAGATCGATCCCGACTAATTCTTTCTTTACGGTTTGAGAAGGGATTCGAGAGACAGTGGGAGCCATCCTGTTTAGACAAACTAAAAAAACCACTCTAAACTTGCAAGAGCATCATGCTAAAGTGTTTCTTTTCTCTCTCCTAATTGCAGCGACCGTTCAACATGACCGGACTTAAGTTATTACTAGATAAAAACATACTGATAGGGCCAAACTACAAAGATTGGCTCAGGAATGTCAAGATGGCAATCACTTACGACAAGTTGGGGTATAACCTTACCACCAAAGCTCCCCCTGTCCCAGGTCCCACCTCCAGCGTCACGGATAAAGAAATCCGTAAGACATGGGAGATCGATTGCGCGAAGGCCAAATGCCTCATGCTTGCCTCGATGGACAACGAACATCAGAGGAAGCATGAGAATATGGACCTAGAGTCCATATTTCTCCATACAAAAGAACTGTATGGAGAGCAGTCTCGTATCGCAAGATACGAAGTGTCGAAGAAGCTCTTTTCGGCAAGATTGGTCGTCGGATCATCGGTAGAGGAAAACGTGCTTAAGATGATTGGCTACATAGAGGAGCTCGTGGACCTTGGGACCACGTTGGAGAATGAACTCTATACTGATTTGATTCTCCAGTCCCTTCCTTCCACTTACGCCCAGTTTATCCTTAACTTCAACATGCAAGGAAAGGAGGTTGAACTTTCCGAACTTCTGAACATGTTGAGGAGTGCTGAGGGCACCCTATAGAAAAGTAGGGAGACATCCACTTTGTTTGTAGGAGGATCTTCCTCTTC
Source organism: Agapanthus africanus (assembly GCA_030015575.1). NCBI lineage: Eukaryota > Viridiplantae > Streptophyta > Magnoliopsida > Asparagales > Amaryllidaceae > Agapanthus > Agapanthus africanus. The sequence goes on from JASDDO010000031.1 coordinate 363,788,809, forward strand.
TAGATCCAGGGCGAAAGCCAAGGGTAAGAAGAAGAAAGCCCCCGCTAAACCAAGAGGCGGTGTCAATAAAGTGGATACGAAGGGAAAAGGAAAGGAAACAAAGGTAGCGGGAAAGCTGGTGGGGAAGGAAGAATGCTTCTATTGTCACAAAAGTGGACACTGGAAACAGGATTGCAAGGCTTGGAAGGCCAGAACCCAGGATCTGAAGCGAGTTGCGGCTTCAGCTTCAGGTGTGTATGTTATTGAAAACTGTCTATCAATAAACTCTACATCCTGGGTATTGGATACCGGATCAGGATCGCATATCTGTAATTCTTTGCAGGCGTTGAGAAAGCGTAGAGTTTTGAAGACAGGTGACATGACCCTCAGAGTTGCAAACGGAGCTAGCATGGATGCTGAGGCCGTGGGGGACTATCACCTGGGATTGTCAGATGGACACTTTTTGGTTTTACGTAGTTGTTATTTTGTACCAAATGTAACCTGTAATATCATTTCTGTATCTTTATTATCTAAAGAAGGTTATGAATTTGCATTTGTAAGTAATGTAGTGAACATTCACCTTAATCAAGTATTGATTGGGTCAGGTACATTAAACAACGGTATATACGTATTAAACCAACCACAGATTTTCAATGTCCAGAATACACACAAAAGAAAGTCTCCAGAAATCAATAAAACTTTCTTATGGCATTGTAGACTGGGTCACATCAATGAGAGAAGGTTGACTAAGTTACATGCAGAAGGATATTTGGATCCGTTCGAATATCAATCGTATGCAACTTGTCAATCCTGTCTCAAAGGAAAGATGACAAAGACTCCGTTCACTGGACACGGAGTAAGAGCGAGCGAGCTCTTGGGACTCGTACACAGCGACGTGTGCGGTCCAATGTCTACACATGCACGAAGCGGTTATTCTTACTTCATTACTTTTACGGATGATTTTTCAAGGTTCGGACATATCTTCTTAATGAAGCATAAATCCGAAGCTTTTGAGAAATTCCAGGAATACAAGAATGAAGTAGAAAAACAAACAGGAAAAAGTATCAAGACACTAAGATCTGATCGAGGTGGAGAATACTTGAGTGCCGAGTTCCTGGGTTACTTAAAAGAGAATGGAATTCTCTCTCATCTTACTCCTCCATACACTCCGCAACATAACGGTGTATCGGAGAGACGGAACCGAACCCTATTGGATATGGTACGGTCCATGATGAGTAACGCTGAGTTACCGCGATCGTTCTGGCGATATGCGCTAGAATCAGCTGCATACCTTTTGAACCGAGTTCCCACTAAAGACTGTGCCTACCACACCATATGAGTTATGGAGTGGGAAAAAACCCTATCTTCAATACCTGAAGATTTGGGGATGTCCAGCTTATGTCAAAAAGCAGCATACGGATAAACTAGAGGCATGCTCAGTACTGTGCAAGTTTGTGGGATACCCAAAGAACTCCAGGGGGTATCTTTTCTATTACGCAGAGGAACAAAAAGTCCTTATTTCTCGTAATGCCCATTTTCTGGAACATCAGTTCTTAGAAAAAGAAATAAGTGGGAGCGCAATAGAACTGGATGAAATTCCAGAACCACAAGCTATTACTGAAAGCTTAGTAGAACCAGAGGGTTCGAAAGATTAGGACATTCCTACGCCACTCCGCAGGAGTAGTAGGCAGTCTCATCCGCCCGAGAGATACTATGGTTTTCTCATTGACGGGGATAGAGAGGATTGCATCATAGATTGTGATGAGCCTACTAGCTTCCAACAAGCCATTCAGAGCGTCGACTCGGTAAAATGGCTGGATGCAATGCGGACCGAAATGGAGTCCATGTACACCAACAAAGTATGGACGTTGGACTTTGCTCCAGATGGGGTAAAACCCGTAGGATGCAAGTGGATCTTCAAAAGGAAGATTGGTGTAGATGGACAGGTTGAGACCTATAAAGCTAGACTGGTTGCAAAGGGTTTTCGTCAGCGACCTGGTTTGGACTATGACGAAACATTTTCTCCAGTAGCTATGCTGAAATCCATTCGGATCCTTCTTGTCGTCGCTGCCTTCCACGATTATGAGATTTGGCAAATGGACGTAAAGACAGCTTTTCTAAATGGACATTTAGAGGAGTGTGTCTATATGGACCAGCCAGAGGGTTTCATTCAGAGTGGGAGCAGCGGAAAGGTGTGCAAGTTGCTTAAGTCCATTTATGGAATAAAGCAGGCATCGCGGAGTTTGAACATCTGTTTTGATGAGACGGTCAAGGAATTTGGCTTTATCAAAAATCCAGATGAACCATGCATCTATTGTAGATTTGTAGCGAGAACTGTAGTATTCCTCGTTTTATACGTGGATGACATTCTCTTAATAGGAAATGACATTCCTATGCTACAATCTGTCAAGGGGTTCTTGTCACACAGGTTCTCCATGAAAGACCTGGGTGATACCTCATACATTCTGGGTATCCGGATCTACCGTGACAGATCCAAGAGGATATTAGGACTTTCACAGTCCAGGTACATCGACACCATACTGAAGAGATTCAGTATGGAAGATTCCAAGCGCGGTAATCTACCGGCTTGTCACGGGATCACCCTCTCCAAAGAGATGTCTCCCAAGACTGATTTGGAGAGGGATAGCATGTCTATTATACCCTACGCTTCTGCGGTAGGCTCTATAATGTATGCGATGTTATGTACCAGACCAGATGTGGCTTATGCACTGAGTGTGGTAAGCAGGTATCAGTCAAACCCTGGGGAGAAACATTGGATAGCGGTAAAGAACATTCTCAAGTACCTGAGAAGGACTAAAGAGATGTTCTTGGTGTATGGCGGAAAAGACCTCCAGATTGAGGCCTTTGCTGACTCCAGCTTCCAGAGTGACAAGGATGATTCCAAGTCCATGTCGGGTTTTGTCTTTACCCTCAATGGAGGGGCGGTGTGTTGGAAGAGCTCCAAACAGGAAACCGTTGCTGACTCGACTATGGAAGCGGAATACATCGCTGCATCTGATGCCGCAAAAGAAGCTGTCTGGATAAGGAAGTTCTTGAAAGAACTTCAGATGGTTCCGTCCATTGTTGACCTAATACCTCTGTATTGCGGCAACAACGGGGCTATAGCTTTAGCAAAGGAACCCAGGTCCCATCAGAAATCCAGACACATCTTAAGGCGGTATCACCTGATCAGGGAGATCGTGGATCGCCAGGAGATCGAGGTTCGGAGGGTTGCTTCATAAGATAACACTGCAGATCCATTCACCAAGGCCTTGCCCCAGACTCAGTTCGAGCGGCTGATCGAGATGATAGGTCTTCGATACGCCAGTACATGGCCTTAGTGCAAGTGGGAGATTGTTAGTGTATATGCCCTAGAGGCCATTACTTGATGGAAGTTTGGGATATTCACAGTTGTATATACAATCTTGCTCGAAATGGTAGTATGCTACTTGGTTTGTCTCTACTTCAATATGTGCATGTGTTTCTTTTAGCATATTGCTTATATACATATTAGTAGAGCCCATAGGATCTTTTCTTGATTACCAGCGTTGTGATGGCACTCACACTCATGGGGGCTGGGTAATCCATAAGCACATCCTTATACAGGTCCCTAGTCGTTGGACTAACGAGACAGGGCATCGATACTCCGGAGTAGACCAGCGTATGTGCTTCTCATCCCAGCGTGGGAGACGGTCTGTCCCACAGCCGTCAGTACGTCGTACTTGAGATAGTATAAGGGTGCTCGTTAGGTTACGAGTACACTGGACAGGACTCGTCGGGAACTGTTGATTGGTATTATACCTATCGTCAGTTATCAGTTCCCAGGTGACATGAGTACAGCTTAGTCCGCTGACTTGACACTGTCACTTCGCCTCGAGTGTGTTCCCACTGCACTTTGATTACTACCCTACCACGGCTCAAAGGAGTCGTGCAAACAGGTAGTAGTTGGGTGCAGTCCCGAAGCACTTGGAGGCAGTGACGGTTAGACAGGATTCGTCTCTCCCGGTATTAGGGGTTGACATCGCGCTGTGTCCAGGAGAGCCATTACACAAGTAGTCCCTGGCCAGGGCAAGCGAGATATACCGGTAGGTTTCCAGTGTTATCTCAGGGTGTTCTGGGCTACACTCCGACACGACTTGTACCACTATTAGGGGACTGACGTTCACCGCCCCCCTAGGCCCGCCATGCGATGTATCAGATGAACAGACCGGACTGTACGGAGACTGTCACATTCAGGCTCAGTAGGAGTTCAGATGGGGTTCACCTCGTCAGTCTTCTTATCGGCATCTACCTGGGGACCGTTACGTACAGCTAGTGCCGCTTGCGGTCTGTGGTTAAACCCACTGCCAGCGTAGTGTCGAGTCTTTCGAGTCCCACACAGAGAGCTATTCGCCTTTAGGCAAAATGAGTAGAGGTCGCATGGTTTTGCGACAGGGTTCGTTCACATCCGTGCACTTATGCACGTTTGTTGTCCGGACAGCTTATACTAGCGGGCTTTGGTTTAAGCCGGATCCTAGTATATGATCTGGGATTTGTTTTATCTCTTTGTGTTCGTGTTCCTTGGAACATGAACGCAGGTGTGTATGCACAGTTGATTGAGGCGGAGGAAGAGGTTTTCATTGGGGTTTTGGAATGGGTGTGTATGCACAGTTGACAGTCGTCTTTTTCCAAACCCTAATGATCTTGTGATTTATCAATTAATAATATTAATTAAATGAAATTGTGTCATGGTTGGGCTTGTTGACTTGTTGACCAAGGTTGACTAGTTGACTAGGTTTGAAACTTTGACCATCATCATTACCTTTTTAGATGCTCTTTGATCTTTGCAAAATCATTTATGGTGATATGATAATGGTCTATTCAAACTAACCATCACCTTTTCATTTTTGGATTAATATTATTATTTGAAAATCACATATATTTTGTTATTGTTGTAGAAAACCATTTTCATTCTATCATATTCATCCTCTCTCATCTTCTTCCTCTTCCTCAAGCTCTCACCTCTCATGTGTTGAGAAACACTTGAGCTTGATAAAAACCACTCCAAAAGAATCTCTACTCTCATCTAAGGTTCTAGGATTAGCACTTCTAGCACCTTAGTCACTTCTAGCTTGAAGTTGAAGCCAAAGGTTGAGGCTCTCGGGTGGATCCTTCTTTGACGAGAGAAGACGACAAGGAGACCACTTCCGTTCACTACAAGGAGCAAGGAGAGAAGGACATAAAGCCCTAGGTATAACATTTTTTCCGAGTAGCTAACTCTCTTTAGCTTGGTAGCTAGTTTTGTTTAGAAAAGATCCCGACTTTTGTTAGTCCATGTTGCCTAATATGCTAAAAATTTGATTTTTATACCGTTTCCGCCTCCCCGCAAGAACCGGGGTTGGCAACGTGGACTTACAACATCATCCTCAACCTGGAAGTGCCCCAATAAAAGAATATTACATACAATGAATTTTACATGAATGAAAATAAAAACCCTCATCTCACATAAAACCCCCGGCTATTCAAAACGCGACGATCCAATATAATATATCACAACAACACATAACATCACATGTCATCAACGTAAGTAAATATGCATATCCCAATTGTCGTTGATGTATAGCAACGAAACCGGCAATACACCACATATTACACTTACGGTCGCAGAAAAGAAAGTGTAAAACTACAACAGTTGGAATCCGCAACCTCCTTAGACATCTCATGCCTAACCAAATGAATTCCTTAGACATCGCATGCCTAACAATTATAAACCCCGCATTTTAGTCTCGATCTCGAAAACACTTTTCAATATCTTGTCGGGCAATTCAACAAGATTTCCGACATCCTGATCGAATGCTCGTCGGAAACTTTAGTAGATGGCCGCACCCCCGGATGCCGTCGACGGAGTGCACCAAAGCGGAACACCGCTGCCGCGAGCACCCGAATGGATGCTTTTGGCGACGGGGTTCTCCTACAGTCACTTGGTCGGGGCGATGGGGCATGGCTATCTATTAAGTTTACCCGGCGAGTATCCGCGTACGCTACGTGATTGCGAAGGACTTTTGATCGCATCAAAATCCCGTGGCAACCGATCATCTAAGACTAAACTGCTAGATTTATAACATCCAAACTAGTTATCTCATAACTACTTGTGGATTCTAAATATTGTATCACATTCCAGATAAATAGACAATGTTAAACTTTCCGATCGAATAAACAAACACCTAAGATTTTCCAAATAGCTCAACACTTGAACTTAGTTTAAAAGCATCCATCACATGCCACTGTACCAATGGTCCAGCCGTAGAAGGGTCAAACCAACGCCTCACATGTGGCAACGCCGTACTGCCCCAAACCCTAAGGTTTAGAGGTGGTTCAGACGGTCACATAATCGAGTTAAGGTTTGTGTTCTTCTAGAGGGTCCACCGCGTTGCTTGCACGACTGTGAATGTTCTTTAACTAAGGAAAAAATCCAACACTTGGAAATTTTCCGGCAGGGGAAAAAATGAGTTATTGATATCCGTTCGAACTTTTTAACATGTTCTAAATTACCCGGAAAAACTTAAACGAAGTTAAACTTTCCGATCGAATCATGTTAGTGTATATGCCCTAGAAGACATTACTGTATCATACTAGTTTGTATATTACTTAATGGAAGCTTGGGATATTCACCTTGTATAGACAATCTTGATCAAAATAGTAGTATGCTACTTGGTTTGTTTCTACTTTAATGTGTACATGTGTTTCTTTTAGTACATCACCTATACACATTAGTGGAGCCCTTAGGATTTTTGCTTGATTACCAGCGTTGTGATGGCAGTCACACTCATGGGGGCTGGGTAATCCACAAGCACATCCTTATGCAGGTCCCTAGTCGTAGGACTATCGAGACAGGGCATCGATACTCCAGAGTAGACTAGCGTATGCGCTTCTCATCCCAGCAGGGGAGACGGTCTGTCCCACAGCCGTCAGTACGTCGTACTTGAGATAGTATGCGGGTGCTCGTTAGGTTACGAGTACACTGGACAGGACTCGTCGGGAACTGTTGGTTGGTACTATACCTATCGTCAGTTATCAGTTCCCAGATGACATGAGTACAGCTTAGTCCGCTGACTTGACATTGTCACTTCGCCTCGAGTGTGTTCCCACTGTACTTAGATTACTACCCTACCACGGCTCAAAGGAGTCGTGCAAACAGGTAGTAGTTGGGTGCAGTCCCGAAGCACTTGGAGGCAGTGACGGTTAGACAGGATTCATCTCTCCCGGTATTGGTGGTTGATATTGCGCTGTGTCTAGGAGAGCCATTACACAAAGTCCCTGTCCAGGGCAAGCGAGATATACTGGTAGGTTTCCAGTGTTATCTCAGGGTGTTCTGGGCTACACTCCGACATGACTTGTACCGCTATAAGGGGACTGACGTTTACTGCCCCCCTAGGCCCGCCATGCGATATTCTCAGACGAACAGACCGGACTGTACGCAGATTGTCACATTCAGGCTCAGCAAGAGTTCAGATGGGTTTCACCTCGTCCATCTTCTTATCGGCATCTACCTGGGGGCCGTTACGCACAGCTAGTGCTGCTTGCGGTCTGTGGTTAAACCCACTTCCAGCGTAGAGTCGAGTCTTTAGTGTCTCACACAGAGAGCTATTCGCCTTTAGGCAAAAGAGTAGAGGTCGCATGGTTATGCGACAGGGTTCGGTCACATCCGTGCACTTGTGCACGTTTAGTGTCCGGGCAGTTATCACTAGCGGGCTTTGGTTTAAGCCAGATCCTAGTGTACGTTTTGGGATTGGTTTTATCTCGTTTGTATTCGTGTTCCTCGGAACGCGGATGCGGGTGTGTATGCACGGTTGACAGAGACAGAGGCAGAGGATTCTCATTAGGGTTGTTGACTGTTGACTTTTGCTAAACCCTAATGAGAATAATAAATATGATTAATGATAATATTAATTAAGTATTATTGTGCCATGGTTGGGTTGAAAGGTTGACTTTGTTGACTTGTTGACTTAGTTGACCGGTTGACTAGGTTGGACTTGTTGACCATCATCATGACAATGGCTATCATTTCTTGGCATTGACCTTTGCTTGCTTGTTTGTTCACAAATTGCATTTAATGCATGAAATGATATTTCCATTTGAAATGATAACAACCATCACATAATACTCAATTATTATTATTTGTTATGATTATTTTGGATTATGAGCGCAAGGGTGAGAAATGTCTTGCTCATTCTATCATTCTCATTCTCCCTCATCCTCATGCTCTCCCTCTTCCTCTTGCTCTCTCTCTAGTTCATGGTTCTATTGTCTCATGTGTTGAGAAGTAAGAACCATAGAGATAAAACCCAAAACACTTCTCTACTCATCCTAGTATACAAGGTGTAGCAAACCAAGTGTTCTAGTTTCCTCAAGATTGAGGTTGGAGCCAAAGGTAGAAGCTTTCAGGTGGATCCATCTTCGGCACAAGGAGACGACGAGGAGAGAACCATCCGACCACCATAAGGAGTCGAAGAGAAGGAGTTCAAGTTAAGGTATAACCCCTTAACCGAGTAGGTAAAACTCCTAGTTAGGTTGTTAGATAGTTGTTTAACAAAGATCCGTATTTTGAGTCCATGTTACCACCAAAGAAAAATCGTTTTTCACCATTTCCGCAACCCCAAATAACTGGGGACGGGTAACGTGGACTTACAGTGGTATCAGAGCCTAGTTAAACACTATCTAACATGTTAGCAAAGTAACTAGAAGTTCGATCGGAGAAAAAGTCACGAAACATGCCCGGAATTCAAACTTTTTGTCGATTTTTAAACTGTTGTAAAAATTATTTAACATATTCCAAAAATCGACTCAGGATTTTTAGTGTACACTGCAAAAAAACGATCCACAGAACCGACCAACTCACCGCGGAAACGCGGCAAGAACAGCTTCTTGCCGCGGATCCGCGGCCGAGTTGACTCGGCCGTGGATCGGCTTTGCTGCAGTGTATTTACTGGGGTATTTTGGGATTTTTGGAATATGATTTTTCTGCCCAGATTTTCCAGAAAGCAAAATTTGTTTTTGGGGTTTAAAAATTCGTATTTTGATCGAACTTCTAAAGACTTAAGCTAATGGGTTATATCTGTGATGTGATATATGTATTGAACGTCTGCTAATCGCTATACGTCGATTAGTAGGGGTTATACATATCTGTGATCTGTAATGTTGATGGTATGTGTATATGAATTCATTGGATTGTCGCGGATGAATAGCCGGGGGGTTGTGAGATGAGAGTTTTCTTTTTCTTTCATTTCATGTAATTTGTAATTGATGTAATATTATTTATATGGCCGCACAACCGGGATGGGGTTGTAGCCGTCATTGTATAATTTCTTTTACTGTTTTCGCTCCTAGGATAGACCCAAGGTGGGGTGCATAAACTACCGGATATCTCGAAGTGCCGAGTGACCTACTCACGGTGTTGAGGGAGGTTGCTTCGCTTCGGGTACTTGGCGGGTAGTTTGCCGCACCCGTAGGGGTCTAGAGTGGGGTCTTGGCTATTCATCGCGACCGTGTAATCCGCTCTTCGTTACAGGCTCGTACGGAATGCGGATTCCTAGTATATCCAATGTGTTCATCTGTGATCTAGAATGGCTATCATTGCATGTGACGAATGTGTATATCTATATATGATATCTATTTAGGCGTTACTTATGTTTTGCATCCGCGTTAGTCCAGCCCCCGCTCTGTCGTTAGTTAAGTAACCTAACGGGTAATGATGGGGCCCCGTGGCAAATGCGGATGGCATAAGCGTACGTCATATTTTCATTGTTTTCTGCAATGGTAGGATTAAATTAATGCAAGAAAATAAACCAAAGTTGAGTCGTTGGAACACTTTCAAAACCACTCGGTTTCTTTTCAAAAACAACTTTTAAACGCGGAGCTTAAGCCACTCCTTTTAAAAGCTATCTCGTTCCATCGATTATATCAAGTTCACTACGTGCACGGTTTCGCCAAAACCATTCATAGCCCTCCGTCGTTTCACATGGATAGTCAATAGTATTCAAGCTATGTTTGTTAGCCAAAGTCAAGGCATAGTGATTGGTAGCTATTGGGTATTCATGTGCAGCATAGATAGATGTGTTGGTTTGGGACAGTCGTACTGCCTTGTTGGCCAAAGTCAACGGTAGGTACGGGTGGGTTCAAATTAACCTGGAGAATGACGGGTAGAACTTGACATGTGACTTATGATTTGTTGGCCAAAGTCAAGGTCATAAGAGCATGGGGCAAAAATCCACATCAGGAGTTTCAAAAGAAACTGAAACTTGCTAGGGCTGCATACCATTTGGAGTGTGATGATTCTGGTAGGATTCCTTCAGTTTTGTCACGCGGTGATATTTGGATCCCGATCCTACTGTGAGTATATGCTACTCCTCGGGAAATTTCTCACTTAACCATCAATGCTATAAACCAAGTAGGTGTCTAGAAAGGTGTTAGCGGGGCTACGCCCACAGGGAAAAGAGGTTATTTAATTAAGGAACTTCGCGAAAGCGTTGGAAAACCTCCCTCGAAGTACCAACACTGGCCTGGCCGAACGGTTAAGCAAGTATTGTATGGTGAGATTGATCCCGACTAATTCTTCCTTTTTGGTTTGAGGAGGGATTCGAGAGACAGTGCGAGCCATCTTGTTTAGACAAATTAAAAACCACTCTAAACTTGCAAGAGCATCATGCTAAAGTGTTTCTTCTCTCTTTCCTAATTGCAGCGACCAAACATCATGACTGGACTTAAGTTACTACTAGATAAAAACATACTGACAGGGCCAAACTACAAAGATTGGCTCATGAATGTCAAAATGGCAATCACTTATGACAAGTTGGGGTATCTCCTTACCACCAAAGCTCCCCCTGTCCCAGGTCTCAAAACCAGCGTCGCGGATAAGGAAATCCGTAAGACCTGGGAAATCGATTGCGCGAAGGCCAAGTGCCTCGTGCTTGCCTCTATGGACAAATGAACATCAGAGGAGGCACGAGAATATGGACCTTGAATCCATATTTCTCCATACAAAAGAACTGTATGGAGAGCAATCCCGTATCGCCAGATACGAAGTCTCGAAAATGCTGTTTTCGGCGAGATTGGCCGTCGGATTTTCGGTAGAGGAACACGTGCTTAAGATGATTGGCTTCATTGAGGAGCTCGCGGATCTTGGGACCACGTTAGAGAACGAGCTCTACACGGACTTGATTCTCCAGTCCCTTCCTTCTACTTACGCCCAGTTTATCCTGAACTTAAACTTGCAAGAAAAAGAAGTTGAACTTTTAGAACTCCTCAACATGCTGAGGAGTGCGGAGGGCACCCTACAGAAAGATAGGGAAACATCCACTTTGTTTGTAGGAGGATCTTCCTCTTCTAGGTCCAAGGCGAAAGCCAAGGGAAAGAAGAAGAAAGCCCCCGCCAAACCAAGGGGCGGTGTTAGTAAAGTGGATACGAAGGGAAAGACAAAGGCAACAAAGGTAGCGGGAAAGCTTATGGGAAAAGAAGAATGCTTTTACTGTCACAAGAGTGGACAATGGAAAAAGGATTGCAGGGCTTGGAAGGCCAGAAACCAGGATTTGAAGCAAGTTGCGGCTTCAGCTTCAGCTTCAGGTGTGTATGTTATTGAAAACTGTTTATCAATAAACTCTACATCCTGGGTATTGGATACCGGATCAGGATCTCATATCTGTAATTCTTTACAGGCACTGAGAAGGCGTAGGGTTTTGAAGGCTGGTGATATGACCCTCAGAGTTGCAAACGGAGCTAGCATGGATGCTGAGTCCGTGGGGGACTATCACCTGGGAATGTCAGATGGACATGTTTTGGTTTTGCGTAATTATTATTTTGTACCCAATGCAACCTGTAATATCATATATGTATCTTTATTATCTAAAGAAGGTTATGAATTTGCATTTGTAAGCAATGTTGTAAACATTCACCTTAATCAAGTTTTGATTGGGTCAGGTACATTAAGCAATGGTATATACGTATTAAACCAACCACAGATTTTCAATGTCCAGAATACACACAAAAGAAAGTCTCCGGAAACAAATCAGGCTTTCTTATGGCATTGTAGACTGGGTCACATCAATGAGAGAAGGTTGACGAAGTTACATACAGAAGGATATTTGGATCCGTTCGAATATCAATCATATGCAACTTGTCAATCCTGTCTCAAAGGAAAGATGACAAAGACTCCGTTCACTGGACACGGAGTAAGAGCGAGCGAGCTCTTGGGACTCGTACACAGCGACGTGTGCGGACCAATGTCTGCACATGCGCGAAGCGGTTATTCTTACTTCATTACTTTTACGGATGACTTTTCAAGGTACGGATATGTCTTCTTAATGAAACATAAATCCGAAACCTTTGGAAAATTCCAGGAATATAAGAATGAAGTAGAAAAACAAACCGGCAAAAGTATCAAGACACTGAGATCTGATCAAGGTGGTGAATACTTGAGTGCCGAGTTCCTGGATTACCTAAAAGAGAATGGAATTCTCTCTCAGCTTACTCCTCCATACACTCCGCAACATAACGGTGTATCGGAGAGACGGAACCGGACCCTATTGGATATGGTACGTTCCATGATGAGTAACGCTGAGTTACCGCGATCATTCTGGGGATATGCACTAGAATCAGCTGCATACCTTTTGAACCGAGTTCCAACTAAGACTGTGCCTACCACACCATATCAGATGTGGTGTGGGAAGAAACCCTATCTTAAGCACATTAAGACATGGGGATGTCCAGCTTTTGTCAAAAAGCAGCATGCGAACAAACTCGAGGCACGCTCAGTACAGTGCAAGTTTGTGGGATATCCAAAGAACTCCAAGGGATATTTCTTCTATTGCGAAGAGGAACAAAAGTTTTTTGTTTCTCGTCATGCCCACTTCCTGAAAACTGAGTTTTTGGAAAATCAGATAAGTGGGAGCGCAATAGAACTGGAAGAAATTCCAGAACCACGAGCTATTATTGAAAGCTTAGTAGAACCAGAGGATTCGAAAGATCAGGACATTCCTGCGCCGCTCCGCAGGAGTAGTAGGCAGTCTCATCCGTCCGAGAGATACTACGGTTTTCTCGTAGACGGGGTTAGAGAGGATTGCATCATTGATTATGATGAGTCGACTAGCTTCCAGCAGGCCATTCAGAGCGTTGACTCGGTAAAATGGCTGGATGCAATGCGGACCGAAATAGAGTCGATGTACACCAACAAAGTATGGACGTTGGACGTTGCTCCAGATGGGGTAAAACCCGTAGGATGCAAGTGGATCTTCAAAAGGAAGATTGGTGTAGATGGACAGGTTGAGACCTATAAGGCTAGACTTGTTGCAAAGGGTTTTCTTCAAAGACCTGGTTTGGACTATGACGAAACCTTTTCTCCAGTGGCTTTGCTGAAATCCATTCAGATCCTTCTTGCCATTGCTGCCTTCCACGATTATGAGATTTGGCAGATGGACGTAAAGACCGCTTTTCTAAATGGAAATTTAGAGGAGTGTGTCTATATGGACCAGCCAGAGGGTTTCATTCAGAGTGGGAGCAGCGGAAAGGTGTGCAAGTTGCTTAAGTCCATCTATGGACTAAAGCAGGCATCGCGGAGTTGGAACATCTGTTTTGATGAGACGGTCAAAGAATTTGGCTTTATTAAAAATCCAGATGAACCATGCATCTATAGTAGATTTGTAGCAAGAACTGTCGTATTCCTCGTTTTATACGTGGATGACATTCTCTTAATGGGAAATGACATTCCTATGCTACAATCTGTCAAAGGGTTCTTGTCACACAGGTTCTCCATGAAAGACCTGGGTGATGCCTCTTACATTCTGGGGATCCGGATCTATCGTGACAGATCCAAGAGGATATTAGGACTTTCACAGTCCAGGTACATCGACACCATACTGAAAAGATTCAGTATGAAAGATTCCAAGCGCGGTAATCTACCGGCTTGTCACGGGATCACCCTCTCCAAAGAGATGTCTCCCAAGACTGATTTGGAAAGGGATTGCATGTCTATTATACCCTACGCTTCTGCGGTAGGCTCTATAATGTATGTGCTGTTGTGTACCAGACCAGATGTAGCTTATGCACTAAGTGTGGTAAGCCGGTATCAGTCAAACCCAGGGGAGAAGCACTGGATAGAGGTAAAGAACATTCTCAAGTACCTGAGAAGGACTAAGAAGATGTTCTTGGTGTATGGCGGAAAAGACCTCCAGATCGAGGCCTTTGCTGACTCCAGCTTCCAGAGTGACAAGGATGATTCCAAGTCCATGTCGGGTTATGTCTTTACCCTCAATGGAGGGGCGGTGTGTTGGAAGAGTTCCAAACAGGAAACCGTTGCTGACTCGACGATGGAAGCGGAATATATCGCTGCTGCAGATGCCGCAAAAGAAGCCGTCTGGATAAGGAAGTTCTTGACAGAATTTCAGGTGGTTCCGTCCATTGTTGATCCAATACCTCTGTATTGCGGCAACAACGGGGCTATAGCTTTAGCGAAGGAACCCAGGTCCTATCAGAAGTCCAGACATATCTTGAGGCGGTATCACCTGATCAGGGAGATCGTGGGTCGCCAGGAGATCGAGGTTCGGAGAGTTGATACGGAAGATAACACTGCTGATCCATTCACGAAGGCCTTACCCCAGACTCAGTTCGAGCGGCTGATCGAGATGATAGGTCTTCGATACGCCAGTACATGGCCTTAGTGCAAGTGGGAGATTGTTAGTGTATATGCCCTAGAGGCCATTACTGTATCATACTAGTTTGTATATTACTTAATGGAAGCTTGGGATATTCACCTTGTATAGACAATCTTGCTCAAAATAGTAGTATGCTACTTGGTTTGTTTCTACTTTAATGTGTACATGTGTTTCTTTTAGTACATCACCTATACACATTAGTGGAGCCCTTAGGATCTTTGCTTGATTACCAGCGTTGTGATGGCAGTCACACTCGTGGGGGCTGGGTAAACCACAAGCACATCCTTATGCAGGTCCTTAGTCGTAGGACTATCGAGACAGGGCATCGATACTCCGGAGTAGACTAGCGTATGCGCTTCTCATCCCAGCAGGGGAGACGGTCTGTCCCACAGCCGTCAGTACGTCGTACTTGAGATAGTATGCGGGTGCTCGTTAGGTTACGAGTACACTGGACAGGACTCGTCGGGAACTGTTGGTTGGTACTATACCTATCGTCAGTTATCAGTTCCCAAGTGACATGAGTACAGCTTAGTCCGCTGACTTGACACTGTCACTTCGCCTCGAGTGTGTTCCCACTGTACTTTTATATTTTTCCATGCATTGATAGATATCGAAGGGATTTCCAAAAAGGAAGCTATAGTCCCAGTATTTACCTACGTGTCTAATAGGACACGAAACGTTTAAAAACAAGGAAACCCTTCTAATTTGTTTTCAGAACAGCGGTACGTGCATGTAAACAAAGGATATATATATATATATATATATATATATATATATAGAGAGAGAGAGAGAGAGAGAGAGAGTTATTTTCTTACCAGAGACGTCCGCCACAGTGCAGTGTTATGCGCATCGCACAGCGACTTAAAACGGTTTGGCATGCATTTCCTTCAGGTGTTATATGTATAGTGTTGATGTATATCATATTGGTTTTCGTATTGGATCTAGACATTGATGTCTTCCCCGTGACTCCGATGATTGCGGGATGCTTGACGGAGTTCTGTTTTTGAGTTATCTGCTCATTGTTCATGTAACATCTCAAAAAAATAAAATATTATTTTTTGGGAATTTTTATAATTTAATGTTAATTTTTAATGAATATTTTAATATTTCGGTATAATTAAATACCGATAAATGGGGAAAATTTTGGAAAAATTATCCCCATTTTTCTAAAATAGAGTATTTTATGGAATTATGTCATTTTTAAGTTTTTATGATTAATTATATGCTAATTTGGTGCTAATCGCGATTAAAAATCGCTAATCGGTTTTTTAGCTCTTTTGGTGCAAAAATGTGCACATATCATTTTTTCCACACTTGTTACACTTGTTACATGTTTTGGGGTATGGTTGCTTAGGGTTTGCCATTGAGTGAGAAGGAAAAGAAAAAGAAAAGAAAAGAAAAAGTAAGCATGATTATGAGAGAGAGAAAGGATAGGTATAGGTCAACTTTCATTTGAACCATGCCTCCCCCATCATTTCCTCAACCCCTTCTCTCTCCCCCCTCTCCTAGAGCTGCTGCTGCTCTTGCTCCCTCTTCTTCTTTCTCCTCCTTCAAATTCCCCACAACACCATGAAAACAAACCCAAAACCCCAATCCCTCTTCACTAAACTTGTTCACAAGCCCGAGAGGAACGCGATGGACTAAGAAAGAGTGGATCTTGAGGACTTTGAGCAACTCAAGAAAATTCTTGAGTTGCCAAAGGAGGTAATTTCTGCACCCTAGAGTAGTATTTCAATTTCCTTATGCACCTATGCTAGTTTCATATCGATATTGTGTCGTTTTGTGGACTTTGGACAAACTTAGAGAGGGTTAGGGTAAAGTTGAGATGTGGCTATGCAATTGGACTCTAATGGTGACCTTAGACCCTATATTGACTAAGACCCTGACCTAGCAAAACCTGAAACCAAAAAATATGGAATTACGGGACTTTCATGTCGGTTTGTGAAGACTTAGAGCGTGCAGGGAAATCTGGATTGTACTGGGACTTTTACGAGAGAAATAAACAAGTCCAGATGCCAAATTGAGACCTTAGGAACACCCTGTAGCAAAACGAGAACCATTGGGGTACAGGGGGCCGGCCAGGCTGGTTTTTCCTGTAGAGGGGCTCGGCCACTTGGTGAGGGGATGGTTCCGGGTTTCTACTGTAGGTTACATATACCCTATACATCACTCTAGACCTGTTTGCTTGCCTTGATTTGGCCTGAGACAAAATCTGGGATCACTTTTATATGTTGCTGCTTTGAATTTAGTTATGGTTTTCCGTATTTCGATTTCCAGATTTTGACATTTGTGCGTTATCTCGATCGCGTGACGTTTGTACGTCTATATCGAGTGATTTTAGGTTGTTTTGCGAAGGCTAACCATAGGTTTTAACCTATAGGCCTTTTAGCGTATCGTGTTGGTTTTCGCGTGTCGTTTTAGTTTCGATTTGGTTTTAATGCGATGCGATACATGTGTTTTGTAGGTACCTCCACGGTGATCCGAGGCGATGAAGACGATGGAGGCGACACCGACACCGACACGCAGGATTCAATGTGAGTAGATTTATGTCTACGGGGAAAAGTCGGGTGGATGGCGTATAGCACCCCCGCAATTCGTGGTGATGTATACGAATACGTATACACACATATATTAATTATATATTGTTGGGATTATTGATGATAAAGATGGATTCTAGGTGTGGTTGGTTTGGTTAGTGATGCGAAACCCTAGTGTAGTGGTTGCACCACACATACACACACACCCATACTTGCATACATTCTTCTTTCATATGTTCTTATATGGGAATATATGGTTATGTGTTCACATGGGTATGGGACTATGTGATCATATACAGGATTTGAGGATAGTTCTTGGGATTGAGGTGAGTCGATGAGATTTGATTTGAGGCCGTGAGATCGGTGATATGACAGGGTTAGTATTTGAGATACGCCATGACGTTATAGCGGATCTTCGGACGACGATACCATGTGAATAGTGATATAAATGAAATGGTCGACATGTGATCGTGATAAGAGTTATGATATGTTAAGATAATTATTAATAGGCCGTATTGGGCGATGTATACCTCTTTATGATGATATGTGGTGATGACATTGGTTTGTATGAGGCTGTAGATCAGCAGTCAGATCATGATTATATTGATAACATTAGTATTGTACTAGACGTAGATCAGTACCCCGGATTATGATCTTTGATAAAGAGGATACCAGATGAATAATGTGATGAATGTGATATTGACCGTACCCAGATTTGGGATGTCATACGACGGATTTACGTACGAGCTATATATTGATGAAAGATCCACACTCTTGACTTGGGAATGTCTGATTATAGATATGGTATCGGATGTGATATTGAGGCTTGATCACCGACTAATATATACATGTATGTATATGTATCGACTCAGATGTTAGGCGGTTTCCTTACCCTTCATTCAGCTTGTTAGTTCAGCCGTATAGCTTAGTGTAGTTGTCAGACTAGATTAGATTCCTACCTATTTCAAATCTAACGGATCGCGGGTATTTTCAAAGCAGGTCAAGGGATTCTACGGATATTTCAAAGGACTTATCTTTTCTTAAAAACACCGTAACCCTTATTTTTCAAAACACCGTGATTCGTGTTATTTCAAATGGCACCACTGTAGAACTCATATTTTATTAAATGCAGATTAGTTATCTTTGTGTTAGTATTCAGCTCCCGCATATTATTGCTGTTCACTCCGCATCGCATACTTATATTGTGATTTCATATTGCATTGTTGATATCATGCTGTTAGGACACCAGCACCATTACCGATGATGCGTATGTACCACGTACACTTACTCGCCGGCTCACACACATCTTCATCGGTTATTGCCATGTCACGTACACTTAGAAAATACTATTGCATTGACATAACTGTTAGCTAATAGTTTAGACATGATATTAGTGTACTTGCCTTATATGCTAGTTCAGACATTGTAGTTATTACCTGTTACTTCATGCATGTTATTATTCACTGTTATGCCGCATTCATGGATTCTCATGCCTATATTCACTGTTTATATGCTATTGAGGATTTGGATTCGGATTTTCATGAGATTTCCTGGATTTGGGGGAAAGCCGCAAAAACATTTATAAACTTCTTTTCCCTCTCTTTTAAATGAAAAGTGCGGTTTTCCCATGATATTTGAGTCGTCCACCATGAGTTTGCTGATGGATTTCGAGACCCGATTCGAGGAGTTGGATGAACCGTTTCGGGTACATGGCGGGCCCGGTGCGGTACCCCAGGGCGAGAAGGTCGTGTTGTTGACGTTGAGCCTGACAGGGGAGCACTACGGACCGGTGATTTTACCCGACGCGTCGGATATCCGGAGGATACCGTCGTGGTCTTGAGATTGATGGTAGGGGCCGGTCTGGACTGACGGCGCCCTAGATAGTGAGATTGACACATTGAGATTTTGTGATATTGAGGTACTGGGATTTGATGATCCAGACCAGTTCGGATAGCCGGAGCCTTGTTGGAGATAGTGCCCTCAAAGTCAATTATTGGATCGCAGGTACGTGATTGTAATGATTGTGGCATGACCTATACCGATATGACAGTCTTGCTCGAGATGATAGTATGCTATCTGGTTTGTCTTTATCATCGTATACATGCTTTAGTTCGCTATTGCATATTGATAGAGCCCATAGGATTCTTGCTTGACTACCAGCAGTATGATGGCGATCATATACGTGGGAGCTGGGGTCTGTAAGCACATCTTTAAAGTGTCCATAGTCGTGGGAGTTTCGAGACAGGGCATCGATACTCCAGAGTAGACTAGTGTATACAGTCGAGACGCCGACGAGGGGCGATGGCCGGCCTCACAAGCCATTGGTGTCAGTAGGATCACCTAAGATGTATACAGGTGCTCATTAGGTAATGAGTACACCGGACAGGACTCGCCGGGAACATGCTAGTTGGTATTATACATATCGTCAGATAGCAGTTCCCTAGTGACATGTGTACAGGTTAGTTCATCGACCTGAGGTCGTCATTTGTCTCGTGTGAGTTCCCACTGTGCTTTGATTTCTACCCTACCACGGCTCAAAAGAGTCGTGCAAACAGGTCTTTTTTGGGTACAGTCCCGAGCCACATGGAGGCAAGTGAGCGGATCGGCAGGGGATTCGTCACTCCCGGTATTGGGGGTGAGATCGCACAGTGTCTAGGAGAGCCATTACACAAAGCCCTCGGCCGAGGCAGGAGATTTACTGGTAGGTACTCCAGTAGTATCTCAGGGTGTTCTGGGCCACTCTTTGACACGACTTATACCGTTAATGGGGGTCTGACGTTACCAGCCCCTAGGCAGATATGCGATACTCATAGACGAACGGACCGGACTGTATGTATATTGTCACTGTTAGGCTCAGTAGGGTTTATGGATGAGTTCGCTCGTCAGCTTCCCTTCCAATCAATACATAGGCAACCGTTACGTATAGCCAGTACCTCTAACGTGCTAGTGGTTATACCCAGTGCCAGTGTGTTGATGAGTCATTAGAGTCCCCTACAAACAGTTTCCCAAGTTCGGGGAAACATTGTAGAGGCCGTATGGGTTTATGGCAGGGTTCGGAAAATGCACGTGCGGTTTCGCACGTGTCATATTTCGGGCAGATAATACTGGTCGGCTTTGGTTTAAGCCGGATCCCAGTATTATACTGTGTAGATATAATATCTTTGTCTCAGTTGCATTTGTATTCGGTCGTAATACAAATGCGGGTATGTTTATACTGATACGGGGTTATCCTGAAATTCGTTTCAGGATCACTTTTGGAAGTTGCCAGTTTCCAGTTTTCTATCAGCCGTATTTAACATTCGGTTAAATACGGATTTATCTTTTCTTGAGATGAGTGTGGAATCTTCTAGATGATGACTAGGATGGTGACTAGGCTTCATGAATCATTTGTTCATTATTTGATTTGATGACTAGGTTATGATGATTCATTAGTTCATTAATGTGTTCATACTAGGTGTCTTTAGTGAGTCATGTTTCTTTAAGTGAGATGATAAGTTTGCTTTCCTTGTGGTCACCTCCCCCTCTCCTACACTCACCTCTCCCCTCTCTTATATAGTGGCCGGCCACCTCTTGGTCGAGAAAAAAAAGGTTGCTTGGAAAAAAATTATGATAGTTTTAGACTCATGGAAATTTGATAGATACTCATTTCACATTTCCACCCGATCCAAAAGGCAACTTCATTAACCGTTCGTCCATAGCTTTGGACGTAACGAGACAAAGTGTTCTACTCATTCTCTACATCAATCTTGGTCATCTCTTTTGGCAAACTTGATGATCGAGTTGCCTCGGTTCAGAGGCGGGAGCCCGTTTAAAGATTCGTCGACGTGGTGCCACCTGGACGAGAAGACTGGAGATTCAGGAGATCGGAGCAGCTGCAACAAAGCGTGGGATGATGGTTGAAGACCGAAGGGCTCGGATCGTTCGGTATAACATTTCTACCCACTTTGTAGTTTGTTAGTTTAGCTTTAATGGCAGATCCGGGTTATAGTACGCGATAGCGCCGGTTGTAAAAAGTTTTTGTTCCGCATTTGGCGTCTGTTTGACGGCCGGGGCGCTACCGTGGACTTACAGTGGTATCAGAGCCTCACCATTAAGCTATACTAACTTGTGCTAATGCGTTTAAAATATCGATCGAACGGATTTTCGAAAACCGCAAAATTCCATGTTAAAGTTTCTGTCGATTTTTAAAAGGGTCTAAAAATTATTTTGCATATACCAGAAAATTAAGCAGGCTTTTTTAAGGAACCAGAAGAAAAACGACCCATTGAGTCGACCAAACCGCCGCGGAAACACGGTCAAAGCCTTGCTTTGACCGCGGAACCGCGGCCGTATTGGTGGCTTAGTGGACCATGTTTCTTCTGTTGTTTCTACATGATAAATTGTGGTTTCTGGTACTGTTCTTTTGGGCCCAGATTTTGTTACTGTACAGCAGATGTACGTGGGGCCCACTTCGGAAAATTTTGTCGATCGAAAGTTAAACGTGTTAGTTTACAGTACTTACTTTATATCTCCGACCGGGAATGTCATTCGAGCGGTAAACCGCGTCTAATTGCTATAGTTCTTTTAGACGGGTTTGCGAACGTGATATTCGTGTTGATGTTCTGTATTGTGTTGTGATGTTGCGGATATGTCATGGTGGATAGCAGGGTGCAATGATAGTGCAGTTTGGATTTATTTGTACATTTGATATTGCGGGGCGAGCGTCCAACATGTGGACTGCCGTCACTGCCTGTTGTATAATATTCTTTTGGGACACGACAGGGTTGAAGTCGATGTACCCGTTGTACATATTTTTATTTCTGTACTAGGTTTACCCCGCGACGGAGTGCACGGATAGCCAGGTTCTGGAGGGCAACGGGTCCGTATCTCATAGCTTTGAGAGGCAAAGGGACCTCACTCTAGAATTGGCAGACTATTCGCCGCACTCGTAAGGGGTACAGGTTGACCCAAGGAGGGGTACTCAATTTACCGGATTCCGTGAAGTGCTGGGTGTTCCATTCACTATGTTGTGGGGACTACCTCGCTTCAGGTTTTGGCGGGTAACTTGCCACACCCGTAGAGGTCTAGGTTTCATTGCACAAGCTATCCACACGACCAGGGGAACGTCGGGTTTCAGCAGCGGCTCTGTGAAACCCGGGGATCCCAGATTATCTGTATTGTTCTGTGATACTTATTACTTTTCTGTAATGTTGCATATTATCACGCCTGGAGCGATTATTGTATATTGGTATATATACTATTAGATGTTGTATATGTTTTATACCCGCGCTAGTCCAGCCCCCGCTCTGTCGTTAGTTAAGTAACCTAACGGGTGATGACGGGACCCAGTGGCGAATGCGGATGGCATATACGTACATTATATTTTCGTTCTTTTCTGGTGTGATTGATTGATGGGACTGCATTGATTCTTATCAATGCAAGGATAAAACAAACCTATATTTGATGTTGTTGGAACAAATTTTAAATAGTGTTATTACAAAGATGTTTCCTTTTGCTTTGCATAGTGATATTCAGTTTAGAATATCCTGCAGCTCATTCGACGAGGCAAGGGCCGAGATCCCTTCACCGGAAGTGACCCTTTGGGCAGAAGTTTACGTCAGGGTAATAACTTCAATATAGTCGATTACAGGTTACTTTGCATCGCGGTATTCAGTTGGAATATCCTGCACCTCATTCCACGAGGAAAGAGCCGAGATCCCTTCACCGGGAGTAACCTCTTTAGCAAAAGGTTTTTCGTCACTATATTTTTATAAAAAGCTATCAGGTTCCTTCAACGAGATCAAGTTCATTACGTTAAAGGTTTTTTGCCAAAAACCAGCCGTAGCCCTCCGTCATTTCTTTTGGGTATTCAGTAGTATTCAAGCTATGTATTTTGACCTTCGCCAAGGCATAGTGTTTGGTAGCTGCTGGGTATTCATTTGTTGCATAGATAGATGAGTTGATTTGGGACAGTCGTTCTGCCATTTTGACCTTCGCCAAGGGCATGTGCGGGTGGGTTCAAATTAACCTGGATAATGATGGATAGAACTTGACATGTGACTTATGACATTTTGACCTTCGCCAAGGTCATAAGAGCATGGGGCAAAAATCATATCGGGAGTTTCAAACATACAAGAAACTTGCCAGGCATGTGCATACCTTCTGGAGTGTGATATCTTGAGTGGCTTCCATCAAGTTATCATGCGATGATAGTTGGATCCCAATTCCCACTGATGAGTTAGTTTACTCTTCGGGTGATCCCGACTAATTCTTCTTTCAGGTTTGGAGGAGAATTTGAGATAACAGTGGGAGGTTTCCTGATTAGATAAATTGATAACCATTCTGATCTAGGTTAGAGTGCAGGCTGAGTGTTTTCTTTTTTCTCTCTTTTTGGCAGCGACCTTTGACCGACCCTAGACTATGACTCAGTGACCAAGTTGACCGAACCTTCTTAAAATACTGGCATTTGGATTGTCTGAGTTGCATAAGTCATTTCCACTCCTTATTTTACCCTTTGTATTTCTCAGAATACCCCGTATTACTACGGACATCCACTTCCATTGGATAGATCCATCGTATGGTTATATACGAACTCGAAGGGACTTCTTCGAGGATGGATCCAGGTTCAGGAGAAATAGAATTGGTTTATTCAGTTTTCTTTTATTATCACCTTCTCTCAGGTTGCGAGGGCTCCTTAGGTTATGAGAGTACACCTATTACGCTTATTGGATAGTCTTATTCCAACCCATAGGTTGGTGGTAGGGAATGAAGAAAACCAATTAGCCTAAGTAAGGTGTGTAGAAGGTAATATGTAAAGACAAGATAAAGGGATTAGAAAGAGAGGGCAAAGTAAATTGCGACTGCTATCATTCATGACCAAACCGCGTACTTCATCGCCACTCCTATTTCACCTCTGCTTTTTTCCCCAGTTCGGGAGAAATAGAATAAGGTATTATTCAGTTGTCTTTTATCATCACCTTGTCTCAAGTTGAGAGTACTCCTAGGATTAGGAGAGTACACCTATTATGCTTACTGGATAGTCTTCTTCCAAACCATAGGCTGGTGTCGAACGGTAGGGAAGGAAGAAAACCATATAGCCTAATGATGGTGTACAGAAGATAATAAATAAAGACAAATAAAGGGATTTGGAGAGATGGCAATAAAATATACAGTTAAAGTCATGAATTGGATTATGGAAGAGGCATTACTAGGAATACCAGGATACCCCTACGAAACATTTTTATGTTTCAGTGCATTGTTAAAGAAAAACTGATTTCCCGATTAGATACTTACTCCAGGGTATGTATTTACTAGGTTTTATTCTCATATCTGTATGGTTTTACAGATGATGAGTGGGAGTAAGTCATTTGGGAATTAGGTAATCATCCTCATTATATCGGAATTCGTTGTAATTTGTGATATTTGAGGAAATCACCTGGGTACAGTTTTCAACCTACGACGCACAGGTTTTGAGTTATTCAACTCAGCGGACTTATACAAAGTATTGTATGTTGTCCAGTGTCCGTCAGGACAAAGGGGTAGGTCCTCGTACTCTGTTCTGTTTACTTGTAACTTCTCTAGTTTTTAGACAAGTGTTTCGTAGAAATACAATGTCTAAATTTTGAGAAGTTGTGGGTATAAGAATAAAGTAGAGAACCAGGTATCGCAAGTATCGGGATTCTTCAAAAAGATCGAAGATGCAGATTCTTGTGATAGTATTCAGATGATAGTAATGGTTTTGAGAAACTTGTTTCTCTTTCAGGTTACTCACAATTGGATGGATTCCTAAGTTGAGTAATGCTGATTAGCCTCTCTCCATTAAGTTGATATGCACTGGAGACAGCTGCATGGTTTGAATCTGGTTCCAATTAAATTAGTGCCTCCATTTTTATATTGTATATAGAATGGTTCATATCTTAAACGATGTTAAGATACGGGGAGTTGTCCGGCTTATGCTTAAAACCAGACTCTGGATAACTCAGGGTACGTTTCTGTAATGGCAGTTTGTGGGTTGACCCGGGCTTAGTCGAGGGTAAACTTTCTACCATCTGGAAGATCAATAGTGATATTGTTCTTGACTCGCCACAGTTTTAGTAAAATGGATTTTTTTCAGAAAACAGTAGTGGGAGTATGGTAGAACTGGAAGTGATTCCACAACCGCAAACGATTACGGAAAATTTAATAGGACCTATATATTCAATCAGGTTTGACATTCCAATAGCCACTCCGCAGATATGGTGGGTAACCTCAGACACCCGAGAGGTACTCCGGTAGCCTCAAGGACGGTGACAGGGAGGTTCTTGTTTACCCAGACTTGACACTACTGTTGTTCCAGGCTATGAGACCCGGCAGGAGGTTAAGTATAGCGTCGTTCTAAACTAGCTTTAAAAGTGCATATATATATTATTCTGCCAGAGGGTTATCATAGTCAGTGGGAGCAGCGGAAGCATAGTGGGCAAGTAGCTTATGTCTATTTATAGACTTCAGCAGTTATAGTGGAGATAGATCATCTAATTTTGATGAGACATTCATGGCTTTGACTTCATCAAAATAGGGGATGGATCTGTTGAGAAGGTAGTAGGGTGTGATGTCTTGGTATTTGGATGACACACACAGAGTAGGAAGTAAAATTCCTATACTATGATCGGTTATACTTTGGTCATCACACAGTTGTTTCTCCACAAAGGATATGGATATAATATAAGACTTTCTGGTTACTAGATCTATGGTTTTAGATCTGGATTTGGGTAGCTTCCCAATGTGGGTACTTTGACAATGTTTTAATAGTATTTTAGAATAGATGACTCCTGGCATGGTGGTGTACCTGCAGGTGATAGAGTCACCCTCTCTAAAGGTGTCTTAAAGACTAAAGGAGAGAGGGATGTGCATGATTGGCAGATCACTTGCTTAGGCAATTAAGTCAATCATGAGATGTCAAGTACCACACCAGATGTTGTTTTTGCACTTGATGCGATAAGATTATATTAATCCAATCCTGAAGAAACATAAGGAAGCAATTTTAGAACATAAGTGCTTGTTCTATGGATTTGATGACGGCAGCCTCCTTCGGGAGACGGTTATCATTCCAGGCTTCAAAGGTGACATGGATGACAGAGTGATTGTCAGAGTTATAGTTTTCCCTAGTCGAGGGACAGTATTTTGGACAGGTGGTCCAAGAGGATACTGTGGGAGGCATGGTGCTGGATACTGATTAGGTTCAGTTATCGATACAGTCTAAGAAGTTTGGATTTGGAGTTCATTTATGAACTAGGTCCCATTAGATATCCAGACATATTCTAAGACAGGTATTACTCGATTCGGGAGATGGATTTCTCCTCGAATTAGAGATTTAGAGAGATATAGAAAGAAACATCAGGGCGGATCCACTCACTAAGGCTATTTCTCGAACACAAGAGTTTCTCAAACTAGCTTTGTGAAACTGATTAGTAGAGGAGTTGGATGTTCGGTATCACACGGGCTGTGAGTATGCGACATCGCAATAATTAGCCTTAAGTGCAAGTGGGAGATTGTTGGAGATAGTGCCCTCAAAGTCAATTATTGGATCGCAGGTACGTGATTGCAATGATTGAGGCAGGACCTATACCGATACGACAGTCTTGCTCGAGATGATAGTATGCTATCTGGTTTGTCTTTATCATCGTATACATGCTTTAGTTCGCTATTGCATATTGATAGAGCCCATAGGATTCTTGCTTGACTACCAACAGTATGATGGCGATCATATACGTGGGAGCTGGGGTCTGTAAGCACATCCTTAAAGTGTCCTTAGTCATTGGAGTTTCGAGACAGGGCATCGATACACTAGAGTAGACTAGTGTATACAGTCGAGACCCCGACGAGAGGCGATGGCCGGTCTCACAAGCCATTGGTGTCAGTAGGATCACCTAAGATGTATACAGGTACTCATTAGGTTATGAGTAAACCGGACAGGACTCGCCGGGAACGTGCTAGTTGGTATTATACATATCGTCAGATAGCAGTTCCCTGGTGACATGTGTACAGGTTGGTTCATCGACCTGAGGTCGTCATTTGTCTCGTGTAAGTTCCCACTGTGCTTTGATTTCTACCCTACCACGGCTCAAAGGAGTCGTGGAAACAGGTCTTTTTTGGGTACAATCCCGAGCCACATGGAGGCAAGTGAGCGGATCGGCAGGGGATTCGTCTCTCCCGGTATTGGGGGTGAGATCGCGCAGTGTCTAGGAGAGCCATAACACAAAGCCCTCGGCCGAGGCAGGAGATTTACTGGTAGGTACTCCAGTAGTATCTCAGGGTGTTCTGGGCCACTCTTTGACACGACTTATACCGTTAATGGGGGTCTGACGTTACCAGCCCGTAGGCAGATATGCGATACTCGTAGACGAACGGACCGGACTGTATGTATATTGTCACTGTTAGGCTCAGTAGGGTTTATGGATGAGTTCGCTCGTCAGCTTCCCTTCCAATCAATACATAGGCAACCGTTACGTACAGCCAGTACCTCTAACGTGCTAGTGGTTATACCCAGTGCCAGTGTGTTGATGAGTCATTAGAGTCCCCTACAAACAGTTTCCCAAGTTCGGGGAAACATTGTAGAGGCCGTATGGGTTTATGGCAGGATTCGGAAAATGCACGTGCGGTTTCGCACGTGTCATATTTCGGGCAGATAATACTGGTCGGCTTTGGTTTAAGCCGGATCCCAGTATTATACTGTGTAGATATAATATCTTTGTCTCAGTTGCATTTGTATTCGGTCGTAATACAAATGCGGGTATGTTTGTACTGATACGGGGTTATCCTGAAATTCGTTTCAGGATCACTTTTGGAAGTTGCCAGTTTCCAGTTTTCTATCAGCCGTATTTAACATTCGGTTAAATACGGATTTATCTTTTCCTGAGCTTCTAACTCATTTGGTCATTAATTGCTTTGAAGACTAGGTTATGATGATTCATTAGTTCATTAATGTGTTCATACTAGGTGTCTTTAGTGAGTCATGTTTCTTTAAGTGAGATGATAAGTTTGCTTTCCTTGTGGTCACCTCCCTCTCTCCTACACTCACCTCCCCCCTCTCCTATATAGTGGTCGGCCACCTCTTGGTGGAGAAAAAAAAAGGTTGCTTGGAAAAAGATTATGATAGTTTTAGACTCATGAAAATTTCATAGATACTCATTTCACATTTCCACCCGATCCAAAAGGCAACTTCATTAACCGTTCGTCCATAGCTTTGGACGTAACGAGACAAAGTGTTCTACTCATTCTCTACATCAATCTTGGTCATCTCTTTTAGCAAACTTGATGATCGAGTTGCCTCGGTTCAGAGACGGGAGCCCGTTTAACGATCCGTCGACGTGGTGCCACCTTGACGAGAAGACTGGAGATTCAGGAGATCGGAGCAGCCGCAACAAAGCCTGGGATGATGGTTGAAGACCGAAGGACTCGGATCGTTCGGTATAACATTTCTACCCACTTTGTAGTTTGTTAGTTTAGCTTTAATGGCAGATCCGGGTTATAGTACGCGATAGCGCCAGTTGTAAAAAAATTTTGTTCCGCATTTGGCGTCTGTTTGACGACCGGGGCACTACCGTGGACTTACAAGCCTGAGATATTGAGATATTGGGATTTATGTTTTGTGTTGATGCTAGACACTGTTTATGCTGATTTCATTTATGTTACCTCATTTTAAAAATGCAGAAATCTCACTATCTTATGAAAGCAGTTTCTTTAGTACATGTATTCTGTTTTCATGCATTCATACATCATCCATATGATATATTGCTACCTGAGGCACTGACACGGGCACATGGGATTACACTTGGGTTAGATATTTACCCTAGCCTTTGTTATAGGCTGTTGGTTATCTATTTGAGGATATATTATGATCGTATGACCTAGGATTGCGTCATACATGCGATTTCTGTTCGTAGATGTATTCTATTCACGATTTGGCAACTCACCCCCGTTGTGCCACAGTTCTTGCAGGTTTTGCCGTACATGTTTCATTACGGTTTTGCTGGCACTGCTTCTTTTCGGGTGACTTGCTAGTAGGTGGGTTTATTTGTATCGTACCCATCATTATACCTTGTATATTATTATTCTGTTGTATCTAGAAGTCCCATCAACCAAACATGTATTTATTTCAGATAGAGACCAGTGATGTTTATTCATTCGACCTTAGAGTCATGCGTTGTATTTTTTCTGGATTTCATGCTGTTTTGAGTTTCCTTTTCTGTTGTGATCCTCGTCTTTCGGCGTTGTATATTATATTGCTTGCGTGGTTGTGACCGTCGATTAACGAAGAGCTAGCTCCCGCTTGGGGATGCCTTTATTCTTTATATATGCTTTATCAGGTTTTGTACCCGTTTGGGGTCAGTTTTTACAAAGGAAACTCTGCCGAAATTTTTAGAAAAGACTTGTGATTTAAAAATGCAT
The DNA here is from genome assembly GCA_030015575.1 of Agapanthus africanus. Taxonomy (NCBI): domain Eukaryota; kingdom Viridiplantae; phylum Streptophyta; class Magnoliopsida; order Asparagales; family Amaryllidaceae; genus Agapanthus; species Agapanthus africanus. The sequence continues at coordinate 363,818,411 of JASDDO010000031.1, forward strand.
ATTTCGGCGTATGTTGCAAACTATTTGATCTAAAATGGTTTTTCTTTCACTCTACTACTTTTCTTGGTTTGGATTTCTGGGTTTTCGGCTTACTTAGATTACGTACGCCTCAAGACGTTTCGTAGTTTAACTGCCGGTCATGTTCCGTACTTTCGGGTCGTGACAAAGTTGGTATCAGAGCGTTAGGTTTTACCTTCGGAGCGTAGGATGACCCTTGGTTGATGGAGTAGTTAGCTTGAGTAGAGTGACGTACCGTACGTATGTTCCGCGGCATATTTACGATACGCTACTCCACTTAAGAAGCCTTAGGATGTACATTTCTTTGTTCAGTATTATATTCATTCATGAACTAGCCTCATCGTTACCAGTTATGGTTTTGCTGCCACGATTACGTCCAGGGAGAGCTACGGCTAGAGATACGGTCAACACGAGCTCGTCACGAACGAGGACTGACCAGGGCGTGATTCCGGCGACACATGATTGCAGAGATGTGCCTTTTTATTGTGTTTTTACGGCACGAGCATTAGGTGGATCGCTGTATGAGATTTCTCAGACGTGCAGATCAGCACCAGAGGATTGGGCCACTGACAGAGGCCAGCCAGATTTTGATGACCGTTGATGTATTGTGTATTCATGATGATTGAGGCACTGTTCAGCGTGCTGACAAGTGAGCCAGTTATTGTTGCGAACGACGAGATATCGCCCCAGATGTTGGTTCTATTGCAGTACGAATTGTACTAAGAGATGATAGAAGGTCGCTAGTCACCGAGGATGAATGACTAGGACATGTGGTTCGTTCGCTACACCGATGCGAGGTCATCAGATAGATTGATTCCAGCTAGAGACGACTTCACGCGGATACGTTGAGAGTCGATAGAGGCGATCAAATGTCAGAAACCTATTATTCCAAGTTTAAAGTATTCGGAAAGACATGCAAGCAATTCTATGGACCCTCTAGAAGAATGAAACCCTAACTCGACATAATGACCATGTGAAAACCTTTGAACCTTAGGGTTTATGGTAGTTCTGCGGTGCCATTAGTGAGGCTTGGGTTTGCCCTTCTACGGCTGGACCATCGATGTTGTGGTATGTACTCGATACTATTAAACCGCACCCAAGATGTTGAGCTCTTGGGGGATTATGAGGTTTTGACGAATCGATCGGATGGTTCGACTTCATTCGGATGCTAGGTGGTAAGATGCACTAATTAGGAGACTCCAGATACGAGTATAGCCGTTGGAGCACAGTCCATGCAGCCACGAAGAGATGAGTCCGAAGCAGTCGACATTTGAGAAAAGTGGAGTAAGAGATTCGTACGAGCTCTTGATGAGATGACGTTCCACTCCGCCGACATCAGATATGTGACACGCGTACAGAGGCATTATTTATGGATATATCTTCCAGCAGGAGTCGCGATGAGTATGCAGCCGTTCCGGGACAAGAAACAGATATAGTAAAGGACGATGACTTCCGGACAGTTCGGCAGAGATAGGATTTGGGAGAGACCTCGACAGGACCTTTCTGGAATACTATACGAGAAGACTTGGACCCAGGAGCGGTCAGATCGCGCACACCCAGCAGGCCAGAGTTCGGCGTCGTCGACGAGATAGTTGGCCAGAGATCTGTAGAGGATGTGCCAGAGTGGGACTGTTTCCGTCGTCACTCCATATTGGACCGTTGAGCCGAAGAGCTATGTACTTAGCAATCTGCAGTGAGGAACGAGAGCCTAAGGGCACTAGACGACAGGCCATGATTAGAAGGCAAGTAGATATCTTTCTCTGCTAAGCATTGGATGCTCCGACACCTTCTCGACTTTGAAGGAGGAACTATCGACGACAGTATTTATGATTTTTGATTTGGTGATTCGATTATCACGTATCCGTCACCTTGGATTTCGGTATTTTGGGCGATCGATTCGCATGATTGAGTTTCATGATATGTGTTTTGTGCACACAGTTGCACACGTTTATGATTTTCTTTACACCTGGGTACACTCGGTGTTGCTGCTTACGCATTTGAGTTATTGTTTGGTATTTGTGCACAAGATGCACCGTATTTGTATTTCGTGCCCAGGATGCACCAGTTTTATACTTCGTGCGTTTATCGCACCAGATTCATTTTTCGTGCCTTTGTTGCATCGGATTTATATTTGGTGCACTACGGTTGCACCTGACTTCGATTTGATGTCATTCGATAGGTTGATTTTGACTTCATGCCTAGGGCATGCATATGATTTAGCTTATGTTTTCGGAATGGTTTTCATGCACTTTTAGTGTTTTGATTAGATTTTGTGCACACTGATGCACATGGTTGTGAGATTTGATACCACGATATACCTGATTTGGATTTGAGATGTGTTGTATACCGTCGATTTCGATAGTGATACTCGATATTTGTTTTGTGCACCTTGTGCGCCTGATTTGGATTTTCGCGCATGTTGGGCGCATATTTTGAGATACGATTTTGGTGCACACCAGATGCACTAAATCGAGATTCTTTGTGCACGTCAGATGCACCTGATTTTGCGGTCAGGCACACACGTTGCCTATGAAAGAACGTTGCCTATGAAAGATGCTTCGTGCACACCCGTTGCACCTTGATGTTGTTTCTGTGCGCATGTATGACACATATATGGATTTTGATTTCCGTGCGCACCAGACGCACGTAGTATTCATATACACATTTTGGGATTGATTCCTTATGGAGCAATTCGTTTTTTGATATTCTCTATATGTTTTCGTACTGAGCAGGACTAGTCAGAGGACAGTACGTGAAGATATTTTGCATGCATGGATAGTTATTGAAGGGGATTTCCAAAAGCGAACTAGAGTCTCAGTATTTACCTACGTGTCCGATATGACACGAAACGTTTAAAACAAGGAAACCCTTCTAAATTATTTTCAAAACGGCGGAACGTACATAGTAAACAAAAGATATATAAGTATATGGTTATTTTCTTATAAGAGATGCCTGCCACTGTGCAGTGTTATGCGCATTGCACAGCGACTTTAAAAGACTTGGCATGCATTTCCTTCAGATATTTACATGTATAGATTTGGTATTTACATGTATAGTTCCGATTTATATCATATTGGTTTTGCTTTGGATTTGGCATTCGTGTTTTTACCTTGACTCTGATGATTGCGGGATGCTTGACGGAGTTTTGATTTTGAGTTATCTGCTCATTACTCATGTGCATGCATTGCGCTATGATGCGTTTTATGTATTGATGATTTCGGAGCCCCGACGACTAGGACATTTTATTGAAATGTTTTAGAATTCGGGGGTTTAAATTTAAATTCGGGGACCGAATTTCTTTAAGGGGGGAAGATTGTAACATTTCAAAAAAATAAAATATTATTTTTTGGGAATTTTTATAATTTAATATTAATTTTTAATGAATATTTTAATATTTCGGTATAATTAAATACCGATAAATGGGGAAAATTTTGGAAAAATTATTGTAAAATTATGGATAATTCTAAAATAGAGTATTTTAGGGAATTATGCCATTTTTAAGTTTTTATGATTAATTATATGCTAATTTGGTGCTAATCGCGATTAAAAATCGCTAATCGGTTTTTTAGCTCTTTTGGTGCAAAAATGTGCACATATCATTTTTCCACACTTGTTACATGTTTTGGGGTATGGTTGCTTAGGGTTTGCCATTGAGTGAGAAGGAAAAGAAAAAGAAAAGAAAAGAAAAGGTAAGCATGATTATGAGAGAGGGGGGGTAGGTATAGGTCAACTTTCATTTGAACCATGCCTCCCCTATCATTTCTTCAACCCCTTCTCTCTCTCCCCTCTCCTAGAGCTGCTGCTGCTCCTACTCCCTCTTCTTCTTTCTCCTCCTTCAAATTCCCCACAACACCATGAAAACAAACCCAAAACCCTAATCCCTCTTCACTAAACTTGTTCACAAGCCCGAGAGGAACGCGATTGACTAAGAAAGAGTGGATCTTGAGGACTTTGAGCAACTCAAGAAAATTCTTGAGTTGCCAAAGGAGGTAATTTCTGCACCCTAGAGTAGTATTTCAATTTCCTTGTGCACCTATGCTAGTTTCATATCGATATTGTGTCGTTTTGTGGACTTTGGACAAACTTAGAGAGGGTTAGGGTAAAGTTGAGATGTGGCTATGCAATTGGACTCTAAGGGTGACCTTATACCCTATATTGACTAAGACCCAGACCTAACAAAACCTGAAACCCAAAAATATGGAATTACGGGACTTTCATGTCGGTTTGTGACGACTTAGAGCGTGCAGGGAAATCTTGATTGTACTGGGACTTTTACGGGAGAAATAAACAAGTCCAGAGACCAAATTGAGACCCTAGGAACACCCTGTAGCAAAACGAGAACCATTGGGGTACAGGGGGCCGGCCAGGCCGGTTTTGCTTGTAGAGGGTCTCGGCCACTTGGTGAGGGGATGGGTCCGGGTTTCTACTGTAGGTCACATATACCCTATACATCACTCTAGACCTGTTTGCTGAAGTGTCCCAGCAGCGCCCCGGCCGTCGAAACGCGGCCAAAATGCGGAACAAAAATTTATCAAACCGGCGCTACCGCTACCCGAATTATGGATCGACCTTAAACCCTAAACTAACAAGTTAAGCTAAGAGTTAGAAAAGTTATACCGAGTTTATCCGTGTCCTTCGGTCTTCATTCCAAGCTCCTAGTGGTCCTTTGATGATGTTTGGTTGCCGGTCTTCCTCCATCTCCGATGATCCACCCGAGAGAAACGGCACAAGCTCCAGGTTCACCAAGCGGACCAACCGACTCTCCAAGATTGCTAGTGGTGGAGAGTTGAGGCGTAGGATTGTGTCACTATTATTTTTCTCTCATCCAAAAGCTCAAGTGAGCAACCATAGAAGATGAATAAGAGGTGAGCTAAACTAGTGGCATGAGCAAAAATTGGCTAAGTGTTTTTGGGTGTGTTTAAAATGAGAGTGAGCAAGAGAGTCAACCAAATGAGCAAAGACCCCCTCTCCAATGATGTGGCCGGCCCCTCTCTCCTCTATAGAAAAATGCACACCCAAAAAAATCTTTTCCAATTACAATAAACAAATAACAACCATACGAATCACTACATGTCCAACCATGCTTTGACTCAAGTCCATACCCATGCCAAGTCACCTATTCCACCTCATTTTAAACATGTGATTTTCTAAAGAAAATCAATAATGAGGTGGCATCTTCCAGAAGCCATTCCGTATAAATACGGAATGCTTCTCGGTAAATTTATCGAAATACATATACACGTATTCGTACGAAAATACGAATAGCCAAAGAGAAAATAAATAGTGAGAAATAATACTAGAATACATATATATAAATACATATGTAAATTATTAAATCAAAACTTGATTTAACAATCTGGCTTAATCCTAAGCCGCTAGTATTATCAACCGTCCGATTAAAGTCTGCGCAGCCTACACATATTTAATCGGACACCTGTATGTACCAACATACGTCATGTACACCATATCGCCTGAACCGTGAAAACCCTCTGTGTGGGACTCTAAAGACTCTTCAATACACTGGCAGTGGGTTTAACCACAAGCACGTCAGCGGCACTAGCTGTACGTAACGGCTACCCAGGTATTGAGTGAAAGGGAGGCCGACGAGCAAACTCATCCTGAGCCTGTCAGTGACAATATTCGTACAGTCCGGTCTGTTCGTCTAAGAGAATCGCATATCGAGTCTAGGAGGGTGGATAAAGTCAGACCCCTAACAACGCGATATTTAGTGTCGGCATGTAACCCATCACCACCTGAGAAACTATCGATCCTGGATCGGTAATTCTCGTTCACCATGGTCATGGATTTCTGGTGATGGCCACCCGTACATAATGCGACATCAACCCCCAATACCGGGAGAGACGAATCCCCGACGATCCGATCACTGCCTCCATGTGGCTCGGGACTGTACCCAACTAAAACCTGTTTGCACGACTCCTTTGAGCCGTGGTTGGGTAGTAATCAAAGCAAAGTGGGAACTCACACGAGACAAATGACGATCTCAGGTCGACAGACTAACCCGTACACATGTCACCTGGGAACTGCTATCTGACAATAGGTATAATACCAACTAGCAGGCTCCCGGCGAGTCCGTCCAGTGTACTCATAACCCAATGAGCACCTATATACTATCTTAGGTGAACAAACTAACACCAATGGCTTGTGAGACCTGGCCACCACCTCTCGTCGGGGTCTCGATCAGTATACACTAGTCTACACTGGAGTATCGATGCCCGGTCTCGATACTCCTACGACTAGGGACATTTAAGGATGTGCTTATAGACCCCAGCTCCCACATATATGATCGCCATCATAATGCTGGCAGTCAAGCAAGAATCCTATGGGCTTTATCAACACGATGATAAAGACAGACCAGATAGCATACTATCATCTTGAGTAAGACTGCTTTATCGGTATAGGTCCTCACTCAATCATCATAATCACAAGTCCGCGACTACGATAATTGCCTTGAGGGCACTATAGCCAACAATCTCCCACTTGCACTTAAGGCCAATTATTGCGATGCCGCATACTCACAGCCTGTGTGATACCGAACACCCAACTTCTCTACTAATCAGTTTCGCAAAGCCTGTTTGCGAAAATGATTGCGTTCGAGAAATAGCCTCAGTGAGTGGATCCTCTCCAATGTTTCTTTCTGTATCTCTCTTAATCTCAACTTTGCGGAGAAAGCTATCTCCCGAAATGAGCAATACCTGTCGTAGAATTTGTCTGGATATCTGATGGGACCCAGTTCTCAAATTAACTCCAAATCCAGCAAACTTCTTAGACTGTATCGTCCACTGAATTTAATCAGTATCCTGCGCCATGCCTTTCCTCAGTATTCACTTGGACCACCCTTCCAACATACTGGCCCTCAAAAGAGGGAAAACTATAACTCTGACAGTCACTCTTTCATCCAGGTCACCTTGGAAGCCTGATATGATAACCATCTCCTGAAGGAGGCTACCGTTACTATATCCATAGAATATCCATTCATGTTCATAAACTGCTTCCCAATGTTTCTCTAGGATTTGATTAAAATATCTGCTTATCGCACCTAGTTCAAAAGCAATATCTGGTGTGGTACTTGACATTTCATGATTAACTCAATTGCCTAAGTAAGTGATATGCTAATCATGCAGATCCCTCTCCCCTTTAGTCTGTAAGACACCTTTAGAGAGGGTGACTCCATCACCTACAAGTACACCACCATGCCAGGAGTCGTCCAGTTAATGTCAAAGTACCCAGATTAGGATACTTCCCAAATCTATATCTAAAACCATAGATCTAGCAACCAGAAAACCTGATATTATATCCATATCCTATGTGGAGAAACAACTTTGTGACAACCAAAGTATAACCGATCGTAGTATAGGAATATCCCTTCCTATCAAGTCGATGTCATCCTAATACATGGACATCACTCTCCACTACCTTCTTACCAGATCCATCTCCTATTCTGATGAGGTCAAAACCTATGACTGTCACATCAAAATTAGATGATCTATTTCCGCTATACCTGCTTTAGTCTATAAATAGACATAAGCTACTTGCCCACTATGCTTCCGTTGCTCCCACTGACTACAACAACCCTCTGGCAGAGTCATATACACGTGCACTTCTAAAACTAGTTTAGAACGACGCTATACTCATCCTCCTGCCGGGTCTTATAGTCTAGAACAACAGCAATGGCAAGTCTGGGTAAACAAGAACCTCCCTGTCACCGTCTCTGAGAAGACCGAAGTACCTCTCGGGTGACTGAGGTTACCCACCAAATCTGTGGAGTGGCTAATGGAACATCAAATCCAATTGAATCCTTAGGTTCTATTAAATTTCCAGTAATCGTTTGTGGTTCTGGAATAACTTCCAGTTCTACCATACTCCCACTTCTGTTTTCTGAAAAATCCATTTTATTAAAACTGTGGCGAGTCAAGAACAATATAAATATTGATCTTCCTGATGGTAGAAATTTAACCCTCGTCAAAGCCCGGGATAACCCACAAACAACCATTACTGAAACGTGCCTTGAGTTTATCCGGATTCTGGTTTTAAGCATCAGCCGGACAACTCCCTATACCTTAACATCGTTAAGATATAAATTGATTCTATATTAATCTAATATAGAAACAAAAGCACTAATCTAATTTGAACCAGATTCAAAAACATGCATCTGTCTCCAGTGCATAGCCAACCAAATAGAAAGAGGACAATCAGCATTACTCATCTAGGAGTGCATCCATATATGAGTAACCCGAAAGAGAAGAAAGTTCTCAAAACCATTACTATTAACTGAATACCAAATATAAGTATCTACATCTTCGACCTACTCGAAGAATCCTGATACTTACAACAGATGGTTCTCTACTTTATTCTTATACCTATAACTTCTGAATATCTGGACCTTGCATTTCAACGAAATACATGTCCAGAACTGGAGAAGTCATAAGTAAACAGAATATAGTACGAGCACCAACCCCTTTGTCCTAATGGACACTGGACAACATACAATACTTTGTATAAGTCCCCTGAGTTCAACAACTCAAACCCTGTGCGTCGTAGGTTGAAAAACTGTAGTATTGGTTAAGAAGAATTACACCGCTGTTGAATGCACCTTACCTAATCACCAACCGATATAGGTAAATGTCACATACATAATATCAAAAAGATATATCTCACTTCATAAAAATAAACATACAGATATATCAGTTTGAAATTGGTGCATAACAACGGATATTCAAAACCAAATATTTGTCATCCGGCAAAATCCAGATGATTTCCTCAAATATCACCAATTACAACGAATTCCGATATAATGAGGATCTAATCACCCAATTCCCAATATCTTACCCCCACTCACCATCTGTAATAACATACAGATGTGAGAAACTGATCTGGTAAATACATACCCTGGAGTTAGATTCCAATTGGGAAAACAGTTATCAATTAACATCGCACAGTAAAACTGAAACATGAAAATGTTTCGAAGGGGTTAATTGGTATTCCTAGTAACGCCTCTTCCACTATCCTGATTCACGACAGTAACCATATACTTGCCTGCCCTCTCTACAATCCCTTTATTATGTCTTTACTTATTACATTCTGTACACCTCTTTTACCCTAATTGGTTTTCTTCATTCCCTACCTTTCGGCACCAGCCTAAGGTTTGGAAGAAGACTATCCAATAAGCGTAATAGGTGTACGCTCCTAATCCTAGGAGCCCTCGCAACCTGAGAGAAGGTAAAGAGAAAAGATATCTGAATAATCCTATTCTTTTTCTCCTGAACCAGAATCCATCCTCGAAAAAGTTCCTTCGAGTTCGTATGTAAATATACGATGGATTTTTCCAATGGAAGTGGATATCCGTAGTGATACGGAGTGTCCTAGAGAAATGCAAAGTGGATGTAGGAGTGGCAGGGGTATACCTGGTTTCGTTGTGAATGATGGTGATCGCATTTCCTTTGCCATTATTCTAATCCCTTTATATGTCTTTACTTATTACCTTCTGTACACCACAGTTAAGCTTGTTGGTTTTCTTCCTTCCCTACCGTTCGACACGAGCCTATGGTTTGGAGGAAGACTATCCAATAAGCTCAATAGGTGTACCCTCTCCTAATCCTAGGAGCCCTCAGAACCTGAGAGAAGGTAAAGAGAAAAGACAACCGAATAATCTTATTCTATCTCTCCAGAACCAGAATCCATCCTTGAAAAAGTTCCTTCGAGTTCGTATATAACCATACGATGGATTTGTCCAATGGAATTGGACGTTCATAGTGATACAAGGTGTTCTAGAGAAATGCAAAGGTTATATAGAAGTGGCAACAGTATATGCGACACCGTGACATTTTAAAAGCTAAAGTGTTTTAAGAAGGTTCGGTTAACTTGGTTCATGAGTGTTAGTCAAAGGTCGGGTCATCGTCGCAGCCAGAGAGAGAGAAAAGAAACACTCAGCATGCACTCTAACCTAGATCAGAATGGTTAATCACTTTATCTAATCAGGATGGCTCCCACTATTTCCTCGAATTCTCCTCCAAACCTAAAAGGAGAATTAGTCGGAATCACCCGAGGAGTAATCCTACTCATCAGTGGGAATCGGGATCCAACTATCATCGCATGATAACCTGATGGAAGCCACTCAAGTCACCACACTCCAGAAGGTATGCGCAAGCCTGGCAAGTTTCCTGTATGTTTGAAACTCCCGATGTGATTTTTACCCCTAGGACCCAAGTGACCTTGACGGAGTCAACAAATCAAAGAGTCCTAGTCAAGTTCAACCCATCATTATCTTGATTGCATTAAACCTACCCGCACGAGCCCTTGACGGAGTCAACAAGGCCGCACGACTGTCCTAACCAATCACATATCCATGCTACAAACAAGCACCACTCAGCTACCGCACACTATGTAGGGCTCCTAGGCACTCTCAAGAGGTCTCACAAGGCATCAACCATGCCAATTTCAAAAAAATCTAGGTGCCGAGAAACCCGACTACGGATCGTTGGCTAGAATTCTAGGCGAAAATGAAATCTAGTTAACAACTTAACAAAAAGGAAACGGAAATACAACCTTTATAGATCTGGTGCTCCACCTCCATAGCTCCGTAATGAAGTCTCCTCGCTGTCCATATCAAATCCCGGGCTCTAGCGTCGGCTTCATCGGAGAATGGACGGGCTAGGTCATCGACGACGTGCCGAAGATGATCTACGTCGAGGCATCGCTAGATCAAGCTCCAACTTCACCAAGTCAAGAAAACTTGTGAAGGAAACACACTCTACTACTTGGCAAGAGGTAGAGGATGAAGAAATAGGAAGTAGGTTCACTTTAGAATTGGATTTCTCACTCTTTTTCTCACTTTGCCATTAAAGCTTTCAAGCTTTTTCTAGAAGTGAAGAAGAAGAAGAAGATGAAGAATATCATAAGTTATTTTAAAAGATAATAAAAAAAATGCTTATCATAATCTTAACCTTAGTTAAGTGTAGAGAATTGACTAAGGTTAGGTTGAATGGTTAGGGTTAAGGATGAGAACAAAAAGGTCAATTAGTCAAAGCTTCATGAAGCTTCAACTAAAAACAAAAGAAGCCACCATTCATTTATCTTTCAATTTATTCAAAATGAATAAATAATTAAGATAAATGAATAAGTAAAAACCCTAATCAACAACTTAACCATGGTTTAATTCTTTACACTTAACCCAAAAAGCATGTATCATCAAACATGATACAATCTTGTGTACAAAAGTATATCACATATACAATGTGCACAATCCAAGTGAGAAAATCCAATTAAAGTGAACCAAAACTAGTTAATGCAAAGTAATATATCAAATATATAATTATGCATTAAATCATTAAATCAACACTTGATTCAATGATCCGGTCATGTCGCACACAACCGACTAGTATACAATGTATCGGCTTATCGAATCAACGCTTGAATCGATAACCAGGTTATATCGCATACAACCATTCGACACATTGATCGCGAGAATGAAATACGGTATCACATACACGCATTATTCTCGGTCCCGCACATATCTCATATGCGCTCCTATTTCGTTTCGCTTGAGCCAGGAAACCTCTGTGTAGGACTCTAAAGACTCGTCAATACGCCGGCAGCAGATGATGATCATATCAATCACCCACAAGCCGCAAGCGGTCTGCTAAAAGTAACGGCCACCCGGGTATTGAGCGATCAGAAGATCGACGAGCAAGCCCGCTCACACTCCAGTGAATCCAACCAGTAACACTACCGTACAGTCCGGTCTGATCGTCTGATATGTCGCATATCTTGCCTAGGGGTGGTAAACGTCAGACCCCAATAGCTCGATAAGTCGTGTCGATATGAGGTCTATAACAATTCGAGAAATTACTGGTAACACTTACCAGTAAATCTCAGCAACCGTGGCCAGGGATTTCCTGTTATAGCCAATCGAACACAGCGCAACATCAACCCCCTATACCGGGAGAGACGAATCCCCTCCTATCGCTCATTGCCTCCATGTGACTCGAGACTGTACCCAAAAACCACCGTTTTGCACGCCCTCTTGGACGTGGTAAGATGGAAATCAAAGCACAGTGGGAACCACACAAGACTCTATGACGATCTTGGGTCAACAGACTACTCTGTACCAGTGTCACCTGAGAACTGCTATCTGACGTGAGGTATAATACCATCTGGGAGTTCTCGGCGAGTCCGTCCAGTGTACCCAGTCTCTACTGAGCACCAGTATATCATCTCTGATGTCAAACACCAATGGATATGGGATCATCCATCGCCCATCTGTATGGGTCGAGAAGGTATACGCTAGTCTACACTGGTATATCGATGCCCCGTCTCGATACACCCACGACTAGGGACTTTGAAGGATGTACTTATGGACTACCATGTCCCCACTAGTATGATCCGCATCATAGTCCAGGTAGTCAAGTACACATCCTAAGGGCTTTACCAACATGTAACAGGGAGACAATCAGTATACACGTTAAGGTAAAGAGTAACCAGATAGCATACTATCATGTCGAGCAAGAAAGTCCTCCCTATATATGTCCCAGCATCCACTACAATATACATCCTATGTACAGTAATGGCTTCTAGGGCATACATATAACTAACAATCTCCCACTTGCACTAGGGCCATCTGTAGCAGTGGTTGTAGTATCTCATACTCAACCATCCCATATAAGTCTCTCTCTGGGAATAGGCCTTCGTGAGTGGATCCGCCGTGTTATCCTCTGAGTCTACTCTCCTAACCTTGATCACCCTGGAGATCAACCATCTCCATGATCAGGTGATACTGCCTTAGAATATGTCTGGATCACTGATGGGATGGGGGTTCCTGGCATAAGCCACAATCCCATTGTCACACAATGGTAGGAACATAGTTCATCTCATGAACCAATATATACCCAAACATCCTCTTTGGTAGCATCTTAAGTAGCGATGTATCGTGCCTTTATCGTCTAGTATACCACGGTATTTAGCTTGGAACTCTTCCAACATACCGTCCCTTTACTGAGGGTAGAGACAATGCCTGCGACTGACATTCAGTCGTCTTTATCACTCTGGAAAACATCCAGTGATTCTCCCCAGGATCGATTGATACCATCTCACTACAGCTAGTGAGAACCTAACATCCAATTAAATCTATCTCATAGATCCAAAACTCAGGATTTATGAGGTATCACTTTAATCCTTTATGGAGAATCATTGTGATAAGCGGAGATTGATCGAGCGTAGCATAAGAAACTCCTTTCTTATCAAAAGTATGTCATCCACGTACTCTACGAGGATCACCACCATACTCCCTACTACCTTTTTGTTTATACAAGGTTCATCTACCATTTTGATGATGTCAAACTCTTTGACTAACACATCAAAACAGACGTTCCAACTCCGCGATGCCTGCTTTATCGTATAAAGCATCTTGCACACGTTTCCACTGCTCCCACTGTCTACGAAGCCCTCTGGCTGTGTACTTATAGACGCACTCTTCTAAATCAGTATTTAGAAATGCAGTCATGACACCCAACCGCCAGATATCGTAGTCATGGTATGTAGCCGTGGCAAGTAGGATCTGGATGGACTTAAGCATAGGCACTGAAAAGGTTTCATCATTATCCACGCCGGGTCAATGATGCAAACCTTTAACAAGTCTAGCTTTGAAAGTCTCAACTTTTCCATGTACACCAAGTAATCTTCTCAAGATATGCTTGCTCCTGATGGGGATTTAACCCTTCAGATATAGCAACCAAAGTCCATACTTTGTTGGTGTATAAGGATTCCATCTCAGATCGATAAACATCCAGCCATTCTTACAGAGTCTCACTCCTGATGGCCAGCTCGAAGCTAGTTGGGTCATCATCTCATGATGCAATCCTCGCTCCCACTGTCATAGAGAAACCGAAATATCTCTCAGGTGGGTGAGGAACCCTATTAGATTGGCGGAGAGGCTGAGGTTCGTTGGAGTCTACTGAATCCTTTGGTTCTATCAAATCATCTGCTGTAGTTTGTATAGCTGGAACGTTTCCAGTTGTACATAACAGACCTTGCCTCGAGCTTGTCCGGATTTTGCTTTTAGACATAGGCCGGACAACCCCAAATCTTAACTAACTTAAGATATGGGTTCTTACCTTTCCATATCACATATGAAGTGGTAGGCAACTGATTTGATCGAAAACCTATTCAATAGGTATGCAACTTCATAAGTGCATAACTCCCAAAAGGAAATAGGTAACTCAGTAATACTCATCATAGAGCACACCTTATCATATAGGGTGTAATTGCTCCGCCCCGATATCCCATCGTGCTATGGTGTATACGGAGGAGTAATGCTGAGAGAGAATCTCATTCTCCTTTAGAATAGTCCAGGATTTCCGTGCTCAAGTATTCTCCTCCTTGATCTCATCAAAGGACGCAATACTTATACCCGTATCGGTTCTCTACTTCTAGCTTATATTCTGTGAATATCTCAAAAGGTTCGGACTCATGTTTCAACAGGAACATATGACTGAATCTTGAGAGATTATCAGAGAACGTAATGAAGTATAAAGAACTAGTCCTGGCATGTGTAGACAGGGGACCTACATACATCAACATGTATCATCCCAAGAGTTCACTAACTCTTTCTCTGTTTCCAATAAACAGAGCTATGGTCATCTTATCTTTGTGACATGACTGGCGAGTTTCACAAGATGTAAATTCAAACTAATTTAAATATGCATCTATATGTAACTCCAGCTAGTCGGGTCGTATTGATATGACCTAGTCTACAATACCTCAAGAAGGATCCGTCCATTTCTGAACTCTTCCTCTTGTGTGTGTTCTGTATACGAAGAACTGTAGTTTGATTTAGAACATTAATGCTTTTAGATAACGTGCCTGAACCGATCAACTTTTGATATAGGAAATGTTCAAAACATTATCCAACAATACAAAATTTTATCGTTTCTTTACTAATAAAGAGACAGATATGATTTTGTATATCAGGTTCGGTATCTAATAACATTCGTTCAGAATCAATGTATCGGTAATACAGGGTGACAGTGACCGACAGACTTGGCTGCAACACTTGCCCCGTTTTCTGCCTCATGAAACTTATCGCCCGTTCTCAATTTTTCTACTTCTTTTGTAGCCCTATGTAACATCTTACATATCTGGGATCCTGATCCGGTATCATATACCAAGGATGCAGAGGATACTGAGAAACAGTTCTGTATAATGAACACACCCGAAGATGATGCATCAGCATGCACTCTCTTCGTTTGGGCGGCACGGGAATTCTGGTAATCCCCAATTTCTTGCTCTGTCTTATAACTATTATAAGTTGGAGCGGGACCAACGTTCCCCAGCTCAGTATAACAAGCGGGTTCGGTCAATAATCCGTATTATTATCTTGATTAAGGCGTGACATGGTCGCTACCAGGAGAGAGAGAGAAGAAAATACTCAGCGTGCGCTCTTGCAAGAATAGATTGGTTATTATTTTATCTAATCAGGATGGCTCCCACTGCTTTTTATCAAATCTTCCTTCAAACCGTAAAAGGAAAGACTAGCCGGGATTAATTACACACTACAAGTTCGCCAATCTTTCAGCCAGGCCAGTGTCGGTACTTTGAGGGAGGTCCCCCGTGCTTTCGCACGAACCTAATTAATGTAAACCTTGCTTTCCCAGAGGCGTAACCCCGTTGACACCTTTCTAGACACCTACTTGATCGGCTAATTGTAATGTGTAAAACTCTCCCAGGAGTAACAATTACTCGCAGCGGGTATCGGGATCCAACTATCTCATAGAAGGTATGCAATCTCATTGCAAATTTCAACACTTGAAATTCCCGATAATATTTTGCCCCTAGCGTGCTATGACCTTGACGAAAGCCAACAAACCATAGCCCGCTAGTCAAGTTCAACCCGTACATTTCTTGATCGAATTAAACCCACCCGCACGACCCTTGACGAAAGCCAACAAAGCCGCACGACTACCCTAATCCAATCGCATCGTATGCTAGCAGATAAGCAGCATATAGCTACCGCACACTGCACCCTGAAGAAAGCCAACAAATGCAGCACGAATACTATATAGAACTTATCTGAAATGACGGAGGGCTACGACAGGTTTTTCTGAAAACCTATTGCGTAATGAACTTGATATCGTTGTAGAATCAAATGATTTTAAAAATGGAGTGCTTTCAAGCCAACGCCTCACATGTGGCACGCCGTACTGCCCCAAACCCGAAGGTTCAAAGGGCAGTTCAAGACGGTCACATAATCGAGTTAAGGTTTGTTGTCTTCTAGAGGGTCCATCGAGTTACTTGCACTACTTAGAACTTCGTTAAACTACGGAAAAGTCCAACACTTGGAAATTTCCCGACAGGGGAAAAATTGGGTATTTATATCCGGTCGAACTTCTTAACATATTCTAAAATTTATCCGGAAAGGCAAATAGACAAAATTTGATACCCCGATCGAAACACCGAACCCCCAAAACAACTCCAGAAAATTCAACTCTTGAATAAAATTTAAAAAATTACCAGAAAACTCAACATCTGAAAACATGAATTACTGTGCAAAAAGTGAAGGATGACGTCACCATCTTGCCGCGGAACCGCCGCAGAAGCCAGGCTTCCGCCGCGGTTCCGCCGCTGTTTACACTGTTCATGAATAAATTTTTGCGCCATAATTCTTAGAATTCCCTGCTGAATTTTCTGCATATTTTTAATGTCGAAAAAGACCAGATTTCAGAAATTGTCCAGAGAGCATTTTAGGGTTTTGGTTTTGGTTCGATCGGACTTCTAATTCTGTCTACGCATCGCCTAAGGCTCTAGCTAGGCTCTGATACCACTGTAGGGCTCCTAGGCACTCTCAAGAGGTCTCACAAGGCATCAACCATGCCAATTTCAAAAAAATCTAGGTGCCGAGAAACCCGACTACGGATCGTTGGCTAGAATTCTAGGCGAAAATGAAATCTAGTTAACAACTTAACAAAAAGGAAACGGAAATACAACCTTTGTAGATCCGGTGCTCCACCTCCATAGCTCCGTAATGAAGTCTCCTCGCTGTCCATATCAAATCCCGGGCTCTAGCGTCGGCTTCATCGGAGAATGGACGGGCTAGGTCATCGACGACGTGCCGAAGATGATTTACGTCGAGGCATCGCTAGATCAAGCTCCAACTTCACCAAGTCAAGAAAACTTGTGAAGGAAACACACTCTACTACTTGGCAAGAGGTAGAGGATGAAGAAATAGGAAGTAGGTTCACTTTAGAATTGGATTTCTCACTCTTTTTCTCACTTTGCCATTAAAGCTTTCAAGCTTTTTCTAGAAGTGAAGAAGAAGAAGAAGATGAAGAATATCATAAGTTATTTTAAAAGATAATAAAAAAAATGCTTATCATAATCTTAACCTTAGTTAAGTGTAGAGAATTGACTAAGGTTAGGTTGAATGGTTAGGGTTAAGGATGAGAACAAAAAGGTCAATAAGTCAAAGCTTCATGAAGCTTCAACTAAAAACAAAAGAAGCCACCATTCATTTATCTTTCAATTTATTCAAAATGAATAAATAATTAAGATAAATGAATAAGTAAAAACCCTAATCAACAACTTAACCATGGTTTAATTCTTTACACTTAACCCAAAAAGCATGTATCATCAAACATGATACAATCTTGTGTACAAAAGTATATCACATATACAATGTGCACAATCCAAGTGAGAAAATCCAATTAAAGTGAACCAACACTAGTTAATGCAAAGTAATATATCAAATATATAATTATGCATTAAATCATTAAATCAACACTTGATTCAATGATCCGGTCATGTCGCACACAACCGACTAGTATACAATGTATCGGCTTATCGAATCAACGCTTGAATCGATAACCAGGTTATATCGCATACAACCATTCGACACATTGATCGCGAGAATGAAATACGGTATCACATACACGCATTATTCTCGGTCCCGCACATATCTCATATGCGCTCCTATTTCGTTTCGCTTGAGCCAGGAAACCTCTGTGTAGGACTCTAAAGACTCGTCAATACGCCGGCAGCAGATGATGATCATATCAATCACCCACAAGCCGCAAGCGGTCTGCTAAACGTAACGGCCACCCGGGTATTGAGCGATCAGAAGATCGACGAGCAAGCCCGCTCACACTCCAGTGAATTCAACCAGTAACACTACCGTACAGTCCGGTCTGATCGTCTGATATGTCGCATATCTTGCCTAGGGGTGGTAAACGTCAGACCCCAATAGCTCGATAATTCGTGTCGATATGAGGTCTATAACAATTCGAGAAATTACTGGTAACACTTACCAGTAAATCTCAGCAACCCTGGCCAGGGATTTCCTGTTATAGCCAATCGAACACAGCGCAACATCAACCCCCTATACCGGGAGAGACGAATCCCCTCCTATCGCTCATTGCCTCCATGTGACTCGGGACTGTACCCAAAAACCACCGTTTTGCACGCCCTCTTGGACGTGGTAAGATGGAAATCAAAGCACAATGGGAACCACACAAGACTCTATGACGATCTCGGGTCAACAGACTACTCTGTACCAGTGTCACCTGAGAACTGCCATCTGACGTGAGGTATAATACCATCTGGGAGTTCTCGGCGAGTCCGTCCAGTGTACCCAGTCTCTACTGAGCACCCGTATATCATCTCTGATGTCAAACACCAATGGATATGGTATCATCCATCGCCCATCTGTATGGGTCGAGAAGGTATACGCTAGTCTACACTGGTATATCGATGCCCCGTCTCGATACATCCACGACTAGGGACTTTGAAGGATGTACTTATGGACTACCATGTCCCCACTAGTATGATCCGCATCATAGTCCAGGTAGTCAAGTACACATCCTAAGGGCTTTACCAACATGTAACAGGGAGACAATCAATATACACTTTAAGGTAAAGAGTAACCAGATAGCATACTATCATGTCGAGCAAGAAAGTCCTCCCTATATATGTCCCAGCATCCACTACAATATACATCCTATGTACAGTAATGGCCTCTAGGGCATACATATAACTAACACACTACGCCTTGACGGAGTCAACAAACGCAGCACGAATACTAAGTACTACTTGTAGGAAATGACGGAGGGCTACGGCTGGTTTTTGGCGAAAAACCTTTAACGTAATGAACTTGATCTCGTTGAAGGAATCCAAGCGGTTTTATAAATATATAGTGGCGAAAACTCTTGCTAAAGAGGTCACTCCCGGTGAAGGGATCTCGGCTCTTTCCCCGTAGAATGAGGTGCAGGATATTCCAAATGAATACCACGATGCAAAGCAAAAGAAAACGACTATAGTAAAGTTATTACGTTGACTCAAACTTTTACCCAAGGGGTCACTCCAGATGAAGGGATCTCGGCCCTTGCCTCGTCGAATGAGGTGCAGGATATTCCAAATGAATACCACGATGCAAAGCAAAAGAGAACGTCTGTAATGTCAGTTTTTAAAAATTTGGTTCCAACAACATCATATAAATAGGTTTGTTTTATCCTTGCATTGATAAGAATCTATGCAGTCCCATCAATTAATCACACCAGAAAAGAACGAAAATAAAATGTACGTGCCATCCGCATTCGCCACTGGGTCCCGTCATCACCCGTTAGGTTACTTAACTAACGACAGAGCGGGGACTGGGCTAGCGCGGGTGCAAAACATATACAACATCTACTAATATATATAAATATATATATAGCATTCGTCCCAGGCATGATATAAAGCAACATCACAGAAACATCACAGAACCAATACAGAATGGTGGATAATCTGGAGCCCCGAGTTTCACTTGAGCCGCAAGTGAGACCCGACGTTCTCTGTCGTGTGGATAGAATGTGCAATGAAACCTAGACCCCTACGAGCGCGGCAAGTTACCTGCCAAAACCAGAAGTGAGGCATCCCTCTTCAACAACATGAATGGGCCACCCGGCACTTCTTGGAATCCGGTAACTTGAGCACCCCTCCTGGGTCACCTATACCCCCTACGAGTGCGGCGAATAGCCCGCCAATTCTAGAGTAAAGTCCCCTCCGTCCGAATGCCTTGAGATGCGGACCAGTTGCCCTCTAGAACCCGGCTATTCGTGCACTCCACCTCGGGGTAATCCTAGTACAGAAAAGAAAATAATATACAAGGGTGACATCGACCTCAGCCCGGTCGTGCCCCAAAAGAATAATATACAAGCTGGCAGTGACGGAAGTCCACATATCGGACGCTCGCCCCGCAATATCAAATGTAGAAATAAAATAAAACTGTACTAACATTGCACCATTGCTATCCACCACGACGATCCAACCAACATCACAGCACATCACAGAACATCAACGTGAATGTCACGATCGCAAACCCGTCTAAAAGACATATAGCAATTAGACGAGTTTACCGATCAAATAACATTCACGGTCGCAGATAGAAATGTAAGTACTGTCAAACGCACACTTAAATTATTGATCGACTAAGTTCCAAATTGGCCCCAATAGCAAAACCATACTTCACTGAAACCTGGGCCAAAACAGAATATCACAAAAACCACAATTTCACATCAGGGGGCTACAGTGAAAATTTGAAGGCCTGTCGCCACCTAATGGCTGCGGAACTGCCGCCAATATGGGGTTAGCGCGGCAGATCCGCGGCTCTTTAGTGGTATCACGAGCTCAAATTTTTCCAGTATCCTTAAAATTGCCTGCACGGATTTTTAAGATGTGTGAAATAATTTTTTGACCACATTTAAAAATCGATAGCAAACTGATAATTGGAATCGTGATTTCGGTAATTTCCGTCGATCGATCTTTTAAGCACGTTTAAACAAGCTAGTAAGGGGTTTAAAGGGCGGCTCTGATACCATGAAGGGTTACGGCAGCACCCCGGCCGTCGAAACGCGGCCAAAATACGGAACAAAAATTTATCAAACCGGCGCTACCGCTACCCGAATTACGGATCGACCTTAAACCCTAAACTAACAAGTTAAACTAAGAGTTAGAAAAGTTATACCGAGTTGATCCGTGTCCTTCGGTCTTCATTCCAAGCTCCTAGTGGTCCTTTGATGATGTTTGGTTGCCGGTCTTCCTCCATCTCCGATGATCCACCCGAGGGAAATGGCACAAGCTCCAGGTTCGCAAAGCAGACCAACCGACTCTCCATGATTGCTAGTGGTGGAGAGTTGAGGTGTAGGATTGTGTCACTATTATTTTTCTCTCATCCAAAAGCTCAAGTGAGCAACCATAGAAGATGAATAAGAGGTGAGCTAAACTAGTGGCATGAGCAAAAATTGGCTAAGTGTTTTTGGTTGTGTGTAAAATGAGAGAGAAAGAGAGTCAACCAAATGAGCAAAGACCCCCTCTCCAATGATGTGGCCGGCCCCTCTCTCCTCCACAAAAAATGCACACCGAAAAAAATCTTTTCCAATTACAATAAACAAATAACAACCATACCAATCACTACATGTCCAACCATGCTTTGACTCAAGTCCATACCCATGCCAAGTCACCTTTTCCACCTCATTTTAAACATGTGATTTTCTAAAGAAAATCAATAATGAGGTGGTATCTTCTAGAAGTCATTCCGTATAAATACGGAATGCTTCCCGGTACATTTATCGAAATACATATACACGTATTCGTACGAAAATACGAATAGCCAAAGAAAAAATAAATAGTGAGAAATAATACTAGAATACATATATATAAATACATATGTAAATTATGAAATCAAAACTTGATTTAACAATCTAGCTTAATCCTAAGCCGCTAGTATTATCAACCGTCCGATTAAAGTCTGCGCAGCCTGCACATATTTAATCGGATACCTGTATGTACCAACATACGTCATGTACACCATATCGCCTGAACCGTGAAAACCCTCTGTGTGGGACTCTAAAGACTCGTCAATACGCTGGCAGTGGGTTTAACCACAAGCACGTCAGCGGCACTAGCTGTACGTAACGGCTACCCAGGTATTGAGCGAAAGGGAGGCCGACGAGCAAACTCATCCTGAACCCCTACTGAGCCTGTCAGTGACAATATCCGTACAGTCCGGTCTGTTCGTCTAAGAGCATCGCATATCGAGTCTAGGGGGGTGGATAAAGTCAGACCCCTAACAACGCGATATTTAGTGTCGGCATTAACCCATCACCACCTGAGAAACTATCGATCCTGGATCGGTAATTCTCGTTCACCATGGCCATGGATTTCTGGTGATGGCCACCCGTACACAATGCGACATCAACCCCCAATACCGGGAAAGACGAATCCCCGACGATCCGATCACTGCCTCCATGTGGCTCGGGACTGTACCCAACTAAAACCTATTTGCACGACTCCTTTGAGCCGTGGTAGGGTAGTAATCAAAGCAAAGTGGGAACTCACACAAGACAAATGACGATATCAGGTCGACAGACTAACCTGTACATATGTCACCTGGGAACTTCTATCTGACAATAGGTATAATACCAAGTAGCAGGCTCCCGGCGAGTCCGTCCAGTGTACTCATAACCCAATGAGCACCTATATACTATCTTAGGTGAACAAACTAACACCAATGGCTTGTGAGACCTGGCCACCGCCCCTCGTCGGGGTCTCGATCAGTATACACTAGTCTACACTGGAGTATCGATGCCCGGTCTCGATACTCCTACGACTATGGACATTTAAGGATGAGCATATAGACCCCAGCTCCCATATATATGATCGCCATCATAATGCTGGCAGTCAAGCAAGAATCCTATGGGCTTTATCAACACGGTGATAAAGACAGACCAGATAGCATACTATCATCTTGAGTAAGACTGCTTTATCGGTATAAGTTCTCACTCAATCATCATAATCACAAGTCCGCGATTACGATAATTGCTTTGAGGGCACTATTGCCAACATTTGCTTGCCTTGATTTGGCCTGAGATGAAATCTGGGATCACTTTTATATGTTGCTGCTTTGAATTTAGTTACAGTTTTCCGTATTTCGATTTACAGATTTTGATATTTGTGCGTTATCTCGATCGCGTGACGTTTTTACGTCTCTATCGAGTGATTTTGGGTTGTTTTGCGAAGGCTAACCATAGGCTTTAACCTATAGGCCTTTTAGCGTATCGTGTTGGTTTTCGCGTGTCGTTTTAGTTTCGATTTGGTTTTAATGTGATGCGATACGTGTGTTATGTAGGTACCTCCACGGTGATCCGATGCGATGAAGACGATGGAGGCGACATCGACACCGACACGCAGGATTCAATGTGAGTAGATTTATATCTACGGGGAGAAGTCGGGTGGATGGCGTATAGCACCCCCGCAGTTCGTGGTGATGTATACGAATATGCATACACACATATATTAATTATATATTGTTGAGATTATTGATGATAAAGATGGATTCTAGGTGTGGTTGGTTTGGTTAGTGATGCGAAACCGTAGAGTAGTGGTTGCACCACACACACACACACACCCATACCTGCATACATTCTTCTTTCATATGTGCTTATATGGGAATATATGGTTATGTGTTCACATGGATATGGGACTATGTGATCATATACAAGATTTGAAGATAGTACTTGGGATTGAGGTGAGTCGATGAGATTTGATTTGAGGCCGTGAGATTGGTGATATGACAGGGTTAGTATTTGAGATACGCCATGACGTTATAGCGGATCTTCGGACGACGATGCCATGTGAATAGTGATATAAATGAAATGGTTGACATGTGATCGTGATAAGAGTTATGATATGTTAAGATAATTATTAATAGGCCGTATTGGGCGATGTATACCTCTTTATGATGATATGTGGTGATGACATTGGTTTGTATGAGGCTGTAGATCAGCAGTCAGATCATGATTATATTGATAACATTAGTATTGTACTAGACGTAGATCAGTACCCCGGATTATGATCTTTGATAAAGAGGATACCAGATGAATAATGTGATGAATGCGATATTGACCGTACCCAGATTTGGGATGCCGTACGACGGATTTACGTACGAGCTATATATTGATGATATATCAGCATTCTTGACTTGGGAATGTCTGATTATAGATATGGTATCGGATGTGATATTATTGAGGCGTGATCACCGACTAATATATACATGTATGTATATGTATCGACTCAGATGTTAGGCGGTTTCCTTACCCTTCATTCAACTTGTTAGTTCAGCCGTATAGTTTAGTGTAGTTGTCAGACTAGATTAGATTCCTACCTATTTCAAATCTAATGGATCGCGGGTATTTTCAAAGACAGGTCAAGGGATTCTACGGATATTTCAAAGGACTTATCTTTTCTTAAAAACACCGTAACCCTTATTTTTCAAAACACCGCGATTCGTGTTATTTCAAATGGCACCACTGTAGAACTCATATTTTATTAAATGCAGATTAGTTATCTTTGTGTCAGTATTCAGCTCCCGCACATTATTGTTGTTCACTCCGCATTGCATACTTATATTGTGATTTCATATTGCATTGTTGATATCATGCTGTTAGGACACCAGCAACATTACCGATGATGCGTATGTACTACGTACACTTATTCGCCGGCTCACACACATTTTCATCGGCAATTGCCATGTCACGTACACTTAGAAAATACTATTGCATTGACATAGCTTGTTAGCTAATAGTTTAGACACGATATTAGTGTACTTGCCTTATATGCTAGTTCAGACATTGTAGTTATTACCTGTTACTTCATGCATGTTATTATTCACTGTTATGCCGCATTCATGGATTCTCATGCCTATATTCACTATTTACATGCTATTGAGGATTTGGATTCGGATTTTCATGAGATTTCCTGGATTTGGGGGAAAGCCGCAAAAACATTTATAAACTTCTTTTCCCTCTCTTTTAAATGAAAAGTGCGGTTTTCCCATGATGTATGAGTCGTCCACCATGAGTTTGCTGTTGGATTTCGAGACCCGATTCGAGGAGTTGGATGAACCGTTTCGGGTACATGGTGGGCCCGGTGCGGTACCCCGGGACGAGAAGGTCGTGTTGTTGACGTTGAGCCTGACAGGGGAGCACTACCGACCGGTGATTTTACCCGACGCGTCGGATATCCGGAGGATACCGTCGTGGTCTTGAGATTGATGGTAGGGGCCGGTCTGGACTAACGGCGCCCTAGATAGTGAGATTGACACATTGAGATTTTGAGATATTGAGGTACTGGGATTTGATAATCCAGGCCAGTCCGGATAGCCGGAGCCTGAGATATTGAGATATTGGGATTTATGTTTTGTGTCGATGCTAGACACTGTTTATGCTGATTTCATTTATGTTACCTCATTTTAAAAATGCAGAAATCTCACTATGTTATGGAAGCAGTTTCTTCAGTACATGTATTCTGTTTTCATGCATTCATACATCATCCATATGATATATTGCTACCTGAGGCACTGACACAGGCACATGGGATTACACTTGGGTTAGATATTTACCCTAGCCATTGTTATAGGCTGTTGGTTATCTATTTGAGGATATATTATGATCGTATGACCTAGGATTGCGTCATACATGCGATTTTCTGTTCGTAGATGTATTCTATTCACGAGTTGGTAACTCATCCCCGTTGTGCCACAGTTCTTGCAGGTTTTTCCGTACAGGTTTCATTACGGTTTTGCTGGCACTGCTTCTTTTTGGGTGACTTGCTAGTAGGTGGGTTTATTTGTATCGTACCCATCATTATACCTTGTATATTATTATTCTGTTGTATCTAGAAGTCCCATCAACCAAACATGTATTTATTTCAGATAGAGACCGGTGATATTTATTCATTCGACCTTAGAGTCGCGCGTTGTATTTTTTCTGGATTTCATGCTGTTTTGAGTTTCCTTTTCTGTTGTGATCCTCGCCTTTCGGCGTTGTATATTATATTGCTTGCGTGGTTGTGACCGTCGATTGACGAAGAGCTAGCTCCCGCTTGGGGATGCCTTTATTCTTTATATATGCTTTATCAGGTTTTATGCCCTTTTGGGGTCAGTTTTTACAAAGGAAACTCTGCCGAAATTTTTAGAAAAGACTTGTGATTTAAAAATGCATATTTCGGCGTATGTTGCAAACTATTTGATTTAAAATAGTTTTTCCTCCACTCTACTACTTTTCTTGGTTTGGATTTCTGGGTTTTCGGCTTACTTAGATTACGTACGCCTCGAGACGTTTCGTAGTTTAAGTGTCGGTCATGTTCCGTACTTTCGGGTCGTGGCAGTTCATGCGCATGCATTGCGCTACGATGCCTTTTATGTATTGATGATTTCGGAGCCCCGACGACTTGGACTTTTTACCGAAATGTTTTAGTATTTGAGGGTTTAAATTTAAATTAGGGGACCGAATTTCTATAAGTGGGGAAGATTGTAACATTTCAGAGAAATAAAATATTATTTTTGGGAATTTTTATAATTTAATAATAAAATATTGAATATTTTAATAGGGCGATATAATTAAATATCGATAAATTGGGAAAAATTTGGAAAATTATGGAAATTACTAAAAAGAGGGTGCTTTATGTGATTTATGCAAATTATGAAATTTTATGATTTATTATATACTAATTTTGTGCTAATCGCGATTAGATATTGCTAATCGGACTTTAAGCGTGTTTTGTGCACATGTCATTTTTTTAGCACTTGTTACATTTTCTTCATGGCCTTCTCTTCATTTTTTTGGCATGGTTGTTTTAATTGAGAGGGAAAATAAAACAAAAGAAAAGGAAAAGAAATGAAAACATTAAAAAAAATGTGCATAGTGTGAGGTATGGGCATGAGAGAGAGAGTGGGAGGGGTTTCTTGGCCTTAGCTATTTCCATCATCCTCATTATTCTTCCCTCTTCAGCTCATGGCAGCACCCCATCTCCACCTCCTCTTCATCCTCCCAAATCACCATAAAAACAACACCAAAAGCTCATCCCCACTTCACAAAAATTATGCACAAGCTCTCAAGCTACACTTTGGACCAAGAAAGTTTGCATTTTGGTGCTCTAGAGGATTCATGGGTGCCAAATGAGGTAATTTCTGCACCATTAGTGTAGTGTTTCAATTCATTATGCATCCATACACGTTTCATATCGATATCGAGTGGTTTTGTGAACTTAGGAAATTCCTAGTTAGGGTTTGAAGGTTTCTTGTGTTGCTATGGTGTAATTGGGTTAGTAGTGACCTTAGACCCCCTGTAATGATGGTAATTTGAACTGAAACCATAGACTTAAACCCCGAATGCGAACTTTGAAATTCTGCCGATATTGAAAAGTGTGGAATTCTGTAGGGAATTTGAAATCTGCTAACACTCGGGGGCCTGAAAAATTATTTTGCAAACACAGGGAGACAAGCAGGCAACCTAGACCCTATACCCAAAACCTAAGCCCCTAATTCTTCACCCTGGCCGCAGATATATTCTTTCTGGCTGCAATTTGCGGCCAGAGCAGGGGTTCTGGGATCCGTGTTGGTTCTGTAGCTTTATCTCCAGTAAACTAGACCCTATATATATGCAACTTTGGCTAATTTGACCTAGGGTAAAATCTGGGACCATTTTCAAGAGTTGCTGTTTTGATTCGGGGTTTCGTTTCTCGTATTTTGAATTCTGTATTTTTAGTATTGTGTTTTACCTCGATCACTTGACGTTTGTACGACGATATCGAGGGTTGTTTGGTGGTTTTGAAAGCATGGTCCATAGGTTCTAACCTATAGGCCTTTAGCGTGTCGTTTTGGTTTTGACTTGGATTTTAATACGCAGTGCGATTGTGTTATATGTGTAGGTACCCCCAGGATGATTCGAGACGATAAAGAAGATGATGGCGACATCGACATCGGCAAGCAAGATCAAGTGAGTAGATATATATCTACGGGGGAAGTCGGGTGGATGGCGTATAGCACCCCCGCAGTTCGTAGTATAGTTATGATATATATATATATATATATATATATATATATATATATATATATGTTTATATATGTGATTCATGATACGTGGATGTTTATCAAGATATGATTATGTGTTCATGGTTAGTTTAGGGTGATTAGAAGTAAACTAGCATAGCTTCTTAGTCGCGAACCCTAGAATAGGTTCACACCCACACGCACACACACTTGCATACATTTATTTTTACCTGTGCGTATATGGGGATATGTATATATATATACACACACATGGGTATGGGACTATGTGTATATATATATATATATATATATATATATATATATATATATATATATATATACATGGATTATGAGGATAGTACTTGGGATTTGAGATGAGTCGATGAGTTTGGGCTTGAGGCCGTGAAATCGGTGATGTGACATGGTTCGTATTTGAGATACGACATGATGTTTTAGCGGGTCCTTTAGACGTGGTGTTTTCATACACACGCATGCATACATATATGGTATCAGTATTGTACTAGACGTAGATCAGTACCCGGATCGTGATAATTGATAAAAAGGATACCAGACGAATAATGAGATAATATGACTTTGACCCGTACCCAGATTTGGGAACCCGTACGACAGATTTACCGTATGAGCTTTATATTGATGATAGATCCGCACTCTTGACTCGAGAATGTCATATTATATTAGGGTATCGTATGGGATACTATTGAGGCGGGATCGCCGACTATTATATATTATATATGTATCGACTCAGATGTTAGGCGGTTTCCTTACCTTTCGTTTAGCCTGTTAGCTCAGTCTTGTAGTTTATTTGTAGATGTTAGACTAGATTTGACTCATACCTATTTCAAAACCAACGAATCGTGTGTATTTTAAAGACGGGACAAGAGATTCTACGGGTATTTCAAAGGACGTATCTTTTCTTAAAAACACCGTAGCCCTTATTTTCAAAACACCACGATTCGTATTATTTCAAATGGCAAACCATTTTTGACACTTGTTTAGTATTGTAAATTCCTTATTGTTGCGTTATTATTCAGCTCCCGCATATTATTGCTGTTCGCATCGCATCGCATGCTTCTATTGTGTTTTCATATGTTAATATTGAGATCATGCTGTCAGGACACCAGCACCATTATCGATGATGCGTATGTTCCACATACACTTACTTGCCGGCCCACACACATCATCATCGGTAATTGCCATGTCACGTACACTTTAGAGAATATCATTTCATTGACATAGCTTGTTAGCTGATAGTTTCGACATGATATAGTGTACTTGCTTTATATGCCAGTTTAGACAATGCAGTTATTACTTACTACTTCATGCATATTATTATTCACTGTTATGCAGTATTATGGAGTTTTATGCCGATATTCACTGTTTACTCGCTATTGATGATTGGATTTCGGATTTTCATGAGATTTCCTGGATTTGGGAGAAAACCGCAAGAATATATATAAACTTCTCTCTCTCTCTCTCTTTTTAAAATGAAAAAATACGGTTTTCTCGTGATGTATGAGTCGTCCACCATGATTTTTTCTCGGTTATGAGATGGATTTCGAGACCCGATTCGAGGAGTCGTATGAACCATTTGCGGGTACATGGTGGACCCGGTGAGGTACCCCGAGGCGAGAGTGATTTCATGGAGAATGATGAGCCTGGAAGGGGGCACTACCTACCGGTGATATTTTTGGACTCGTCGGTTATCCGGAGGATACCGACCGGAGTCATGAGATGGATATAGGCTGATCCGTTCTGCCGGAGCCCGCGGGCCGATCTCACAGATGATACGGATGCCTGAGAAATTAAGATTTGAGACATTGAGACATTGAGATTTGAGACACTGAGATTTTGAGATTTGATGATACAGGCCAGTCCGGGTAGCCGGAGCCTGAGATATTGAGATATTGGGATTTATGTTTTGTGTCGATACTTGACACGGATTTCTCTATTGATTTCATTAATGATACTCGATTTATATACATACGGAAATCCCATTAAATAAAGAAAACAGTTGTCTCACTCATTTCATTACATTATATTCATACCTCATACATATGATACATTGCTACCTGAGGCACTGACACGAGTACATGAGATTACACTTATATATAGATGTTTACCCTTTCCACCTTTTCATGCTTCAGACTTATCATTTAAGGTTATATATATATTTGATCGTATTGACCTAGGATTGTGTCATACATACGATTTCTGCTCGGTGATGTTTTCTACTCACGAGTTGGCAACTCACCCCCGTTGTGCCACAGTTTTCTTGTAGGTTTTGCCGTACAGGTTTCGTTACGGCTTTGCTGGCACACTGCTTTCTTTCCGGGTGATTGCTTTGGTAGGTGGGTTCACTTGCATCGTGACCGCCATTGTATTTATATATATTCAGTTGTATCTAGAAACTCCATCAACCAGACATATATATTATTTCAGACTTAGAGACCAGTTGTATTATTATTTCGACCTTAGAGTTGCGTGTTGTATGATTATGGTTTTCATTGATGTTTTGAGTTTCCTTTTGAGTTTTGATCCTCGCCCTTCGGCATTGTATATTATATTGCTTGCGTGGTTGTGACCGTCGATTGACGAAGAGCTAGCTCCCGCTTGGGGATGCCTTTTATCATTTCGTGTAGTATTCATGTTGTACCCCGTTCGGGGCCAGTTTTTACAAAGGAAACTCTGCCGAAATTTTCAGAAAGGATTTGTGACTTTAAAAATGCATATTCGGCTTATGCTATTAAAACCACTCGTTTTAAAATAAGTTTCTTCTTACCTAAAATGGTTTTAGATTTCTGGGCTTTTGGCTTACTTGAATTAAATGGGGTCCTATAGACTTCATATGATTCAAGTGCCAGTCACGTGCTATTTCGGGTCGTGACAGTTAATGGGGGATCGTGATGGCGTGGACCGTGGGATGTGGTCGGCGGATATCTCGCGCATGGCGAGATTCGTGGGATGGCGGTTGCGCCTGTGAGCGTTGCCGTTGGTCGGTCGATGAGACCGAGGAAGATGACCTCGGCGGGAGAGCCCGCAGACGAGCGCAAGAGCCGAGATATCTTAGTTCTGCGGTAGCCCGGAGACGAGCTGGGAGGCCGAGGAGGACAATTGTGCAGGGGGCTCGGAGGTGAGCCGGCATTTGTTTGTAGGACGGGCATAGGAGTGGCCTGGTCGGCCACTGTAGGTCCTTTCTTGCAAGCTTCGGGACACGTCATCTGCCACGTGTCATTATGTAAGGAATTACCGTTATTGAGCATCATCATTAGCCCCCCACTCTCGTTCCGATCTATTTGTGGGTCGGGTCGAGAGTGGACTACTTGGTTCTTTCTGTGCGGCTTGGCATTGGTAATTCCTCGTGGTGGATTGTTAGGGGACGACACGGCGTTCTTGTTGTTGCGCATCAAGTATGAGTTTTATTCGGCGGGTCTTGGATCCGTGTCTTTGTAGGGTAGGAAGCTACCGGCCGCGGATGCGCTAAGCAGGAAGCTACTCAGCGGCCTCGCGAGGAGGGCTTTGGATCCACCATGCTGATGGGCAGACGGGTGCCCGTTGGGGATGCGCCGAGCAGGGATAAACTCGGCGGCCTCGTGAAGAGGGCTTCAGATTCTCAGCGTCTGATGGGAAGGAGGATGCCCGCTGGGGATGCACCGAGCAGGAAGAAACTCGGCCGCCTCTTGAGGAGGGCTTCAGATCCTCAGCGTCTGATGGGCAGGAGGCTGCCCGCCGGGGATGCGCCGAGCAGGAAGAACTCGGCGGCCTCACGAGGAGG
The DNA here is from genome assembly GCA_030015575.1 of Agapanthus africanus. Taxonomy (NCBI): domain Eukaryota; kingdom Viridiplantae; phylum Streptophyta; class Magnoliopsida; order Asparagales; family Amaryllidaceae; genus Agapanthus; species Agapanthus africanus. The sequence continues at coordinate 363,850,090 of JASDDO010000031.1, forward strand.
GCTTCAGATCCTCAACGTCTGATGGGAAGGAGGATGCCCGTTAGGGATGCACCGAGCAGGGAGAAACTCGGCGGCCTCGCGAGGAGGGCTTCAGATCCTCAGCGTCTGATGGGTAGGAGGTTGCCCGCTGGGGATGCGCCGAGCAGGGAGAAACTCGGCGGCCTCGTGAGGAGGGCTTCAGATCCTCAGCGTCTGATGGGCAGGAGGATGCCCGCTGGCGATGCGCCGAGCAGGAAGAAACTCGGCGGCCTCGTGAGGAGGGCTTCAGATCCTCAGCGTCTGATGAGAAGGAGGCTGCCCGCTGGGAATGCGCCGAGCAGGGAGAATCTCGGCGGCCTCGTGAGGAGGGCTTCAGATCCGCAGTGTCTGATGGGCAGGAGGCTGCCCGCCGGGGATGCGCCGAACAGGAAGAACTCGGCGGCCTTGTGAGGTGGGCTTCAGATCCTCAGTGTCTGATAGGCATGAGGATGCCCGCTGGGGATGCGCCGAGCCGGAAGAAACTCGGCGGCCTCGTAAGGAAGGCTTCAGATCCTCAGCGTCTGATGGGCAGGAGACTGCCCGCTGGGGATGCGCCGAGCAGGAAGAACTCGGCGGCCTTGTGAGGAGGGCTTCAGATCCTCGGCATCGGTGGGTAGTGAACTACCAGTCATGGATTACCGAGCAGGGTAGCTGCTCGGTTGCCTCTAGGTGAGGGCTTTGATCCTTAGCACAGGAGGGGCCGTAAGAGGCCTGCTAAGGATGGGCCGAGCAGGGCAGCTGCTCGGTGCCTCTTGGCGAGGGCTTTGATCCCTGGCGTTTTGGGATAGGGAGCTACAGCCAGGGATAGCCGAGCAGGGTAGCCGCTCGGCTTCCTCTTGGTGAGGGCTTTGATCCCTGGCGTTGTGGGGGTAGGGAGCTACCATCCAGGGATAACCGAGCAAGGGCGGGCACAGTTGCCTCTTACGAGGGCTTTTGATCCTTAGCGCGGGAGGGGCCGTAAGAGGTCTATTAAGGACGGGCCGAGCAGGGTTACTGCCCGGTGCCTCTTGGCGATGGCTTTGATCCTTAAGGACAGGCCGGGCAGGGTTGCTTCCCGGTGCCTCTTGGCGAGGGTTTTGATCCCTGGCGTTGTGGGGTAGGGAGATACAAGCCAGGGATAACCGAGCAAGGGCGGGCCCGATTGCCTCTTGCGAGGGCTTTTGATCCTTAGCGCGGGAGGGGCCGTAAGAGGCCTACTAAGGACGGGCCGAGCAGGGTTACTGCCCGGTGCCTCTTGGCGAGGGCTTTGATCCTTAAGGATGGCCGAGCAGGGTTTTTTCCCGGTGCCTCTTGGCGAGGGCTTTGATCCCTGGCGTTGTGGGGTAGGGAGCTACCATCCAGGGATAGCCGAGCATGGTAGCCGCTCGGCTGCCTCTTGGTGAGGGCTTTGATCCCTAGCGTTGTGGGGTAGGGGAGCTACCAGCCAGGGATAGCCGAGCATGGTAGCCGCTCGGCTGCTTCTTGGTGAGGGCTTTTATCCCTGGCGTCGCGGGGTAGGGAACTACCGGCCAGGGATAGCTGAGCAGGGTAGCCGCTCGGCTGCCTCTAAGTGAGGTCTTTGATCCCCGTCGTTGTGGGTAGGGAGCTACCATCCAGGGATAGCCGAGCAGGGTAGCCGCTCGGCTGCCTCTTGGTGAGGGCTTTGATCCCCGACGTTGTGGGGTAGGGGAGCTACCAGCCATCCCCGGCGTTGTGGGTAGGGAACTACCAGCCATGGATAGCCGAGCGGGGTAGCCGCTGGGCCGTCTCTTAGTGAGGGCTTAGATCATTAGCACTGGAGGGGCCGTACGAGGCCAGCTAAGGACGGACCGAGCAGTGAAGCTGCTTCAGTCGCCTCTTAGAGAGGGCTTTGATCCCTGGCGTTGTGGTCAGGGAACTGCAAGACAGGGATAGCCGAGCAGGGTAGCCGCTCGGCAGCCTCTTAGAGAGGACTTTGGGAAGAGGGACAGTCGCGGGTGACACATGTCATGAACGCGTGGGGGAGGCGAAGCGCTGGAGCTACGTCGTTTCGATTTCGTCGAGAGAGGCCAGGTGCCTGCCGCGTGGTGGCACAGTTGTGGGCGAGCGACTGTTGGACTCCTGGGGGTTATTTTTGAGCTGTCGTGGCGAGTCTCGCGTGCGCGACCCCGTCGAGGGAGGGGGTGCCGGTCATGTCTGCGAACAGGCGAGTTGACCGCCACCACCTCGGGAGGGACATGGGTGCGATGAGACTCGGGATGAAGCTCTCTTGCGTAAGTCCTCGGAGCCGAACGAAGTGGTGCCTACCGGGTTATTGAATATGTCAGTACGGGGGACCTGCGGCTGTTGGAAACAGTGAGGCGACGATCGGCCGTGCTTGCACGAGCGGAGCCTTCTCTCCCTCTGTAGGAGTCCCGGTCCCGCGGAGGGGGACCGGCGGTCTGGGGATCTTGCCCTACCATTTGGATGCGGATGAGCGCCTCCACGACGGATGCGAGTCGGTCTATCCGGCCGGCTAGGGCGTTGATGGCGTCAGGAGGAGGAGATTCGTCCGCGCCTCCGTTGTGGGGGATGCGGCGGCTAATGCTTGGATCGTCGTGATGACCGCTCGCCATTTGGTTGGGATCGGAAGATGAACTTTTGTTTTTGTGGAGTCAAGCTTTCCACAGACGGCGCCAGCTGACGCGTTTCAGATCACGTCGAGATGTTACCTTCCGTTGATCTGCTGATGGCGGCGATAGACGGCTGAGATTAGATCTGGAGGCTGGCTCCTAAAGTGTGTGGATCTCAATAAGTTTGAGGTTGTTTGGGCTGAGCTACCTGCAAGGAAGTCCCGGGATGGTTGTACCACCGAGGACCCTCCGACGATCAAGTTAGAGAGGAAATCCGAGTAGAGTAACGGTTTAGTGGAGTAAAAATCGCTTAGTTGAACCGTCTGAAGAAGGGGTTTATATAGCAGTGGCAGCAGGCAGGCACGCACGAGAATCACGCCGGCCGTTACGCTCCCGACATCACGCCCGTGTGATGGGCGGGATCCCGCATTAATGGTGAGACAAGCTCGTTAATGGGGGATCGTGATGGCGTGGAACGTGGGATGTGGCGGCGGATATCTCGCGCATGGCGAGATTCGCGGGATGGCGGTTGCGCCTGTGAACGGTGCCGTCGGTCGGTCGATAAGACCGAGGAAGATGACCTCGGCGGGAGAGCTCGCGGACGAGCGGGAGAGCCGATGTATCTTGGTTCTGCGGTAGCCCGGAGACGAGCTGGGAGGCCGATGAGGCCAATTGTGCAGGGGGCTCGGAGGTGAGCCAGCGTTTGTTTGTAGGACGGGCATAGGAGCGGCTTGGTCGGCCACTGTAGGTCCTTTCTTGCAAGTTTCGGGACACGTCATCTGCCACGCGTAATTATGTAAGGAATTACCGTTATTGAGTATCATCAACTATCAATCAAATCCAAAATCTAATCATTTTTGTAAAAATTGGCACTATTCATCTTGATCAACACGTTCCAACACGTACAAATAAAAAAAAAGTAAAAACATCTTGTGATTTTTACATTGTTTACACTTGTATCAAATGATTAAAACTTTACCGAGTCGATCAATAATGCAACAATTTCTCGCAACCAAGGTTTAAAAAATATTAAAATCATATCATCCTTTTCAAAGAAAGCGGTTTTCCAAATCCCCATGTTTAGTGGTACCCGACCACAGATTATTTGGTTGCGGGTCACCATCTGCGGCGCATGTTAGCACAACTTCTCGCATAAACAACTGTGTGTTTTTTGGTTTTTGTTTTGGTATGCATTGTATGCATCCGCAGATATTTTTCTACAAAAGTCCATATTTTATCCATAACAAAGCCCTCGACCTTTCCCCGTAATTACCACAGCAACCCTCGTGGTCCGACCGTAATTATCCACAAACCCCATGCCCATTTCCCCACCATAATACCTTATAAACCCGCATCAAAAGCAACTAATCCAAACCAAGAAGAGAAAAGCAAGAAGAGCATCGAAAAGTGGTGGCAATGGATGTAATTTCAGGGAGATTCATGTCGACTTTGAACCCATACGCGCCCCCTTACGTGCCGACGGCGTACCGCGCCGTCGAGGATTTCTCCGACGAGTGGTGGGACCTCGTCAACTCGTCACCCTGGTTTCGTGACTACTGGGTGCGTGAGTGCTTCCGAGAGCCCGAAACTGACCTTGATTTTATGGATATTAACGAACCTGCCATCGATGACACCGATTCTCTGTTTCACTCTTATGCTTATTCCCAAGGTATGACAGCAAAGCCCTTTTTGCTGCTTCAAATTTTTCCCATCAACTCCCTACAATTTTTATATTTGCTTGTGGGACCTTGGAGTTTTATAGAAAATCCCATGAAAACAGAAGAAGGCCGAATTGGGGATGCTGTAATTATTCTATTCTATGCTATTTTCCATGTCATTATTAGATCCTTGCCTTACACAGCTTTAAAAAAATACGAATATATGGAACCCATGTTTTACCCTCTTGCTTGCTTATCGTTGGAACTAATGACATGGACAAAATAATAGCATGGAGCCTTGGGGACCCATTCTCTTGTTCTTATCCATCTTGGCGCTCTGAGGCATTAAACTCTCAACCTAAACTATCATTTATTTACCATTTTTAAAACCTTCACATCAACCTTTTATTTTACTTTTTTGTCATCCTTTTGTATTCTTAATATTCAATAAGAATATAATTAAAAGTGGTAGAAAAGTTTGATAAAATTGGGATAGTTTGGGAATAAAATTTCGACGAAGAACAAGATGGCTTGCGCAATTTATACGCAATGAATACAACCTAGTTTAACACTTTCTATATATTGGTCTGGACTTTCTTCGATTTAATTGTGGAATTGTTGTAAGAAAACCATAATTTTTATATTTCTTTTTGTAAGGGTTGAATGTAATATAGAGTCATATATAGATGATGTTGTTAACATGAGTTGAATTGATATAATTAAATGGATTTATTTTAAGAACCTATTCGAACTTTTTCCGATGAAGGACTAATTTGGAAAAACTGTTTCCATTTAATTTTGTAAAATTTTTTATTTGCAGAAGAAACAGGAAAGGGGCTGAAGGGCAATAAATTGGAAATAGTGGGTTTGGGTGCAGAGAAATGGAGGGGCCCTCGTACAGGGATGGTGGGGCCCAGGTACCACGACAAGGCGGCGAAGATTGTGAACGTGAAGGTGAGCCCCAGGATGATTCAGCAGCCAAGAGGTTGAAGGTCCTCTTTACTCGAGAGAGGGGTAGTTGTGTAATTTGCGTTTATAGAGTTTCATATGTAGATATTCTAACAATCAAATAAAAATTTAAACATTTTAAGTTTAATATTTGTGCTTTTCCTTAATTTGATTTGATTTTTATCTTTATGTTTTATTTTTTCATTTTCTTGGTATAACTTTATATTTTAATAGCTAAGTGGCATATAAATACCCATTGTTCCATCCAATTAGCTAATAAATATCTATGTTTCAAAATGTGACGTTTTAATACCTGAAGTTTTTGTGTATAGCGTATTTCTATCTACTCGTTCTCAAGAGACGCATTTGAAAACAATTTTAGAGAGGGACGAATAGGATTAAGCTAACAATACCCATATATTAAAAAAAATCTAAACTATACTTGCACAAATATCACTAATGAGTTGCTCAACAAAACATCTACCAATAACAATAAGTAGTTAAGCTACTCCAATTATGAAAAACATAAGCAAATAGCAAGCAAGTAAACAAATAGCAATCGAACAAAGAGTGATGACACTCGATATTGGCGACCTCCAAGATCAGGACGCGTGGCAGATGACGTGTCCCAAGGCTCAGAAGAAAGGGCCCACATGGGCCGATCATGTCCCTTGTACCCGACCTGTAAGGGCAAACTGGCCCTCCTCGGGGCCCCCTGCAGATAAGACGCCTCGGCCCCTCAGCTGGCCCGAGCTGCCGCAGGACAAAGGCTCCTCGCTCGTCCCCGAGCCCTCAGCCGAGGCCGTCTTCCTCGTTCCTCCGACCAACTCCACCACTCACAGGCGTAACCTCCGCTCCGCGAATCTCGCCACGCGCAGATTCTACGCCAATAACATCCCACGTTCCACGCCCTCACGATCCCCATTAATGGGCGATCCGCTCTCTGCGCAGGCGTGACGTCGGGAGCGTAACCGCCGGCGAGATTCTCGCGCCTGCCGCTGCGTGCCACCACCGCTATATAAACCCCCATCACAGAGGGGTCAAGTAAGCCATTCTTTACACTTTACGTCGTTACTCTGCTCGGACCTCATCATTAACTTGAGCGTCGGAGGGTCCTCGGTGGTACCAAACTACCTCGGGACTTCTTTGCAGGTACTCGGCGACCGCCTCCTCACCCAACCTTCTCCTCTCAAAACCCATTGAGACACACACACAACGAAGGACAATCAACCAAGTTCACATCGAGATCAACGGAAGACAACATCTGACGGAGGCCCGAAAATGAGCTCTATCAGTTGGCGCCGTCTTTGGGAACTTAAATTCCACAAAATACAAAGTTGGCCTTCCTATCTCCTCTCTCATTGCAGACGACCATCCTGGAGATCCCAGTAGCAGCCGCCGCCTTCCGCTCACCAAAGGCGGGGATGAACCTCCCCCCATGACCGTCATCAACACCCTCGCAGGCCGGATAGATCGCCTGCAATCCCTCGTGGAGGCCCTCGTCCGCATCCAAACAACCGCGCCCGGGCCCCAGATCGCTGCTCCGCCGCCTCCAGAAGACTTTGTCCCTGTCTGGACGGCCGACCACCAGCGAGCTGCATCCCCTCGCCACCGGTCCCTCGAACCGGTGCACCCCGAGGCCCGCTGGGCGACCCAGGGCTCCACGCCGAGATCAGCCGCCAGGGAGCCTCCCCCCGGGCCTCCTCACGACCCTTACCCTTCTGAGGAAATGTCGGTCACCTCTCCTATCCACGAGCGTGGCCGACCCCACCATGGTCGGCGGGGACGCACAGAAGGGGTCCACCCCGGCGGCTCAAGAGCTACTTCATCCCGGGACCTGAGGCACCTTGTCGAGAAAAATCGGGGCCGCTCCCAGACGCAGTCCACCCGCAGCGGGGCCCGGGAATCCCGAGGCGCCGATCCCTCAAGGTACCACGGTCGGCTCGACGCCCTCGAGAAGAAGATCGAGGGCATGCGCCGAGAAGCTCACCTCTCGAGCGACGGGGCTAAGTATTCCTCCGACTCGCTCACGAAGCCATTCACCAAGGAACTGCTCACCGTGCGCGTCTCCTCGCGTAATAAACCCCCGAAGATCTCTCTGTTCGACGGGAAAACCGACCCGAAGGACCACTTGGACGCTTTCACCGCGGGGATGAGCTTCCAAGATCACTCCGACGCCGCCCAGTGCAGGGCCTTCCCGGCCACCCTCATCCGCGCGGGGCGGGACTGGTTCCGGGGGCTCGAGCCCCGCACAATTTCAACCTTCGACGAGCTGGCCGCCCAATTCCTCGGCCATTTCGTAGGGAACCGTCGACAGAAGCGCACGGTCGACTACCTCTTCACGGTTAAAAGCGGGGACAAGGAAACGTTCAAGGCCTACATTACCCGCTTCTACAACGCCCTCCTCGAGGTGCCCGAGCAACGAGACGAGACCGTCATAACGGCACTCAGATCTGGTTTGAGGCACAAAGAATGGTTGTGTTCCTTCACGCTGGCTCAACCTAAGACCATGGCCGAAGTCAAGGCGTGGACCGAGCATGAGGTCCAGCTGGAATCCGAAGTGAAAGCCAACCTTCCCCGGACGGATCGGCCCGACCAGAAGAAAAGGACACGGGAGGACAGGACGGAGCGTCAGCAGCCTTACCACCCGAAGTTCCAAGAGTATACACCCCTCAACGTCTCCCTCGCGGTGTTGCTAGAGGAGGCCCAGAGTGAGGGGTTCTTCAAGCTCCCCCCGGTCCCACGTCAGGCCGTTAAGCGAACCCGGGGCCCCCTACTGCGCTTTCCACCGGGTACTGGGCCATGCCACGGAAGACTGCAAACAATTGAGGGACTATGTCGAGGAGCTCATCCGGTCTAGGCACCTCGCCACCTACCTAAGGGACAAACAGCAGGCCGACCGCGAGCAAGAACAGCCTCCCCCTCCCATCGACCTGACCATCGGTCAGATCATGCTTGCTTCAGCAGACAGCCGACCCGGGGTTCAGGGAGCCCCATGCCCTATGCTAACCACGGGGGTCGACAGCCCTTCAGGGAGCTCGGCCCAAGCCGACCAAGTCATCCTTTAACCTGTACCTGTCCTTTTCCTTCCTTTTTTTTTTCTCTAAAAGCAATGTAAATTCTTCCTAGGATCTACCGTTGACTAAAAAAAAGATCAATGGAATATTGCGGAAAAGAAAACAAATCTTTGTTCATTCAAAGGGTATTATGGGCTCCTTAGCCATACATGCGGAAAAAAGGGGGAAGTTACAATAGCGGGGGCAAGGGGTGCAGCGAGCACTGCTCGTGGTACTCGGCGAATGTCACGACCCGAAAGTACGGAACGTGACTGGCACTTGGATTACGAGACGTCTAAAGGCGTACCGTAACCTAAGTCAGCCAAAGCCCAGAAATCTAACCCAAAATCAAAAGAGAGTGAAGGAAAACCTTAAATGAAAACGGTTTTTGAAATCAATTAAGTTGCATAGAATCCAAAAAAAAAACATCAAAAATTTCTGAAAATTTCGGCAGAGTCTCCCCTGTATTTTCTATCCCCAAAAATGGGTACAACAAGATAATAAACCTGTAATTATAAAAATGGCATCCCCAAGCGGGAGCTAGCTCTTCGCCCAAGGCGGATCACAACCACATGCAATATAATAGTAATATCAAGAAAAAGAGCATAAAAGAGATGCAAATACCAGAAAACACACGTCGGCTCAAGTGAGCTCGACCCAAAAGAAACCACAAATATACAAATCTCTCAGTCTCATCACTAGGTCGCATATACAATACAAGTGGTAGATGGAGAATACTAGATACAATGATAAAGCAAAAAGAAATAAAGTATACTCGCAACCCACCTATGGGCGATGTCGCGAGTCTGAGCAAAATGAGCTGATGATAAGATAGCCCGCCGCTACAAAGATGACGGGTCCGACCTGCAAGACACTGTGGCACAACGGGGGTGAGTTGCCAGCTCGTGAGTAAATATAATATCTAATAAGGCAATCGTAAGAATGCACGCAATGCGGAACAACATGTATGTCCATATGTGATGTAATAACTATAGTATGCATGCACATGTATGCAATATCTTTTCTAACTCTTTAAGTGTTTTAAATGTTAAAGTTACTGCATTATTAACTTTTAGAAAACGAATGTCTGCATAATAGCTAAATATCATCAAGAAATCCTCAGAAAACCCGTGTCAAGCATCGACACCAAATAGGAATCATATCTGTCTCAATGTCGGGCTCCGTCAGTCCGGATCGGCCCATATCATAAACCTCACGACAACGGTCGGTATCCTCCGGGTATCCGCCGCGCCAGACATCACCGGTAGGTAGTCTTCCCCTGCCAGGCTCATCGTCTACAACTCGATCTTCTTGCCCCGGGGTACCATACCGGGCCCACCATGTACCCGAGACGGTTCCTCCACTCCTCGAATCGGGTCTCGAAATCCAACAGAAAACATGAAAACTCATGGTGGACGACACATACATTACGAGAAAACCGCAACTTTGTTTTGAAAGTGATAAATATAAGGTTTTGTTAAATTCTTGCGGTTTTCCCCAAAAATCCAGAAATCGCAGCAAACTGAAATCCTCAAGAAATCATAATGTCCACATGTTATATATGATAAGTGTCTATGATATCAATGTATATGATGTGAGAGTTTGGCTAGAAATCTATGTAAATATGGTAGTAATGCGAGGTATATGCGTGCGATACAATCTCAAATATCATGCATGAATGCAATGGCGTTACTAAGCTAAACAGGTTTTTATAGTGCACGTGGCATGGCAAATACCAAAGGCGTGTGTGTCACATGAATAGTGCGCGTGCAATAGATGCCAATGGTAAGGTGTTCGTGTCCTACGAAATGATATCGCTTATGTATATATGAATGTCATATGAATGTCCATGCAATCTAGTATAGGGTTAGCTGTAAGGGTATGCAATGTACATAAATGGATAAGCTAGCTAACAATATAATTATTGCATAAAGTGGAGTAATCCGAACTAGGGAGGGGGGCGCCTCGCGCCATCCAGACGATTCCCCCATAGATGAATATATCTACTCACCAGAAATCCTCGCTAATCTGATCCGGCCACCGCTTTGCCTTTACGCGCCGTGTCCGAAGTTTTCCCGACCGATCCTAGAATTGCATAACACAATATAAGGTTACAGATTTCTGAGATGATGCAACTCACACTATGAAAAGATCGACGCTCTCGGATTAATCACAACGTGCACTCGGTACGCGGAAAATACACGAAAATCGCTAAAACCTTAACTAAAATCGCCGTATCGGGGAAATTGTCAAAACTAAAACCCGACTAAACAAAACTCCGCATTCACACACCCTAATAGTCGTATAAGATGTTAATTATATCGCCTAAATAACACAATTAGATCACCTCCTAAAATTTTAGTAAAACTAGTAAGCAAATAGCATAGCGATTCTATGTAAATGTCGCAATTTTATCGATCTAGCGAACGCACATCGCTCAATTAATCACTCTAACCAATTGGATAACCAAAGCCCTAACTTAAATCCATCAACCATGCTACAAACCCTAATTACAACATCAATTCCCTTTCTTGAATTTCCTAAACAAGAATTCATAAGCAAATTGCACACTAAAACTACTAAATCTAGCAACTTAAACAACAATTAACAACTAGATTAGGATTTATACCTCCCAAGTGTGAACCCTAGCTTGCTCAAGCCACCAAAGATGAATCCTTTCTTCAAGTTTTTGAACAAATTTGGGTTGAAGAGAGAAGGGATTAGGATTAGGCTTTGAATGGAGAAAGAAATTGTGGATTTTTATTGATTTTTAGCATGAAAATGAAGCTAGAATGAAGTGGGGAAGTGGGGAAAACTTCAGGTGAAGGGGTTGGCCAGAAGGTGGAGGTGAGAGTTTGGGAAATTTGGAGAAGATTCTAGGTCTAAAACACCCCCACATTATCATTTAATGCTTTCATGTCAACCTTTTTTCAAAAAAACCCATTTTTAAGCCATTTTTTTCATAATTTTTCCCACCAAAAATGTAAAAGTTTGCAAGACATGTTATAATTTTATTAACACCATATTTTAGCTTATAAAGACTCCTAATTAAGAAATTTACCTAATTAAATTTGTATTTATCCCTAATTAAATGTATTTAAAAAGGCTTAAAATAATAAAAAAAAATAATTAATTACGAATTTTTTTTTATTTAACCAGAAAATTATAAATGACATTTTAGTGACAAAATTATAGTAATATCTTATTTAAATTTTGTATAATTAGGTCTACCATGAAAAATATCACTTTTGACTTTTTACGGAAAAAGCCGAAAAATTAGCCGATTACCGAAAAACTGCCTAAACGATTTTCGAAGGGTTACAATCTTCCCCCCTTAAAGAAATTCGGTCCCCGAATTTAGAATTTAACTACGTGTACCTTCAAAAAGATGGGGATATCTCTTCCTCATCTCGACCTCGGTCTCCCAGGTGACCTCCTCGCTGTTCGGGCCACGCCAAAGAACCTTGACAGACGGTATGACCTTCGACCTCAATTTCTTCACCTGCCGATCCAAGATGACAACCGGCTGCTCGGTGAAAGAAAGATCACGCTCTAACTGGATCGTCTGGTGCTGAATCGCCTGGGAAGGATCATGAAGGTACTTGCGGAGCATCGAGACATGGAATACGGGGTGAACATCGGGGAAGCTGGGCGGAAGAGCTAACCGATAAGCGACTGGACCAACACGCTCTAGGATCTCGAAAGGACCAACATATCTAGGACTCAGTTTCCCTTTCCGCCCAAATCTCATCACACCCTTCATCGGAGAGACCTTCAGGAAAACATGATCGCCAGCAGCGAACTCGAGTCGGCGACGACGCCTGTCAGCATAAGATTTCTGCCTGCTCTGTGCCGCTCTCATCCTGTCCCGAATCAGCTGTATCTTCTCGGTCGTCTCCTGTACTATCTGAGGCCCCAAAATACAGCTCTCCCTGAGCTCTGTCCAACATACAGGCGATCGACATCTCCTCCCATATAAAGCCTCGAAAGGTGCCATCTGAATCGTCTCCTGGAAGCTATTATTGTAGGAAAACTCGATCAAAGGCAAATGACGATCCCAGCTACCACCGAAATCTAAAACACAAGCTCTGAGCATGTTCTCAAGAGTCTGAATCGTACGCTTCGACTGACCGTCAGTCTGAGGATGGAAGGCTGTGCTAAAACTCAATCGGGTGCCCAAAGCTTCCTGTAGTTTCTGCCACAATCGGCTGGTAAACTGGGTGCCACGGTCAGACACGATGCAAGTCGGAACACCATGCAGTCGCACTATCTCATCAATATAAACCTGGGCGTACTGAGAAAATCCAAAAGTGGTCTTCACTGGCAGAAAGTGAGCCGCTTTCGTCAGTCGATCCACAATCACCCAAATAGAGTCATACCCTCGACTGGTCCTAGGTAGACCCACAACGAAGTCCATGGAGACCTGCTCCCACTTCCACTCAGGGATGGGCAAAGGCTGTAACTCGCCGGCTGGCCTCTGGTGCTCAGCCTTGACTTGCTGACAAGTCAGGCATCTGGACACAAAGTCTGTAACATCCTTCTTCATCCCGTCCCACCAGTAAACCTTTCTCAAATCATGATACATCTTGGTGGAACCTGGGTGAACACTGTATACTGATCTATGTGCCTCCTCGAGAATATCACGCCTCAGTCCCTCTGAATCTGGCACACACAGTCGAGTCCCAAATCGGAGTATCCCCTGATCATCAATCACGAACTCAGAAACTCTGCCCTGCCGAATCTGCTCAATAATCTCTAATCTACGGGCATCGCCGGACTGTGCCTCGTGGATACGGTCAAGTAACTGTGGGCGTGCTCTGAAATGGGCCAGCTGTCCCCCTGAAGAAGTAAACTCGAACTGCACTCTGCTGTCACATAACACCTGCCAATCCGCCGTCGACTGCATCTGTACTGCGCTCAAACAAGATAGGCTACCTCCGGGCCTCCTACTCAAAGCATCTGCCACCACATTCGCCTTTCCCGGATGGTATAGAATCTCGCAGTCATAATCCTTCACCAACTCCATCCAACGACGCTGCCTTAGGTTCAAATCTCGCTGCTGGAAGATATATTTCAAACTTTTGTGGTCAGTGAATATCTGGCACGACTCACCGTATAGGTAATGTCTCCAGATCTTGAGTGCAAACACTACTGCAGCCATCTCTAAATCATGGGTGGGGTAGTTCTGCTCGTGTTTCCTCAGCTGCCGAGAAGCATACGCGATAACTCTGTCGTGCTGCATCAATACACATCCCAGCCCCACCCTAGAAGCATCACAATATACCACGAACCCGCCTGATCCTGAAGGCAATGCTAATACTGGAGCAGTAGTCAGACGAGTCTTCAACTGCTGGAAGCTATCCTCACATGCCTGGGTCCAATCAAAAGGAACCCCCTTCCGGGTCAACCCGGTCAACGGTGCAGCAATGCGGGAGAAATCCTGGACGAAACGTCGATAATAGCTGGCCAGACCTAGAAAACTGCGAACCTCTGTGACTGATACCGGTCTAGGCCAACGCTGAACTGCCTCGATCTTCTTCGGGTCCACGCAAATACCATCTCTCGTCACCACATGACCCAAGAAGTCGACACTGTCTAACCAGAATGCGCACTTGGAGAATTTGGCGAACAACTGATGCTCCCTCAAAGTCTGTAATGTGATACGTAAGTGCTGCTCATGCTCCTCCCGGCTCCGAGAATAAACCAAGATGTCGTCAATGAACACAATGATGAACTGATCGAGATACGGCCTGAATACACGGTTCATCAAATCCATAAATGCTGCCGGGGCATTGGTGAGCCCGAACGACATCACCAAGAACTCATAATGACCATATCGAGTACGGAAAGCTGTCTTCGGAATATCCTCCTTCCGAACCCGTAACTGGTGATAACCTGACCGTAAATCAACCTTCGAGAAGAACCCTGCACCCTGGAGCTGATCAAATAAGTCATCAATGCGGGGTAGGGGATACCTGTTCCGCACAGTAACCCGGTTCAGCTGACGATAATCAATGCATAAACGCATACTTCCGTCCTTCTTCTTAACAAACAAGACGGGAGCACCCCAAGGTGACACACTCGGTCGGATAAGCCCCTTGTCCAGCAAGTCCTGTAACTGATCCTTTAGCTCTCTCAGCTCCGCCGGGGCCATCCGATAAGGCGGTATAGAAATAGGCCCCGTGCCAAGGATCAAGTCAATACAGAACTCAATCTCGCGCTCTGGTGGCAGACCAGGCAGTTCGTCAGGAAATACATCAGGAAACTCTCTCACAACAGGGACCTGGTCCAACGGAACCTCTGTGGAGCTAGTATCACAAACATAGGCTAAGAATCCCTGACACCCTTTCCTTAAGAGCTGACCAGCGCGAAGAGAAGAAATCAAGCTGGGAAGGGTAGCGCTACGATCTCCCTGAATAATAAGAACCGGCTCACCAGGAAAACTGAATCTGACTGCCTTTTCACGGCAGTCCACAGATGCATAACAGGTGGCTAGCCAGTCCATACCAAGAAGAACGTCAAAGTCGAGCATATCGAGGAGAATCAAATCTACTGAAGAATCTCTCTCCCCGATACGAACGGAACAAGATCGGTACACAAAACGGGCAACAAAAGACTCGCCTACCGGGGTAATAACGACAAGCGGCTGATCTAACGGAGAAGACTCTCGGCCCAACCTCGGTGCAAAATACGTGGAAACATAGGAATGTGTGGAGCCTGGATCAAATAATACCCGTGCATCAAAAGAACATACTGGCAGAGTACCTGTCACGACGGCATTGGATGCCTGTGCATCCTGAGGAGTCAATGCGAACACTCGGGCCTGTCCACCACTAATAGCTGGCTGTCCTCTACCTCTACCTCGGCCTCCGCCTCTGCCTCTGTCGCCTCGTCCTCTCTGAACCGGACCGCCACGCCCACGGCCTCTAGAAGCATCTGGCTGGCGTGAAGCATCTTCAGGAGTAGGAAGTAAAGCTCTCTGAGAAGGTGGTGAGGGTGGTAAGGTCACATGCGGGACTGTCGCCGCGCCCGGACGCCCCATGGTACAGTCTCTGATACGGTGGTACTGACTCCCGCACCGAAAACATCCTGGAGACGACTGCTGGGTCTGTGGATATGAACCAAATAACTGACCTCGTCTCAATCCTCTACCTCCGCCATCTCCCGGAAAGAATCTATCACGACGTCTGCCTATCTGCCGCTGAGCTGGCGTATCAGTACGGATCCTCTTCGGCCCAGAAACGACCGGAGTCTCAGCAATACGCTCCTCCAATAGTAAGGCTGCATCCATCGCGGCTGCGTATGTGTCAAAATGCTGGGTGCCGATGGCAAGGAATAGCTGTGTATCAAGCCCTCGCACGAACCTCTTTATCCTCTTCTCTTCTGTGTCGACTAGGTACGGTGCATATCGAGACAACTGGGTAAACTGTATATCATACTCCAACACTGTCATCCCCGGAGTCTTGCGCAAAGACTCAAAACTACGGGCTCGAGCATCTCGGACACTCTCCGGAAGAAAACGGGCAAGAAATGCAGCGGTAAACTCATCCCAGGTCATAGAAGGCAGACCTGCAGCTCGTCCTCTCTCTACTGAGTCGTACCATGTCTGGGCAAGACCCTCCAGACGAAAACTCGCAAACTCCACCAATCTATCCTCAGAACACCTCAACGAACGGCCAATCCGTGCCATCCTATCGAGAAATGTCTGTGGGTCCTCTGTCGCATCTGTGCCGGTAAAAGCTGGAGGTCTCAATCTCATGAACTCCTGTAGTGAAACAGGAATAGTCTAAATTGTAGTAGCAGGAGTGACCATCTGTGCAGCAGGTACGATCGTGGTCTGTGCGGTGGAAGGAACGTCCTCGGATCTCTGTGCCCGGCTGGACTCAACTAAAGATCCCATCATCTGCCGCAACTCTTGCATGCCGGCCTCTAATCTGGCAATACGGTCAGGATAAGGCGGATCAGTAGGACCCTGAGGGGTAGGTGTATCCTCCCGCTCGATCCTTGCCTCAGACGAGCCCGCTCGAATCTCATCCCTAGCGGCAGCCCGCTGAGCTCTCGTAGTCTTCGGCGGCATCGAAGCTAGAATAAGAAAAAGGACTGATAAGATCATTGCAATTGAATCAAGGAATATAAGGAATCAAGAAAGGAAATACAAGCAATTATGTCCTAAGGTTACTTAGGCGGAGTACCGTATCGTAAGTATGCCGCGGATCATACCCACGCTACACCACTCTGCTTAAGTCACCTACTCCATCTACCAAGGTCGTCCTACACTCAGAAAGGTAAAACCTAAGCTCTGATACCAACTTTGTCACGACCCGAAAGTACGGAACGTGACTGGCACTTGGATTACGAGACGTCTAAAGGCGTACCGTAACCTAAGTCAGCCAAAGCCCAGAAATCTAACCCAAAATCAAAAGAGAGTGAAGGAAAACCTTAAATGAAAACGGTTTTTGAAATCAATTAAGTTGCATAGAATCCAAAAAAAAAACATCAAAAATTTCTGAAAATTTCGGCAGAGTCTCCCCTGTATTTTCTATCCCCAAAAATGGGTACAACAAGATAATAAACCTGTAATTATAAAAATGGCATCCCCAAGCGGGAGCTAGCTCTTCGCCCAAGGCGGATCACAACCATATGCAATATAATAGTAATATCAAGAAAAAGAGCATAAAAGAGATGCAAATACCAGAAAACACACGTCGCCTCAAGTGAGCTCGACCCAAAAGAAACCACAAATATACAAATCTCTCAGTCTCATCACTAGGTCGCATATACAATACAAGTGGTAGATGGAGAATACTAGATACAATGATAAAGCAAAAAGAAATAAAGTATACTCGCAACCCACCTACGGGCGATGTCGCGAGTCTGAGCAAAATGAGCTGATGATAAGATAGCCCGCCGCTACAAAGATGACGGGTCCGACCTGCAAGACACTGTGGCACAACGGGGGTGAGTTGCCAGCTCGTGAGTAAATATAACATCTAATAAGGCAATCGTAAGAATGCACGCAATGCGGAACAACATGTATGTCCATATGTGATGTAATAACTCTAGTATGCATACACATGTATGCAATATCTTTTCTAACTCTTTAAGTGTTTTAAATGTTAAAGTTACTGCATTCTTAACTTTTAGAAAACGAATGTCTGCATAATAGCTAAATATCATCAAGAAATCCTCAGAAAACCCGTGTCAAGCATCGACACCAAATAGGAATCATATCTGTCTCAATGTCGGGCTCCGTCAGTCCGGATCGGCCCATATCATAAACCTCACGACAACGGTCGGTATCCTCCGGGTATCCGCCGCGCCAGACATCACCGGTAGGTAGTCTTCCCCTGCCAGGCTCATCGTCTACAACTCGATCTTCTTGCCCCGGGGTACCATACCGGGCCCACCATGTACCCGAGACAGTTCCTCCACTCCTCGAATCGGGTCTCGAAATCCAACAGAAAACATGAAAACTCATGGTGGATGACACATACATTACGAGAAAACCGCAACTTTGTTTTGAAAGTGATAAATATAAGGTTTTGTTAAATTCTTGCGGTTTTCCCCAAAAATCCAGAAATCGCAGCAAACTGAAATCCTCAAGAAATCATAATGTCCACATGTTATATATGATAAGTGTCTATGATATCAATGTATATGATGTGAGAGTTTGGCTAGAAATCTATGTAAATATGGTAGTAATGCGAGGTATATGCGTGCGATACAATCTTAAATATCATGCATGAATGCAATGGCGTTACTAAGCTAAACAGGTTTTTATAGTGCACGTGGCATGGCAAATACCAAAGGCGTGTGTGTCACATGAATAGTGCGCGTGCAATAGATGCCAATGGTAAGGTGTTCGTGTCCTACGAAATGATATCGCTTATGTATATATGAATGTCATATGAATGTCCATGCAATCTAGTATAGGGTTAGCTGTAAGGGTATGCAATGTACATAAATGGATAAGCTAGCTAACAATATAATTATTGCATAAAGTGGAGTAATCCGAACTAGGGAGGGGGGCGCCTCGCGCCATCCAGACGATTCCCCCATAGATGAATATATCTACTCACCAGAAATCCTCGCTAATCTGATCCGGCCACCGCTTTGCCTTTACGCGCCGTGTCCGAAGTTTCCCCGACCGATCCTAGAATTGCATAACACAATATAAGGTTACAGATTTCTGAGATGATGCAACTCACACTATGAAAAGATCGACGCTCTCGGATTAATCACAACGTGCACTCGGTACGCGGAAAATACACGAAAATCGCTAAAACCTTAACTAAAATCGCCGTATCGGGGAAATTGTCAAAACTAAAACCCGACTAAACAAAACTACGCATTCACACACCCTAATAGTCGTATAAGATGTTAATTATATCACCTAAATAACACAATTAGATCACCTCCTAAAATTTTAGTAAAACTAGTAAGCAAATAGCATAGCGATTCTATGTAAATGTCGCAATTTTATCGATCTAGCGAACGCACATCGCTCAATTAATCACTCTAACCAATTGGATAACCAAAGCCCTAACTTAAATCCATCAACCATGCTACAAACCCTAATTACAACATCAATTCCCTTTCTTGAATTTCCTAAACAAGAATTCATAAGCAAATTGCACACTAAAACTACTAAATCTAGCAACTTAAACAACAATTAAGAACTAGATTAGGATTTATACCTCCCAAGTGTGAACCCTAGCTTGCTCAAGCCACCAAAGATGAATCCTTTCTTCAAGTTTTTGAACAAATTTGGGTTGAAGAGAGAAGGGATTAGGATTAGGCTTTGAATGGAGAAAGAAATTGTGGATTTTTATTGATTTTTAGCATGAAAATGAAGCTAGAATGAAGTGGGGAAGTGGGGAAAACTGCAGGTGAAGGGGTCGGCCAGCAGGTGGAGGTGAGAGTTTGGGAAATTTGGAGAAGATTCTAGGTCTAAAACACCCCCACATTATCATTTAATGCTTTCATGTCAACCTTTTTTCAAAAAAACCCATTTTTAAGCCATTTTTTTCATAATTTTTCCCACCAAAAATGTAAAAGTTTGCAAGACATGTTATAATTTTATTAACACCATATTTTAGCTTATAAAGACTCCTAATTAAGAAATTTACCTAATTAAATTTGTATTTATCCCTAATTAAATGTATTTAAAAAGGCTTAAAATAATTAAAAAAATAATTAATTACGAAATTTTTTTTATTTAACCAGAAAATTATAAATGACATTTTAGTGACAAAATTATAGTAATATCTTATTTAAATTTTGTATAATTAGGTCTACCATGAAAAATATCACTTTTGACTTTTTACGGAAAAAGCCGAAAAATTAGCCGATTACCGAAAAACTGCCTAAACGATTTTCGAAGGGTTACAGCGAAGATCTCCGCCAACCGGAGCCGCGTGAGTTCCAGCCTCTGTTCCCGGTTCCCCCCGCGGGCGTCGACCCCGAGCCTCAGCTCGTAGCATTCTCGGACGAGCGCCTCCGAGCGCGCCAGCCGGTTTGCGGAGATCAGGCCGAAGCGCCTTAAGGACCGCAGCTTGCCCACGGCCTCGTCGAAGAGCTACTCCGACAGGGGGTTGTAAAGCCCCGGCGATGCCCTCCAGATGGAGTACATCAGTAGCTACAGCAAGGAGGAGCGCCTAGGGAGCAGCCGACCGAAGTGCTCCTCAATGAGAGCAACCACCAACTGCACCGTGTCTTCGGTGCGGTCGCGGTCATAGAGGTACACATCTACAGAACTGATGATTTCGGGGATAGTGAATGGGAAATCCTCCATTTTCGATGGCCTATCTGCGAAGGGGGAAGAACCAGTGCCCTTTATATAGACCGTTGTGCAGCCCAACGGCCGCCACGTGGCGTCCATCGACCGTTACTCGGTGGAAACGAAACGACGCGTCCCTATCACTTCGCCTCCCCCGGCATTCAATGCACTAGATGCACGCGCCGTTGCCCGGACCGTTCCCATTCCATGCACTTACAGCCGAACGACCAGGCTGCGCCTCGTCAAAGATTCAACGCAGCAGCCGCCCCGCTCAACCATCCCCGGCCGGCAGCTCCCTGATTTATCTCAAAAACTATCTATTACTGCAATCAAGAACGGCGTCGCTTTGCAGCTAGCCGGTGAGTACGGGTCGGTCCACAGGGATGTTGTGAATTTCCTAATCGCTCGAGTTAATTCCAAACGGTGTGAATGGATTAATTAAATCTAAAAACTAAATTAATCTAGGGCAATTGAATTAAAGATCTAACTAGGGCAAGGAATTAAATTTAATCTAGGGCAGAGAATGAAAAATTACTTAGGGCAAGAATTGAAATTACCTACTTACTTTACAGATGGCTCTCTCCAAACATCAACACAAGACTTGTCAGATCTGAATTTCTGAAATGAAAAGAGGCATCGATGCTCTCCAAAAGAAATCTAAATTTTATTGATAAAAAGAGGCATAGGGAGGCATAAGAAAAATACAATGATTTGGGTTCTATTTATAGGAGATAGAAACCCTAAGTTTACAATTGATTCGCATGTCTTCAATT
Organism: Agapanthus africanus; assembly: GCA_030015575.1. Lineage (NCBI taxonomy): Eukaryota > Viridiplantae > Streptophyta > Magnoliopsida > Asparagales > Amaryllidaceae > Agapanthus > Agapanthus africanus. Next base: position 363,870,892 of record JASDDO010000031.1, read on the forward strand.
ACAAAAATAGCCCTTAGGTTGACTAGTCAGCGCCGCACCACGAAATGGTAAAAAATCTTTTCTCTCCGGGCTTTTTCTGGCCGCGGAACCGCGGCATTGGTAGGTTTGGGCCGCGGTTCCGCGGCCCATTAGTCAACTTGGAGTCTCAAATTTTGTGGCTTGATCTGGTTCTTTTAAGGCTTCTTGTTACTTGGTTCTTTTCTCCATTTGGTTTCTATATATTCTCCAGATCTCCAGTGAACAATTACAGTAGACTTTTAACCGTTTGCTTTGTAATCTTGGACCTTGTGTTGCCTTGTTCTGATCTTTTGTGTAGGCTTGATTAAGATCCTTCTATTTGTTGGTCAAAGTCCTTTTTTGTGTCGTCTTTTGTTTTTTTCACTGTTTTCGCTCCAAGAACCTGTAACCTGTAATATGTAGCAGACATGCGTCAAAAGCACCTGTTTATTTATAAAACGAATAAGAATGGGGAATATAATAATACAATATTATGGTGTGAACAAATACCCCCAAACTTATCCTTTGCTCGTCCTCGAGCAAACTTATTTTTTTATTCTCTACCAAAAACCTAACCGCACTTTCGCAGGGAAACGCGATTGCACTGAGCACGTGCAACAAGCCGTTAAACCTCTAGGTGTCCCTAGTAGGAGGAGTGTTGTCTCCTGAGGGTTTTCAGCGGATACTACCCACAAAATCCTATCAATTTGGATTTTTCGACTTTAATTCTCCAATTAGGATTTCTAACAAGGAACTCTATTATCTTCGACCCGAAAATTATCCACCCATATTCTTCACAATTCCTCATCATCTAACTTAAGATTATATATGTTCTATAGACTTACTTAGCTTTCGGCATCTCTTAAGTTTTCCTTCTAGGGTTCTATCTCCACCTAGGAATTTCTATCAACTCTACTAAAGATACAAGTTCTATTCTTCACTCCTTTCTCTCATCTAAACTCCAATCACATATCCCTACGTGTGTGTATAAATCACCCCTATACTTGGAAATTCAAATCAAGCAATCATACCCTTGTCCGTTGTCCAAAGTACTTATTAGTAGGTGAATTTTTAATTGAATTTTGCTTACACATCCTTCATGCGACAATTAATACTTCTTGAGGTACCAACAACCGATTACAAGATATGTTTGCACTTTAAAGCGTAATTCCTAGTCTTGCAACACCCAAGGCTTTTAGCAGTGACTCCCAAACCAGTTGGTCTAAGGTACTAGGTGATGAAGCACTCTCGCTAAATATTTTTCTATTTTTACAGCCTTAAGTAATCACAAAAACCAGTGTTCATTTTTTTTCTTTTCTTTTCTTCGTACTAAGGACTTCAGACAAGAGCATTTCAAGGTCTCTTCTACTATTCCAAGTTTCAAGGTGCGTGATTGTGCAAATTGTAGGGTATACATTTTCAGAATCTAGACTTAAGCTAGGAATTATTTTTCAAACTCATACTCTAATAAAAATATCAATACTTTTCCTTTGTTTTGACTTAGCCCAAGAAGTGAACTCAAAATTTGCCCATTTCTAAATAAACTACAAAGACATACACTTTCTACCGTTAAACTCTAAAGAAGGTTAGGGTTTTTAATTTACTAAGTCTAAGATCTAGTTGTTCCTAGCTAGTTAACCTATTTGTCAAACTCAAGTTAAATAAGACCAAAATTGAATACATTAATTTTTATAATTTTTCAATTTTTATGGGTTTTCAAATAAATATGCAAATGCAAAAATATGTACATATGAATGCGAAGGAAGAAGACTTACCGAGCATACCCCCAAACTTGAACTTGACAGTGTCCTCACTGTCATGCTACACCAAGAGGGTCAAAATGCCGGCACCCCCCTGTTTATTTATTTATAAATTTTTTAATGTTTTGAATTTTTTTTAAATTTTTTTATAGAGAAAGAAAACAAAAAATATATATACATATATACAAAGGTTCCCTCCAAACTTAAGCTTGGCCTTACACAAGCCAAAGGTTAATACCAACCATTCAAAAATCTTATCGTGGTAATGGTCGAGTTGGTGAAAGAATGGAGTAGAAAGAAAAGAAATGAGAAACACACGAGACCGTGTGGGAAGAAGGGTGGAATATGGTCTCGGTGGAGGAGAAGAATAGCGGAAAAGAGAAAGAAGGGTAGCACGATCTTGATGGTGTAATTCGAGTGAATAAATTAGCGCAATATGTGATGACCGATGTGTTAAAAGCGATTGCGCTAACCTATCAACCCGTCGAGAAATGAGGTCAAATCTCTCAAGATTCGCAAGAAAGCATGGGTACGCCGAACTTGGTATAGGAGATGAGAGCATAACGGTCACTTGCACGGTCGGAACAATGGAAGGTAAGGAAGGGAGTGAATTAGGGATAGTCTCATTCTCACCGTAGTAAACTGTCTCGAATTGGAAAGATTCCATTAATGGTTCGAAACAACTGTAAGCAACCGAGTCTGATGGTTCGACTAACTCATCTGAAAATGTAAAGGACTCAAACTCGGGCGGTGAGTCATCAACATCGTCTGAAAAAGTGAAACACTCGTACGTGTTATCGTCTGTGAGAACTGTGTTAGATTCAAAGAGAAATTTTTCAAACTCACAGTCTTCAAGCGTGATATTAGGCGTGGTCGGAACAATGGAAAGGAGGGAGGGTGATTTAGGTAATGGTTCAAGAGGATGAATTGGAAAATCCGACACATCAAACAAAAATAGTTCAACCTCAATTTTATCCTCAAAACTCTCCTCAATACTATCCTCATAATTCTCCTTAATATTTATCTCATCCATGCCATTATCATCAAAATCAAGACACATATGAAGTTTGGGAGAAACATCTAATGACTCGGGATGATGAATTGGACATAAAAGTTCAATCAAATCGACAGGTTCATCATCCAAAATATTCCCGGCGTCTATATCCTCAATCAAGTGAAAATCAATATTTTCTGACACCTCATCAAAAGCATGGATATTTATCGATTTAGGTTCTAGAGTGGAGGTGTAAAGATCAAACTGATTAGGTGCGGTTTCACTCGAAAGGGGTTCCTCACAATTTGGCAAATCAAGCACTACAAAGTCGCACAACTCATCATTTTGGACACATGTTTGAAAATTGGAGTTGTTGGATTCAATTGGGTATGTGTAGGTTTGATTTGGAAATCCTCTCACATTCTCACTCTGTCCAACCGCCTCCTTATACATTGAAAAATTTGAAGCTAGTTGAAAGCTAGCTGCCGGTTCAGCAGGTTGTCTAAGGGCGGTAATGGATGCTTCCACATTCCTAACCATTTTGTTTGTTGCTAAGATATAAGCCTCCAATGACTCTTCCAAACTAGACTTGGGTGGTAAGGGGGTTTCGGTAAAAGATTCGAAATTGTGTGGATATGTGAAACTCCCAAAAGGCTGTATAGAAACAGTGTCTAGTGACGGTGGGAAAGTCGGGTAGGACTGGTAGGAAGTGGATGGCTGGACAGGAGTAGGATCAACCTGTGGATAGAAAGGTGAATGAACTTGTTGATCCCTATAACTAGATGTGTGGAGAGGAGTGAAAGATCGCCTGCGAGATTGAGCGATATGCTCAGCAATGGACATCGGTTTAGGAATCACAGCAGGACTTGAAAAAGTGGTATCAACATATGAAGGTGGTAAAAGTTGACATGGTTGACACAAAGTGGGTTGCAAAGTCAAACTGTTACTCCTAGACGTTTCTATTTGATCTTTCAATGAAATTTTCGGCACGGAGGGATCTTCCTTAAATCGACCGAAGCAATTGACGTACGACGCAAAGTTAGGTTCGGGATACCAAAGTTCGGCAAGAGATTTATGATTTGGGGTACCCATGTTAGAAGAAAGGGGAAAAAAAAGAAGGTTGGTGGTGCAAGTGGGGTGCAAGGATTTCTTAGCGACAAAATTTTGCAAGTTTTTATAAAAGAATTTTCCTTTTTCCTTTTTTTTAGTTGGAACTGTTTGTAAAAAGATTTTTGATAAAGGGCTAAGACACACTTTCGATAAAGCAAAAATGCACAATCAGGCTTAACTCTAGGGTCACCTAGGTCAGCTAGACAGCTCCTAACTGTTCCAAAGGGCTAGAAATAGGACCTCAAACCGCCTCTTCACCGCCAATTGCGGCCAGGTAAGTGGGAGGCTCCCCGCTACAAGTAGCGGTCCTAATTAAGTAACCACTTGCCTTGACACACTTACCTAGACACCGCAAAGTCAGGTTAAGATAAACGGCTGATGCCTATAACTAGTCCTCTGTCCTATTGAGCGCGACGTCCTTAGGGCTGAGTCTAGTATTTTTTTAATTAAATATGGTCAATGCAAATGCCTTATGTGATTTCTAGGGTCCTGGGAAGGGTGATGAAATCCCCACCCAATCTGAATTGGTCAAAAGCCCCTTAAAGTCAGTTTAAAGATATGCAAAACAGAAAAATCACTTGCAATCAAAGATTTTTATTTTATGCGGCGCAAAGAATCCTGCACAAGATTTTTTATTTGGAAGGGAAGATTTTTAAAGCGCACAGAATCCTGCAGGAATTTTTCTGAAGATATATTGAAATTTGCAGAGGAGAAACATCAGAGGAGCTTACAGAAAATTTTTCACAAGATGTCGTCACCTCCCCACCGCGTTTCCACGGCCCAAGCGCCTTCCAGCAGCGTTTTCGCGGTCAACTAGTCGGCACGGTTCCCGAGAAAAAATCTGTATTGATGACGTCACTGAACCGCCGCCTTTCCGCGGTATGAAGTAGGGATATGCCGCGTTTTCGCGGTCTGATGACGTGTTCAGATCCCGAGAATTTTTCTTTCCCTCTGTTTTGATTTTCCACTATTTTCCAGATCTTTATTTTTCTGTTTTTCTTTCTGTAGATTTTCAGATCCGAATTTGTATGCAAATCCTGCAAAATTCAAACAACAAAGTACCCTTTCCAAAAATAACAAATGATATATTTTTTTATATTTTTATGATTTTTCAGAATTTTATGATTTTTTTTTAATTAAGATTAACCCGAAATTGCAAAAAGGAAAGTTTACGCCATCCCCCGCAACGACGCCATTTGATTTATCTCAAAAACTATCTATTACCGCAATCAAGAACGACGTCGCTTTGCAGCTAGCCGATGAGTACGGGTCGGTCTACAGGGATGTTGTGAATTTCCTAATCGCTCTTACGAGTTAATTCCAAACGGTGTGAATGGATTAATTAAATCTAAAAACAAAATTAATCTAGGGCAATTGAATTAAAGATCTAACTATTTAACTAGGGCAAGGAATTAAATTTAATCTAGGGCAGAGAATGAAAAATTACCTAAGGTAAGAATTGAAATTACCTACTTACTTTACAGATGGCTCTCTCCAAACATCAACACAAGACTTGTCAGATCTGAATTTCTGAAATGAAAAGAGGCATCGATGCTCTCCAAAAGAAATCTAAATTTTATTGATAAAAAGAGGCATAGGGAGGCATAAGAAAAATACAATGAATTGGGTTCTATTTATAGGAGATAGAAACCCTAGGTTTATAATTGATTCGCATGTCTTCAATTACAAAAATAGCCCTTAGGTTGACTAGTCAGCGCCGCACCACGAAATGGTAAAAAATCTTTTCTCTCCGGGCTTTTTCTAGCCGTGGAACCGCGGCATTGGTAGGCTTGGGCCGCGGTTCCGCGGCCCATTAGTCAACTTGGAGTCTCAAATTTTGTGGCTTGATCTGGTTCTTTTAGGGCTTCTTGTTTACTTGGTTCTTTTCTCCATTTGGCTTCTATATATTCTCCAGATCTCCAGTGAACAATTACAGTAGACTTTTAACCGTTTGCTTTGTAATCTTGGACCTTGCGTTGCCTTGTTCTGATCTTTTGTGTAGGCTTGATTAAGATTCTTCTATTTGTTGGTCAAAGTCCTTTTTTTGTGTCTTTTTTTGTCTTTTTCACTGTTTTCGCTCCAAGAACCTGTAACCTGTAATATGTAGCAGACATGCATCAAAAGCACCTGTTTATTTATAAAACGAATAAGAATGGGGAATATAATAATACAATATTATGGTATGAACACTCCCCTGCCACAACGCCGAGGATCCAAAAAGCCCTCCCAGAGGCAGTCGAAGCTAGAGGTTCCCTCGCTCGGCTATCCCTCGCGGGCAGCTTCCCTGCCGCAACGCCGGGGATCAAAAAGCCCTCCCAGAGGCAGTCGAGGCCTGAGGTTCCCTCACTCGGCTATCCCCCGCGGGCAGCTACCCAGCCACAACGCCGGGGATTAGAAAAGCCCTCCCAGAGGCAGTCGAGGCCAGATGTTCCCTCGCTCGGCTATCCCCCGCGGGCAGCTTCCCTGCCACAACGCCGGGGATTAGAAAAAGCCCTCCCAGAGGCAGTCGAGGCCAGAGGTTCCCTCGCTCGGCTATCCCCCGCGGGCAGCTTCCCTGCCACAACGCCGGGGATCAGAAAAAGCCCTCCCAGAGGCAGTCGAGGCCAGAGGTTCCCTCCCTCAGCTATCTTTCAGGCCAAGAGGCACCGGGCAGTAACCCTGCCCGGCCAAGGGTCCTTAGTGGGCTTCCTACAGCCTTATAGCTTTCCTCGCGCCAAGGGCCAAAGTCCTCCCAGAGGCAGTCGGGTCCTTGCCCGGCTATCCCCGGCCGGTAGCTTCGTACCACAACCGACAGGGATCAAAGTCCTCGCCAAGAGGCACTGGGCAGTAACCCTGCTCGGTCCCCATCCTGAAGGATCAAAAAGCCCTCCCAGAGGCAGTCGAGGCCCGAGGTTCCCTCGCTCGGCTATCCCCGGTGGGCAGCTTCCCTGCCACAACGCCGGGGATCATAAAAAGCCCTCATACAGAGGAACCAGAGAAGCTACCCTGCTCGGTCAAACACCGGCTCCTACCCTCTACGCTGTCACGACCCGAAAGTACGGAACATGACCGGCACTTAGACTACGAACGTCTCAAGGCGTACGTATGCTAAGTAAGCCGAAACCCAGAAATCCAAACCAAGAGAAGTAGTAGAGAATAGGAAGAACCATATCAAATCAACCTGTATGCAACATAATATACAACGCCTAAAGGCGAGGATCACAACAGAAATGAACTCAACCAGCAAGAACCCATGGAAATATAACACGCGACTCTAAGGTCGAAAGAATAACCCACCTACTAATAAGTACATGTTTGGTTGATGGAAATTCTAGACATTACAGATCACAGATGAATACATTGGATATACTAGGAATCCGCAATGCGTTCGAGCCTGCAACGCAAAGCGGATTACACGGTCGTGGTGAATAGCCAATACCCCACCCAAGACCCCTACGGGTGCGGCAAACTACCCGCCAAGCACCCGAAGCGAAGCAACCTCCCTCACCACCGTGAGTAGGCCACTCGGCACTTCGAGATACCCTGTAGTTTGTGCACCCCCTCCGTGGGTCTATCCTAGGAGCAAAAACAGTAAAAAGAATTATACAATGACGGCTACAACCCCGACCCGGTTGTGCGGCCATACAAAGAATATTATTACATCAATTTACATGTTACAAATGAATGAAAGAAAAACAACGCTCATCTCACATCCACCCCGGCCATTCACCCGCGACAATCCAATCCATTCATATCCACAAACCAATAACAATCACAGATCATGTATAACCCCGACTAATCGTCTTATAGCGATTAGCCGACGTTCAATACATGCAAGCATTACAGATATAACCGATGTAGTTAAAGTGTAGTGAAGTTCCGAAAAAATACGGATTTATAGGCCCCCAAAAGTAAATTTTAGTTCTGGAAAATCTGGGCACATATAATATATCCTAAAAATCCCAAAACCAACAACAACACACACTGCACGAAAAACGATGCAGAGAAGACTACAAACCGCGGCGCTTCCGCGGCACGAGCCTACCTCGTGCGGCGGAAGGGCGGCGGTTTGAACGAATCTCTGTGTCGTTTTTCATGGGTGTTCATAAAAAACCCTGAGCCGAATTTACAAATATAAAGTTTTCCATTTTGAGCAGAAAAAATTTCAACAGAAACTAGGGTTTTTCAAAAGTTCGGTTTTTGGATTTTCGGTTTCGAAACTTCGTTATACTTCACTACCTAGCTAGTTTGAGTTTAGTTAGGCTCTGATACCACTGTAAGTTCACGTTGCCCACCCCGGTACTTGCGGGGAGGCGGAAAACATAATAAAAATTGGATTTTTAATGACTTAGGCAACATGGACCTTGCTTGGGAGGATCTTTGCTAAACAAAACTAGCTAAAGTAAACTAACAACTAACAAAGTTGTAGAAAGGTTATACCTTGAGCTCGAACTCCTTCTCGCCTTGCTCGTCGGAATGGTTGAAAGGCCTCACCTTGCTTGTCTTCTTCCGTCAAAGAAGGATCCACCCGAAAGCCTCGACCTTTAGCTTCAACTCCAAGCTAGGAGTAACTAGAGTGCAAGAAATGCTAAGACTTGAACCCTAGAAGTGAGTAGAGAAGATCAAGTGAAGGTTTTTCTCAAGCTTTTATGTTTCTCAACACATGAGAGGGAGAGAGCTTGAGGGAGAGGATGAGCAAGAGAGAGAAAGGATATGATAGAATGAATTATTAGTGAGCCATTCTCACTAATATGTGTGTGTTATTTTAATTAATTAATTAGCAAGAAAATTGTCATGGTTTAATCAAGAGGTGACCATTATCATTTCACTTTTAATGCAAATTGCAAGGATCAAAGAGCATCTTCCAAATGAAATGATCATGGTCAAATTGTCAACATGGTCAACAAGTCAATGAAGTCAAAATGTCAACAACAACAACCATGCACAATAATTAAGCTAATTATTAATTAACAATAATACACACAAAAACAATAGGGTTAATAAAATGACAATAGTCATTAACCCTAAACAAGGTCCTCTCCCTCAATCTCAAGCAACTGTGCATACGCACCCGCATTCGTGATCCGAGGAACACGAATACAATGAGAAAAACCAATCTCAAATCATATACTAGGATCCGGCTTAAACCAAAGCCCGCTAGTATAAACTGTCCGGACAGCAAACGTGCACAAGTGCGCGGATGCGAACGAACCCTGTCGCAAAACCATGCGACCTCTAATCGTTTTGCCTAAAGGCGAATAGCTCTCTGTGTGGGACTCTAAAGACTCGACACTACGCTGGCAGTGGGTTTAACCACAGACCGCAAGCGGCACTAGCTGTACGTAACGGTCCCCAGGTAGATGTCGATAAGAAGACTGACGAGGTGAACCCCATCTGCACTCCTACTGAGCCTGTATGTGACAGTCTCCGTACAGTCCGGTCTGTTTGTCTGATACATCGCATGGCGGGCCTAGGGGGGCGGTGAACGTCAGTCCCCTAATAGCGGTACAAGTCGTGTCGGAGTGAAGCCCAGAACACCCTGAGATAACACTGGAAACCTACCAGTATATCTCGCTTGCCCTGGCCAGGGACTACTCGTGTAATGGCTCTCCTGGACACAGCGCGATGTCAACCCCCAATACCGGGAGAGACGAATCCTGTCTAACCGTCACTGCCTCCAAGTGCTTCGGGACTGCACCCAAAAACTACCTGTTTGCACGACTCCTCTGAGCCGTGGTAGGGTAGTAATCAAAGTGCAGTGGGAACACACTCGAGGCGAAGTGACAGTGTCAAGTCAGCGGACTAAGCTGTACTCATGTCACCTGGGAACTGATAACTGACGATAGGTATATTACCAACCAACAGTTCCCGACGAGTCCTGTCCAGTGTACTCGTAACCTAACGAGAACCCGCATACTATCCCAAGTACGACGTACAAACGGCTGTGGGACAGACCGTCTCCCACACTGGGATGAGAAGCGCATACGCTAGTCTACTCCGGAGTATCGATGCCCTGTCTCGATAGTCCAACGACCAGGGACCTGTATAAGGATGTGCTTATAGATTACCCAGCTCCCACGAGTGCAAGCGCCATCACAACGCTGGTAATCAAGCAAAGATCCTAAGGGCTCTACTAATATGTATACCTGCAATATGCTAAAAGAAACACATGCACATATTAAAGCAGAGACAAACCAAGTAGCATACTACCATTTCGAGCAAGATTGTATATACAACTGTGAATATCCCAAGCTTCCATTAAGTAATATACAAACTAGTATGATACAGTAATGGCCTCTAGGGCATATACACTAACAATCATAACTAATTCCAACAACATATAATAATTGTAAGTGTGTATACGCATCCGTATACATCACCACGGACTGCGGGGGTGCTATACGCCATCCACCCGACTTCTCCCCGTAGATATAAATCTACTCACATTTCTTTAAGCGTGCCGGTGCCGATGTCTTCATTTGCATCTCCAACGCCTCGACGCCACGTGGGGTACCTACAAGGATATCACACGCTAAAACACATGAAAACCATATCGGAAACCAAAATGGTGTACAATACGCCTATAGGTAAAAACCTATGACCTTATGTGCAAACACTGTCAAAATCCACTGTCGTTGACGTCCAAACGCCACCCGACAGAAACGAATCACCAAATACCAAATCTATAAACATCATGAAAAACATGGCAGCAACCCAGAAAAGTGGTCCCAGATTTCTGTTCAGGTCAAAACAAGGAAATTAAACAATTCTGGGGTGATGTACAGGGTATATATGAGCTACTGTAAAAGACCAGACCCCTTAGCCAACAAAGTGGCCGATCCCCCTCACTACCAAAACCGGCCTGGCCGGCCCAGGGGTGTCCAAAGGTGTTCGTCTGCCTAGGGTGGTCTCCTGGTATCCTAAATAGGCTCCTGGTATTGTTTATTTTCCCCGTAATGACCCCGGATCACTCCAGATTCACCTGCACGCCATATATCTTCGCAAACCGACATGAAACTGTTCTGTTTTGGGTTCCATGTTTGAAATGTGTCGAATCTGGGTTAGATCTATGCTTAACTGATCTCAACAGCACCTAATAAGGTTATACCGACAATCAAAACCATCCCTCGGTCAAATCTCACTCAATTTATCTAAAATTAGCACCAACTCACATAATGACACGAGATTTCAGTTAACTACCCATAACTTGGCAAAATAAGTGTTGGGTTGCAAGATTATACTCACGAGTGGCCTAGGACATAGGAGAAGGGAAGGAGGAGGAATTGGGGTGTTGTGCTGCTGTTGGAGCTGCTCCTAGTGGCTGATGCTTCTTTCTTTTGTTCCAGGACTGCTGCTGGAATTGTTGTGGCTGTTGTATTGGTGTTGTGTTATTGTGGTTTTGGTGTTGTGGGAATGGTTGTGGTGGTGTGGTAGTGTTGTTTGACTGAAGTTACTGCGGTTGCTGCAGAAGCTGATGCACAAGGGGCTGAAATGTTGATGTTGGCTGATGCTTTGGTGGCTGAAGTGTGCTGATGATGATATGATATGGGCTGATGTGTTGATAGGGGTGCATATGTATGGGGCTATGGTGCTAGGGTGGTGGATACAGCTGTTGGGGCTGATAAGATGTATCAGTTGTTGATGTAGGGCTGCTGAATTTCAGCTGATGATATTTGAAATGGGGCTGAAGTCAGCTATTGCGGCTGAAAGTATTGATAAGGGGGGCTGATTAGCTGCTGATTGGTAGCAAAAGTCAGCCATTGGGGGCTGAAAATGATGATGGGAGAGTGTAGATCAGCTAGGGGGCTGATAAGTCTTGATGGGTGTGTGTTGGTCAGCTATGGAGGCTGATGTAGCTGAATTGATGCATGTCTTCAGCTGAATTTAGGGGCTGGTGTGGTGTATCAGCAGTTGATGCGTTGATGGAGGCTGAAGTGGGTGTTTAGGTCAGCAATGGGGGGCTGAAATGTGTTAGGGGCTGGTGTAGATCAGCTATGGAGCTGATGTAGCTAATTTGGGAGTGTGCAGGTCAGCCATTGTGGCTGAATATGCTAATTGGTGCATGGTTTCAGCTGCTAGTGAGTTGTAGGTATAGGGAGGGGCTGAAGAGTCAAGATGGGTAGGCTGATGTCTACATCAGCTGCTGTTGCAGCTCATGATAGTGCTGATGTAGCTGCCGTAGCTGCTGTTCTAGTGGCTGAAATTGCGCTGTTGATGTTGGGTGTGGGGCTAATAATATTGCAGCTTGTATCAGCAGCTAGGATGGCTGATGTGTGGGTGTATATGTCTGGTGTAGACAGGTTGGTATATGTGTGTTTGAGAGGCAAACCAAAGTTTTGAAATGAGATGAGTTAACTCTCACCATCCCATTTACCATGAACCAAACCAACCCTGATTAACCCACTTAACTTAGCCAAAAGGTTAAAAACTCACCATGGTCATCTAAACATGGTTCAACCCTAGGCCACCATGAGTCCAAAACATGAACCAAATGTGACAGGTGTGGAAATGTCATGTGCACATTGCACAAAAGCCAAAAATCCGGTTAGCGATCTTCAATCGCAATTAACTCAAAAATAACATATACTTAACCATAAAAACTTAAAATGACATATTTCCACAAAATACCCTATTTTAGAATTTCTAAAATTTTCTCCCGAATTTTCACCCTTTATCGGTATTTAATTACACCGACTATTAAAATATTCATTAAAAATTATGAAAATTCCCAAAAATAATATTTTATTTTTTTGAAATGTTACAGTATTCCCCCCTTAAAGAAATTCGGTCCCCGAATTTAAATTTAAACCTCCCAATTCTAAAACATTTCAAATAAAAGTCAACGGGGCTCCGAAATCATCAATATATAAAAGGTATCATAGCGCAATACATGCGCATGAGTAACGAGCAGATAACTCGAAGTCAAAACTCCGTCAAGCATCCCGCAATTATCGGAGTTAAGGTGAAAACGCGAAGGCCAAATCCAAAGCAAAACCGATATGCTATAAATCGGAACTATACGTGTAAATACCAAATCCGTACATGTAAATATCTGAAGGGAATGCATGCCAAATTCTTTAAAGTCGATGTGCAATGCGCATAACACTGCACAGTGGCGGACGTCTCTTATAAGAAAATAACCATATACGTATATATCTTTTGTTTAATATGCACGATCCGCCGTTTTGAAAACAGTTTAGAAGGGTCTCCTTGTTTTAAACATTTCGTGTCATATCAGACACGTAGGTAAATACTGAGCCTATAGCTCGCTTTTTGGAAATCCCTTCAATAACTATCAATGCATGCAAAAATATATTCAGGTACTGTCCTCTGACTAGTCCTGCTCAGTACGAAAACACATAGCAATATCATAAAAACATACCGCTCTATACGAAATCAATCCCAAAATATGCACATGAATGCTACGTGCATCTGGTGCGCACGGAAATCAAAATCCATATACGTGCCATACAAGTGCACATAAACAAGATCTAAGTGCATCGGGTGTGCACGAAACATCTGTCGTAGGCAACATGTGTGCCTGACAGCAAAATCAGGTGCATCTATCGTGCACGAAATCATGAAATCCAATATCAAGCGCCGAACGTGCGCAAAATCAATCAGGTGCACAAAACAAATATCGGGTATCACAATCGAAATCGAAGTCCAGTGCATCTAAGTGCACAAAAGGCGTATCACTGCACTGCAAGCATATATAAACTATACCGAGTGCAGGAACGAAATCGTGTGCATGCATACGCACAAAACCAACTCAACTGTTTAAAATCGTAAAATCACAAACATGTGAAACTGAAGCACGAAAACGATATCAAGTGCAACACTGTGCAAAGATCGTAAATTCTCAATCATCAAAATCAAATCATGCGAATAAATCGCCTAAAACATCGAAATCAAGTATGGCGGAATAGTTCCGCTCAAGCGCATCCTCCAAGAATCTCTGGCCAACTGTCGTGGTCACTCATAGCATGTCTCGTTGGCAATCCTGAATCTCTGGCCTGTTGGTGTGCATAACATGACCACTCTTGGGTCTAAGTTTCCTTTGTGGATTACCAATCTCACGATCCATCGGCTCATCAGCCCTGTCAGACGTGCTAACGGGGACGATTCCGTTTTGGCACTTCTCTGGTCATCTCTCGATCAATCATCGTGACTACTCGTAAGCAGCATGTCACTGGTGTCGGCCTCTGGCTCTCTAAATGCACGTGACATATCTGATCCTGGATGTAAATATCATTGCAGCAGTGTCCTGGAAGAAATCCTGCTCACGGTTTCTTCCAAATCTCGTCTCTGCCAATTGTCCGGAAGTCATCGTCCTTTACTAAATCTGTTTCTTATTCCGGAACGGCTGCATACTCATCGCGACTCCTTCTGGAAGTATATCTAATTACAATGCCTCGGTATGCGCATCGCATCACTGATGTCGGCGGAGTGGAACGTCATCACATCTAGATCTGGTACGAACCTCTTCACTCCACTTTCCTCTAATGTCGACCGTTTCGGACTCGTCTCGTCGTGGCTGCATGGACTGGGCTCCAACGACTGTCCTCGTATCTGGAGTCTCCCAAGAAATGCATCTCACCACCTAGCATCCGAATTAAGTCGAGCTATCTGATCGAATCGTCAAAACCTCATAATCCCCCAAGAGCTCAACATCTTGGGTACAGTATAATAATATCGAGTACATACCACAGCATCGGTGGTCCAGCCGTAGAAGGGCAAACCCAAGCCTCACTAATGGCGCCGCAGAACTGCCGCAAACCCTAAGGTTCAAAGGCTTTCATACGGTCATTAAGTCGAGTTAGGGTTTCATTCTTCTAGAGGGTCCATAGATTGGCCTGCATGTTTTTCCGAATACTTTAACTTGGAATAATAGGTTACTGACATTCGATCGTCACTGTCGACTCTCAACGCCTCCACGTGAAGTCGCCTCTAGCTGGAATCAATCTATCTGATGATCTTGCATCGGGGTAGTGAACAATCCACATGTCCTAGTCATTCATCCTTGGTGACTAGTGATCTTCTATTATCTATTAGTACAATCTCGTACTGCAATAGCTCCAACATCTAGGGTGATATCTCGTCGTTCGCAGCAAAAACTGGCTCGCTCGCCCGCAAGCTGAACCGTGCCTCCATCATCAGGAATAAGCAATACACCAGCGGTCATCAACATCTGGCTGGCCTCTGTCAGTGTCTAAATCCTCAGGTGCTGATCTGCACATCCGAGTAACCTCATACAACGATCCATCCAACGCTCGTGGTGCAAAAACACAATCAGAAGACACATCTCTACGATCACGTGTCGCCAGAATCATGCCCTGGTCAGTCCTCGTTTGCAACGAGCTCATGCTGACCGCAACTCTTAGCCGTAGCTCTCCCTGCCCGTAATCGTGGCAGCAAAACCATAACTCTTACCGATGAAGCTAGATCAGGAATGAATATGATACTGAACAAGGAAATGTACATCCTAAGGCTTCTTAAGTGGAGTGGCGTGTCGTAAATATGCCGCGGAACATATCAACGGTACGTCACTCTACTTTAGTCACCTATTCTATCAACCAAGGGTCATCCTACGCTCCGAAGGTTAAAACCTAACGCTCTGATACCAACTTTGTCACGACCCGAAAGTACGGAACATGACCGGCACTTAGACTACGAACGTCTCAAGGCGTACGTATGCTAAGTAAGCCGAAACCTAGAAATCCAAACCAAGAGAAGTAGTAGAGAATATGAAGAACCATATCAAATCAACCTGTATGCAACATAATATACAACGCCTAAAGGCGAGGATCACAACAGAAATGAACTCAACCAGCAAGAACCCATGGAAATATAACACGCGACTCTAAGGTCGAAAGAATAAACATCACTGGTCTCTATCTCAAATAAGTACATGTTTGGTTGATGGAAATTCTAGATACAACTGAATATAATATACAATGTATAATGATGCGTAAGATACAATAACCCACCTACTAGCAAGTCACCCAAAAGGTACAGTGCCCGCAAAGCCGTAATGAAATCCGTACGGCAACACCTGCAAGAAACTGGGGCACAACGGGGGTGAGTTGCCAACTCGTGAGTAGAAAAGGATCTACGAACAGAAAATCGCATGTATGACGCAATCCTAGGTCATACGATCAATATATATAATCCTCAAATATATAACCAGTAATCTCTAACCATGGCTAGTGTAAATATCTAACCCAAGTGTAATCCCATATGTCCATGTCAGTGCATCAGGTGGCAATATATCATATGAATGATGTATGAATGCATAACACAGAATGCATGTACTGAAGAAAACTGCTGTCATAATTTGTGAGATTTCTGTATTTTTTAAAATGAGGTATCATAAATGAAATCAGCATAAACAGTGCCTAGCATCGGCACAAAACATAAGTCTCAGTATCTCGATATCTCTGTACCACAATCTCTGTACCTCAATGTCTCGAAATCTCAATTTCTCAATCACAAAATCTAGGGCACCGTCAGTCCAGATCGGCCCCTACCATCCATCTCATGACTACGACGGTATCCTCCGGATATCCGACGTGTCGGGTAATATCACCGGTCGGTCGTGCTCCCCTGCCAGGCTCAACGCCATCTCCTGCGATCTTCTTGCCCCGGGGTACCGCACCGGGCCCACCATGTACCCGAAACGGTTCATCCGCCTCCTCGAATCGGGTCTTGAAATCCATCAGCAAAATTCATGGTGGACGACTCGAACATCAAGGAAAAACCGCATTTTTATTAAAAAGAGAAAGCCGTTTATATATATGTTTTGCGGTTTTCCTCCAAATCCAGAAAATCTCATGGAAACTCGAATGCAATCATCAATAGCATGTGAAATCATGAATACAAGCATGAGAATCCATGAATGCAGCATATAGTGAATAACAGCATGCATGAAGTGACAAGTAATAACTACAATGTTAAGCTGGTATATATGGCAAGTACATTAATATCATGTCACTACTAGCTAACAAGCTAAATCAGGCAATAATATTCTCTAAGTGTACGTGACATGGCAATTACCGATGAAGATGTGTGTGCGACAACAAATAAGTGTACGCGGTACATATGCATCATCGGTAATGGTGCTGGTGTCCTAGCAGCATGATATCATTAATAGAATATGAATCATAACAGTATGCGATGCAGGGCAACAATAATAATAAGCGGGAGCTGAAATACTGAACACCATGATCGTTAAACTGCATCTAATGTCATAAAGGTCATATAGCTACCTTACTACAAGGCTGAGCTAAAACTAGTAGTAGGTAAGGGAAACCGCCTAACCTCTGAGTCGATACATATAAATATACATATATAGTCGGTGATCCCGCCTCGATCATATCACATCCGATACCATATCTCTATAATTGGTTATCCCCAAGTCAAGTAGGCGGATCAAACATCAAATTATAGCTCGTACGTAAATCCGTCGTACGGCCTCCCAATCTGGGTACGGGTCAATATCGCATTTGTCATATCATTCATCGAGTATTCTCTTTATCAATATCATCATCTGAGTATACATCGCCTAAAGTGGCCTATCACAGGTATCCTGTCATATCATAACATATCATATCCCATCGTTTATCAAAATCACATGTCGATCACATAATATATATATCGCTACTACTATGGCATTATCATTCCCAATATCCTCTAAAGTATCAAGGTGTATCTTAATTATGAATTTTATCATATCACCGACATCATGATCTCATATCAAACCATCGACTCACATCGATCCCATGTATCATCCTCAAGTCCGTATGTGAACACAAAATCCCAAACCCATGTGAACACATATCCATAACTAATTCCAACAACATATAATAATTGTAAGTGTGTATACGCATCCGTATACATCACCACGGACTGCGGGGGTGCTATACGCCATCCACCCGACTTCTCCCCGTAGATATAAATCTACTAACATTTCTTTAAGCGTGCCGGTGCCGATGTCTTCATTTGCATCTCCAACGCCTCGACGCCACGTGGGGTTCCTACAAGGATATCACACGCTAAAACACATGAAAACCATGTCGGAAACCAAAATGGTGTACACTACGCCTATAGGTAAAAACCTGTGACCTTGTGTGCAAACATTGTCAAAATCCACTGTCGTTGACGTCCAAACGCCACCCGACAGAAACGAATCACCAAATACCAAATCTATAAACATCATGAAAAACATGGCAGCAACCCAGAAAAGTGGTCCCAGATTTCTGTTCAGGTCAAAACAAGGAAATTAAACAACTCTGGGGTGATGTACATGGTATATATGAGCTACTGTAAAAGACCAGACCCCTTAGCCAACAAAGTGGCCGATCCCCCTCACTACCAAAACCGGCCCGGCCGGCCCAGGGGTGTCCAAAGGTGTTCGTCTGCCTAGGGTGGTCTCCCGGTATCCTAAATAGGCTCCTGGTATTGTTTATTTTCCCCGTAATGACCCCGGATCACTCCAGATTCACCTGCACACCATATATCTTCACAAACCGACATGAAACTGTTCTGTTTTGGGTTCCATGTTTGAAATGTGTCGAATCTGGGTTAGATCTATGCTTAACTGATCTCAACAGCACCTAATAAGGTTATACCGACAATCAAAACCATCCCTCGGTCAAATCTCACTCAATTTATCTAAAATTAGCACCAACTCACATAATGACACGATATTTCAGTTAACTACCCATAACTTGGCAAAATAAGTGTTGGGTTGCAAGATTATACCTCACGAGTGGCCTAGGACATAGGAGAAGGGAAGGAGGAGGAAGTGAGGTGTTGTGCTGCTGTTGGAGCTGCTCCTAGTGGCTGATGCTGCTTTCTTTTGTTCCAGGACTGATGCTGGAATTGTTATGGCTGTTGTATTGGTGTTGTGTTATTGTGGTTTTGGTGTTGTGGGAATGGTTGTGGTGGTGTGGTAGTGTTGTTTGAATGAAGTTACTGCTGTTGCTGCAGAAGCTGATGCACAAGGGGCTGAAATGTTGATGTTGGCTGATGCTTTGGTGGCTGAAGTGTGCTGATGATGATATGATATGGGCTGATGTGTTGATAGGGGTGCATATGTATGGGGCTATGGTGCTAGGGTGGTGGATACAGCTGTTGGGGCTGATAAGATGTATCAGTTGTTGATGTAGGGCTGCTGAATTTCAGCTGATGATATTTGAAATGGGGCTGAAGTCAGCTATTGCGGCTGAAAGTATTGATAAGGGGGGCTGATTAGCTGTTGATTGGTAGCAAAAGTCAGCCATTGGGGGCTGAAAATGATGATGGGAGAGTGTAGATCAGCTAGGGGGCTGATAAGTCTTGATGGGGGGTGTGTTGGTCAGCTATGGAGGCTGATGTAGCTGAATTGATGCATGTCTTCAGCTGAATTTAGGGGCTGGTGTGGTGTATCAGCAGTTGATGCGTTGATGGAGGCTGAAGTGGGTGTTTAGGTCAGCAATGGGGGGCTGAAATGTGTTAGGGGCTGGTGTATATCAGCTATGGAGCTGATGTAGCTAATTTGGGAGTGTGCAGGTCAGCCATTGTGGCTGAATATGCTGAATTGGTGCATGGTTTCAGCTGCTAGTGAGTTGTAGGTATAGAGAGGGGCTGAAGAGTCAAGATGGGTAGGCTGATGTCTACATCAGCTGCTGTTGCAGCTCATGATGGTGCTGATGTAGCTGCCGTAGCTGCTGTTCTGGTGGCTGAAATTACGCTGTTGATGTTGGGTGTGGGGCTAATAATATTGCAGCTTGTATCAGCAGCTAGGATGGCTGATGTGTGGGTGTATATGTCTGGTGTAGACAGGTTGGTATATGTGTGTTTGAGAGGCAAACCAAAGTTTTGAAATGAGATGAGTTAACTCTCACCATCCCATTTACCATGAACCAAACCAACCCTGATTAACCCACTTAACTTAGCCAAAAGGTTAAAAACTCACCATGGTCATCTAAACATGGTTCAACCCTAGGCCACCATGAGTCCAAAACATGAACCAAATGTGACAGGTGTGGAAATGTCATATGCATATTGCACAAAAGCCAAAAATCCGGTTAGCGATCTTCAATCGCAATTAACTCAAAAATAACATATACTTAACCATAAAAACTTAAAATGACATATTTCCACAAAATACCCTATTTTAGAATTTCTAAAATTTTCTCCCGACTTTTCACCCTTTATCGGTATTTAATTACACCGACTATTAAAATATTCATTAAAAATTATGAAAATTCCCAAAAATAATATTTTATATTTTTGAAATGTTACATACGCCATGGATCAAGATCCCTCACAAGGAGCATCGGAGCGGCTACCTTGCTCAACCCCCTAAGGCTGGTAGTCACCTACACACAACTCTAACTAACCAAGCCTCCGAAATAGACGACCGAGTAGCTACCCTGGTCGGCCACCACTGACGGGTAACCCCCCTAACGCCGCAACAGACGCGTGAAGCCTCAGCGGGAAATGACGGCGCAGCTACCCTGCCCGGTCACCCCCAGATGACAGACGATACTCTGAATCAGAAACAGACGTCAGGTCTGCCCAAGCCTAAACGATCTCCCACTCAACCTCGGGGCCCCAGGAGATACCTCCTCGGAGACGCTCGTCGGCAAACAACTGCAGTCAGCTCGACGGACGATCGTTGGGCAGAGAGCCAACCTGAAACGAAAGCTCAACGACGCAAGTAAAAATATCCCAAAGCGAGTATTCTTCACAAACAGATGGAAGAAAGGAAAACTTTATCACAGCTGAAGAAGAAAAAACTTTATTACTACTGCCAAACATAAGTATTTTTACAAGAGGTATTTTTTTGCTCCTCAGCCTTACAAAATTCAAAGGAAAACAAAATGAAGATAGAAGAGCGGGGGCTCTACACCCCGGGCCCGGGCACGACCTCGAGATCCTCAACCTCCACCACTGGGGGCGCTGGGTCCTCGGCCCCCTCCCCGCCGGCTGTCTCTCCCCCTTGCTCGTCGACTCCCACGAGGAGGAACTCGGCCCGCAGATTCGCGTCGTCGAACTCCGGCATCCGAGACTTGATGGCATCAAGGGCGTCGTGCCAAATGCGAGTCGTGGCCACGGCCAGATCGTCGTAAAAGCCCCTCGACCCCTTGTAGCTCGCCACGGCCCTCGATTCCGCCGACTTATAGGCCTCGGCTGCCATCCCCAACTCCTTCCGGAGGGTCTTCACCGTCTTATTGAGGTTGCCGGTGAGCACCTAGGAGTCCTCGAACTTGCCCTCGGCGATTGCGGCAGCCTCGCGATGCCGAGTGACCTCCCTCTTCCCGGCATTCACCTCGGCCTCCAGGGCGGCGATCCTCGCCGACATCTCCTCCTGCTCCCGTCTGGAGCTTTCTTGCAACACGGCGAGTTGGCCCGCAGCCTCCACCGCCGGTGCTACCACCTCGGTCTTCATGCGAAGAGCGAGGGCCACGTGCTGGAGAGTCTGGGAAGGCATAAAAAGGAGAAGGATCAGAAAGTATGAAGGAAAACACTAAATCTCACTGCACACTGGGGGCTTACCTGCACGGCTTCTTGGGCGATCGACGCCAGCTGAGCCTTAAGGGTTCCCCCGGGAACATGACCCCCGGTCGAGGTCTCTATCTCGTGGAGGAGGTTGTCCGCGACCGACAGCCCGGACGGCATCATGAACCGGAGCCCCCTTCCTCCACCACGGTCGGCAAAGACCGGCCCCGGGAGGGTCTCCGGGAACTCCTCTTGAGCGTCTCCGGGGGGGGGGGTGCCGATCTCCTCTTCCAAGGCCGTGTCCTCCACAATCAGGGCCCGCTTCCGGCCAGAAACTCTGCTGGGGCCCGGGGCGGGATCCACCACCGAGCGTCCTCGGGGCACCGCCACCGGGGCGGTGGGAGCGGGGTCAGCCTGCGCCCGGGAAGAGCTGGCGTCCCCAGCCCTAGCCGGCTGCCTCGGTTGGCGCATAGCGTCTCGGAGAACGCCGAAGTCCATGGATCCTGCACAAAACAAACACCCCGCTTATCAGCAACGCGAGTAAAACATAAACCCAGAAAGCAAGCCTAACTTACCAACGAACTCGACGGGGCTAAGCCCGGCCCAGCTCAAAACCCTCTCGGACAGCAGCACGTCGTATCGAGGGATGGGTTCCGACGAAGCCACTCTCACCACGGCGGGGTCGTCGGACAGGTTCCCCGGCAGACTCTTCTCCCTCGACCACTTGGAGGGCACCGGCCAGTCCTCGCCCTCGGGAGGGGAGACGAAGAAAAACTTCTTCTTCCAGTCGTGAATGGAGGAGGGCAAGGCCACGATCCCAGCCCCGACGGTGACCCCGGGCCGCTTCCTAAAAGTAAAATAAACCCGCCTCGGGTCGCCAGCTCGACCGCCGGGGTGACTCTTAAAAACAAGGGAGGAATCGAGAAGGGAAAGGCTGAAAGGAATCGCCTGCAGCTTCAGACGGATCAGGAACCCAAGGAGGATCCTCCATGCGTTCGGCACTAACTAGCCGGGAGCGAAGCCGAAGAAATTCAGAGCGGCGACGACCTCAGGAGAGAAGGGCAAGCGAATTCCGCCCCAAAAAGCTTCCAGATACAGGGCAATCTCCCTGCCCCGTACCTGGTCTGCCCTCTCTCCTTCCTCGGCCAGACGAAGCGTGTAGCGCGGGGTAATGTGGAAGAGAGCTCGAGCATTGGCGAGCTCGTCCTCATGCCTCACCCAGCACGGGGTGCTGGGGGCTACATCTGTCGCCTCCTCCCTGGAGGCGGCCCCCGCCTCACGGCCTCGGGGAGAGGGCCCAGCCCCTGCTCCCCGAGGGGACTCGGAAACATCTGAAGGAACCCTATCATCTACTCCTACGACGTGTACTGATTCTATATGGGAAGACATCTAACCTGGGAAAGAAACTCTTCAAAGGTGGGGAACGAGAGAGGGGAGAAGACCGCCGAGCAGCTGGGGCTTGAGAATGAGGAATATGAGAGAGTAAGGGCCCTAGGGCGGGCCCCACCCGTATTTATTACCGCATACGGCCTCATCCAATGGTGCCCATCGTCTCCCGCCGAAACGGCCCCTTGCGCCCAGCGGCTCCGATCGCTCCACATGGCAGCCCAGCGTTTGGCCGCGTCCCGTCAGACGCCACAGACCTGCGTACGTCACATCAGCCAGTTGGCGCTCAACACGTGGACCGTCGCTTCGACTGCAGAGTGCTCGAACCGGCGCACCCTCCTTAAATGCAAAGATCTCGCCTCGATCCGCTAGCGGAAAAGACAACCGACGGCTCGAGGACTCATCCCGGCATAACCCTGAGAAGGAGCTCACCTCGGGGGGCCCGACAGTCCACTCCCGACCCGACCCGCTAGCTGGACGGGGCAAGAGTGGGGGGCTAATGATGACACTCGATATTGGCGACCTCCAAGATCAGGACGCGTGGCAGATGAGGTGTCCCAAGGCTCAGAAGAAAGGGCCAACAGGGGCCGATCAGGTCCCCTGTGCCCGACCTGCAAGCGCAAACTGGCCCTCCTCGAGGCCCCATGCAGATAAGCCTCTTTGGCCCCTCAGCTCGCCCGAGCTGCTGCAGGACAAAGACTCCTCGGCCTCCTCGCTCGTCCTCGAGCCCTCATCCGAGGCCGTCTTCCTCGTTCCTCCGACCAACTCCACCACTCACAGGCGTAACCTCCGCTCCGCGAATCTCGCCATGCGCAGATTCTACACCAACAACATCCCACGTTCCACGCCCTCACGATCCCCATTAATGGGCGATCCTCTCTCTGCGCAGGCGTGACGTCGGGAGCGTAACCGTCGGCGAGATTCTCGTGCCTGCCGCTGCATGCCACCACCGCTATATAAACCCCCATCATACAGGGGTCAAGTAAGCCATTCTTTACACTTTACGCCGTTACTCTGCTCGGACCTCATCACTAACTTGAGCGTCGGAGGGTCCTCGGTGGTACCAAACCACCTCGGGACTTCTTTACAGGTACTCGACGACAGCCTCCTCACCCAACCTTCTCCTCTCAAAACCCATTGAGACCCACACACAACGAAGGACAATCAACCAAGTTCACCTCGAGATCAACGGAAGACAACATCTAACGGAGGCCCGAAAAGGATCTCCATCAAAGAGCAAGTAAGAAAATGCAAACTCAAGATAATCGTAAACCAATCTTTTTGTTAGAGAGGTTTGGACATCGATTACATCTTGGTTCCTAGTCCTCTTTCTTTAAGCTCTTTAGCCCGTTCCATTAATCCTTCATGTTTTTTTCCAAAGACAACACGTTGTGCACTCGCAACCAAAACACGTCGCTCGACACACGAGCGACTTCTCTCTACAAGATGATCTCCTCTCTTTTTACAAAGACACCCTTGCATCCAAGAGTCCTCATACAAAAAATCGAAAGGGAAAATTACAATCCCAAATACTCCAAAAAGAGTTTGTCTCAAAACTCAAACTAATACTTCAAGTAGTATGGATATTCTAAAAAAGCTCTTGGTGACTTTGAGTGTGAGAATGAAAAGATAAAGAAAATCAAGTTTTTCTCTCACAAGAAATGAGTATATTCACCCTTCAGAAGAAACAAAAAAATCTCAGCTCAAGAAGTTGTGAAAAATCCAAGCAAAAACCCATTTTTATCATTCAAAACAAAACTAGCTGTTATGCATGACATTTTCAAATATGACCGTTACCAGATGTCTGCAGTCAAAAAGGGCAGACGTCTGAACAAGATGTCATGGTTGATTTCCTTCTTCAGACGTCTACCGCGATGAGTTTCAGACGTCTGGTAAAGGGTCTCCATGTTGGGTTGCTAGACGCCTCTAGTAGGGTTTAAAGCGCGACGAAAGTTGTAATTTTAAAAATCTAGAGAGCTATAGCGAACCCAAATCAAGAATCAAACCAAAAAGCTAGACTTGCATCTAAACTAGTATGCTAAAAAATAAAGTTTAGAAAGCTACAACCTTTGTAGCGCGTTAGCCACCTCTCCTTTGACTCCGGTTAGTCTCTACGAAGCCCGGAACAAGCTTGCTCGATGATCTTGTTAGGAATATGTATGCCATCGAGGCCATTATTATATATTATAGTGGATGCTTAGACATATATATAGAGAACTTTCTTGCTCAACAAGATAGTATGCTCTTTATCTTAACATGTGCACTTGTTTTAGTTTACTATCTCATTGATACATGTTGATAAAGCCCTTAGGATGTTAGCTTGACTACCAGAACTATGATGCAGATCATACTGGTGGGGCTTGAGTTGTCCACAAGTACATCCTTAACAGTTCCCAGTCGAGAGAGTATCGAGACAAGGTATCGATATTCTAGAGTAGACTAGTGTGTACGTTTCTTGACCCTGTATGGGGCGATGGTTGATCCCATAACCATTGGTGTTTGACATCAAAGATTGTACATAGGTTCTCATTAGAGAATGAGTACACCGAACAGGACTCGCCGAGAACTCCTAGATGGTAACATACCTATCGTCAGATAGCAGTTCTATGGTGACACTTGTACAGGTTAGTCTGTAGACCCGAGATCGTAATAGTGTCTTGTGTGGTTCCCACTATACTTTGATTTGCTCCCTATCACGGCTCAAATGATTCGTGCAAACATGTGGTTTTTTAGTACAGTTCCGAGTCATATGGAGGCAGTGAGCGATAGGAGGGGTTTCGTCTCTCCCGATATTGGAAGTTGATGTTGCGCTATGCTCGATTGGTGATTGATTGATTTTGTATAAAGACGAAGAAGTTGTAAAATAACCGCAATCAATAACGGTGTCGCATGTAGCGAACTTTTAGTGAGTACGGGTCGTCCTCTGGGATTCGTGGAATTTTATAGTTCTTGCTTTAGATCGGTTGAAAGAAATAGAAAAGAGAAAATCAAGAAAATCAAGAAGATAGTTTCAAGAAAATCAAGAAAATAGTTTCAAGTTCTAATTGAATTATCCAGAAAATGGTACAAGATCTAATTGAATTATTAAGAAAATTTTATATGAAGAAGGCTTGTAGGATTCGATTGAGTAACATTTCAGAAAAATAAAATATTATTTTGGGAAGTTAAATAATTAAAATAATAAATATTATGAATATTTTAATGTGTGGAGATTAGTTTTAATGTTGTGGTATAATTATATACCTATAGTTTGGAAAGCATTGGAAAATTAAATTGAATGGTGATTTTTGGAGGGATTTATGTGATTAAGGCAAATTATAAAATTTTATAATTAATTATATACAAGTTTATTCCTAAACTAGATTAATTTTCACTAATCATGCATTTATCTTGATTAGTCTTCATGACATGCACCATGTCACGTTTTCTAAAAATACTTGTTACATTTTTATGAAACATGATTTCAAGCCTTCATTGTGCATGGCTTCATTGTGGTTTTTGCAATTGTTTTACAAAACAAAACCATAAGAAAAGAAAAGAAAAGAAATGGAAATAGATTAAAATAAGGGGTATTGTCATGCCCCGCTTCCCAAAATATGGAATACGAGGGGTTGATAAGGCCAGCCATGCTCCTACGGTCAAGGAAACATCCTGCCGTAGTCACACTACGGCTTCTAGCTTTACGTGGTAATCAGTAATCTATGCACAGGTAATGAGAAATGTAGTCACTATATCAAAACAAATACAAGGAACTAACCAGATAGAGATCAAGGAAGTATAGCTTTGGGTCGCTGATCAAGATGTCCGCAACATCCTCGAGGTACGTCAGGTCCTGGTCCAAGCTAAATCCACTTCTCACTCTGAGCATGCATACTCAGGTCGTCAGAGCGACACAATAGCAATATGTATAAATACAAATATCAACACGTGCAATGAGGATGAACATGAAACATTAAGCATGGAGTAATGACATGAGCATGAAGGAGCCAGTACAGGTAAACAGTAAAGCAGGTAAACAGTAAGGCAGGTATATCGAATCAGTAATCAATGCATGTCACTACACCTATCAGTCTCTAAGTCTCACTGTCCAGGTCGCTAAGCCTATCGTCAGTCCAAGTGTGAGAGTCAACCACTCGTGAGTATCCCCCACCCAAGGGTAGGACCCAAGGGAAAGGGAACACGGGCCCGAGTCGCTCGCTAATAATAAGTAATATCACCCATATATCTCCAGAATCACTGTATGTGCCGGCAATGGGACTCCCGAGTTTCTGTTGAACTCACACTCAAACTACCCCACACCCCGTGGTCTACATTAAACACCAACCATAAACTCAAATACTAGTCGGTCCATGACAAGTCTACGCGAGAACTGGAGACATGATCTCCATCAAGCATGTCTCGACTGATACCCAAGATAAATGGACAGTGTTTGGTGTTTTACCTATGACACTAATATAAGTGCTTTCATAATCGTCCCATACCAATTATAGTTACACTTATACATGTCCCATAGACGTCGACAATGCAATAAATTAATAGGGTCCGCTGATTGTGTACAAGTATGTGTCACTTCGCTTATTCATTCACCCTTAAACACTAACGTACTTGCCAAAATCATACCACTAATACCTAACACTGGGTAATGCACACGATCACTAGGTTACCAATGCAATGACATATACATGATATGATGAGAGTACAATAATTACGACATGAATCTAATATCATCAGCCAGTGTCCTACCACTTGCATAATTTACTATAAATCATACACGTAGAATTAAGCAAAACAATGAAAAGGGGGTAAGCAGTATCCACAAAAATTGGTTTCACAACAATCGGGTTTCATGTTCGCTAGATATGGTCGTTTCAATTTAAGTGTTCGCTGCTGGAAATCCGGTTTCAGAACTGGAAGTCCATTTCGTAACACGCTTTACTCCTAATTTGGATCATAATTAGGAGACTCTATAGTTGAACAATATTTAGGTTTTACAGTTAGGTTTCCAACGCAATTGGCGGATTAGTAATATCTTATATCATCAGGGAGTTATGGCCAGGTTAATGTTGATGTGTAAAATCTGTCACTGCAGAATTCAGCAGAACACGTCGGCATTATAAAATGTGTTAAAAGTATCATACAGTTAAGTAATCCGGTGAGATCAGTGGGGTAAGAAATCTAACTTAATTTCCTACGTAACGATATAGGGTTCCGCACATTTCCGCATTTTAGCAAGGAAAATACAGTGAGTTAAAAACAGGGGTTATCTGGAATTACTGCTCTGGACTGCAGTCCAGAATCGTAATTCTCCACAGTTTTCTCTATCATAACTAGTTCAAATTTAGACATCAACTATAGGTTACTGTAGCTTATTCTGTTGGCTTCGATTCAAGCCATGGAACACCCTGATTGGATTTATATTTAATTAACTACTAATTTTAGGACATGATGGGTACAGTGATTTCCAGAATTTACGTAACCAATTGGGGCGTCAAATTACGTGTGAAACGATATTATTTAAGATAACTATAGTATGTTAAGAAAGTGAGGGGGGGTTCACTTGCCTTCGGTCGCTTGATATGGATGCGACGCCGCTGCAGAGTTTGTCTCGACACACGAGACGACGCGATGCGGGGCACGGCGGGTGGCGCGGGCGCGATGCGTGGAGGTCCGATACTGGGTGCGGTGGCGACACGGGCGTGATACGGCAGTGGGCGTGGTCCTGGCTCGGTACGTGGCACGGCGCGACACGGCACTGAGCACGGTATTGACTCGGTGCGTGGTCCGGGAGCGGCACGGCACGTGCACTGGGTCGGGCACGGTGTGGCACAGGGGCTGGCACGACGTGGCACGGCGAGTAGGTATGGGCACAATACGTGAGTGGGTCCGCGGTGGCACGGAGGCAGGCTCGGGGATGGTGCAGTAGCGGGTACGCAGTGATACGGTCCTGGTCCGGAAGTGGGCACGACACGATGCGGGAGCGGGTACGAGTCGAGCATGGTGTGGTTTGGGACCGGGCACGTTGTTGGGCACGGGGAGCTGTGGAGGAGGCGCTCGGGTGGGTTTGCAGTTGGTTGTCGGGGCCTCATGTCGGAGATGAAGGAGGTTCAGTGTTGCTGGAGATGATGGAGATGACCCTGGCGATGGTTCGCAGCGGCATGGCGGTGCAAGGAGTGGTGACGGCGACAGAGGAGATGGGGTTGTCGACGAAGTAGGAAGCTCGGCGATGCACAGGGGTCTCGTCGTGGTGGTGCAGGGGGCTTTGGCTCGGTAGCGGAGGAAGTGGGGGTTTTAGGTGGTGGAAGTCGGCCTGGTGGCGGCTGCCGAGGTCGATGGGGGAGGTGCAATGGTCACGGTGTGTAACGTTTCAGAAATCGTTTTGCGAATTTTTCCGTTTTAGGGCAAAATTGTCGGTTTTTTCCGTTTTAACCCGATTTCGATCAAACATCCGTAGAAACTTGTCGGCACCTATTTTAGCTAAAATAAAGCTTGTGCGCGAACTTTGGGGGTATTTGGAAGGTTTTGGTTCAGATAGATTTTTTCCCAAATAAAATATTATTTTAGCCGGTAAAATATGCACGTAATTCGGGACATTCTTCTAAATGAAAATTCTTGGAAATCATCACTACAATTATTTTAGAACCTTCTTTTTAAATATGTAGATTTTTTTGGTCAAAGGATTTAATTTTTTTAAAGAAAAAGAAAAAGAAAGAAAGGTGGCAAAATGCATTTAATGAAGCATTTATTGTTTTTTTTACTAGAACTTTCTTCACAAAAATTCATAAAAACACCCCCCACCTTGCTTTGGTCGGCCCCTCTCTCCCCCTTATTGCCCTTGTACTTCCTCACTCAATTTTCTTCATTTCAAGCCAAAATAAATCATGAAAAATCCAAATAAAATCACAAAAATTCAAATATAATCATTTTCCTTCATTTTCTTAATCCTAAACCATGCTTGGTTCTTCATGAAGTCTTGATTTTGGAGGCTAATCTTGGTTTTCTTGTTGCAACTTTTTGAATCTTTTGGAGGTATAAAACCCTAACCCTAATGCTTAATTCTTGTTTTAAATTTTTATGCTAACTGAATTAGATATTAATTTAAGCTTTAAATTTCATGTTTCAAAATTCTAGAAATGGTTTTAGAAATTCAAGTTATGTTTAAAACTTTATTTAAGTGTTTAATGTTTTATTGAAGTGTTAATTTGTGATTAGGAAAAGCTTAGCCTAGTAGAAAATGCTAATTATTGTTATTGAATACTTTGTTTAATTATGCAATTTTGCTTACTAGGTTTTTGCTAAAATTTATTTAGCAAGTGTTAAAAGTTTAGAAATGGTTTAGATAGCTTAGTTAAGCTATTATAAGGTGTTTGTAATCGCTAGATATGCGTTAGCTTGAAACTAGTGCGAAATATTGCGATAAGTTGCTTACTAGGTTTCGGGGTTTTTCCGACGTGGGTTCGATTGGTCGTTGCGAGATTATATCTATTTTATTCCTCTTAATTGTTTGTGTTGTGTTGCGTGATCGGGACGATCGGGGTCTAAACTTGGTGTTTTGTAGTCTAGCGACCCCAGTTAGGGTTTTTTGCCGATGTCGTGCGCGATAGATGCACTAAGCGCGCAGTGTAATTTTCCGGGCGTTTTCATCGCGTTTCGTTGTCTTTTCGTCATTGTAGGATGTTTTGCTTATGTGTTGTGTTTGTGAAATTTTAGGTTCGCAGGCGGGGACTACAGACACTGCTACAAAGGGAAAACAGGTGGTAGGATTCACCTAGTTTGGAGCGTTGGTGAGTAGATTTAACATCTACAAGGAAATCGCCCGCATGGAGTTATGCGTCTGGGCTAGAGATGTTATTTCTGTCGCATATTCTATGCCATATTTAGAATTGCGCATTTACCCTATTAATTAGATATTGTTGTGCTTGGACTAGTATCCTTAGGACACTGCACATATTATTGACGATTCATGTTGCACGAGCACTGATTGTATGCTACACACACCGTCAATAATTGCCATATCACGCAAAACCTACTTATAGATATGACATTGCTTGGTTAGGGACATTGAGACTTTGATTCACATTTCTTTATGCATTGACTTATAGCATACCTCTATACCTACATGCTTACACATATGCTTTGACATACTTACATACTAGTTAACTGTATACCTATAGAGTATTGTACCATTAGTGATAGGTACATGCACACTTTATGACATAGCTACAGGTATACCTCGTACACCTATTTCACTTATACCCAGGGGGTATACTACATCATTACTTATAGGTATATACATATATCTTGCTATACCTTTATGTTTTCACATACATCTGGTTATAGCTACATGTTTACCTTTACCTGATGTTATTTTAGAATTGGAGAAAATTAGGAACCACATGATTTTTATATTAACTTGTTGCAGTTAATTAGCTGCTTTTCCTATATATGCTTACATTTCTGTTTATTTTGCATATTTTATATTCATGGATTTTCGCATTGTGATACGGATTTTTCATGATGTTTTCTGGATTTGAGGACCGTGGGAGTTCATGAAATTATGCATTATTTGAAAAACCCGGTTTCCTTTGATATGATATTTCTGCAGCCACCATGAGATTTATCGGTTCAGATATATATATACCCCACGCGAGGAACGGAGGGGTCCGTATGCGGGTACATGGTGGGTCCCGGAGGTACCCCGAGGCAAGAATGAGGTCGTGGTGCTAGACGATGAGTTGTAGGGGAACCATACTTTCCTGTGACATTACCAATGACTTGGCGGTTATCATGGGGATACCGACGGGAGTCATGTGCGTATGGATGCGTCGAGAGGCGAGGGTCAGAGCTAGGCACTCGAGCTTTCGGGATAGCGTATGATACGTACCTATCAGAGGGCCAGTCTTGGTGACAGCACCTGATAGATCAGCATTTCTGTATTGATGCTTGACACATTGGTTTAATGATATTTCTTTTTACTCCTAAGTATATATAACAGTGGAATGGGACGCTGTTATATATGCCTTACACCAATATTAGTGGAATGGGACCCTAATATATGTGTATTGACATTAATTTATATACATCATCATATTTATTCGTGCAAATATATTTAGGATGTTAGATTTTTACTTGATAATTTGATTTGGGATATATGTGATTCATTTGATATTGGATACAGGATATTTATGAGATTGCTGATTTGTACATTCAGGATATATGAGATTTATTCGATATTGTACATTCAGGATTTGTGAGACTTATATGATATGAGAGCCGATTTGGGGGATGATTTGAGGAATTGGGATTTGGATTTGTCTTGATGGATTGTGATCCTATCATGATGTCAGGATTCCGTGTATATGACATATTTCTTTCCATACTCCACATTTATTGTTTATGCACTGCTACATATATTAGTGTACCTTTCATGACTGTTGCATTTACATACCTTTACTTATATGCAGTACTTCACGTGTTAGTTGTACCTGTTAGTGTACCTTTCATGATTGTTGCATATGTACATTTTCATATCCTTATTGCATGATTATTGCATACCGATTGTCATATTATCATTGCTTCATGTATTAGTTGTACCTGCTAGTGTACCTTTCATGATTATTGCATTCATATGACTTTTTATTGCTATTAATTGTACATGTTAGATTCACGCTGTACGTGCATACTTGCGATTACCTGCATATGTTATTTACTATTCACGAGTTGGCAACTCACCCCCGTTGTGCCACAGTTTGTTTTGCAGGGTGTTCCCCAGAGTAGTCGAGGCAGGCTATTCTTCTATCATCTTTTGCTACGGATACCACATCAGCTCACAGTATGCAGTTTGCTTAGGTGGGTTTTGTGGTTATTCGTTTATTGTATTGTATATTCGTTGTATCCTTGTACTCTCCATCTACTATATTTTCTTGTTGACTTAGAGATTTAGTGAGGACGATATTGTATATTATTTGTGACTTGTTGTCTTTTATACAGTTTCTTTTCTATCGTCTTTTATTTCTTCGCTACGGCGTCGTATATTTGTTGTGGTGGTTGTTTTCCGCCTTTGGGCGTGTATTTGCTCCCGTTTGGGGATGCTTTACTTTATATTTATGTCGTACCCATTTTTGGGGCTTGCTTTTACAAAGGAGGTGCTGCCAAAATTTTAAAGGAAATAAAGTTGGACTTTTAAAGAATTTAGGTTGTGATTTCAAAGACTTTTAAACAGTGTTTCTTATCTTTTCTTATCTTTTAATGGTTTAGATTTCTGGGTTTTGGCTTTCTTTTACCGCGTTACGCCTGTAGACGTTAACTTTCTTTTACCGCGTTACGCCTGTAGACGTTAAGTAGTATTAGGGCCGTCACGTGCCAATTTCGGACCGTGACAAAGTTGGTATCAGAGCGATAGGTTTTACCTTTCGGAGTGTAGGATGGCCTTGGTATGATGGAGTAGGTAGCTTAAGCAGGGTAACGTAGTGTGTGTATGTCTGCAGCGTACTCACGATGTGGTACTCCGCCTAAAGTGACCTAAGTAAAATTTGCTTGAAATTCCTTCCTTGATGATTCATATCCTTGTGATTCGATTTCCGTGTTCATATCGAATCCTATCTCTATTTATAGCCTTTGCCGCCGACGACTATGGGGACTCAGAGACGTGCAGCGAGGGCCGAGGTCAGAATTGACTCGGGTGAGACGATGACTGACCAGGATGGCACGCTCGTTGCACAGGAGCAGACAGATTCTCCTTCGACAGATAGCATCGCTAGGCTTGTGGCAGAGATGCAGGACATACGCCAGACGATGAGTTCTTTGGTTCAGATCGTTCGAGCGCAGTGACAGGAGGTTGTCACCCCTGTTACTCTTTTGTTCCTTGCGATCAGCATGTAGCATTCCATCACCTACATAGCACCAGTGGATGCAGCCCCAGTTAATGAGACACGCGTTCCAGAGACTTTGGGAGTTCCGGAGCAATGGAGGACTCGTACCGGTGTACCAGCACAGTGACAGAGGCCTAGTCGTCGAGACAGCTTTCGTGACCGTCGCAGAGTAGCTGTGGTTTGGGACGAGAGTCGTGTTAGCTAGATCAGCCGTTTGTTGTGTTAACTTCTGTCAGCGATTCTTTTGTTGCGCAACACGTATTTCAGTTGTGTGCCAATCGGGCAGGAGATTCATCCGTCACTTGATCCTTCTAGAGATGTTGGATTTGACGTTCTCCTGGGCACGGACTGGTTACCTACGTGCTAGGCGTCTGTAGACTACCGTGAGAAAACAGTCAGGTGTTGTTTTTCCCGGCGAGTCAGTTCTTATTGTGCAGGTGGATAGTTGTGCCACCTCTCACAGCTCGAATTCAGCCTTTTTCGCTTGTCGGCTTTTGAGGAGAGGATGTCGTGGATTCTTGGCATTCATTCGTGGTACCGGAGTCACAGTTGGTATGTTAGACCGGACCTTTCGTGCGAGAGTTATCCGACGTTGTTCCAGATGAGCCGGCGGAGCTTAGGGAGCTTAAGGATCAGCTGCTGAGTTGTTTGTTGGGAGGCTTGTGCGTTTGAGTGTTTCGCATTGGGGAGCTCATATTTCTGTTCGTTAAGGAGAAAGACGACAGATTATGGTTGTATATTGATGGATCGTTAATTGAACCGGCTTACGGTGCGGATAGGTATCCTTTACCTCGCATTGACGATTTCTTCGATCAGCTCCAGAGTGTGAGATTTTTTCTAAGCTTGTTTGGGATCAGGTCATCATTGTTGCGGGTTTGGAGTGTTGACATTCCGAAGATTGCCTTATGCTTGCTACGGGCTTTGTGTATTTTGGTGGTGTCGTCGGACTCACCAATGCCCTAGCAGCATTCATAGGTATGATGAACTAGATTTCTTCAGGCCGTTCCTCGACCAGTTATTGTTGTGTTATTGACGACATTCTAGTCTATTCAATGTATCGTGAGGGACAGGAGTAGCAGTTGGGGATTTGTTTTGTGGACATTGGGAGAGCCCAGCGGTTTGCTTGGTTCTCGGAGTGTTTCTTCAGGCTTGTTTGTGTTGACTCCTAGGTCTTGTAGTTACGGGAGACAATTTTCGTATGGTTCCGCGGAAGATCGAGACCATACGGCTTAGGCCCAGACTTGTGTATGGACCGAGATCCACAGATTTTGGGCTTAGCAGGTTTTTTACCGCCGTTTCGTGCAGGATTGCTATTGTAGTGATGAACCGTTGACTGAACTGACCGGAAAGGAGGTTTCTTTTCTTTGGAATGAGGCATGTGTATGGAGTTTTTCGGCAGTTGAAGACTCGGTTAACAGCTGCATCAGTTCTTTCTTTGCTTCTGGTTCAGGCGACTTTGTTGTTTAACTGTGATGTTTCGCGAGTGGCGCTCGATTGTGTACTGAGGTGACATTATAGAGTTATCGCTTTTTCTTCCCTACACTTGGAGGAAGTACTAGCAGAATATCCCACTTATGATCTGGAGATGGCCGCGGTGGTCTTGCGTTGGAGATTTGGAGACGCTACTTGTTCGAGAGTCGTGTCAGATTTTCGCAGACCACCAGAGATTAATGTACATCTTCCTACAGCGGGTGTTGATTGTTGAGACAGTCTTCTGCAGATTTACAGTTCTTGTGCGTTCGTTGAGTACAGCTTGTGTTCGCCTCTGCTGAGGGGACAGCTTGCTCATGTCCGCGCCCGACCACTTTTCCTTAATCGCTTTCGCGAGGCACTGCCCGCCGATGCTTGTTCGTCAGAGATTCTTGAGCATACTCGGCTGGGTAATGATTCGGAGTCCTTGATTTATGACAAGGGTGTGCTAAGTTTAGGGACGCGTTTGTGTACCTGATACTATTGGGTAGAGACGCGAAATCCTAGAGCAGGCACATCTGTCAACCCTCTGTTCTCATTCAAGTTCCACCAACATTGACGTGATTTGTAGATAGTTACGGGTGGGCAGGGATGTAAAGAGAAGTTTCGGGTTTCGTTTCAAGGTGTCTGTCTTGTGGTGTGCTTTGGTTGAGCATCTGAGACCGGCTGGAGAGTTGCAACCTTTAACCGTTCCGGAGTGGGAATGGAAGCAGGTCTCCATGAATATTCGTTGTGGCGTCTACCCAGGTTTAGTCTGGGTGTGACTCCATTCGGATGCTAGTTGTCCGGTTATACTCAGGTTGCTCAGTTGTCCTTGGTTAAGTTTGTGTGTTGCACGGAGTTCCTTCATGGGTCGTATCCAAATAGGGCACCCTATTCGCTTTTCGTCTTGGGCAGAAACTTCAGGAAGCCTTGGGTATTAGTTGAGCTTTAGCTCCGTTTTTCCATCCGCAGGATGATGGTTTTGTGACAGCGGGCTATACCGACTCTGGAGGATATGCTTGTGCGTACGTATTAATTGTTGTCGGCAGTTGGGATCGTCACTTGACATTGTTCGGATTCTCCTTCGATAGCTGTTATCAGGAGGCACTCCAATTGGCAACCTTTAAGTTTTATTTGTTAGGTGGTATCGATCTCCAGTCTGTTTTTCTGACTCTGCGTAAGTAGGATTTTCGGACCCCAGCTAGTCTAGAGATTTCGGAGATGATCTAGTTGGTTCAGGTCAGGATGAGAGTGGCCCAGTGCAGACATAGGTCTTATGCCGACCGTAGTGGTCGCAGACTTGAGTTCGTAGTGGGAGATCATGTATTCCTACTGGATTTTCCGATGAATGACGTGTTGAGTTTGGGAAGTATCCCAGGATTGTAGGTCCTTTTGAGATCCTTAAAGCGAGTTGGTTCCGTTGCCTATAATTTGGCACTTCCGCCCAGATTTTGAGTATTCACCCGTATTCCTTGTGTCGATACTTCGCAATTACCTTCATGACCTTTTTCACATGATTCAGCATCAGACCAATTAGCTTGGACGCGATCATTCGTTCACCAGCAGCCGCTAGTTATAGTGGATCAGCAGGTGGAGGAACTTCGGTCAAGGGTCTTGCCGTCTGTGAGGGTTCTTTGGCGTAGCTGTATAGTGAGGTGATCACTTGGCAAGCTGCGAGCGAGATTTGGGAGTTTTGTACTCATCTTCTTAAAGGTACGCGTAGATGAATTTTAATTCGGGGACCGAATTTCTTTAAGGGGGGAATATTGTAACGTTTCAGAAATCGTTTTGCGAATTTTTCCGTTCTAGGGCAAAATTTTCGGTATTTTCCGTTTTAACCCGATTTTGATTAAACGTCCGTAGAAACTTGCCGGCACCTATTTTAGCTAAAATAAAGCTTGTGCGCAAACTTTGGGGTTATTTAGAAGGTTTTGGTTCAGATAGATTTTTTCCCAAATAAAATATTATTTTAGCCGGTAAAATATGCACGTAAATCGGGAAATTTCTTTTAAATGAAAATTCTTGGAAATCATCACTACAATTATTTTAGAACCTTCTTTTTAAATATCTAGATTTTTTTGGTCAAAGGATTAAATTTTTTTTAAAGAAAAAGAAAAAGAAGGAAAGGTGGCAAAATACATTTAATGAAGCATTTATTGTTTTTTTACTAGAACTTTCTTCACAAAAATTCATAAAAACACCCCCCCTCCTTGCTTTGGCTGGCCCCTCTCTCCCCCTTGCTGCCCTTGTACTTCCTCACTCAATTTTCTTCATTTCTAGCCAAAATAAATCATGAAAAATCCAAATAAAATCACAAAAATTCAAATATAATCATTTTCCTTCATTTCCTTAACCCTAAACCATGCTTGGTTCTTCATGAAGTCTTGATTTTGGAGGCTAATCTTGGTTTTCTTGTTGCAACCTTTTGAATCTTTTGGAGGTATAAAACCCTAACCCTAATCCTTAATTCTTGTTTTAAATCTTTATGCTAGCTTAATTAGATGTTAATTTAAGCTTTAAATTTCATGTTTCAAAATTCTAGAAATGGTTTTAGAAATTCAAGTTATGTTTAAAACTTGATTTAAGTGTTTAATGTTTTATTGAAGTGTTAATTTGTGATTAGGAAAAGCTTAGCCTACTAGAAAATGTTAATTATTGTTATTCAATACTTTGTTTAATTATGCAATTTTGCTTACTAGGTTTTTGCTCAAGTTTATTTAGCAAGTGTTAAAAGTTTAGAAATGGTTTAGATAGCTTAGTTAAGCTATTTGTAATCGCTAGATATGCGTTAGCTTGAAACTAGTGCGAAATATTGCGATAAGTTGCTTACCAGGTTTCGGGGTTTTTCCGACGTGGGTTCGATTGGTCGTTGCGAGGTTATATCTATTTTATTCCTCGTAATTGTTTGTGTTGTGTTGCGCGACCGAGACGATCGGGGTCTAGACTTGGTGTTTTGTAGTTTAGCGACCCCAGTTAGGGTTTTTGGCCGATGTCGTGCGCGATAGATGCGCTAAGCGCGCAGTGTAATTTTCCGGGCGTTTTCATCGCGTTTCGTTGTTTTTTCGTCATTGTAGGATTTTTTGCTTATGTGTTGTGTTTTTGAAATTTTAGGTTCGCAGGCGGGGACTACGGACACTGCTACAAAGGGAAAACAGGTGGTAGGATTCACCTAGCTTGAAGCGTTGGTGAGTAGATTTAACATCTACAGGGGAATCGCCCGCTTGGCGTTATGCGTCTGGGCTAGAGATGTTATTTCTGTCGCATATTCTATGTCATATTTAGAATTGCTTATTTACCCTATTAATTAGATATTGTTGTGCTTGGACTAGTATCCTTAGGACACTGCACATATTATTGACGATTCATGTTGCACGAGCACTGATTGTATGCTACACACACCGTCAATAATTGCCATGTCACGCACAACCCACTTATAGATATGATATTGCTTGGTTAGGGACATTGAGACTTTGATTCATATTTCTTTACGCATTGACTTATAGCATACCTGTATAACTACATGTTTACACATATGCTTTGACATACTTACATGCTAGTTACCTGTATACCTATAGAGTATTGTACCATTATTAATAGGTACATGCACACTTTATGACACAGCTACAGGTATACCTTGCACACCTATTTCACTTATACCCAGGGGGTATACTACATCATTACTTATAGGTAGATACATATATCTTGCTATACCTTTATGTTTTCACATACATCTGGTTATAGCTACATGTTTACCTTTAACTGATATTATTTTAGAAATGGAGAAAATTAGGAACCGTATGATATTTATATTAACTTGTTGCAGTTAATTAGCGGCTTTTCCTTTATATGCTTACATTTCCGTTTATGTTGCATATTTTATATTCATGAATTTTCACATTGTGATACGGATTTTTCATGATGTTTTCTGGATTTGGGGACCGTGGGAGTTCATGAAATTATGCATTATTTGAAAAACCCGGTTTTTCTTGATATGATATTTCTGCAGCCACCATGAGATTTATCGGTTCGGATATATATATACCCCACACGAGGAACGGAAGGGTCCGTGTGCGGGTACATGGTGGGGCCCAGAGGTACCCCGAGGCAAGAATGAGGTTGTGGTGCTAGACGATGAGTTGTTGGGGAACCATACTTTCCGGTGACATTACCAATGACTTGGCGGTTATCATGGGGATACCGACGGGAGTCATGTGCGTCTGGATGCGTCGAGAGACGAGGGTCAGAGCTAGGCACTCGAGCTTTCGGGATAGCGTATGATACGTACCTATCAGGAGGCCAGTCTTGGTGACAGCACCTGATAGATCAGCATTTCTGTGTCGATGCTTGACATATTGGTTTCATGATATTTCTTTTTACTCCTAAGTATATATAATAGTGGAATGGGACGCTGTTATATATTCCTTACACCAATATTAGTGGAATTGGACGCTAATATATGTGTATTGACATTAATTTATATACATCATCATATTTATTCATGCAAATATATTTAGGATGTTAGATTTTTACTTGATAATTTGATTTGGGATATATGTGATTCATTTCATATTGGATACAGGATATTTATGAGATTGCTGATTTGTACATTCAGGATATATGAGATTTATTCGATATTGTACATTCAAGATTTGTGAGACTTATATGATATGAGAGCCGATTTGGGGGATGATTTGAGGAATTGGGATTTGGATTTGTCTTGATGGATTGTGATCGTACCACGATGTCAGGATTCCGTGGATATGACATATTTCTTTCCATACTCCACATTTATTGTTTATGCACTGCTACATATATTAGTGTACCTTTCATGACTGTTGCATTTACATACCTTTACTTATATGCAGTACTTCATGTGTTAGTTGTACCTGTTAGTGTACCATTCATGATTGTTGCATATGTACATTTTCATATCCTTATTGCATGATTATTGCATACCGATTGTCATATTATCATTGCTTCATGTATTAGTTGTACCTGCTAGTGTATCTTTCATGATTATTGCATTCATATGACTTTTTATTGCTATTAATTGTACATGTTAGATTCACGCTGTACGTGCATACTTGCGATTACCTGCATATGTTATTTACTATTCACGAGTTGGCAACTCACCCCCGTTGTGCCACAGTTTGTTTTGCAGGGTGTTCCCTAGAGTAGTCGAGGCAGGCTATTCTTCTATCATCTTTTGCTACGGATACCACATTAGCTCACAGTGTGCAGTTTGCTTAGGTAGGTTTTGTGGTTATTCGTTTGTTGTATTGTATATTCGTTGTATCCTTGTATTCTCCTTCTACTATATTTTCTTGTTGACTTTGAGACTTAGTGTGGACGATATTGTATATTATTTGTGACTTGTTGTCTTTTATACAGTTTCCTTTCTATCGTCTTTTATTTCTTCGCTACGGCGTCGTATATTTGTTGTGGTGGTTGTTTTCCGCCTTTGGGCATGTAATTTCTCCCGTTTGGGGATGCTTTACTTTATATTTATGTTGTACCCATTTTTAGGGCTAGCTTTTACAAAGGAGGTGCTGCCAAAATTTTAAAGGAAATAAAGTTGGACTTTTAAGGAATTTGGGTTGTGATTTCAAAGACTTTTAAACAATGTTTCTTATC
The DNA here is from genome assembly GCA_030015575.1 of Agapanthus africanus. NCBI lineage: Eukaryota > Viridiplantae > Streptophyta > Magnoliopsida > Asparagales > Amaryllidaceae > Agapanthus > Agapanthus africanus. Next base: position 363,911,559 of record JASDDO010000031.1, read on the forward strand.
TTTTAATGGTTTAGATTTCTGGGTTTTGGCTTTCTTTTACCGTGTTACGCCTGTAGACGTTAAGTAGTATTAGGGCCGTCACGTGCCAATTTCGGGCCGTGACACGGTGTTTCTGACGGGGGGAGCTCGCGGTGATCGGAGGTGCTGGAGTAGGAACTCGGGGATGCAGGCGATGGTGATGGGTTCTTTGTTTGTAAGTTGAGCAGGGGAAGAGGAGGAGGGGCTCGTGTGGTGTTGGGGTGGCGATGAGGGAAAGAGGGGGAAAGGATGAGGTCAAGGGATGTTTCGCGAGCGTGCGCGCGCGTGGGGTCATGGGGCGACGAGCCGCGGGGACGTGGGGAGAAGGAAGAAAGAAGCGGGAAAGGAAGAGAGTGGGGGAGAAGAGAAGCGTGAGGAGAGAGGAGCGAGAGGAGAGGGGAGGTGGCGTGGAAGTCGTAGGGAGTGGACGCGGGTCTCGCGGGAGCCATTGGGGAAGAAGGTGGGGAGCGCGGGAAACCGAAGGAGAAGAAGAAGAAGAAGAAGGGGGGAGGGGAAGAAGCGGGTCGGGTTGGGCGGAAGGAGAGGGAAGGAGCGGGTCGGGTGAGAAGCATGGGCCGGGTTTGGGCTGGGGTTCATGGGCCGGGCCATAAAATAGAAAAGAATGGGGAGCTTGGGTCGGGGCTGGGTTTAGGGGATGGAAATAAAAGAAATTAGAAATAGGGTTAGGGTTTGGGTTATGAATTGTTTAGGAAAATTAAAAAGGTATTAGATTATATTAGGGTTAGGGTTTTTAAAAATAATAAAAATAATAATTATAAATATAAATAAATAACTTTTGTAAGTAACATTTTATAAAAATACGGATATTGGTGCACAAAAGAACTCGGTATTACATCATATCCCCCTTAAAGAAAATTTCTTCCTCGAAATTCAAAATAAACAATAAGCTATAAAATAATATGCGAAAAGCCACAGAATCAAATACTACTATATAGCGATCTACGTAGAAGAAGCTAGATAAAATCAAAATCCTAAATATATATATACATACGTATATCTAAGAAATAGTGCAGCTAAAATAATAAGCATAAGGCATAACCATTTATAATAGCAAACTATAAGCACAATACCCGGGAAAATAAAGTAACAATAATAAAAAATAGTGAAGGATTTATCTATAAGTTAAAATATTTTTAGAATAAATATATCGATCAAACAATTTAAAATAACTTGAGGAAACCCATATGGCGAAATAAGAAAAATAGTATGTGCGGCATATATTTACGCTATTGAAAATATGAAGAATAGTAGAATATTCAGAATAAGTAAAACGAAAGTAGTTGATAACACGCAAATTTTTTTTTGTAAGTGCAAAATAGTGAAAACTAATTTTCGAATACGATGTCACTGGATGTAATCATAGTAATAAGGAATAGCACTAATAATGCATAAGGGCTAGTCAGGGTAGGGATTACAATGGAGTATGGTCCATTCAGAAAGTCGGAAATGGTACTTCAATCTGAATGTCGAAGAGGCTGGGGTTGGGTCAGCACAGGGTGAACAGTAGTAAATCCCAGAAGGGAAGGAAATTTATTGGGGAGGGAAAACGATCATTGCATCATCCGAATCAAAAATCAAAAGATTAGCGAACTCAGAAATTTTATTATTATTCCAGAAAGTTTCAAACAAGGCACTCTCGAAAGATAAAAAGGTGACCCTAAGCTATACATAGATTTATTTGGCCAGAGAAAACAAAAGATAAATCACGTTAGTTGCAGTTATGGAACTTCAGCAGGTTACGGTAAGCTCGTGCGCTAAGATAGGGGCGTCCATTTCCATAACGCCTCGCAGGGATCACCACTGGAGGTCCTTCTGCCACGGGGTCTTCTTCTCCTGGTCCTTCTTCCTTGGTTAGAGCTTCTTCATTGTGGTATGCTTCCACGTGATTCACCTCTTCTGGATCTTCTTCCACGGGATTTCCTTCCACTGGATTCTCCTCAAGGTCTTCCTCTCGTGGATTTTCTTCTATCGGGTCCTCCTCGGGATCTTTCTCTATTGGGTCCTCTTCGGGGTCTTCTTCTTCGTTGTCAAAGTCGCTGATCATGTCGACTTCTGGGGCTGCGACTCCCTTGTCCTCGGAATCGCTGTTGCTGAAAATAACCTGTGGGCCGTTGATCTCGTCATCTGAACTTACCAGCATGCAGTCCAAGGAAACGCACGACCATGTGTCCTCATCGATAGGCGGCGCTGCTCCAGGATTGGCCATGGCCAGAAAAGAAAGAGTCATGATCAGACTGTGGAACACACCAAGAGAATAACAAAGGATATGGAATACAAGGAAAATATACGGTAGGTAAGGAGTGAAAAATCAAAATTTAGAATGCTGATGCAATAAGCAGTATAAGGAAAATGAGTGGCAAGGGGACGATACATACATCACAACTCACAATTTATTGCATTCAAACTAAAAAATTCAACGGATACAAGATTCTAAACGAAAGGAAACATTTACTAAAAAGTGACGATATTTTTATTGGAAGCAGAAAAGGTGATAGTTCTTCGTTGATATCTAGACCGCTGCATTCTCGTCAAGCGAGTGGAATCCTGCGCTGTGTCCGTACTATCCTCGAAGCTCGAACTACGAAATAACCAAGTCACTTAGCAGTAGTGGAGAGTGTGGACGAATCTCCTCCTTGCAGCTCCTTCCTTCTAGGGCAACCATTGACAAGATGTTCGTCGGATCCACAAATCAAGCATTGCCCTTTGGCGCTGCGACAGTCTCTCTGAAGGTGTCCTGTCTTCCTACAGTATCCGCAACATTGAGTCTTCCGCTGCTTCTGCTGCTGAGGAACAAGTGGGCGCCTCATCTTCACCTCTTTTCCTTGTTTAACAGGGATTCCCTTATGATTGGAGGCTTCCGCTGGTGCCTGAGTCATCTTCCTTCTTAATCCTTCAGCTAACAGGTCATTCGTTCGCTTCTGGGCTTCCTTCAAACCTTGCAGTACATTCAAAATCTCGACTGTCTGATTCTGGGGAGTGGAGATAGAAGAAGAGTCATTGGAAGACATGGTCCTGAAACAACAAATTTTAGGATGGCACAAGGTACAAGATAAGAATTAGAATACAATGTAGATTAGGAAAGGAAACAAGAATATCGGGTGAGGTGAAATTCGAACGAGTGGAAATTAAATGTAGAACACCAAGTCACTCAAACAGAGTACAGTATTGTAACTATGCTGCAGTTCATAATTACAATCACGTAACTCTACTAAGTCACCCAAACCTCTAGCGGATGGATCAAAATATGTAGTAGAACACACTATGTGAGTCAAGATCAAAGATAACGAGTTTACAATCTAGACCGAAGGATGTCTTAGATTGTCAAGCCCTACACGGAAACTGTAATCCCATTATAAACCTGGCTCTGATACCAACAAAACTATGTTATGACCCGCTTCCCGAAATACGGAATACGAGGGGTTGACAAGGCCAGCAATGCTCCTACGGTCAAGGAAACATCCTGCCGTAGTCACACTTCGGCTTCTAGCTTTACGTGGTAATCAGTAATCTATGCACAGGTAATGAGAAATGCGGTCACTAAATAAAAACAAATACAAGGAACTAAACAGATAGAGATCAAGGAAGTATAGCTCAGGGTCGCTGATCAAGATGTCCGCAACATCCTCGAGGTACGTCAGGTCCTGGTCCAAGCTAAATCTACTTCTCACTCTGAGCATGCATACTCAGGTCGTCAGAGCGACACAATAGCAATATGTATAAATACAAATATCAACACGTGCGATGAGGATGAACATGAAACAGTAAGCATGGAGTAATGACATGAGCATGAAGGAGCCAGTACAGGTAAACAGTAAAGCAGGTAAACAGTAAGGCAGGTATATCGAATCAGTAATCAATGCATGTCACTACACCTATCAGTCTCTAAGTCTCACTGTCCAGGTCTCTAAGCCTATCGTCGGTCCAAGTGTGAGAGTCAACCACTCGTGAGTATCCCCCACCCAAGGGTAGGATCCAAGGGCAAGGGAACACGGACCCGAGTCGCTCGCTAATAATCAGTAATATCACCCATATATCTCCAGAATCGCTGTATGTGCCGGTAATGGGACTCCCGAGTTTCCGTTGAACTCACACTCAAACTACCCCACACCCCGTGGTCTACATCAAACACCAACCATAAACTCAAATACTAGTCGGTCCATGACAAGTCTACACGAGAACTGGAGACAGGATCTCCATCAAGCATGTCTCGACTAATACCCAAGATAAATGGACAGTGTTTGGTGCCTTACCTATGACACTAATATAAGTGCTTCCATAATCGTCCCATACCAATTATAGTTACAGTTATACATGTCCCATAGACGTCGACAATGCAATAAATCAATAGGGTCCGCTGATTGTGTACAAGTACGTGTCACTTCGCTTATTCATTCACGCTTAAACGCTAACGTAGTTGCCACAATCTGACCACTAATACCTAACACTGGGTAATGCACACGATCACTAGGTTACCAATGCAATGACATCTACATGATATGATGAGAGTACAATAATTACGACATGAATAGAATATCATCAGCCAGTGTCCTACGACTTGCATAGTTTACTATAAATCATACATGTAGAATTCAGCGAAATAATGAAAAGGTGTAAGCAGTGTGTTTAGTTATATGCCCCGCTTCCCGAAATACGGAATACGAGGGGTTGACAAGGCCAGCAATGCTCCTACGGTCAAGGAAACATCCTGCCGTAGTCACACTTTGGCTTCTAGCTTTACGTAGTAATCAGTAATCTATGCACAGGTAATGAGAAATGCGGTCACTAAATAAAAACAAATACAAGGAACTAAAGAGATAGAGATCAAGGAAGTATAGCTCAGGGTCGCTGATCAAGATGTCCGCAACATCCTCGAGGTACGTCAGGTCCTGGTCCAAGCTAAATCTACTTCTCACTCTGAGCATGCATACTCAGGTCGTCAGAGCGACACAATAGCAATATGTATAAATACAAATATCAACACGTACGATGAGGATGAACATGAAACAGTAAGCATGGAGTAATGACATGAGCATGAAGGAGCCAGTACAGGTAAACAGTAAAGCAGGTAAACAGTAAGGCAGGTATATCGAATCAGTAATCAATGCATGTCACTACACCTATCAGTCTATAAGTCTCACTGTCCAGGTCGCTAAGCCTATCGTCAGTCCAAGTGTGAGAGTCAACCATTCGTGAGTATCCCCCACCCAAGGGTAGGACCTAAGGGCAAGGGAACACGGGCCCGGGTCGCTCGCTAATAATTAGTAATATCACCCATATATCTCTAGAATCGCTGTATGTGCCGCAATGGGACTCCCGAGTTTCCGTTGAACTCACACTCAAACTACCCCACACCCCGTGGTCTACATCAAACACCAACCATAAACTCAAATACTAGTCGGTCCATGACAAGTCTACGCGAGAACTGGAGACATGATCTCCATCAAGCATGTCTCGACTGATACCCAAGATAAATGGACAGTGTTTGGTGCCTTACCTATGACACTGATATAAGTGCTTCCATAATCGTCCCATACCAATTATAGTTACACTTATACATGTCCTATAGACGTCGACAATGCAATAAATCAATAGGGTCCGCCGATTGTGTACAAGTACGTGTCACTTCGCTTATTAATTCACGCTTAAACACTGACGTATTTGCCACAATCAGACCACTAATACCTAACACTGGGTAATGCACACGATCACTAGGTTACCAATGCAATGACATCTACATGATATGATGAGAGTACAATAATTACGACATGAATAGAATATCATCAGCCAGTGTCCTACCACTTGCATAATTTACTATAAATCATAGATGTAGAATTAAACAAAACAATGAAAAGGGGGTAAGCAATATGTTTAGTTATCTATCCACCAAAATTGGTTTCACAACAATCGGGTTTCAGGTTCGCTTGATATGGCCGTTTAAATTTAAGTGTTCGCTGCTGGAAATACGGTTTCAGAACTGGAAGTCCGTTTCGAAACACGCTTTACTCCCAATTGGGATCATAATTAGGCGACACTATAGTTGAACAATATTTAGGTTTTACAGTTAGGTTTCCAACGCAATTGGAGATCAGTAATATCCTATATCATCAGGGAGTTATGGTTAGGTTAAGGTTGATGTGTAAAATCTGTCACTGCAGAATTCAGCAGAACACGTCGGCATTATAAAATGTGTTAAAAATATCATACAGTTAAGGAATCCAGTGAGACCAGTGGGGTAAGAAAGTTAACTTAATTTCCTACGTAACGATATAAGGTTCCGCATATTTCCGCATTTTATCAAGGAAAATACAGTGAGTTAAAAACAGGGGTTAACTGGAATTACCGCTCTGGACTGCAGTCCAGAATCATAATTCTCCGTAGTTTTCTCTATCATAACTAGTTTAAATTTAGACATCAACTATAGGGTACTGTATCTTAGTCTGTTTGCTTCGATACAAGCCATGGAACACTATGATTGGATTTATATTTAGTTAACTACTAATTTTACGACATGATGGGTACAATGACTTCCAGAATTTACGTAACAAATTGGGGCTTCAAATTACGTGTGAAACGATATTATTTAAGATAACTATAGCATGTTAAGAAAGTAGGGGGGGTTCACTGCCTTCGGTCACTTGATATGGAAGCGACGCCGCTGCAGAGTTTGTCTCGACACACGAGATGACGCGATGCGGGGAACGACGTGTGGCGCGGGCGCGGTGCGTGGAGGTCCGATACTGGGCGCGGTGGCGACGCGGGCGTGATACGGCAGTGGGCGTGATCCTGGCTCGGTGCGTGGCACGGCGCGACACGGCACTGGGCACGGTATTGACTCGGTGCGTGGTCCGGGAGCGGCACGGCACGCGCACTGGGTCGGGCACGGTGTGGCACAGGGACTGGCACGACGTGGCACGGTGAGTGGGTATGGGCGCGACACGTGTGTGGGTCCGCGGTGGCACGGAGGCAGGCTCGGGGCTGGTGCAGTAGCAGGTATGAAGCGACACGGTCCTGGTCCGGAGGTGGGCATGACATGATGCGGGAGCGGGTACGAGTCGGGGCACGGTGGGGTTTGGGACCGGGCACGTTGTTTGGCATGGGGAGAAGTGGAGGGGGCTCTTGGGTGGGTTTGCAGTTGGTTGTCGGGGCCTCACGTCGGAGATGAAGGAGGTTCAGTATTGCTGGCGATGATGGAGATGACCCCGGCGATGGTTTGCAGCGGCGTGGCGGTGCCGGGAATGGTGACGGCGACAGAGGAGGTGGGGTTATCGACGAAGTAGGAAGCTCGGCGATGCACGGGGGTCTCGTCGTGGTGGTGCAGGGGGCTGTGGCTCGGTAGGGGAGGAAGTGGGGGTTGTAGGTGGTGGAAGTCGTCCTGATGGCCGCTGCTGAGGTTGATGGGGGAGGTGCAATGGTCACGGTGTTTCTGACGGGAGGAGCTCGCGGTGATCAGAGGTGGTGGAGTAGGAGCTCGGGGATGCAGGCGATGGTGATGGGTTCTTTGTTTGTAAGTTGAGCAGGGGAAGAATAGGAGGGGCTCGTGTGGTGTTGGGGTGGCGACGAGGGAAAGAGGAGGAAAGGAAGAGATCGAGGGATAATTCGCGAGCGTGCGCATGCGTGGGGTCATGGGGCGACGAGCCGCGGGGACGTGGGGAGAAGGAAAGAAAGAAGCGGGAAAGGAAGAGAGTGGGGGAGAAAAGAAGCGTGAGGAGAGAGGAGCGAGAGGAGAGGGGAGGTGGCGCGGAAGTCGCGGGGAGTGGGCGCGGGTCTTGCGGGAGCCGTTGGGGAAGAAGGTGGGGAGCGCGGGAAAACGAAGGAGAAAAAGAAGAAGGGGAGAGGGGAAGAAGCGGGTCGGGTTGGGCGGAAGGTGAGGGAAGGAGCGGGTCGGGTGAGAAGCATGGGCCGGGTTTGGGCTGGGGTTCATGGGCCGGGCCATAAAATAGAAAATAATGGGGAGCTTGGGCCGGGGCTGGGTTTAGGGGATGGAAATAAAAGAAATTAGAAATAGGGTTAGGGTTTGGGTTATAAATTGTTTAGGAAAATTAAAAAGGTAATAGATTATATTAGGGTTAGGGTTTTTAAAAATAATAAAAATAATATTTATAAATATAAATAAATAACTTTTGTAAGTAACATTTTATAAAAATACGGATATTGGTACACAAAAGAACTCGGTATTACAGGTATGGGCAAGAGAGAGGGTGAGGGGTCTCCTTGAACCATGGCTCATTGTCCCCTTTATTATTTTCTTTATCATTTTCCCTCCCCTTCCTCTCATGGCTGCCCTCCTCCTTCCACCTCCTCCCACACCTTACAACAACCACAAAAATGCATCAAAACCATACATTGCGTTCATTAAAATTGTGCACAAGCTCACTACAAGCATAGGAGATCGAGAAAGTTTGGATTTTGAGCACTTGGGGCAACTTAAGAAAATTCTTGAGTTGCCAAATGCGGTATTTTCTTCACCATTAGTGTAGTAATCCACTTCCTTTAGCATATATACATGTTTAGAATTTGTTTAGCAAGGTTTTGTGACTTTTGAAAAATTCTAGATGAGGGTTAGAGTTTTCCTTGAGTGTAATGGTGCAAGTGAGTACAATTGGTGACTACAAACCCTCCTTAGTGTTAAAAATCCAGACCAAACCAGTGACAAACCCAAACTTGAACTTTAGATATCGAAATGTCGGTTTGTGAATAAATAGTGGGTGCAGGGAATCTGGGGTGACCTGGAGACTTTACTAGAAAAACTAGCAACTCCACTAACCTAGATGGACCACTAGGAGACCCCCCTGTGAACACGAACCCAAAACCTGCACATTTGGCCGAGCTCGCCGGATTAAAGGGCATTCTCGATGGGTCGCTAGTGGGTAGGGGTGTTAAGGTTTCTTCTGTAGCTCATATACCCTATACACTACCCCTGTAGTGCTTGTTTATCCCTATTTCACCTGAACCAAAATCTGGGACCATTTTCTTGAGTTGCTGCTTTGAATTCCTTGATGTTCATGACTTGAAGTTTTGATATTTGTGTTTTGTATCGGTCACTTGACGTTTGTACGTCGATATCGGGTGTTATTTGGCTCTTTTGCATGAGTAGACCATATGTTTTAACCTATGTGTGATTCGTGTGCCATTTTGGTTTTCATGCACGATTTCTGTTTACGATGCTATGCGTTTATATGATATGTAGGTACCCTCAAGTGGACTGTTAGTGTATATGCCCTAGGGGCCATTATTGTATCATACTAGCTTGTATATTACTTAATGGAAGCTTGAGATATTTACAGTTATATTAACAGTCTTGCTCAACATAGTAGTATGCTACTTGGTTTATATCTATTTTAATATGTGTATATGTTTCTTTTAGCATATCACGAATACATATTGATAGAGCCCATAGGATCTTGCTTGACTACCAGCGTTGTGATGGAAGTCACACTAGTGGGGGCTGGGTATGTAGGGTTGCTATGCACGCGTACAAGGGTCTACGAGACATCGACCATGCCCGATTAAAAAATTAGCCGTGCCGAACAACCCGAATACGGATCTTTAAACTAGAGATTAGGCGAAAACTAACATGCTAAACACTTTAACACTAAGTGAGAGGGATTACAACCTTTGTAGATCCGGTCCTTCACTTCATAAGCTCCATGTTGTGGTCCCTTCGCTGCGATCATCGGGTTCCGGACTCTCGAGAGGTTCCACAAAGAGAAAGATGCAACCTTTGCTTCCGATCTTCGATACAAAGATGATCTACCTTGAAGTTTCGTTAACACAAGCTAACACTCATGAAATGATGTGAACACCCTCATCTAAATGGCAAGGGAAGATGGGGATGATGAAGTAGGATTTTTGCTCTCTTTATTTATCTTTTTCTCATATTTATTCATCACAAATATCAAAGAAAGAAAGCTTTGTAAGCAAAGAAGAAGAAGGAAGAAGATGAACAATATTATAGAATTCCTTTTGTGATGAATAATGTAAAAGAGATAATGATGAATTATGCAACCATGGTCAAGTAACCATTGTAGAGATTGAACTAGGGTTAAAGGGTGTGGTTGGGTTAAGAAATATCATGCTAAAATATCTTTTCCAAAACAAAAAAGAAAACCTTCTAGAAACATCTAGAAAGGTTTAACCCTAATCAAACCCTAACCATGTTTAATCTCTACTAAACATGTTGCATTAGTAATCATATCATGTTACAATATTATATATCACATATATAATATTTATTGTAACCAAATAAAATAATACAATTAACATATATCGCATATATATCAATGTATTACCCGAGTGAGAAAAAGAATCTTTTAGTGAGCAAATATTAGATAATGTAATTTAATATATCATATATATTATTATACATTAAATTATCGAATCAACACTTGATCCGACAATCCGGCTATATCGCATATAACCGACTAATATTTATCCGTACCGATTCATCGAATCAACACTTGATCCGATGACCCGGCTGATATCAAATATCACGAGAATAGAATACGGTATCTCATATCGCATTATCCTCTGTCCCGCACATATCACATACGTGCCCCTACTCCGTTTTGCCTGAGCCAAGAAACCTATGTGTAGGACTCTAAAGAATCGTCAATACGCCGGCAGTAGGTGATGATCATATCAAACACCCACAAGCTGCAAGCGGTCAGCTAAACGTAACAGCTACCCAGGTATTGAGCGCTCAGAAGATCAACAAGCAAGCCTGTACATTCTCCTGTGAATCCAAACAGTAACACTCCCGTACAGTCCGGTCTCGTCGTCTGATATGTTGCATATCTCGCCTAGGGGTGGTAAACGTCAGACCCCAGTAGCTCGATAAGTCGTGTCGATATGAGGTCTATAACAGTTCGAGAAACTACTGATAACAATTACCAGTAAATCTCAGCAACCCTGGCCAGGGATTTCCGGTTATAGCCAATCGAACACAGCACAACATCAACTCCCTATACCGGGAGAGACGAATCCCCTCCTATCGCTCATTGCCTCCATGTGATTCGGGACTGTACCCAAAAGCCACCTTTTTGCACGCCCTCTTGGACGTGGTATGATGGAAATCAAAGCACAGTGGGAATCACACAAGACTCTATGACGATCTCGGGTCAACAGACTACTCTGTACCAGTGTCACCGGAGAACTGCCATCTGACGTGAGGTATAATACCATCTGGGAGTTCTCGGCGAGTCCGTCCAGTGTACCCAGTCTCTACTGAGCACCCGTACACCATCCTTGATGTCAAACACCGATGGATATGGGATCATCCATCGCCCATCATATGGGTCAAGATGCGTATACACTAGTCTACTCTGGTGTATCGATGCCCTGTCTCGATACACCATCGACTAGGAACAGTTATAGGATGTACTTGTCGACTACCGTGGCCCCACTAGTATGATCTCATCATAGTCCCAGTAGTCGAGTACATATCCTAAGGGCTTTATCAACATGTAACATAGAGACAATCAGAGTACATGTTAAGATAAAGTACAACCAGATAGCGTACTATCATGTCGAGCAAGAAAGTCCTCCCTATATATGTCCAAGCATCCATTACAATATACATCGTATGTACAGTAATGGCCTCTAGGGCATACATATAACTAACAGTGTAGTCTACAAGCACATCCTTTTTCAGGTCTCTAGTCGTAGGATTATTGAGATAGGGCATCGATACTCCGGAGTAGACTAGTGTATACGCTTCTCATCCCAGCAGGGGAAATGGTCTGTCCCACAGCCATTAGTACGTTGTACTGGAGATAGTATGCAGGTGCTCGTTGGGTTACGAGTACACCAGATAGGACTCACAGGGAACTGTTGGTTGGTATTATACCCATCGTCAGTTAATAGTTCCCAGGTGACATGAGTAAAGCATAGTCCGTAGACTTGACACTGCTCCTTCGCCTCGAGTGTCTTCCCACTATTCTTAGATTGCTACCCTACCACGGCTCGACTGAGTCGTGCAAACAGGTAGCAGTTGGGTGCAGTCCCGAAGCACTTTGAGGCAGTGGCGGTTAGATAGGATTCGTCTTTCCCGGTGTTGGGGGTTGATATCGCGCTGTGTTTGGAGAGCCATTACGCAAGGTCCCTGGCCAAGGCAAGCGAGATTTACTGTTAGGTTTTCCAGTAACTTCTCAACGTGTAATGGGCTTCACTCCAACATGACTTATACTGCTTTTAGGGGACTGACGTGTGCCGTCCCCTAGGCCCGATATGCGATAGTCTTAGACGAACAGACCGGACTGTACGGAGATTGTCACATCAGGCACAGTAGGAGTTCGGATGGGTTTCCTCATCGACCTTCTTATCGACATCTACCTGGGGACCATTACTTACAGCTAGTACCGCTTGCGGCCTATGGTTAAACCCACCGCCTGCGTAGTATCGAGTCTTTAGAGTCCTACACAGAGGGTTTCCCTGCTTCAGGCGAAACGATATAGAGGTCGTATGGTTTTACGACAGGTTTCAGATATATATGTGTACTTGTGCACGTATGATGTTCGGACAGATTTTACTAGCGGGCTTTAGTTTAAGCCAGATTCTAGTATTGGATTATTGGATTTATGCAGTCTTAGTATATCCGTATTTTTAGTAAATACGGATAGGAGGGGCATTCTCGTAATTAGTCGAGAAGCTTCTAGAAGAAAGGTGACTCATTTAGTTTTAATTCATTTATGAATTAAGCTTAATGAGGTGGAGGAGATGATGTGTTATTTGCATTAAATGAAACCATGACTCATGAGATGATTCATCCATTTGTATTAAATGAAGCATGGTTGTAATTATGATATATCTATTTATGGATAATTATCATGCTTCATGATATACACAAAAGAGTTATAATTCATTTCATAATAACAAACACATTCTCTTTCCTCAAGCTCTCATCTTCTTCATCCTAACCCTAATCCTCTCATGAGTTGAGATCCATAGGGTTAGCAAGACTAATAGATCCTTAATCTATCTCTTTATCTTCTAGGTCACTTGGATTAGAAATCCTAGCCACTTAGTTACCTCAAGTTAGAGGTTTATTCTTGAAGAAGGAACTCTCGGGTGGATCTTCTATTACATCGAGGAGGACTACGAGGAGGTGAACAACAAGAACAAGAAGGACTAGTATCTTGAGGTATTATCATCTATCATAGTAGTTTAGCACTTTTAGATAGTTTGTTAGTTAGGGTTTAGCAAAGATCCGTTTGATAGTCGATGTTGCTTTGAACAAAATGATTGTTTCTCTTATTCCGCCTCCCCGCATCTTGCGGGGTGTGTAACGTTGACTTACAGTGGTATCAGAGCCTAGCTAAACCATAACTAACATGTTAGCAAAGTATTTAGAAATTCGATCGCAATTAATCCTGAAAAAAACGACATTTTCACCGAGTTTCTGCCGATTTTAAATTGCGGTCTAAAAATTTTTCAGGGACCTTTAAAAATACAAGCAGGGTTTTTTAAGAATTGTGAAGAAATTTGGGATCGTGACTCGGCCAAACCACCGCGGAACCGCGGCCGATCCAAGCGATCCACCGCGGATCCGCGGCCGAGTTGATACCGAGTCAACCCAAATTTGCTCAGTTATTCTTCTATGTTGATTTTGTGTTTTCTGGGATGTTTTGTTTCTGCTCAGGTTTTATGTGCACAGAGAATTATTTGGAGTAGATTCATATATGGTGCTTGATCGAAATTCTAAGAACATTGGTTAACTGGATTATATCTGTGTTGTGTTTTATGTGTTCGTAAACCTCCCCTATTTGCTAGTATGTCGATTAGCAGGGGGTTGAACATTCCTGTAATGGTTACTTTATGTTTGTGAATATGAACTTGTTGGATTGTCGTGAATGGATAGCCGGGGATGTGAGACGAGTGTTTCTTTCATTCAAATTTAAATTGTAATTTGTTGTAATATTCTTTTGCGGGGCACATCCGGGTTGAGGTTGTAGCCACCGTTGTATTATTTCATTTACTGTTTTCTTCTCCTAGGATAGACCCAAGGAAGGGTGCACAAACTACCGGGTACTTTGAAGTGCTTAGGGGCCTACTCACATCGTTGAGGGAGACCGCTTCACTTCGGGTACTTGGCGGGTAGTTTGCTGTACCCGTAGGGGTCTAGGGTGGAGTTGGCTATTCATTACGACTGTGTAATCCGTCTTTCATTGCAGGCTCAAAGGAAATACGGATTCCTAGTATATCCAATATGTTCATCTGTGATCTGGAATGCCTATTATTGCGTCTGACGAATGTATAATATCTATATATGATATCTATTAGGCGTTACTTATGTTTTGCACCCGCGCTAGCCCAGTCCCCGCTCTGTCGTTAGTTAAGTAACCTAACGGGTGAATGACGGGGCCCAGTGGCGAATGCAGATGGCATAAGAGGACGTTGTATTTTCGTTGTTTTCTGCAATGATAGGTTAATGATGGGACGCATTATTTTAATGCAAAAAAAATAAACCAAAGTTGAATCGTTGGAAAAATTTAAAAAAAACCACTCAGTTATTTTTAAAACAACAATTTTTTTAATTGCGGAGCTTAAACCACTCCTTTTAAAAAGCTATCAAGTTCCTTCGATCATATCAAGTTCACTACGTTCACGGTTTCGCCAAAACCATTCGTAGCCCTCCGTCATTTCATTTGGGTATTCAGTAATATTCAAGCTATGTATTTTGACCAACGCCAAGGCATAGTGTTTGGTAGCTGCTGGGTATTCATCCGTTGCATAGATAGATGAGTTGGTTTGGGACAGTCGTACTGCCATTTGGCCAACGTCAGGGATATGTACGGGTGGGTTCAAATTAACAAGATAATGATGGGTAGAACTTGACATGTGACTTATGACATTTTGACCAACGCCAAGGTCATAAGAGCATGGGGCAAAAATCCACATCGGGAGTTTCTAAAGAAACTGAAACTTGCTAGAGTTGCATACCATTTGGAGTGTGATAATTTTGGTAGGATTCCTTCAGCTTTCTCACACGATGATATTTGGATCCCGATCCTACTGTGAGTATATACTACTCATCGGGAGATTCTTTCACTTAAACGATCAATGCTATAAACCAAGTAGGTGTCGAGAAAGGTATCAGCGGGGCTATGCCCCCAGGGAAAAGAGGTTATTTAATTAAGGAACTTCGTGAAAGCGTCGTAAAACCTCCCTCGAAGTACCGACACCGGTCTAGCTGAACGGTTAAGCAAGTATTGTACAGTGAGAATAGTCCTGACTAATTCTTATTTTTTGGTTTGAGGAAGGATTCGAGAAACAGTGGGAGCCATCCTGTTTAGATAAACTAAAAACCACTCTAAACTTGCTAGAGCATCATGCTAAAGTGTTTTCTTCTCTCTCTCCTAATTGCAGCGACCCAGAACATGACCGGCCTTAAGTTATTATTAGATAAAAATATTTTTGACATGGCCAAACTATAAAGATTGGTTCAGGAATGTCAAGATGGCAATCACTTATGAAAAATTGGGGTATGTCCTTACTACTAAGGCCCCTGACGTCCCCGGTCCAGAATCTAGTGTCGCGGATAAGGAAATCCACAAGGCATGGGAGTTAGACTGCTCGAAGGCCAAATGCATCGTGCTTGCCTCTATGGATAATGAACATCAGAGGAGGCACGAGAATATGGATCTTGAAGCCATATTTCTCGACAACAAGGAACTGTATGGAAAGCAATCTCGTATAGCTAGATACGAGACCTCAAAGAACCTGTTTCAGTCGAGGCTGGCCGTCGGATCATCTGTAGAAGAACACGTCCTTAAGATGATTAGCTATATTGAGGAGCTCGCGGACCTCGGGACAACATTAGAGAACGAGCTGTATACATACTTGGTTCTTCAGTCCCTTCCTTCCACCTACGCCCAGTTTATCTTGAATTTCAATATTCAAGGTAAAGAAGTTGAACTTCCAGAACTCCTTAACATGTTGAGGAGTGCAGAGGGCACCTTGCAGAAAGAAAGGGAAACACCCGCTATGTTTGTTCATGGTGCTTCCTCTTCCAGGTCCAAGGCAAGGACCAAAGGAAGGAAGAAGAAGGCCGCTACCAAACCAAAAGGTGGTGTTGGTAAGGTGGGTGTCAAGGGAAAGGCAAAGGTTGCGGTGCCGGTAGTTGCAAAGGACGAGTTCTTCCATTGTCGTAGGAAAGACCAATGGAAGAAGGATTGCAAAGCTTGGATTGCCAAGAACCAGGACCCCAGGCAAGTTGTGGCTTCGGCTTTAGGTGTGTTTGTAATTGAAAATTGTCTGTTAATCAACTCTACTTCCTGAGTATTGGATACCGGATCAGGATCTCATATATGCAATTCATTGCAGGCACTGAGAAGCCGTAGAGTACTGAAGACTGGTGATATGACCCTCCAGGTTGCTAACGGAGCGAGCGTGGATGCTGTGTCCATAGGGGATTATCACCTTGGATTTATGAGTGGACATATATTGGTTTTGCGCAACTGTTTTTGTGTACCTAGTTTAACGTATAATATCATATCAATATCGTTGTTATCAAAAGAAGGTTATGATTTCACGTTTGTAAGCGATGTTGTTAACATCCACCTTAATCATGGTTTGATTGGGTCCGGTGCACTAGATAACGGTATATACGTGTTAAACCAATTACAGATTTTCAATGTCCAGAACACACTAAAAAGAAAGTCTACAGATATAAATCAGGCTTTCTTATGGTATTGTAGACTAGGTCACATCAATGAGACAAGGTTGACTAAGTTACATAAAGAAGAATATTTGGATCCATTCGAATATCAATCTTATGCTACTTGTCAATCATGTCTCAAAGGAAAGATGACAAAGACTCCGTTCACTGGACACGGAGTAAGAGCGAGCGAGGTCTTAGGACTCATACACAGCGATGTATGTGGTCCAATGTCTACACATGCAAGAAGCGGTTTTTCATATTTCATTACTTTTACGGATGATTACTCTAGGTATGGATTCATTTTCTTGATGAAACATAAATCCGAGTCCTTTGAGAAATTCCGAGAATATAAGAATGAAGTAGAAAACCAAACCGGCAAAAGTATCAAGACACTAAGATCTGATCGAGGTGGTGAATACTTAAGTGCCGAGTTCCTGGGTTACCTAAAAGAGAAAGGAATTCTCTCTCAGCTTACTCCTCCATACACTCCACAACACAACGGTGTATCGGAGAGACGGAACCGAACCCTATTGGATATGGTACGTTCCATGATGAGTAATGCTGAGTTACTGCGATCTTTCTGGGGTTATGCACTAGAATCAGCTGCATATCTTTTGAACAGGGTTCCTACCAAGACTGTGCCTACCACACCATATCAGATGTGGAGTGGGAAGAAACCCTATCATCAGTATCTCAAGATATGGGGATGTCCAGATTTTGTTAAAAAGCAGCAAGCGGACAAACTCGAGGCACGCTCAGTACAGTGTAAGTTTGTAGGATATCCAAAGAACTCCAAGGGGTATTTTTTCTATTACGCAGAGGAACAAAAGGTTTTTGTTTCTCGTAATGCCCATTTTCTAGAACAACAGTTTTTAGAAAATGAAACAAGTAGGAGCGCAATAGAACTGGAAGAAATTCCAGAACCACAAGCTACTACTGAAAACTTGGTAGAACCAGAAGTTCCAGAAGAACAGGACATTCCCGCACCCCTCCGCAGAAGTAGTAGGCCGTCTCATCCACCTGAGAGATACTACGGTTTTCTCATAGACGGGGATAGAGAGGATTGCGTCATTGATAATGATGAACCTACTAGCTTCCAGCAGGCCATCCAGAGCGGCGACTCAGTAAGATGGCTGGATGCAATGCGGACCGAGATGGAGTCCATATACACCAACAAAGTATGGACTTTGGACTTTGCTCCAGATAGGGTA
Organism: Agapanthus africanus; assembly: GCA_030015575.1. Taxonomy (NCBI): domain Eukaryota; kingdom Viridiplantae; phylum Streptophyta; class Magnoliopsida; order Asparagales; family Amaryllidaceae; genus Agapanthus; species Agapanthus africanus. Next base: position 363,929,466 of record JASDDO010000031.1, read on the forward strand.
AAACCCATAGGATGCAAGTGGATCTTCAGAAAGAAGATTGGTGCAGATGGACAGGTGGAAACCTATAAGGCTAGACTTGTTGCAAAGGGTTTTCGTCAAAGGCCTGGCTTGGACTATGACGAAACTTTTTCTCCAGTGGCTATGCTCAAATCCATTCGGATCCTTCTTGCCATTGCTGCCTTCCACGATTATGAGATCTGGCAGATGGACGTAAAGACGGCTTTTCTAAATGGAAATTTGGACGAGTGCGTCTATATGGATCAGCCAGAAGGTTTCAATCAGAGTGGGAGCAGCGGGAAAGTGTGCAAGTTGCTTAAGTCCATTTATGGACTAAAGCAGGCATCGTGGAGTTGGAACATCTATTTTGATGAAACGATCAAAGAATATGACTTTATCAAAAATCCAGATGAACCATGTATATATAGTAAGATTGTAGCACGAACTGTCGTATTCCTCGTCTTGTACGTGGATGGCATTTTCTTGATTGGAAATGACATTCCTATGGTACAATCTGTCAAAGGATTCTAATCACACAGCTTCTCCATGAAAGACCAGGGTGATGCCTCTTACATTCTTGGGGATCCAGATCTATCGTGATAGATCTAAGAGGATGTTGGGACTTTCATAGTCCAGGTATATCAACACTATACTGAAAAGATTCAGTATGGAAGATTCAAAGCGCGGTAATTTACCGGCTTGTCACGGAATCACCCTATCCAAAAAGATGTCTCCCAAGACTGATTTGGAAAGGGATTGCATGTCAGTTATACCCTACGGTTCTGCGGTAGGCTCTATAATGTATGCGATGTTGTGTACCAGACCAGATATAGCTTACACACTAAGCGTGGTAAGACGGTATCAGTCAAACCCAGGGGAGAAGCACTGGATAGCAGTAAAGAACATTCTCAAGTACCTGAGAAGGACTAAGGATATGTTCTTGGTTTACAGCGGAAAAGACTTCTAGATCGAGGCTTTTGCTTACTCCAGCTTCCAGAGTGACAAGGATGACTCCAAGTCCATGTCAGGTTATGTCTTTACCCTCAATGGAGGGGCGGTGTGCTGGAAGAGTTCCAAGAAGGACACCGTTGCTGACTCAACGATGGAAGCGGAGTATATCGCAGCTTCTGATGCCGCAAAAGAAGCAGTCTGGGTAAAGATGTTCTTAACAGAACTTCAGGTGGTTCCATCCATTGTTAATCCAATACCTCTGTTTTGTAATAACAACGGGGCTATTGCTTTAGCGAAGGAACCCAGGTCCCATCGAAAGTCCAGACACATCTTGAGGCGGTATCACCTGATCAGGGAGATCATAGATCGTCGGGAGATCGAGGTCCGGAGAGTTGCTACAGAGGAGAACACTACAGATCTATTCACAAAGGCCTTACCTCAGCCGCAGTTCGAGAGGCAATTCGAGATGATAGGTCTTCGATACGACAGTACATGGACCTAGTGCAGGTGGGAGATTGTTAGTGTATATGCCCTAGGGGCCATTATTGTATCATACTAGCTTGTATATTACTTAATGGAAGCTTGGGATATTCACAGTTATATTAACTATCTTGCTCAACATAGTAGTATGATACATGGTTTATATCTATTTTAATATGTGTATATGTTTCTTTTAGCATATCGCGAATACATATTGATAGAGCCCATAGGATCTTGCTTGACTACCAGCGTTGTGATGACAGTCACACTAATGGGCGCTGGGTAGTCTACAAGCACATCCTTTTTCAGGTCCCTAGTCGTAGGATTATCGAGACAGGGGATCGATACTCCGGAGTAGACTAGTGTATACGCTTCTCATCCCAGCAGGGGAAATGGTCTGTCCCACAACCATTAGTACGTTGTACTGGCGATAGTATGTAGGTGCTCGTTGGGTTACGAGTACACCAGACATGACTCGCATAGAACTGTTGGTTGGTATTATACCCATCGTCAGTTAACAGTTCCCAGGTGACATGAGTACAACATAGTCCTTAGACTTGACACTGCTGTTTCGCCTCGAGTGTGTTCCCACTGTTCTTAGATTGCTATCCTACCATGGCTCGACTGAGTCGTGCAAACAGGTAGCAGTTGGGTGCAGTCCCGAAGCACTTTGAGGCAGTGGCGGTTAGATAGGATTCGTCTCTCCCGGTGTTGGGGGTTGATATCGCGCTGTGTTTGGAAAGCCATTACGTAAGGTCCCTGGCCAGGGCAAGCGAGATTTACTGTTAGGTTTTCCAGTAACTTCTTAAGGTGTAATGGGTTTCACTCCAACACGACTTATAGCTCTTTTAGGGGACTGACGCGAGCCGCCTGTTGGATATAGTGCCCTCAAAGTCAATTATTGGATCGCAGGTACGTGATTGCAATGATTAAGGAGGACCTATACCGGTAGCACAATCTTACTCATGATGATAGTATGCTATTTGATTTGCCTTTATCAGTCGTGTACAGGTTCAGGTGACTGATCACTATTACACGTTGATAGAGCCCTTAGGATCTTGCTTGACTACCAACAGTATGATGGCGATCATATACGTGAGAGTTGGGTAGTCTATAAGCACATCCTTAATTGTGGTGCCTAGTCGTGGGAGTTTCGAGACAGGGCATCGATACTCCGGAGTAGACAAGTGTATACAGTCGAGACCCCGACGAAGGGCGGTGGCCGGTCTCACAAGCCACTGGTGTCAGTTGGATCACCTAAGATGTATACAGGTGCTCATTGGGTTATGAGTACACCAGACAGGACTCGCCGACAACCTGCTAGTTGGTATTTATACCTAGCGTCAGATAGCAGTTACCTGGTGACATGTGTACAGGTTAGTTCATTGACCTGAGGTCGTCATTTGTCCCGTGTGAGTTCCCACTGTGCTTTGATTTTTACCCTACCACGGCTCAAAGGAGTCGTGCAAACAGGTCTTTTTTGGGTACAGTCCTGAGCCACATGGAGGCAAGTGAGCGGATCGGCAGGGGATTCGTCTCTCCCCGTATTGGGGGTGAGATCGCGCTGTGTCTTGGAGAGACATTACACAAAGCTCTCGGCCGAGGCAGGAGATTTACTGGTAGGTACTCCAGTAGTATCTCAGGGTGTTCTGGGCTACACTCCGACACGACTTATACCGTTATTGGGGGTCTGACGTTACCAGCCCCTAGGCCCGATATGAGATTCTCATAAACGAATGGACCGGACTGTATGTATATTGTCACTGTTAGGCTCAGTAGGGTGCCAGGATTAGTTCGCTCATCGGCTTCCCTTGAGGTCAGTACATGGGCAGCCGTTACGCACTGCTACTGCCGCTGACGTGCTTGTGGTTAAACCCACTGCCACGGTATTGATGAGTCATTAGAGTCCCCCACAGATAGTTTCCCAAGTTTGGTCGAAACGTTGTAGAGGCCGTATGGTTTTATGTCAGGGTTCGGAAAATGCACGTGCGTTTACGCACGTGTCATATTTCGGGCAGATAATACTGGTGGGCTTTGGTTTAAGCCGGATCCATGTATTATACCGTGTAGATATAATATCTTTGTCTCAGTTGTATTTGTATTCGGTCATAATACAAATACGGATATGTATGTACAATTACGGGGTTATCCTGAAATTCATTTCGGGATCGCTTTTCGAAGTTGCCAGTTTTCTATCACCCGTCTTAAACATTCGGTTTAAAGCGGATTTATCTTTTTCATTTGGGTGAGTCATGAGGGTGAGTCATGAGTGGAAGCTTCTAGAATGGATGACTAGGTTTAGTGACTCATTGTTTGCATTAATGGTTTTGATGAGGTGTTTAAGTGAGTCACCTTTTGCTTTAATGTTTCTTGTAAAGCTTAAGGATATTTCTTCTTGATCTTTTCCATTATGGTCACCCCCCCTTTGCTCCTACACTCACCCCCTCCTCATATATGTGGCCGGCCCCTTAAGGTTGCCCCTTGATTGATTTTCCACTCTCTCACTTGGTAGAAAAGATGATAGATTTTGTTCATGGAAATTTGATAGCTCATTTCTAATCACTTCCAAAGGGCAACTTCATTAACCGTTCATCCATGGTCTTGGATGAAACGAGACAAAGTGTTCTACTCATTCTCTACTTCATCTTGGTCATCTCTTTTAGCAGACTTGATGACCGAGTGATCGCACGCTTTTGGCGTGTCGGATGAAAGAATTTGAGTTTACCGCGATCAGGACGGTGTCTCTTTGCAGCTAGCCGGTGAGCACGGGTCGGTCCACAGGGAGATGGTGTATCTTACCTTCTTGCTTTAGACGAGTCAATAAAGAATCTTGTATGTTTGTTTGATCTAACCTATGTGTATATCTGCAAGTATAAAGTTGTTAAGAAAATACGAGATTGTAAGCTAAGAAATCCGTACTCAAAAACCTTTGAGCCGAGTCTTGACCAATTGAAGTTAAGCAATCGGCAACAACGTGGATTAGGGGGTTTAAGCGCGGTATTCGTGGAATCCGGCTTATTTACCCTTGTCCTTCCGTTCTTATCTCTTGCCTTCGCCTCCGGCCAAACCGAACGCAACCGGTCGTGGTTAGGAATCACCGTTACCTTGTCAGGGTACGGTGCCTAACGGAGCGCTTGCGTATGGTTTGGACGAAGTTCAAATGGAAAATAACGGGAAAAGGGATTGGTAAAGAAATGTTAACTTATAAAATCGTATTAATTCTTAACAACAACAATAATTACAACATTCACAATATAAACAAAAGAGAACAAAAAAGAAATGAACAAAGAAAAGAAAAGATTACAAGAATGAAAGTGCATGAATAAAAGTGCAAGTAATAAAAGCAAGAATGAAAAATGCAAGTAATAAATAAGCGAATAAAAAGAACACGGAACTAGGACCCAAGCCAAGCATGTGCTCAATAGCCAACCCTTAAACTTGCAACCTCAATGAAGAGATTGCAAGATCAAGGGAAGGGTAGAAAACGCATGTGAAATGGAGTGCTAGTCCCGGGAGAAAATACGACCCTTGAGATCAATAACTAACCCTTAACCATTCAACCTCAATGAAGAGATTGAATGAGCAAGGGAAAGCAGAAATCTCAAGGGGGAGCAACTAAAAAGAAAGATAACAACCCCTCATCTTCATTAATTTTCCACTCAAGAGCTCTCACTACAATTTAATGGAGAAAGAGTGAAGAAGAGGAAGAAGAAGAACAAAACAAAAAAAGAGAACAAAGAAAAGCTCCAAAAATTGCTCCCTTGGCTCAGCCCTGAACTGCTGTATTTATAGGCAGCGAAATGGGGTTCTAGGGCAACCAGCAGCCTCAACATGAAGTACCAAAACTACCCCCCAAAAACGACAAGTTGATCCCACAGTATGGCCGCGCATGCGCGGCCAAAACCCTACTTTGGCCGCGCATGCGCGGCGGTTTGGTGGAATTGGTCAGTGGGTCTTGGTGGGTTTGCCTGGTTTTCTGTGTACATTATTCTGGTATCTGTATGTTTTCATAATTTCTTCAAGAATTTTCCAGAATTTCTGTTGAGGGAAAGGTGGACTTTTTGTCAAGATTTGGAATGATTGCCTCGAGCTCCGCGTAGATCTCTTGGATTTTGTGCTACCATTGAGCCTTGTGCATGAGGATGACATTGATTTGACATTTTGTCTTCCTAAACTGGTATCTGGCAGCATACAGATGAAGAGCGGAGACCGTGTTTTATCAGTGGTTGGCAGGAACCCGGATTTTGTCGTGTTTTCCATGACTTTCACCGTTTTAGAACCGAGAACCTGTATCCTGCAAATGTGTAACAAACACGGATAAAAAGCACCTACCTATAAACACACGAGCGTAAGAATGGGCGGTATAAAATGCAGTATTCTGGTATGAACAAATACCCCCAAACTTAACTTTTGCTCGTCCCGAGCAAAACCAATTATTCACAAAAATAAAATGATAACCGCACTTTCGCAGGGAACGCGATTGCACTGAGCGCGTGCAACAAGCCGTTAAACCTCTAGGTGTCCCTAGTAGGAGGAGTGTTGTCTCCTGAGGGTTTTCAGCGGATACTAACCACAAAATCCGGTCAAGCTAGTTTTGCAAAATAACTATGATTCAACCCCTAAAGTTTTGTTTAAGAAAATAACAATTCTATAATCCTAAGTTTAGACTATCGAACCTTTATTTTTCACATCTCGCTTCTTATTTAACTACAGGTTTTATATGTCTTTACGTGCAGTGCAGAATAGTGTCGTTAAGTTCCAGAAAGGTCGAATAAAGTCATTATGTCACACAATAAAGCCCAGATAACAATTTTAAAAGGATCACATAAGTTTTATAACGAGTTAAGCATTTTTCAAGTTTCGTTTTCCAGTAAAGTTTCAACTTCAGAATTTCTATCTTCCTTAACAGGAAACTAAGTCTTATTTTTCACTCCACCTTTTTCTTGTTTTCATTTCATACACACCTCTGTGAACGTGCAATAGTCTTTATCATAGAGTAAAACCTTCATATCTCCGTTAAATTTTTTTTTATAAAAGCTTGTCTTTTATCAAGATTATTCTCACACAAAGAACCGTTAGGAATTTTAACTCGGAGAGAACACTTGCTTGACTTTGTTTTAAAACTGGACTTTCTAGGCTTCTTAGCGAGCTTTGGGCCAATGCACCCAAACCAGTTGGTTTTAGGGCATTAGGTGTAGAAACACCCCAGCGGACTTAATTACTCAAGTTACCTAGGTCCAAAAACAAAAGACATTTTGACGTGAAAATCAGATGATTCAATACGAACGGAGATATAACCGGTAGTTCAATTATTTTTTTGGATAAAAGACGTGTTTAGTGGGTTTGGTGTGTAATCATTCCAATCAAGTTTCTGATGGGTTATTTTTCAGACTTAGTTCCAATTACGGCATCAATAACATTCCTTCGTATTCGCTTTACTTCATAAACTATTCTTGATATATTACTTATTTCAGAACAAACCTATTTGATCCTCAGAAAATCATTTATCTATTTAAAAGTTTTTAAACATAAAAGACTTGTCATCTAATTTCCAAGACTCACGACACGTGTAGTGTGATGTAAAGACGTATATCAGCCATAGTTAACTTCAAAGGAGAGTTATCTTTCAGGTTTTCAAAATCTAAACATAAGATTTAGTTATTCCTATTTTTTCAAACAAAACCGTCGAATGTTGAATCAGAGTTCTTCCACAATCTAACTTGACAAAAAGTTTTTATATTTTTAGAAAATTTTTAGATTTTTATGGATTTTATGGATTTAATATGCAGATGCAAAATATACATATGAATGCGAAGGAAGAAAGCTTACCGAGCACACCCCCAAACTTAAACTTGACAGTGCCCTCACTGTCAGGCTATATCAAGAGGGTCAAAATTGCCGGCGCTTCCTAAAAACAAATTATATACAAAAAGAAAAACAAAAATATATACAAAAAAAATGTCCCCCCCAAACTTAAGTAAAACAGTGTTTCCACTGTTAAGCGTTGAAGTTCAGGATTAGGGGGGAAAGAACAGTATCCATCTATACAAGGCCTTACACAGGCCAAAAGTTAACACCAACCATTCAAAGATTTTATCATGGTAAAGCAGTGGTTGGTGAAAGAATGTGAAGAGGAAAGAGATGGAAAATATGCGAGACCGCTTGTGGAGAGAAGTGGAATGCGGTCTCGGTAGATGAGAAGAAGAAGAATGGCGGAAGGGAAAAAGAAGTGGAGTACGAACTTGAGGGTGCAAATGGAGTAAATAGATTAGCACAATTTGTGATGAGCGATGTGTAAAAAGCAATTGTGCTAATATATTTACCCGTCGAGAGATGGGGTCAAATCCCTCAAGATTCGTAAGAAACCATGGGTACGCCGAACTTGGTAAACCACATAAATGAAATGAAAATGATATGGGTTCTTGCAAGGTCGGAACGACGTAAAGGATGGAGGGAAGTGGTTGAGGAAGGGTATCGGTTATAGGCTCAGGAGGGTGGACACAGTCAGTGGAAGGAACATGATGAATTGGTAAATCCGACTCATCAAACAAAACTGGTTCATCCTCAAGACTATCCTCAAAATTTTCCTCAAAATTAAGCTCATCCATGCATATATCATCAATATCAAGACGCATATGAAGTTCGGGAAAAACATTTAACGACTCGGGATGATGACTTGAAGAGATAAACTCAGCTAAATCTACGGTTTCATCATCCAAAATATTCCCAGCGTCGATATCCTCAATCAAGTGAAAATCAAAATTCTCCGACACCTCAACAAAAGCATGGATATCAATCAATTCAGGTTCTAGAGTGGAGATGTAGAGGTCAAGAGGATTGGGTATGGTTTCACTCAAAAGGGACCCTTCACAATCGGGCAAATCAAACACTACAAAGTCGCACAACTCATTAAACATTCTATCTTCAATTGATAAATCTTGTGGGATACTCGATAGATTTTTAAAACAGGAGTTGTGGGATTCAATTTGGGACGGGTAGGTTTGATTTGGAAGGGGGTACATCTCACTCTCTCCACTCAAATTCACAGCCTGTCCTGCCGCCTCATCATACCTTAAAAAATTTGGAGCTAGTTGAAAACTAGCTACCAGGTCACTAGGTTGTATGAGGGCGGCCATGGACGCATTCAAATCCATCATCTGTTGGCTTGACGCTACCCTAAAGTCTTCCAAGGATTGTTCTAGACTAGGCATGGGTTGTGAAGGGGTTTCAGTAAAAGATTCAAAGTTGTTTGGATACTGAAAACTCCCAAATTGCGGTTCTGATGCAATGTCTAGGGAAGGTGCAAAATTAGGGTAGGATTGGTAGGAGTTGAATGGCTGGACAGGAGTGGGATCAACATTTGGATAAGAAGGTGAATGGAATTGTTGATCCCAAGAATTTGAAGTGGTGAAAGGAGTGAAAGATCGGCTGCGGGATTGTTCAATACGTTCAGCTATAGACATAGGTCTTGGAGTGGCAACATGACTCGAAGAAGGGGTATCAACGTAAGAAGGGCTGACTGTTTGAAATGGTTGATACGAAGTGAATTGCGGAGTCAAATTGTTTGTCTTAGACACGTCTATCCTATCTTTCAAAGAAATTTTCGGCATGGAGGGGTCGTTTGAAGTTCGACCAAAATAAGAACCGTATGAAGTAATGTCTGGTTGTGGGTACCATAGTTCGGCAAGAGTTTTGCGAGGTGGAGTACCCATGATATGAAGAGAGAATGAAAGAAAGGTAGAGAAAAAGGAGGGGGGAAAGAATGTGATTTTTATTTTTTTTTTAATTTTTTTTGTTAGTTGTTATCAAAAGAATGAAATATACACAAAAAAGAATATGGACAAAAGTAATCACGACACAAAAAGACCACACACCTAATCGTTCTAGGGTTCACCTAGGTCAACTAGACCTGCTCAAGAACTTGATTGTCGAAATTAAACTGTGTCGAGAAACAGACTCACGATACACTGATCACGAGGCCAGGTAAGTGCAGAGATAAGGGGAGGTTTTCCAACGCTTTCGCGAAGTTCCTTAATTAAATAACCCTTTCTCTTTTGGCGGTTTCGCCGTTAACACTTTCCTAGACACCCTGTAAACAATATACCGTTAAGCAAGCTTCTAAATACAGTTAACTTCTCCTAATGAGCGCGAAGTCCTTAAGGCTTAAAGTCTAGTTTCTTTTAAATTTGTGTGGGTAAACGTTATGCGCAAGTTCGTGATTTGTGGGCCACGGAAAAGGTGATGAAATCCTTTACCGTATGTTGTGGGGTTCGCTTGCCCTTAAGTCCGTATTAATGTATGTAATGCGCAATTCAAAAATTCTATAAAGAATAAAACAATCGTTTTTTAGTTTAAGCGCGGCGCTGCAACAAATACGGGTTAGTCAATTTTGGCGTTTGCTAGCGAACTTGCAAAGAATCCTGCAAAGAATAGTACATTGGAAGCGTCGGATTTGAGAAGAAGGTGTTAGTAAAATACGTACCGTTTAAGTTTTGGGTTAAGAAACCCCCGTTGAATCGAGTCCGGTAAGCTTGAAAGGTTCGCTTGCGCGGGTCAAACTACCCGGATCTTTGGCACTGTACTCCGTAATCACCTTAACTTTGAATGTACACTTTGCTCCCCACAATTGCAGTTTGCAATTCTGCAAAAATCTGCACACTTGCCCACAAAAATATTGTCCAAAAAAAAACAAAAAGAATATTTTTTTATTTATATATATACAAAAAGAATATTAACCCGAATAACAAGAAAGAAAATACGCTACCGTCTCCCCGGCAACGGCGCCATTTGATCGCACGCTTTTGGCGTGTCGGATGAAAGAATTTGAGTTTACCGCGATCAGGACGGTGTCGCTTTGCAGCTAGCCGGTGAGCACGGGTCGGTCCACAGGGAGATGGTGTATCTTACCTTCTTGCTTTAGACGAGTCCATAAAGAATCTTGTATGTTTGTTTGATCTAACCTATGTGTATATCTGCAAGTATAAAGTTGTTAAGAAAATACGAGATTGTAAGCTAAGAAATCCGTACTCAAAAACCTTTGAGCCGAGTCTTGACCAATTGAAGCTAAGCAATCGGCAACAACGTGGATTAGGGGGTTTAAGCGCGATATTCGTGGAATCCGGCTTATTTACCCTTGTCCTTCCGTTCTTATCTCTTGCCTTCGCCTCCGGCCAAACCGAACGCAACCGGTCGTGGTTAGGAATCACCGTTACCTTGTCAGGGTACGGTGCCTAACGGAGCGCTTGCGTATGGTTTGGACGAAGTTCAAATGGAAATAACGGGAAAAGGGATTGGTAAAGAAATGTTAACTTATAAAATCGTATTAATTCTTAACAACAACAATAATTACAACATTCACAATATAAACAAAAGAGAACAAAAAAGAAAAGAACAAAGAAAAGAAAAGATTACAAGAATGAAAGTGCATGAATAAAAGTGCAAGTAATAAAAGCAAGAATGAAAAATGCAAGTAATAAATAAGCGAATAAAAAGAACACGGAACTAGGACCCAAGCCAAGCATGTGCTCAATAGCCAACCCTTAAACTTGCAACCTCAATGAAGAGATTGCAAGATCAAGGGAAGGGTAGAAAACGCATGTGAAATGGAGTGCTAGTCCCGGGAGAAAATACGACCCTTGAGATCCATAACTAACCCTTAACCATTCAACCTCAATGAAGAGATTGAATGAGCAAGGGAAAGCAGAAATCTCAAGGGGGAGCAACTAAAAAGAAAGATAACAACCCCTCATCTTCATTAATTTTCCACTCAAGAGCTCTCACAACAATTTAATGGAGAAAGAGTGAAGAAGAGGAAGAAGAAGAACAAAACAAAAAAAGAGAACAAAGAAAAGCTCCAAAAATTGCTCCCTTAGCTCAGCCCTGAACTGCTGTATTTATAGGCAGCGAAATGGGGTTCTAGGGCAACCAGCAGCCTCAACATGAAGTACCAAAACTACCCCCCAAAAACGACAAGTTGATCCCACAGTATGGCCGCGCATGCGCGGCCAAAACCCTACTTTGGCCGCGCATGCGCGGCGGTTTGGTGGAATTGGTCAGTGGGTTTTGGTGGGTTTGCCTGGTTTTCTGTGTACATTATTCTGGTATCTGTATGTTTTCATAATTTCTTCACGAATTTTCCAGAATTTCTGTTGAGGGAAAGGTGGACTTTTTGTCAAGATTTGGAATGATTGCCTCGAGCTCCGCGTAGATCTCTTGGATTTTGTGCTACCATTGAGCCTTGTGCATGAGGATGACATTGATTTGACATTTTGTCTTCCTAAACTGGTATCTGGCAGCATACAGATGAAGAGCGGAGACCGTTTTTTATCAGTGGTTGGCAGGAACCCGGATTTTGTCGTGTTTTCCATGACTTTCACCGTTTTAGAACCGAGAACCTGTATCCTGCAAATGTGTAACAAACACGGATAAAAAGCACCTACCTATAAACACACGAGCGTAAGAATGGGCGGTATAAAATGCAGTATTCTGGTATAAACACCGAGTTGTCTCGGTATAGAGGCGGGAGCCCGTTTAAAGATCCGTAGATGTGGTGCCACCTCGACGAGGAGCCTGGAGATCAAAGCAGCCGCAACGGAGCATGGGATGATGGTTAAAGACCGAAGGACTCGGATCGTTCGGTATAGCCTTTCTACTTCTTTACAGTTTGTTAGTTTAGCATTAATGGCAGATCCGGGTTATAGTATGCGATAGCGCCAGTTATAAAAGTTTTTGTTCCGCGTTTGGCGTCCGAAAGACGGCCGTGGCGCTACCGTAGACTTACATGGTATCAGAGCTAGGCCATTAACCTTTACTAACTTATTCTAACGTGTTTAAAACAACGATCGAACGAAATTTCGAAAACCGCATTTTTCAGTGTAAAGTTTCTGTCGATTTTAAAAACCGGTCTAAAAATCATTTTGAGCATCTCAGAAAATCGAGCAGGTTCTTTAAGAATTCTGGTGAAATTTGGTCGACTGAAGCTACAGTAAGGCCGCGGAACCGCCGCACAAACCAGGGTTTGGTCGCGGTTCCACGGCCAGTTAGTGGCTACAGTGCACCAAAATTCTACAGTAGGGTCTTCATGAAAAATTGTGGTTTCTGGAATATTTCTTTTGGGCACAGATTTTGTTACTGTACTGCAGATGTACGTGGGGCCCACTTCGGAAAGTTTTGTCGATCGGAATTTTAAACTTGTTAGTTTACAGTACTTATATTATATCTCCGACCGTGAATGTCATTCGAGCGGTAAATTGCGTCTAATTGCTATAGTCCTTTTAGACGAATTTGCGAACGTGGCATTCGCGTTGATGTTCTGTGTTATGCTGTGATGTTGCGGATTTTTCATGGTGGATAGCAGTGTGCAATGGTAGTGCAGTTTTGATTTATTTATACATTTGATATTGCGGGGCGAGCGTCCAACATGTGGACTGCCGTCACTGCCTGTTTGTATAATATTCTTTTGGGGCACGACCGGGCTGAGGTCGATGTACCCGTTGTACATATTTTTCATTTCTGTACTAGGTTTACCCCGCGACGGAGTGCACGGATAGCCGGGTTCTGGAGGGCAACGGGTCCGCATCTCATGGCTTTGAGAGGCAGAGGGGCCTCACTCTAGAATTGGCAGAGTATTCGCCGCACTCGTAGGGGGTACAGGTTGACCCAAGGAGGGGTGCTCAAGTTACCGGATTCCGTGAAGTGCAGGGTGGTCCATTCACTATGCTTTAGGGGGCTGCCTCGCTTCAGGTTTTGGCGGGTAACTTGCCGCACCCATAGGGGTGTAGGTTTCATTGCACAGGCTATCCAAACGACCAGGGGAACGTCGGGTTTCAGTAGCGGCTCTGTGAAACCCGGGGATCCCAGATTATCTGTATTGTTCTGTGATGCTTATTACTTTTCTGTAATGTTGCATTTATCACGCCTGGAGCGATTATTGTATATTGGTATATATACTAGTAGATGTTGTATATGTTTCGCACCCGCGCTAGTCCAGTCCCCGCTCTGTCGTTAGTTAAGTAACCTAACGGGTGATGACGGGACCCAGTGACGAATGCGGATGACATATACGTACATTTTATTTTCGCTCTTTTCTGGTGTGATTTATTGATCGGACTGCATTGATTTTGATCAATGCAAAGGAAAACAAACCTGTTTGGATGTTGTTAGAACAGTTTTAAAAAGTGTTATTACAAAGACGTTTTCTTTTGTTTTGCATAGTGGTATTCAGTTGGAATATCCTGCACCTCATTCGATGAGGCAAGGGCCGAGATCCCTTCACCGGGAGTGACCCCTTGGGCAGAAGTTTGCGTCAGGGTAATAACTTCACTATATTCGATTACATAGTGCTTTGCATCGCTGTATTCAGTTGGAATATCCTGCACCTCATTCCACGAGGAAAGAGCCGAGATCCCTTCACCGGGAGTGACCTCTTTAGCAAAGGTTTTCGCTACTATATTTTTATAAAAAAGCTATCAGGTTCCTTCAACGAGATCAAGTTCATTACGTTAAAGGTTTTTCGCCAAAAACCAGCCGTAGCCCTCCGTCATTTCTTTTGGGTATTCAGTAGTATTCAAGCTATGTATTTTGACCAACGCCAAGGCATAGTGTTTGGTAGCTACTGGGTATTCATTTGTTGCATAGATAGATGAGTTAGTTTGGGACAGTCGTTCTACCATTTGCCAACGTCAGGGGCATGTGCGGGTGGGTTCAAATTAACAAGATAATGATGGGTAGACCTTGGCATGTGACTTATGGCATTTTGGCTAACATCAAGATCATAAGAGCATGGGGCAAAAAATCATATCGGGAGTTTCTAAAGAAACTGAAACTTGCCAAGTATGCGCATACCTTCTGGAGTGTGATAACATGAGTGGATTCCTTCACGTTATCATGCGATGAGAGTTGGATCCCGATTCCCACTGATGGGTTGGTTTACTCTTCGGGTGATCCCGATTGATTCTTCTTTCAGGTTTGGAGGAGAATTTGACAGTGCAGTGGGAGGTTTCCTGATTAGATAAAGTGATAACCATTCTGACCTAGGTTAGAGTGCACGCAGAGTGTTTCTTTTCTCTCTTTCTTTGGCAGCGACCTTTTGACCGCCCTTGACTATGACTCAGTGACCAAGTTGACCGAACCTTCTTAAAATACTGGCTTTTGGATTGTCCGAGTTGCATTAGTCATTGCTGCTCCTTCTTCTACCCTTTGAATTTCTCAGAACACCTCGTATCACTACGAACATCCACTTCCATTGGATAGATCCATCGTATGGTTATATACGAACTCGAAGGGACTTCTTCGAGGATGTATTAAGGTTCAGGAGAAATTGAATTGGTTTATTCAGTTGTCTTTTATCATCACCTTCTCTCAGGTTGCGAGGGCTCCTTAGTTTAGGAGAGTACACCTATGCTTATTAGATAGTCTTCTTCCAAACCATAGGCAGGTGCCGAAAGGAAGGGAATGAAGAAAACCAATTAGGGTAAAATATGTGTACAGAAAGTAATAAGTAAAGAAAAAATAAAGGGATTAGAAAGAGGGCAAAGTAAATTGCGACTGCTATCATTCACGACCAAACCGGGTACTTCATTGCCACTCCTATTTCACCTTTGCTTTTTCCCCAGTTCGGAAGAAATAGAATAAGGTATTATTCAGTTTTCTTTTATCATCACCTTTTCTCAAGTTGCGAGTACTCCTTGGTTTAGGAGAGTGCACCTATTATGCTTACTGGATAGTCTTCTTCCAAACCATAGGCTGGTGCCGAACTGTAGGGAAGGAAGAAAACCACTTAGCCTAAAGGGGTGTACAGAAGGAAATGAATAAAGACAAATAAAAGGATTTAGAGAGATGGCAAAGAAATATACGGTTACAGTCATGAATTGGATTATGGAAGAGGCATTACTATGAATACCAGGATACCCCTACGAAACATTTTCATGTTTCAGTTTCACTGTGCGTTTTTAAAGGAAAACTGATTTCCCGATTAGATACATACTCCAGGGTATGTATTTACCAGGTATGATTCTCACATCTGTATGGTTTTACAGATGATGAGTGGGAGTAAGTTATTGGGAATAAGGTGATCATCCTCATTATATCGGAATTCGTTGTAATTGGTGATATTTGAGGAAATCACCTGGGTTTTTGCCGGACGGCATGTATTTGGTTTTGAGTATCCGTTGTTGTGCACCAATTTCAAAATGATATATCTGTATGTTTATTTTTATAAAGTGAGATATAACCTTTTGATATTATGTCTGTGACATTTACCTATATCAGTTGACGATTGGGGAAGGAGCATTGAACAACGGAGTAGTTCTTAACCATAAGTACAGTTTTCAACCTACGATGCACAGGTTTTGAGTTATTCAACTCAGCGGACTTATACAGAGTATTGTATGTTGTCCAGTGTCCATCAGGACAAAGGGGTTGGTCCTCGTACTATGTTCTGTTTACTTGTGACTTCTCTAGTTTTTAGACAAGTATTTCGTAGAAATACAATGTCTAAGTTTTGAGAAGTTGTAGGTATAGGAATAAAGTAGAGAACCAGATATCGCAAGTATCGGAATTCTTCAAAGAGATCGAAGATGTAGATACTTGTGATTGGTATTCAGTTGATAGTAATGGTTTTGAGAAACTTGTTTCTCTTTCAGGTTACTCATAATTGGATGGATTCCTAAGTTGAGTAATGCTGATTAGTCTCTCTCCATTAAGTTGATATGCACTGGAGAGAGCTGCATGATTAGAATCTGGTTCCAATTAAATAAGTGCCAAAGTTTCTTTATTGGATATAGAATGGTTCATATCTTAACGATGTTAAGGTATTTGGAGTTGTCCGGCTTATGCTTAAAACCAGACTCTGGATAACTCAAGGCACATTTCTGTAATGGCAGTTTGTGGGTTGACCCAGGCAATGACGAGGGTTGACTTTCTACTATATGGAAGATCAATAGTGATATTGTTCTTGACTCGCCACAGTTTTAGTAAAATGGATTTTTCAGAAAACAGCAGTAGGAGTATGGTAGAACTGGAAGTGATTCCAGAACCGCAAACGATTACGGAAAATTTAATAGGACCTAAAGATTCAATCAGGTTTGACATTCCATTAGCTATTCCGCAGATATGGTGGGTAACCTCTGTGTCACGACCCAAAATTGGCCCGTGACGGCCCTAATACTACGCAACGCCAAAAGACGTAACGCAGTAAAAGAAAGCTAAAACCCAGAAATCTAAACCAAGAAAATACAGAAAAGATAGTATAGTTTTTGAATCATTTGAAATCGCAACCCAAATTCTTTAAAAGTCTTACTTTCTTTCTTTAAAATTTTGGCAACACCCCCTTTTTGTAAAAACTAGCCAAGATGAATACAATACAACATACGACGCCGTAGCGAAGAAATAAAGACAATAGAGAGAAAGCTGTATATAAAAGACAACAAATCCACAATTAATATACAATAACGTCCTCACCAAGTCTCTAAGTCAACAATACAATAGTAGATGGAGAGTACAAGATACAACGAATGTACAATATGAAATACAGATAATCATCTAACCCACCTAAGCAAAATAGTACTGTGAGCTGATGCGGTATCTGTAGCAAAAGATGATAGATGGATACTGAATAGCCTGCCTCGACTATTCTGAGGAACAACCTGAAACACCTGTGGCACAACGGGGGTGAGTTGACAACTCGTGAATAGTAGATAACATATGCAGGTAATCGCAGGAATGTACGTACAGCATGAATCTAAGATATGCGATTACAGTAATAACATGTCATGTGAATGCAGAATAGTGGAAAGTACACTAGCAGGTACAATCAATATGTGAAGCAATGATGACATGATAATAGTATGCAATAACTATGCAATAGGGATATGAGAAAGCAAATATTCAACTATCATAAGGGTACACTAACAGGTACTACCAATATATGAAACTGTGCATAAAATAGATAAGTGTGAGGTATAGGGTGGAATATGTCATTTCCACGGAAACTTGACATCGTGGCAGGATCACAATCCATCAAGACACTCCAATC
The DNA here is from genome assembly GCA_030015575.1 of Agapanthus africanus. NCBI lineage: Eukaryota > Viridiplantae > Streptophyta > Magnoliopsida > Asparagales > Amaryllidaceae > Agapanthus > Agapanthus africanus. Next base: position 363,946,927 of record JASDDO010000031.1, read on the forward strand.
CAAAAATCCTCAAATCAGCCCCCAAACTGGGCTCTCACATCATATAAGTCTCACATCTCCTCAATGTACAATATTGAGTAATCTCCTATATCCCGAATGTACAAATCAACAATCACATAGGTATGTCCAATATCCAATCTCAATGAATCACCTAATAACCCAAGTCAAATCTCCAGTAAGAATCTAACATCCTAAAGGTATATATACATAAATAAATATGATGGGGGCAATACACATATATTAGCGTCCCATTCCACTAATATTGGTGTAAGGGTATATATAACAACGGCTAAATCCCCTGTTATATATACAAAGGTATTAAAAGAAATATCATGAAAACCAATGTGCCAAGCATCGACACAGAAATCCTGACCACGTATCATACGCTATCCCGAAAGCACGAGTGCCTAGCTCCGACCCTCGTTTTTCAATGTATGCATAATTTCATGAACTCCCGCGGTTCCCAAATCCCGAAAACACCATGTAAAAATCCAAATAAATAAACGCGCAAATCCAGGAATAATATATGCGATATACCTGAATGCAAGCATGTAAATGAAAGTATTTAGCTGAAACCAGATGTATGCAAAATGAATAAGGCAGAGCTAAGTATAGGTATCCACCTATAAGTAAAAGATGTCGTATACCCCCGTGGGTATAAGTAGAATATGAAGGATACCCCCTGGGTATAAGTAAAATATGTACAAGGTATACCTGTAGCTGTATCGCAAGGTGTAGATGTACCTATCACTAATGGTAAGATACACTATAGGTATACCGATAAACTAGATGTCAAGTCTGATAAGCAATAAAGTATCAATAAGGGGTTGTGTGTGACATGGCAATTATTGACGGTGTGTGTGTAGCATACAATCTGTGCTCGGCAACATGAACCGTCAATAATATATGCAGTGTCCTACGGCTGCTAGTCACAGTACAGCTATATCAAGGAAATAAACTAAAGGCGCAATTCTAACAATGACGTAGAATATGCGACAAATATTGAATCCTAGCCCAGACGCATAACGCCATGCGGGCGATTCCCCTGTAGATGTTAAATCTACTCACCTACGCTCTACGCTAGGTGAATCCTACCATGTGCTTCCCCCTGTAGCAGTGTCCGTAGTCCCCGCCTGCAAACTGCAAATAAGACATGAAAATCATGTATAAGCCAAATATCTCGCAAAACGCGATATCGAACCAAAACGAGAAACTCGCGTCCCGAACCAAACGCGCGTGTGCACGATACGCTGAATCGTATGTGTACGCGTCTAAAACCATCGGGACACGCCGCGATACGCTGGATCACAGAACCCTCTCACGTATCGCGCGTATCGCGCAAACACGACGAACACCAAAAACGATATATGATCCCAGATTTTCCTACAGGTCAAATATTACAAAACTAGACATGCCAAAACACTATACAACACAGAAGACAACCCTAGCTAAGACCCCAACACCCCTGCCCCTTCCTTGGCCGCAATTTGCGGCCAAACACATTAAATCTGCGGCCTGGTTAGGGAAATAGGGGCTCGTGTTTTGGTGGTGGTGTCTATACCTAGTGTATATGTCCCAGTTTCCTCAATTTTGTCCTGAAGGCCCCGGGTCAAAAGCAGATTCCAGATTGCCAATATATCGCTTTAAAATCACCAATTTGCACAATAGGCAAACCCTATGGTATTTTAGTGTAATCTGGGGTTAAACTCAGTTAAGGTGACCCTAACAACACTTAAACAAGTGGGGCTAACCAACACAATCATCACTTTGCCACAACATCTCACAAATCACCAAATCTAGCACTAAATTAGCTATTTAACACTAATCGACACAAAACCACACACAACTTAAGAAAACATGAAATGGGGTTCAGAAATATACCCTAAAGAACTCTAGAGAGAAGGTGAAGAAGTGGAGAAGAGCTGCTGTAGTGGCTGGGGCTGCTGCTGCTACAGTTGCTGCTACTGCTGCTGCCGAAGCTGGAGCTGCTGCTGGTGCCACTGCTGCTGCTGAAGCTGGAGCTACTGCTGCTGGGTTCAGGTGAGTGTGTGTGTGTGTGTTGTGTGAGAGAATGAGAGTGAGAGAATGAGAGAACACAAGCAAGTCAACCCCCTTCTCTCTCTCTTCATTTAATGAAGCATGGCAAAAGCCATCATGCCCCATTCTCACTCTCTCTCTCTCTCTCACCAAGGTCAACCATTCAAACAATAATTTAAAATTCCATTTCAAATTCATTTTCAAAACAACCATAACTATTTAACCCAAAACACCTAAACAATATTAATTAAAACTAGATTAAGAAATGGCTAAACCACACCTTAACAACCTAGTTATCATGCACAAGTGTGTGCAAGCCTAGGAAAAATATAATAAAATATTCATTAAATAGGATAAAATAATTAAAAACCAAATTGGTAAACTTTTTATTAAAAACCATACATTAAAATATAATTAGCTACAAAACTCATTCTAAGGTGTTACACTCTGGCACCCGAGAGGTACTCCGGTAGCCTCAAGGACGGTGACAGGGAGATTCTTGTATGCCCAGACTTGACACTACTATTGTTCCAGACTATGAGACTCGGCAGGAGGTTAAGTATAGCGTCGTTCTAAACTAGCTTTAGAAGTGCAAGTATATATTATTCTGCCAGAGGGTTGTTATGGTCAGTGGGAGCAGCGGAAGCATAGTGGGCAAGTAGCTTATGTCTATTTATAGACTTGAGCAGATATAGCGGAGATAGATCATCTATTTTTGATGTGACAGTTATAGGTTTGACTTCATCAGAATAGGTGATGGATCTGTTAAGAAGGTAGTAGGGTGTGATGTCCTGGTATTTGGATGTCATATACAGAGTAGGAAGTAAAATTCCTATACTACGAACGGTTGTACTGTGGTTGTCACACAGTTGTTTCTCCATAAAGGATATGGATATAATATCTGACATTCTGGTTACTAGATCTATGGTTTTAGATCTAGATTTGGGTAGTTTCCCAATGTGGGTATTTTGACAGTATTCTAATAGTATTTTAGAATAGATGACTCCTGGCATGGTGGAGTACCTGCAGGTGATGGAGTCACCCTCTTTAAAGGTGTCTTACAGACTAAAGGAGAGAGGGATGTGCATAATTGGCAGATCACTTGCTTAGGCAATTGAATTGATCATGAGATGTCAAGTACCACACCAGATGTTGTTTTTGCACTAGATGCGATAAGTTTATATTAATCCAATCCTGAAGAAACATAAGGAAGCAGTTTTAGAACATAAGTGGATGTTCTACGGATTTGATGACGGCAGCCTCTTTCGGGGGACGGTTATCATTCCAGGCTTAAAAGGTGACATGGATGACAGAGTGATTGTCAGAATTATAGTTTTTCCTCTGACGAGGGATAGTATTATGGACAGGTGGTCCAAGAGGATACTGTGGGAGGCATGGTGCTGGACACTGATTAGTTTCAGTTGTCGATACAGTCTAAGAAGTTTGGATTTGGAGTTTATTTATGAACTATGTCCCATCAGATATCCAGACATATTCTAAGACAGGTATTACTCAATTCGGGAGATGGCTTTCTCCGCGAACTTGAGATAAAGAGAGACATAGAAAGAAACATCAGGGCGGATCCACTCATTGAGGCTATTTCTCGAACATAAGAGTTTTACAAACGAGCTTTGTGAAACTGATTAGTAGAGGAGTTGGGTGTTCGGTATCACACGGGCTGTGAGTATGCGACATCGCAATAATTAACCTTAAGTACAAGTGGGAGATTGTTGGATATAGTGCCCTCAAAGTCAATTATTGGATCGCAGGTACGTGAGTGCAATGATTGAGGAGGACCTATACCGGTAGCACAGTCTTACTCATGATAATAGTATGCTATCTGGTTTGCCTTTATCAGTCATGTACAGGTTCAGGTGACTGATCACTATTACACGTTGATAGAGCCCTTAGGATCTTGCTTGACTACCAACAGTATGATGGCGATCATATTCGTGAGAGTTGGGTAGTCTATAAGCACATCCTTAATTGTGGTCCCCAGTCGTGGGAGTTTCGAGATAGGTTATCGATACTCCGGAGTAGACTAGTGTATACAGTCGAGACCCTGACGAGGGGCGGTGTCCGGTCTCACAAGCCACTGGTGTCAGTTGGATCACCTAAGATGTATACAGGTGCTCATTGGGTTATGAGTACACCGGACAGGACTCGCCGGGAACCTGCTAGTTGGTATTTATACCTAGCGTCAGATAGCAGTTTCCTGGTGACATGTGTACAGGTTAGTTCATTGACCTGAGGTCGTCATTTGTCTCGTGTGAGTTCCCACTGTGCTTTGATTTCTACCCTACAACGGCTCAAAGGAGTCGTGCAAACATGTCTTTTTTGGGTACAGTCCCGAGCCACATGGAGGCAAGTGAGCGGATCGGCAGGGGATTCGTCTCTCCCGGTATTGAGGGTGAGATCGCGCTGTGTCTAGGAGAGCCATTACACAAAGCCCTCGGCCGAGGCAGGAGATTTACTGGTAGGTACTCCAGTAGTATCTCAGGGTGTTCTGGGCTACACTCCGACACGACTTATACCGCTATTGGGGGTCTGACGTTACCAGCCCCCTAGGCCCGATATGCGATACTCATAGACGAACAGAATAGACTGTATGTATATTGTCACTGTTAGGCTCAGTAGGGTTCCACGATGAGTTCGCTCATCGGCTTCCCTTGAGGTCAGTACATGGGAATCTGTTACGCACTGCTAGTGCCGCTGACGTGCTTGTGGTTAAACCTACTGCCAGGGTACTGATGAGTCATTAGAGTCCCCCACAGATAGTTTCCCAAGTTCGGGCGAAACGTTGTAGAGGCCGTATGGTTTTATGGCAGGGTTCGGAAAATGCACGTGCGTTTACGCACGTGTCATATTTCGGGCAGATAATACTGGTGGGCTTTGGTTTAAGCCGGATCCATGTATTATACTGTGTAGATATAATATCTTTGTCTCAGTTGCATTTGTATTCGGTCGTAATACAAATGCGGGTATGTATGTACTGTTACGGGGTTATCCTGAAATTCGTTTCGGGATCGCTTTTCAAAGTTGCCAGTTTTCTATCACCCGTCTTAAACATTCGGTTTAATGCGGATTTATCTTTTTCATTTGGGTGAGTCATGAGGGTGAGTCATGAGTGGAAGCTTCTAGAATGGATGACTAGGTTTAGTGACTCATTGTTTGCGTTAATGGTTTTGATGAGGTGTTTAAGTGAGTCACCTTTTGCTTTAATATTTTCTTGTAAAGCTTAAGGATATTTCTTCTTGATCTTTTCCATTATGGTCACCCCCTTTGCTCCTACACTCACCCCCTCCTCATATATGTGGCTGGCCCCTTAAGGTTGCCCCTTGATTGATTTTCCACTCTCTCACTTGGTAGAAAAGATGATAGATTTGGTTCATGGAAATTTGATAGCTCATTTCTCATCACTTCCAAAAGGCCACTTCATTAACCGTTCATCCATGGTCTTGGATGAAACGAGACAAAGTGTTCTACTCATTCTCTACTTCATCTTAGTCATCTCTTTTAGCAGACTTGATGACCGAGTTGCCTCGGTATAGAGGCGGGAGCCCGTTTAAAGATCCGTAGATGTGGTGCCACCTCGACGAGGAGCCTGGAGATCAAAGCAGCCGCAACGGAGCGTGGGATGATGGTTAAAGACCGAAGGACTCAGATTGTTCGGTATAGCGTTTCTACCTCTTTACAGTTTGTTAGTTTAGCGTTAATGGCAGATCCGGGTTATAGTATGCGATAGCGCCAGTTATAAAAGTTTTTGTTCCGCGTTTGGCGTCTGAAAGACGGCCGGGGCGCTACCGTAGTCCTACACCGCCCCCTAGGCCCGAAATGCGATAGTCTTAGACGAACAGACCAGACTCTACGGAGATTGTCACATCAGGCTCAGTAGGAGTTCGGATGGGTTTCCTCATCGACCTTCTTATCGACACCTACCTGGGGACCGTTACGTACAGCTAGTACCGCTTGCAGCCTGTGGTTAAACCCACTGCCAGCGTAGTATCGAGTCATTAGAGTGCCACACAGAGGGTTTCCCTACTTCAGGCGAAACGATATAGAGGTCGTATGGTTTTACGACAGGGTTCGAACATATACGTGTACTTGTGCACGTATGATGTTCGGACAGATTTTACTAGCGGGCTTTGGTTTAAGCCAGATTCTAGTATTGGATTATTGGATTTATGCAGTCTCAGTATATCCGTGTTTTTCGTAAATACGGATGGGAGTGGCATTCTCGTAATTAGTTGAGAAGCTTCTAGAAGAAAGGTGACTCATTTAGTTTTAATTCATTTATGAATTAAGCTTAATGAGGTGGAGGAGATGATGTGTTATTTGCATTAAATGAAACTATGACTCATGAGATGATTCATCCATTTGTATTAAACGAAGCATGGTTGTAATTATGATATATTTATTTATGGATAATTATCATGCTCAATGATATACACAAAAGAGTTATAATTCATTTCATAATAACAAACACATTCTCTCTCCTCAAGCTCTCATCTTCTTCATCCTAACCCTAATCCTCTCATGAGTTGAGATCCATAGGGTTAGCTAGACTAATAGATCCTTAATCTATCTCTATATCTTCTAGGTCACTTGGATTAGCAATCCTAGCCACTTAGTTACCTCAAGTTAGTGGTTAAAGCTTGAAGAAGGAACTCTCGGGTGGATCTTCTATTACATCGAGGAGGCCGACGAGGAGGTGAACAACAAGAACAAGAAGGACTAGTATCTTGAGGTATACTCATCTATCATAGTAGTTTAGCACTTCTAGATACTTTGTTAGTTAGGGTTTAGCAAAGATCCGTTCGATAGTCGATGTTACTTTGAACAAAATGATTGTTTTTCTTATTCCACCTCCCCGCATCTTGCGGGGTGTGTAACGTTGACTTACATGGACTTCGGACGATAAGGACGAGCATGAAGACATCGACTTCGACAGACAAGGATCAAGGTGAGTAGATATATATCTACGGGGGAAGTCGGGTGGATGGCGTATAGCACCCCCGCAGTTTCGTAGTTTAGTATACGAATACGTTATATATATATATATATATATATATATATATATATATATATATAAATATGCGTATTGTGAGACTAAATGCTTATCAAGATAGGCTTTAGGTGTTCACGGGTTAGTTTTAGTGTAATTGTAAGATAGTGCTTTTAGTGTAATTTCTTAGTCGCGAAACCCTAGGGTAAAAGTTGATACACACACGCATGCACACACGCGATATGTTTTGGTGTATATGATATATGCATATATATATATATATATGGATGTGGATGTGTACTATATATATATATATACGTATACACATATTATGAGGATAGTATATGATACTTGGAGATGAGTCGATATGATTGGGCATGATGCCGTGAGATCGGTGATGTGACTTAGGTCGTATTATGAGATACGACATGATATTATAGCGGATCATTGAGCAATGTGTTTTCATACACACGCGGATATATATATATATATATATATATATATATATATATATATATGTTTGATGGTATCGTAATGTACTAGACTTTAGATCAGTACCCCTAATTCAGAATATGATGATAATGATACCAGATAAATAATGTGTTATATGTGATAATTGACCCGTACCCCGATTTTGGGATGCCGTACGATGGATTTTCCGTACGAAATTCAAATATGATGATTGATCCGCACTCTTGACTCGAGGATGTCGTATTATATATTTTATCGTACGTGACGCTATTGAGACGGGATCACCGACTACTAGATATATCGACTCGGACTTAGGTGGTTTTCCTTACCCTTTGATTAGATTCTTAGCTTTGTCCTGTAGTTTACTTAGTAGATGTTAGACTGGGCTCGAGTCATACTTATTTCCAAAACTAACGAATCGTGAGTATTTTAAAGACAGGCCAAGAGATACTACGGATTTTTCAATGGATGTACTTTTTCTTAAAAACACCACAGCCTCTATTTTTTAAAAACCATGATTCGTGCTATTTCAAATGTCAGCACTGTATGACCCGTATGTATGTAAATGTATATTCTTTATTGTTGCGTTTACTATTCATTTTCCGTATATTCTTGCTATTTGCATCGCATTGCATGCTTAAATATATTTTCGTAGTTATTATGAAACCCTGCTGTCAGGACACCAACACCATTACTGATGATGCATATGCTCCACGTACACTTACTTGCCGGCTCACACACATCATCATCGGTAATTTTCATGTCATGTACACATTATAAAATACTACTTCATTAGTATAAATTGCTAGCTTAGACATTTCATTTATTACTGTGATATCTCTTGCATGTGTATTTATCCATTCGTTATGCAATATTATGGGGCTTTATGCCGGTAATTCACTTTTTATCTACTCTTGAGAATTGGATTTCGGATTTTTCCATGAGATTTCTGGATTTGGAGAAACCGCAAGGATTTATAAACTCATTTTCATTTCAAAAGATAGAAATTTGCGGTTTTCTCGTGATATGATTTGAGAGGCATCCACCATGAGTTTTCTTGGCTCTTGTGTGGTATCATACACCCGATTCAAGGAGGAGGATGAACCGTCTGCGGGTGCATGGTGGACCCGGTGCGGTACCTCGGGGCAAGATGGTCGCAGATGATGGCGTTGAGCCTGGCAGGGGAGCACTACCGACCGGTTATTTGTGACGCTGCGGATATCCGGAGGATACCGACGTTGTCGTGAGATTTGATATTTGGGCCAGTCCGGATTGCCGGAGCCCAGTGGCCAGTTCGGATTGCCGGAGCCCGAGATATTGAGACATTGAGATATTGAGATTATATGATAGGGGCCAGTCCGGATTGCCGGAGCCCGAGATATTGGATATTAGGATATATGTTTTGTGTTGATACTTGACACGGATTCTATGTTGATTTCATTGATGATACCTCGATTTTTATATACAGAAATCTTACTAAATTAAGAAAGCAGTTTTTCCCATTCATGATGTATTCTGTTATCATTTGTAATGCATTCGTACATCATATATGTCGCATGTTATTACCTGAGGCACTGATACGAGTACTTGGTATATTACTGATGTAGATGGTTACCTTGTCATTATTATATGCTTCCAGTTATATATATTATTGGGATATTTTGGTATGACCTAGGATAGAGTCATATATGTGATTTCTGCTCGGTGATGTTTTCTACTCACGAGTTGGCAACTCACCCCCGTTGTGCCACAGTTTCTTGCAGGTTTTCCGTACAGGCTTCATTGCGGCTTGCTGGCACACTGCTTCCTTCCGGGTGATTGCTTTGGTAGGTGGGTTCACTTGCATCGTGACCACCATTGTATCTTATTTACATTCAGTTGTATCTAGTAAACTCCATCAACCAGACTTGTATTAATTTATAGACATAGAAGACCAGTATGTATATTTTTTCGGCCTTAGAGTCGCGCGCTGTATTATTATAGTTTTTCTCTGGTTTTCTCGAGGACGTTGGTTTCTCTCTGAGTTTTGATCCTCGCCCTTCGGCGTTGTATACTATATTGCCGCGTGGTTGTGTCCACCAATTGGCAAAGAGCTATCTCCCGCTTGGGGATGCCTTTATTCATTATGTATTTATTCATGTTTGTACCCGTTTGGGGCTAGTATTTACAAAGGAAACTCCGCCGAAATTTTTGGAAAAGACATGATGTTTTAAAAATGCTTACTACGGCTTATTTTGATTAAACCACTTGCTTTAAAATAAGTTTTCCTTCACTTCTTCTTTAAAACGGTTTAGATTTCTGGGCTTTTGGCTTACTTGAATTAGGTGGGGTCCTATAGACTTCACATGATTCAAGTGCCAGTCACGTGCTATTTTGGGTCGTGACAGATTGGATTTAGTAGCCCTGGATGACTAATAAAGATGAGTCCTCTTATCTATTGATAGATTTAAAACTAGATTGATGGTGATGAATGAGGATTATGGTTCTTTGGAAAAAACTGGGTTTCTCCTCTATTGACCTTTGTCCTTTCATTGATCTTCATTCATGTCTAGCCCTTAACAAAAATATCGTCAATCTTATCTCAAATCGTGGTCGAGATTATCAAGAAATTGATATCACGCCCGATAAGGATGTTGACGATTCTTTTGCTAAAGTTTATAAACTTCATAAGACTTAAAAGGAGTATAGAATTTTCTCACCCATTGATCTACCCTAATCCTACGAGTCCTATCAAGCGGAGAATTACTCGCGCATTATGAAATAAAATAAAGAATAAAGAAAGAATTCATAATGCGGAAATTAAAGAAAGCGAACTGATAAAATTGATGATCTACCTTTATTACACAACTTCACAATACATTTCTTTGAGTTTAGATTACAAGAGCAAGAAGAATTGCTCTCGATGTCTGCCTCGAAGAAGTAAATGTTCCGTCGATCTTCATGTCGCTTGATCATCTCGAGTCATGGACCTGTCTTGGATCGCTTGCTCGTTGACGATGATTGGCTTCGTGTAAAGGAGACTTGATTGATGTCCCTTGATGAATTTCTCGATGATTTCTTTATCTTGGATCTTAAGATCGAAGATTTTTGATCTTAGATCTTAGATCCCCTTTTTGATATTGGATTTGATCTTGGATTTGATGTAGAGATTTGTTGGCTCTTTTCTTGATTTTATTTGAAGAGATTGGATCCAATTGGATGTAGCCCTCGGTCCTTTTTATAGCCCTAAATCCAGTAACAGAAAATCCCAACAAAATAAGTTTGTTTCACAGAAGCTTCCAGAAGAATCTTGAACCCTAACTCCTCTTCTTGACCACTGAACCGCGGCAACTCGGCCGACTAGGGCAAAGATCGGCCGCGATTCGGTGGGTTCTTGGCTTCATTCTTATGGAATCTTCTCTTGTTAATATTTCGGTATTTATTTGATGTCTGGAACCTTCTTATCTTTTCTGAGTCTCTGCCAGTATTTCATTCTTCGACTTTCTTTACTTTGTCGGCAGATTCTTAATTCCGGATATCTGACCTGACCTAAACTTGCACAATATCTTAATGAAGAATGTTAGTTATGTTTGAGATACAAAATATTATGTATAAAATATTAAACATACAATTTCCTTCATAATGTTGATTATAATATATAAACACATGGTAAATGGTATTTTGCAGATGAACTTCTAATATGTGTTATATTTATAACAAATACCTTTAGATGATTAAGAAAAGTAAGGAAATTGTCATGTTAAAAGTGCACTATTTTCGACTGAACAATTGGCTATAACAGCAAGTCCATGGCCATGGCTGATGAGATTTACTGATAAGTGTTATCAGTAGTTTCTCGAAAGGTTATAGGCCACACATCTGCATGACTTATCGAGTTATTGAGGTCTAACGATTCCACCCCCCAGACTTGATATTCGACATATCAGACGAAGAGACCAGACTGTACGGTAAGTGTTGCTTATAGGCTCTATGGGAGTTTGGACAAGTTTGCTTGTTAATTTTCTATTCGTTCAATACCTGGGTAGCCATTATGTCCAGCTGGTACCGCTGACGGCTTGTGGGTATCTGATGTGATCATTACCTACTGCTGGCGTATTGGCAAGTCTTTAAAGTTCCATATAGAGGTTTCCTAGCTCAAGCAAAACGAAGCAGGGCACGTATGGAGATATGTGCAAGGGCTTAATTAAATACGAGTATATGATACCATATTCTAATCTAGCGTTTTTTATATCAACCGGGTTATATATGATATAACCGGATTATTGAATCAAGTATTGATTCAATAATTTGATATATATATATTTGATATTAGTCGGGTTATATATAATATAACCGGATTATTGAATCAAGTATTAATTTAATAATTTGATATATATATATATATATATATATATATATATATATATATATATATATATAAACTAATATAAATCTCACTTAATTCTTTTCTTCTCATAATATATATTGTAAGTGGATGTCGCACACTCTACAAGGCTTGGGGAGAGACGGAATTTACAAAAAAACATTTTTACAACAAGCAACATCGACTAAACTTCTAAGATCACTCAAAAACCTTAACTAACAAAACTCACAAAGATTCTAATTTACTATGATAATGATTTATACCTTTATGATACTAGTCTTTCGGGTCTTCATGTCCCCTTCTTGAGCTCCTAGATGGTACGGATCGAGTTTGGTCGTCGGGTTCCTCGTGTCGAAGACGATCCACCAAAAAGTCTATGGTTCAAGTTCTAACCTCAATAATGAGGTAACTAAAGTACCTAATTTTCCAATCTAGGTAGTTTAGGAGATGTAGAGAGTTTATTGGACTAATTTATTTCAAAATACAGGTTTCACAACACATGTGAGAGTTAGGGTTTGAGGAAGAAGAAGGACAACAAAGGAGAGAGAATGTGAAGTTTAGAATGAAAAAATAGCAAGTGAAGAATGACTAAGTCTTTGAAAAATATCAAGCATGCAATATTTTCCATAGAATAATGCAACTATGCTTGAATAGTAATGATAAATGAATAAAGAAAAGAATTATCCATGTTTCATACCATGCTTTGAAAATCTCCTCTCTCCACCTCATATCTATTTTCCATAAATAGATATTACAAAAAATGAGGTGTCTTCTTCTAGAAGCATTTCTTGTGAAATTACAAGAATGCCCTCACTGTATATACATATCCGTATTCGTACTGCAAAAATACAAATACCAAGAGATACAAAATTAATCCAATAATATAATACTAGAATGCGGCTTAATCCTAAGCCCACTAGTATTATCCATCCGAACAAAATCCGTGTAGCTAGTACACGTATATGATCAAAACCTTGCACGTAAAACCATACGGCCTCTACATCGTTTCGCCTGAACCAGGGAAACCCTCAGTGTGGGACTCTAAAGACTCAACAGTATGCTGCCAGTGGGTTTAACCATAAACCCGTCAGTGGCACTAGCTGTTCGTAACGGCTTTCCATGTACCTGTCGAAAAGAAGGCTGACGAGCAAACTCATCCGAACTCCTACTGAGTCTATCCGTGACAATTTCCGTACTGTCCGGTCTGTTCGTCTGAGAGTATCACATGCCGGTCTAGGTGGTGGAAAACGTCAGACCCCTAATAACCCGACAAGTTGTGTCGATGTGGCTTAAGACCATCCGAGAATCTACTGGTCTAACTACCAGTAATTCTCAATCCTCCCTGGTCTGGGACTTATGGTGTTGGCCAACCGAACATAGCGCGACATCGACTTCCTATACCGGGAGAGATGAATCCCCAACAATCGCTCACCGCCTTCATGTGGCTCGGGACTTACCCAACTAAAACCTGTTTGCACGACTCAGTAGAGCCGTTGTAAGGTAGTAATCAAAGCACAGAGGGAACTCACATGAGACAAATGACGACCTCAGGTCGACAGACTATCTGCACTCATGTCACCAGAGAACTGCTATCTGACGATAGGTATAATACCATCTATCCAGTTCTCGCCGAGTCCGTCCAGTGTACTCACCCCAGTGAGTACCTGTATACAATATTAGGTGCATCACACTAATGGCTGTAGGACCAACCATCGCCCCTCGTCAGGGTCTAGATAGGTATACACTAGTCTACTCTAGAGTATCGATGCCCAGTCTCGCTACTCCTACGACTACGGACATTTAAGGATGTGCTTATCGACTACCCAGCTCCCACAAGTATATTTCCATCACAACGCTGGTAGTCAAGCAAGGATCTTACAGGATTTATCAATATGTGTAAGAGATATGAAATAAGAAGTAAAGCATATCACACGTTAAGATAAAGGCAAACCAAATAGCATACTATCATATTGAGCAAGATTGTCCTGTACATACATATCCCTAGCATTCTATACAATGAAGGCCTTTAGGGCATATATATCCAACAATCTCCCACTTGCACTAAGGCCTATAATTGGCGTATTAAGTACCCAACGTCTGCACTAGAGCCAGTTGCTGGCGTACCGCATACCCAACATCTAGAACAGTCTCTCGAACTGGACTTGAGGGATGGCCTTGGTGAATGGATTTGCTATGCTGTCCTTTGTATCTACTCTCCGCATCTTGATCTCCCGGCGATCTACGATCTCTCTGATCAGGTGACGCCGTCTCAAGATATGTCTGGATTTCTGTCCTTTGTATCTACTCTCCGCATCTTGATCTCCCGGCGATCTACGATCTCTCTGATCAGGTGACGCCGTCTCAAGATATGTCTGGATTTCTGATGGGACTATGGTTCATTTGCCAAAGCCATGGCTCCATTGTTATTGCAATACAAAGGTATTGGATCAACAATGGATGGAACCACCTGAAGTTCAAAAACGAACTTCCTCACCCAGAATGCCTCTTTTGCGGCATCGTTAGCAGCGATGTACTCAGCCTCCATCATCGAGTCTGCTACAATGTCCTGTTTAGAGCTCTTCCAACAGACCGTCCCTCCGTTGAGGGTAAACACATAACCCAAGACAGATTTAGAGTCATTCTTGTCACTTTGGAAGCAAGAGTCGGTAAAAGCCTCGATATGGAGGTCCCCATTACCGTATACCAAGAACATCTCCTTAGTCCTTCTCAGGTACTTAGAATGTTTTTTACTGCTATCCAATGTTTTTCACCTGGGTTAGACTGGTACCTGCTTATGACACTGAGTGCGTAAGCTATATCTGGTCCGGTACATAACATCGCATACATTATCGACCCTACTACCGAATCATAGGGTGCCATGCTCATGCGAGCCCTCTCCTCATTACTCTAGTGAGATATCTCTTTGGAAAGGGTGATTCCGTGACAAGCGGGTAAATTACCGCGCTTGGAATCTTCCATACTAAACCTCTTTAGTACGGTGTCTATGTACATTGACCGTGAAAGTCTCAACATTCTTTTAGATCTGTCGCGATAGATCTTAATCCCCAGAATATATGAGGCATCATCAAGGTCTTTCATAGAGAACTTCTGTGACAAGAACAGTTTAGGATTATCATTTTCTATCAGGACAATGTCATCTATGTATAAAACGAGGAATACCATAATTCTCTCTAGAATCTTCTTATAAGTACAAAGTTCATCTTTATTTTTGATAAAGTCAAATTCCATGACCGTCTCATCAAAGAAAATGTTCCAACTCCGCGATGCCTGTTTTTAATCCATAAATGGATTTAAGCAACTTGCACACCTTCCCACTGCTCTCACTGTCTATGAAGCCCTCTGGTTGATCCAAGTAAACACACTCTTCTAATGTTCCATTTAGGAGAGCGGTTTTAACATTCATCTGTCAGATGTAATAGTCATGGAAGGCAGCAATGGCAAGTAGAATCCGAATGGATTTAAGCATAGTTACTGGTGAAAAAGTTTCGTCATAGTCCAATCCTGGTCTCTGATGAAAACCATTAGTAACAAGTCTAGCTTTGTAGGTTTCTACCTGTCCATCTACACCAATCTACTTTTTGAAGATCCATTTGTATATACGGGTTTTACCCCAAGAGGAGCAAAATCCAAAGTCTATACTTTGTTTGTGTACATTGATTCCATCTCGGATCTCATAGCATCCAGCCACTTCGCCGAGTCTCTACTCGTGATGGCTTGCTGAAAACTAGTCGGCTCATCATCATTGATGATGCAATCCCCTCGATCCCCGTTTACGAGAAAATCATAGTATCTCTCGGGCGGATAAGACAGCCTACTAGATCTGCGGAGTGACGTATGTACGTCCGGTTCCTTTGAAATCTCAGGTTCTACTAAGTTTTCAGTAATAATTTGTGGTTCTAGAATTTCTTCCAGATCTATTGTGCTTCCACTAATCTCCTATTCAAGAAATTGGGTTTCCATAAAGAGGGCATGATGAGAAACAAAGACTTTTTGTTCCTCAGCGTTATAGAAATAATACCCCCTAGAGTTCTTAGGGTATCCCACAAACTTACACAATACTGAACGTGCCTCGAGTTTGTCCGAATGAACCTTTTTGACAAAAGCAGGACAACCTCATATCTTAAGATACTTAAGACATGGTTTCTTCCCACTCCACATTTCATATGGAGTGGTAGGCACAGACTTAGTTGGAACCTTATTCAATAGGTATGCAGTAGATTCTAGTACATAACCCCAGAAAGATGGGGGCAACTCAGCATTACTCATCATGGAACTCACCATATCTAGTAAGGTGCGATTTCGTCTTTCTGATACACATTTGTGTTGTGTGTATGGAGGAGTAAGCTGAAAGAGAATTCCATTCTCTTTTAGATATTCCAGGAACTCGGCACTTAAGTATTCACCACCCCGATCGGATCAGAGCATCTTGATACTTTTGCTGGTTTGCTTTTCCGCTTCACTCTTATACTCCAGGAATTTCTCAAAGGCCTCGAATTTATGTTTCATCAAGAATACATGTCCATACCTTAAGAAATCATCGGTGAAAGTAATAAAGTAAGAATAGTCACTTCTTGCATTCGTACACATTAGCCTACACACGTCACTGTTTATCAGTCCCAGGAGATCAGTTGCTCTTTCTCCATGTCCAGTGAACGGAGTTTTTGTCATCTTTCCTTTGATACATGATTGAAAAGTTGTATATGATTGATACTCAAACGGATCTAAATATCCATCTTTATGTAACTTAGTCAATCGTATTTCATTGATATGACCAACTGTACAATGCCATAAGAAATCTTGATTTGTTTCTGGAGTCTTTCTTTTTAGCGTGTTTTGGACATTGAAAACTTGATGTTGATTGAGAACGTATATTCTGTTATTAAGTGTACCCGACTCAATCATTTCATGATTTAGGTGAATGTTTATGACATTGTTTTTAAGTGCAAAATTATATCCTTCATTAGATAACAAAGATCTGCAGGGTTACCCAAGACGGCAGCAAGGTTTCAGGAGGCATCGTCCATGCCAAATTCAAAAATTTGCCGTTTTAGCTAACCCTAACAAAGAATCGTTAACTAGAAATCGACGGAATATGAAATGCAAACACATTGCAATAAGAAGTGAGCAAGGAATCCAACCTTTGTTGACCGGTCCTTCACTTCAACAGCTCCGTGTAGTAGTCCCTTCGCTGCGATCGTGAACTCCGGACTCTAGAGAAGCTCCCATGAAGAAACGAACATGCTTGCTTCGATGTCTTAGAGGCCGAAGATGATCTACGTCGAGGAGACACTAACCCAAGCTATCTTTTCACTAATTGTGAAATCAGTGAAGCAAACACCCTATACTAAATGGCAAGTAGTAGAGGATGATGAAGTAGGAAGTGGGCTCACTTTAGATTTGATTTTCGCACATTTTTTCATCACAAACTCAAACCCTAGAAAACACTTTTTTCTTTGAGCTCATGAAGAAGATGAAGAATTATCTCAAGAGAGAATGAATTATGCTTGAGGTTAAAAATGCAACCAAGGGTTAAGCATGTCATGCTTAACCCTTGTAGAGAGTTAACCATGGCCATGGGTTTGGTTAAACAAATATCCTAAGCTAGACAAAAGAGTGGACAAAGTCAAAGATGCTTACAAGCTTCTACAAGCTTTCAACAAATATCAACCATGATAAAATCCACAATTTTAAATAACTTAATGATAAATATAAAACCCTAATCTTAACCCTAGCATGGTTCAAGTCTCATAAACCCTAGTTGCATTTGTAACCTAGCATGATACATTTAACATATATCACATATACATCAATGTATCCAAAGTGAGAAAAGAAATCATAAGTGAGCTAATACTAGTTAATGTAATGTAATATATCAAATATATAATTATACATTAGATTATCAAATCAACTCTTGATTTAATAATCCGGCTATATCACCTATAACCGACTAATATCATATGAATCAACTTATCGAATCAACACTTGATCCGATAACCCGGCTATATCATATATAACCGATCGATATCTCATATCGCGGGAATAGAATACGGTATCTCATATCGTATCAATCTCGGTCTCGCATATATCACATATGTTCTCCTACTACGTTTCGCTTGAGCCAGGAAACCTCTATGTAGGACTCTAAAGACTCGTCAATACGCCGGCAGTAGGTGATGATCATATCAAACACCCAAAAGCCGCAAGCGTTCTTCTAAATGTAACAGCCACCAGAGTATTAAGAGATCAGAAGATCAACAAGCAAGCCTGCTCGCACTCCTGCGAATCCAATCAGTAACACTATCGTACAATCCGGTCTCTTTGTCTGATATGTCGCATATCTCGTTTAGGGGTGGTAAACGTCAGACCCCGGTAACTCGATAAGTCGTGTCGATATGAGGCTCATAACGGGTCGAGAAACTACTGATAACACTTACCAGTATATCTCTAATGTAGCCCTGGCCAGGGACTTCCTGTTATAGCCAATCGAGCACTGCGCAACATCAACCCCCAATACTGGGAGAGACGAAACCCCTCCTATCGCTCATTGCCTCCATACGATTTGGGACTGTACCCAAAAGCCACCGTTTTGCACGTTCTCTTGAACGTGGTAAGGTGGAAAGCAAAGCACAGTAGGAATCACACAAGACCGTATGAAGATCTCGGGTCTACAGACTAATCTGTACCAGTGTCACCAGAGAACTGCCATATGATGATAGATATAATACCATCTGGGAGTTCTCGGCGAGTTCGTCCAGTGTACCCAGTCTCCACTGAGCACCTGTATACTGTCTCTGTTGTCAAACACCAAACGATATGGGATCATCCATCGCCCATCTACATGGGTCGAGAATCTATACGCTAGTCTACTCTGGTATATCGATGCCCTGTCTCGATACACCTACGACTAGGAACATTTGAAGGATGTACTTAGCGGCTACACTGTCCCCACTAGTATGATCTGCATCATAGTCCCGGTAGTCAAGTACTCATCCTAAGGGCTTTATCAACATGTAACATAGAGACAATCAGAGTATATGTTAAGATAAAGAGCAACCAGATAGCATACTATCATGTCGAGCAAGAAAGTCCTCCATATATATGTCCAAGCATCCACTACAATATACATCGTATGTACAGTAATGGCCTCTAGGGCATACATATCACTAACAATCTCCCACTTGCACTAGAGCCATCTGTTGTAGTATCTCATACCCAACAATCAGCAGTGGTTAAAGTATCTCATACTCAACCATCCCATATATGTCTCTCCTGGGAATTGGCCTTTATGAGTGGATCCGCCCTTTTCTCCTCCGTGTCTACTCTCCTGACCTCGATCTCCCTGGAGATTATCCATCTTCATGATCAGGTGATACTGCCTAAGAATATGTCTGGATCACTGATGGGATGGGGGTTCCTAGGCCAAAGACACAACTTCATTGTCACACAATGGTAGGAACGAAGTTCATCTCATGAACTTATACACATCCAGACTGCCTCTTTGGTAGCATCCTTAGTAGCAATGTATCCAACCTTTATCTTCTAGTATGCCACAGTATCTAGCTTGGAACTCTTCCAACATACCGTTCCTTCACTGAGGGTAAGGACAATGCCTGTGACTGACATTCAGTCGAACTTACCACCCTGGAAGCTATCCAGTGAATCTCCCCAGGATCGATTGATACTATCTCACTATACCTAGTGAGAATCCTAACATCTAATTAGATCTATCACATACATCCAAAAACCCAGGATTTAGGAGGTATCAACTTGATCCTATATGGAGAATCTATGTGATAAGAGGAGATTGACCGAGTGTAGCATAGGAAACTCCTTTCCTATCAAGAGTATGTCATCCACGTACAATACGAGGATCACCACCATACTCCCTACTACCTTTTTGTATATACAAGGTTCATCTACCATTTTGATGAAGTCAAACTCTTTGACTACCACATGAAAACAGATGTTCCAACTCCGCGATGCCTGCTTTAACACATAAAGCAACTTGAACACGTTTCCGCTGCTCCCACTGTCTACGAAGCCCTATGGCTGTGTACTTATAAACGCTCTCTTCTAAATCACTATTTAGAAAAGCAGTCATGACACCCAACCGCCAGATATCGTAGTCATCGTATGTAGCAATGGCAAGTAGGATCCGGATGGACATAAGCATAGGGACTAGAAAAGGTTTCATAATTATCCACACCTGGTCGATGACGAAAACCTTTTACAACAAGTCTTAGCTTTGAAAGCCTCAACTTTTCCATGTATACCAAGTAATCTTCTCACGATATACTTGCTGCTGATGGCGATTTAACCCTTCAGATAAAGCAACCAAAGTCCATACTTTGTTGGTGTATATGGATTCCATCTGAGATCGCTTAGCATCCAGCCATTCTCACAGAGTCCCCACTCTTGATGGCCTGCTCGAAATTAGTTGGTTCACCATCTCATGATGCCATCCTCACTCCCACTGTCATAGAGAAAACCAAAGTATCTCTCAGGTGGGTGAGGAACCCTACTAGATCGGCGGAGAGGCTGAGGTTCGTTGGGAACTATTGAATCCTCCGGTTCTACCAAATCATCAGATGTAGTTTGTATAGCTGGAACTCTTTCCAGTTCTACCTCATAACAACTAATTTCTGTTAGTGTATATGCCCTAGAGGCCATTACTGTATCATACTAGTTTGTATATTACTTGATGGAAGCTTGGGATATTCACAGTTGTATATACAATCTTGCTCGAAATGGTAGTATGCTACTTGGTTTATCTCTACTTCAATATGTGCATGTGTTTCTTTTAGCATATCGCTTATATACATATTAGTAGAGCCCTCAGGATCTTTGCTTGATTACCAGCGTTGTGATGGCGCTCACACTCGTGGGGGCTGGGTAATCCATAAGCACATCCTTATACAGGTCCCTAGTCGTTGGACTATCGAGACAGGGCATCGATACTCCGGAGTAGACTAGCGTATGCGCTTCTCATCCCAGCGTGGGAGACGGTCTATCCCACAGCCGTCAGTACATCGTACTTGAGATAGTATGCGGGTGCTCGTTAGGTTACGAGTACACTGGACAAGACTCGTCGGGAACTGTTGGTTGGTATTATACCTATCGTCAGTTATCAGTTTCCAGGTGACATGAGTACAGCTTAGTCCGCTGACTTGACACTGTCACTTCGCCTCGAGTGTGTTCCCACTGCACTTTGATTACTACCCTACCACGACTCAAAGGAGTCGTGCAAACAGGTAGTTTTTGGGTGCAGTCCCGAAGCACTTGGAGGCAGTGACGGTTAGACAGGATTCTTCTTTCCCGGTATTGGGGGTTGACATCGCGCTGTGTCCAGGAGAGCCATTACACAAGTAGTCCCTGGCCAGGGCAAGCGAGATATACTGGTAGGTTTCCAGTGTTATCTCAGGGTGTTCTGGGCTACACTCCGACATGACTTGTACCGCTATTAGGGGACTGACGTTCAGCGCCCCCTAGGCCCGCCATGCGATGTATCAGACGAACAGACCGGACTGTACGGAGACTATCACATACAGGCTCAGTAGGAGTTCAGATGGGGTCACCTCGTCAGTCTTCTTATCGGCATCTACCTGGGGACCGTTACGTACAGCTAGTGCCGCTTGCGGTCTGTGGTTAAACCCACTGCCAGCGTAGTGTCGAGTCTTTAGAGTCCCACACAGAGAGCTATTCGCCTTTAGGCAAAATGAGTAGAGGTCGCATGGTTTTGCGACAGGGTTCGTTCACATCCGCGCACTTGTGCACGTTTGCTGTCCGGACAGCTTATACTAGCGGGCTTTGGTTTAAGCCAGATCCTAGTATATGATTTGGGATTGGTTTTATCTCTTTGTATTCGTGTTTCTCGGATCACGAATACGGGTGCGTATGCACAGTTGATTGAGACAGAGGGAGAGGACTTTGATTAGGGTTAATGACCATTGTCATTTTGCTAACCCTAATGCTTATGTGTGTATTATGGTTAATTGATATTAGTTATATATAATTGTGCATGGTTAGGGTTGATGACTTTTTGACCACTCTTGACTTGTTGACCTAGGTTGACACTTTGACCATCATCATTCCATATAAAAGATACTCTTTGATCCTTGCAATTAGCATTAAATATGAAATGATAACGGTCATGTCTTGATTAAGCCATGACAATTATCTCACTAATTATCAATTTACAATAATTCACACATATATGTGAGAATGCTTTATTATTCTCTCATTCTATCATATTCATTCTCTCTCCTCCTCTTCCTCTCTCTCAAGCTCTCCCCTCTCATGTGTTGAGAAATACTTGAGCTTGAGAAAAACCTCTTCTAGATAATCTCTACTCTCATCTAGGGTTCTAGGATTAGCACTTCTAGCACCTTAGTTACTTCTAGCTTGAAGTTGAAGCCAAAGGTTGAGGCTCTCGGGTGGATCCTTCTTCGACTAGAGAAGGCGACAAGGTGTGCACTTTCTTTCACTCCAAGGAGCAAGGAGAGAAGGACATAACACCCAAGGTATAACCTTTCTTCCATGTAGCTAAATCTAGTTAGCTTTTAGTTAGTTTTTGTTTAGCAAAGATCCTCCTTTAGTTAGTCCATGTTGCCTAGCATGATAAAAATCCGATTTTTATTCCGTTTTCCGCCTCCCCGCAAGCACCGCGGTGGGCAACGTGGACTTACAGTAGTATCAGAGCCTAACTAAACATAAACTAGCTAGGTAGTAAAGTGTATGGAAGTTCAATCGGAAAAAATCACAAAACTAAAAATACAAAACCCTAAGTTTCTGTTGAAATTTTTTCTGCTCTAAAAATAAAAAATCATATGTCAAAAATCATCTCAGGGTTTTCTTAAGAAACTCACCAAACCCGGTCCAGTGAATCGTTCAAAGCGCCGCGGTTCAGCGGCAATAGCAAGCTATTGCCGCGGAACCGCGGCCGAGTTGACTCGGTTCTGGATCGAGTTTGATACAGTGTTCTTCTGACTTGGTTTTGGGATTTTTAAGATGGTTTATTTGTGCCCAGGTTTTCCAGAAAAGAAATTTGGTTTTGGGGATCTATAAATCCGTATTTTTGATCGAACTTCACTACACTTTGACTAATGGGTTATATCTGTGATGTTTATATGTATTGAACGTCGGCTAATCGCTATATGTCGATTAGTGGGGGTTATACATATCTGTGATCTGTGTTTGTTGATGGTATGTGTATATGAATGTGTTGGATTATCGCGGGTGAATAGCCGGGGTGGATGTGAGATGAGTGTTTCCTTTTTCTTTCATTCATGTAATATGTAAATTGATGTAATATTATTTGTATGGCCGCACAACCGGGTCGGGGTTGTAGCCGTCATTGTATAATTCTTTTTACTGTTTTTGCTCCTAGGATAGACCTATGGAGGGGTGCACAAACTACCGGGTATCTCGAAGTGCAGAGTGGCCTACTCACGGTGTTGAGGGAGGTTGCTTCGCTTCGTGTGCTTGGCGGGTAGTTTGTCGCTCCCGTAGGGGTCTTGGGTGGGGTATTTGGCTATTCACCGAGACCGTGTAATCCGCTTTTCGTTGCAGGCTCGAACGTATTGCGGATTCCTAGTATATCCAATGTATTCATCTGTGATCTGTAATGTCTATCATTGCTATATATTTATATATGATAACTATTTAGGCGTTGCTTATGTTTTACAGCCGCGCTAGCCCAGCCCCCGCTCTGTCGTTAGTTAAGTAACCTAACGGGTGATGACGGGGCCCCGTGGCGAATGCGAATGGCATAAGCGTACGTCATATTTTGGTTGTTTTCTGCAATGGTAGGATTAAATGATGGGACGCATTAAAAGAACTAATGCAAGAAAATAAACCAAGTAAAAGTCGATTGGAACACTTTGAAAACCACTCGGTTCTTTTCAAAACTAAACTTTTAAACGCGGAGCTTGAACCACTCCTTTTAAAAGCTATCTCGTTCCATCGATTATATCAAGTTCACTACGTTCACGGTTTCGCCAAAACCATTCGTAGCCCTCCGTCATTCCACATGAATGGTCAAAAAGTATTCAAGCTATGTATTTTGGCCAAAGTCAAGGCATAGTGATTGGTAGCTATTGGGTATTCATGTGCAGCATAGGTAGATGCGTTGGTTTGGGACAGTCGTGCTGCCATTTTGGCCAAAGTCAAGGGTAGGTACGGGTGGGTCCAAATTAACCAGGAGAATGACGGGTAGAACTTGACATGTGACTTATGATATTTTGGCCAAAGTCAAGGTCATAAGAGCATGGGGCAAAAATCCACATCGGGAGTTTCATAAGTACTGAAACTTGCTAGCGCTGCATACCATTTGGAGTGTGATAATTCTGGTAGGATTCCTTCGGTTTTATCACGCGATGATATTTGGATCCCGATCCTACTGTGAGTATATGCTACTCCTCGGGAAAGTTCTCACTTAACGATCAATGCTATAAACCTAGTAGGTGTCTAGAAAGGTGTTAGCGGGGCTACGCCCACAGGGAAAAGAGGTTACTTAATTAAGGAACTTCGCGAAAGCGTTGGAAAACCTCCCTCGAAGTACCGACACTGGCTTGGCTGAACGGTTAAGCAAGTATTGTACGGTGAGATTGATCCCGACTAATTCTTTCTTTACGGTTTGAGAAGGGATTCGAGAGACAGTGGGAGCCATCCTGTTTAGACAAACTAAAAACCACTCTAAACTTGCAAGAGCATCATGCTAAAGTGTTTCTTTTCTCTCTCTTAATTGCAACAACCATTCAACATGACCGGACTTAAGTTATTACTAGATAAAAACATACCGACATGGCCAAACTACAAAGATTGGCTCAGGAATGTCAAGAAGGCAATCACTTACGACAAGTTGGGGTATGTCCTTACCACCAAAGCTCCCCCTGTCCCAGGTCCCACCTCCAGCGTCGCGGATAAAGAAATCCGTAAGACATGGGAGGTCGATTGCGCGAAGGCCAAATGCCTCGTGCTTGTCTCGATGGACAACGAACATCAGAGGAGACACGAGAATATGGACCTGGAGTCCATATTTCTCCATACAAAAGAACTGTATGGAGAGCAGTCTCGTATCGCAAGATACGAAGTGTCGAAGAAGCTTTTTTCGGCAAGATTGGCCATCGGATCATCGGTAGCGGAACACGTGCTTAAGATGATTGGCTACATAGAGGAGCTCACGAACCTTGGGACCACGTTGGAGAATGAACTCTACACTGACTTGATTCTCCAGTCCCTTCCTTCCACTTACGCCCAGTTTGTCCTAAACTTCAACATGCATGGAAAGGAGGTAGAACTTTCCGAACTTCTGAACATGTTGAGGAGTGCTGAGGGCACCGTACAGAAAGGTAGGGAGACATCCACTTTGTTTGTAGGAGGATCTTCCTCTTTTAAGTCCAGGGCGAATGCCAAGGGAAAGAAGAAGAAAGCCCCCGCCAAACCAAGGGGCGGTGTCAGTAAAGTGGATACGAAGGGAAAAGGAAAGGCAACAAAAGTAGCGGGAAAGCTGGTGGGGAAGGAAGAATGCTTCTTCTGTCACAGAAGTGGACACTGGAAACAGGATTGCAAGGCTTGGAAGGCCAGAACCCAGGATCTGAAGCAAGTTGCGGCTTCAGCTTCAGGTGTGTATGTTATTGAAAACTGTCTATCAATAAACTCTACTTCCTGGGTATTGGATACTGGATCAGGATCTCATATCTGTAACTCTTTGCAAGCGTTGAGAAAGCGTAGAGTTTTGAAGGCAGGTGATATGACCCTCAAAGTTGCAAACGGTGCTAGCATGGATGCTGAGGCCGTGGGGGACTATCACCTGGGATTGTCGGATGGACACTTTTGGTTTTACGTAGTTGTTATTTTGTACCAAATGCAACCTGTAATATCATTTCTGTATCTTTATTATCTAAAGAAGGTTATGAATTTGCATTTGTAAGTAATGTAGTGAACATTCACCTTAATCAAGTTTTGATTGGGTCAGGTACATTAAACAACGGTATATACGTATTGAACCAACCACAGATTTTCAATGTCCAGAATACACACAAAAGAAAGTCTCCAGAAATCAATAAAACTTTCTTATGGCATTGTAGACTGGGTCACATCAATGAAAGAAGGTTGACTAGTTACGTACAGAAGGATATTTGGATCCGTTCGAATATCAATCGTATGCAACTTGTCAATCCTGTCTCAAAGGAAAGATGACAAAGACTCCGTTCACTGGACACGGACTAAGAGCGAGCGAGCTCTTGGGACTCGTACACAGCGACGTGTGCGGTCCAATGTCTACGCATGCACGAAGCGGTTATTCTTACTTCATTACTTTTACGGATGACTTTTCAAGGTACGGATATGTCTTCTTAATGAAACATAAATCCGAGGCTTTTGAAAAATTCGAGGAATACAAGAATGAAGTAGAAAAACAAACAGGCAAAAGTATCAAGGCACTGAGATCTGATCGAGGTGGTGAATACTTGAGTGCCGAGTTCCTGGGTTACTTAAAAGAGAATGGAATTCTCTCTCAGCTTACTCCTCCATACACTCCGCAACATAACGGTGTATCGGAGAGACGGAACCGAACCCTATTGGATATGGTACGGTCCATGATGAGTAACGCCGAGTTGCCGCGATCGTTCTGGGGATATGCGCTAGAATCAGCTGCATACCTTTTGAACCGAGTTCCAACTAAGACTGTGCCTACTACACCATATCAGATGTGGTGTGGGAAGAGACCCTATCTTAATCACATTAAGACATGGGGATGTCCAGCTTTTGTAAAAAGGCAGCATGCGGACAAGCTCGAGGCACGCTCAGTACAGTGCAAGTTTGTGGGATATCCAAAGAACTCCAAGGGATATTTCTTCTATTGCGAAGAGGAACAAAAGGTTTTTGTTTCTCGCCATGCCCACTTTCTAGAACACCAGTTCATAGAAAAAGAAATAAGTGGGAACGCAATAGAACTGGAAGAAATTCCATAACCACGAGCTATTACTGAAAGCTTAGTAGAACGAGAGGGTTCGAAAGATCAGGACATTCCCACGCCACTCCGCAGGAGTAGTAGGCAGTCTCATCCGCCCGAGATATACTACGGTTTTCTCATAGATGGGGATAGAGAGGATTGCATCATAGATTATGATGAGCCTACTAGCTTCCAGCGAGCCATTCAGAGCGTCGACTCGGTAAAATGGCTGGATGCAATGCGGACCGAAATGGAGTCCATGTACACCAACAAAGTATGGACGTTGGACATTGCTCCAGATGGGGTAAAACCCGTAGGATGCAAGTGGATCTTCAAAAGGAAGATTGGTGTAGATGGACAGGTTGAGACCTATAAAGCTAGACAGATTGCAAAGGGTTTTCGTCAGCGACCTGGTTTGGACTATGACGAAACCTTTTCTCCAGTAGCTATGCTGAAATCCATTCGGATCCTTCTTGCCATTGCTGCCTTGCACGATTATGAAATTTGGCAGTTGGACGTAAAGACCGCTTTTCTAAATGGACATTTAAAGGAGTGTGTCTATATGGACCAGCCAGAGGGTTTCATTCAGAGTGGGAGCAGCGGAAAGGTGTGCAAGTTGCTTAAGTCCATTTATGGACTAAAGCAGGCATCGCGGAGTTGGAACATCTGTTTTGATGAGACGGTCAAGGAATTTGGCTTTATCAAAAATCCAGATGAACCATGCATCTATAGTAGATTTGTAGCGAGAACTGTAGTATTCCTCGTTTTATACGTGGATGACATTCTCTTAATAGGAAATGACATTCCTATGCTACAATCTGTCAAGGGGTTCTTGTCACACAGGTTCTCCATGAAAGACCTGGGTGATGCCTCATACATTCTGGGTATTCGGATCTACCGTGACAGATCCAAGAGGATATTAGGACTTTCACAGTCCAGGTACATCGACACTATACTGAAGAGATTCAGTATGGAAGATTCCAAGCGCGGTAATCTACCGGCTTGTCACGGGATCACCCTCTCCAAAGAGATGTCTCCCAAGACTGATTTGGAGAGGGATCGCATGTCTATTATACCCTACGCTTCTGCGGTAGGCTCTATAATGTATGCGATGTTGTGTACCAGACCGGATGTGGCTTATGCACTGAGTGTGGTAAGCAGGTATCAGTCAAACCCTGGGGAGAAACATTGGATAGTGGTAAAGAACATTCTCAAGTACCTGAGAAGGACTAAGGAGATGTTCTTGGTGTATCGCGGAAAAGACCTCCAGATTGAGGCCTTTGCTGACTCCAGCTTCCAGAGTGACAAGGATGATTCCAAGTCCATGTCGGGTTTTGTCTTTACCCTCAATGGAGGGGCGGTGTGTTGGAAGAGCTCCAAACAGGAAACCGTTGCTGACTCGACTATGGAAGCGGAATACATCGCTGCATCTGATGCCGCAAAAGAAGCTGTCTGGATGAGGAAGTTCTTGAAAGAACTTCAGGTGGTTCCGTCCATTATTGACCCAATACCTCTATATTGCGACAACAACGGGGCTATAGCTTTAGCGAAGGAACCCAGGTCCCATCAGAAATCCAGACACATCTTGAGGCGGTATCACCTGATCAGGGAGATCGTGGATCGCCAAGAGATCGAGGTTCGGAGGGGTTCTTCAGAAGATAACACAGCAGATCCATTCACCAAGGCCTTGCCCCAGACTCAGTTCGAGCGGCTGATCGAGATGATAGGTCTTCGATACGCCAGTACATGGCCTTAGTGCAAGTAGGAGATTGTTAGTGTATATGCCCTAGAGGCCATTACTGTATCATACTAGTTTGTATATTACTTGATGGAAGCTTGGGATATTCACAGTTGTATATACAATCTTGCTCGAAATGGTAGTATGCTACTTGGTTTATCTCTACTTCAATATGTGCATGTGTTTCTTTTAGCATATCGCTTATATACATATTAGTAGAGCCCTTAGGATCTTTGCTTGATTACCAGCGTTATGATGACGCTCACACTCGTGGGGGCTGGGTAATCCATAAGCACATCCTTATACAGGTCCTTAGTCGTTGGACTATCGAGACAGGGCATCGATACTCCGGAGTAGACTAGCGTATGCGCTTCTCATCCCAGCGTGGGAGACGGTCTGTCCCACAGCCGTCAGTACGTCGTACTTGAGATAGTATACGGATGCTCGTTAGGTTACGAGTACACTGGACAGGACTCGTCGGGAACTGTTGGTTGGTATTATACCTATCGTCAGTTATCAGTTCCCAGGTGACATGAGTACAGCTTAGTCCGCTGACTTGACACTGTCACTTCGCCTCGAGTGTGTTCCCACTGCACTTTGATTACTACCCTACCACGGCTCAAAGGAGTCGTGCAAACAGGTAGTTTTTGGGTGCAGTCCCGAAGCACTTGGAGGCAGTGACGGTTAGACAGGATTCGTCTCTCCCTGTATTGGGGGTTGACATCGCGCTGTGTCCAGGAGAGCCATTACACAAGTAGTCCCTGGCCTGGGCAAGCGAGATATACTGGTAGGTTTCCAGTGTTATCTCAGGGTGTTCTGGGCTACACTCCGACACGACTTGTACCGCTATTAGGGGACTGACGTTCACCGCCCCCTAGGCCCGCCATGCGATGTATCAGACGAACAGACTGGACTGTACGGAGACTGTCACATACAGGCTAAGTAGGAGTTCAGATGGGGTCACCTCGTCAATCTTCTTATCGGCATCTACCTGGGGACCGTTACGTACAGCTAGTGTCGCTTGGGGTCTGTGGTTAAACCCACTGCCAGCGTAGTGTCAAGTCTTTAGAGTCCCACACTGAGAGCTATTCACCTTTAGGCAAAATGAGTAGAGGTCGCATGGTTTTGCGACAGGGTTCGTTCACATCCGCGCACTTGTGCACGTTTGCTGTCCGGACAGCTTATACTAGCGGGCTTTGGTTTAAGCCAAATCCTAGTATATGATTTGGGATTGGTTTTATCTCTTTGTATTCGTGTTCCCCGGATCACGAATACGGGTGCGTATGCACAGTTGATTGAGACAGAGGGAGAGGACTTTGATTAGGGTTAATGACCATTGTCATTTTGCTAACCCTAATGCTTATGTGTGTATTATGGTTAATTGATATTAGTTATATATAATTGTGCATGGTTAGGGTTGATGACTTTTTGACCACTCTTGACTTCTTGACCTAGGTTGACACTTTGACCATCATCATTCCATATAAAAGATGCTCTTTGATCCTTGCAATTAGCATTAAATATGAAATGATAATGGTCATGTCTTGATTAAGCCATGACAATTATCTCACTAATTATCAATTTACAATAATTCACACATATATGTGAGAATGCTTCATTATTCTCTCATTCTATCATATTCATTCTCTCTCCTCCTCTTCCTCTCTCTCAAGCTCTCCCCTCTCATGTGTTGAGAAACACTTGAGCTTGAGAAAACCTCTTCTAGATAATCTCTACTCTCATCTAGGGTTCTAGGATTAGCACTTCTAGCACCTTAGTTACTTCTAGCTTGAAGTTGAAGCCAAAGGTTGAGGCTCTCGGGTGGATCCTTCTTCGATTAGAGAAGGCGACAAGGTGAGCACTTTCTTTCACTCCAAGAAGCAAGGAGAGAAGGACAAAAAGACCAAGGTATAACCTTTCTTCCATGTAGCTAAATCTAGTTAGCTTTTAGTTAGTTTTTGTTTAGCCAAGATCCTCCTTTAGTTAGTCCATGTTGCCTAGCATGATAAAAATCCGATTTTTATTCCGTTTTCCGCCTCCCCGCAAGCACCGGGGTGGGCAACGTGGACTTACAATTTCTTCACAAGAAATTCCCTTTCCAAAAGGTGTCATGCCGAAAAATAAAACACCTTTTGCTCCTCAGTGTGGTAGAAGATATTCCCTTGCGAATGCTTGGGATATCCAACAAACTTCCACAGAACTGACCTTGCCTCGAGCTTGTCCGGATTTTGCTTTTAGATATAGGCCGGACAACCTCAAATCTTAACTTACTTAAGAGATGGGCTCTTCCCATACTATATCACATATGGAATGGTCGGCACCTGATTTGGTTGGAACCCTATTCAATAGGTATGCTGCTTCTCAAGTGCATAACACCCAAAAGGAAATAGGCAACTCAGTAGTACTCATCATAGAGCACACCATATCACATAGGGTGCGATAGCTCTGCCCCGATATACCAACGTGCTGTGATGTATACGGAGGAGTAATGCTGAGAGGGAATCTCATTCTCCTTTAGAATAGTCAAGGAATTCCGTGCTCAAGTATTCTCGGTTTGCCCTTCTACGGCTGGTCCATAGGTACTGTGGCATGTACTAGAATACTATTAAACTGTACTCAAGATGTTGAGCTCTTGGGGGATTTTGGAACTTTGACGAATTGATCGAAAGGTTCGACGTCATTCGGATATCATGTGATGGGATACATTGCTTGGGAGACTCCAGATACGAGTATTGCCGTTGGAGCGCAGTACATGCAGCCATGAAGAAACGAGTCCGAAGCAGTCGACATTAGAGAAAAGTGGAGTAAGAGGGTCGTACGAGATCTTGACGAGATGACGTTCCACTCCGCTGACATCAGAGACGTGATACGCATGCAGAGGTGTTGTTTATGGATATATCTTCCAGAAGGAGTCGCGATGAGTATACATCCGTTCCAGAACAAGAAATAGAGTTAGTAAAGGATGATGACTTCCGGGAAGTTCGGCAGAAATGAGTTTTGAGAGAGACTTCGACAGGAGCTTTCTGGAATACATACGAGAAGACTTGGACCCAGGATCGGTCATATTGTGCACACCCAGCATGCCAGATTTCGGCATCGTCGATGAGACATGTTATAAGTGACCATGACAGTTGGCCAAAGATCTTTAGCGGATGTACCAGAGCGGAACTGTTTCCGCCATCTTGATTTCGATATTTTGGACGATTTATTTGCATGATTGAGATTTTGTGCACCACAATTGCACTTGACTTCGATTTGATGTCATTCGAGACGTTGATTTTGATTTCATGCCTGATATTTTGGGTGATTTATTTGCATGATTGAGATTCTGTGCACCACAGTTGCACTTGACTTCGGTTTGATTTCATTTGAGATATTGATTTTGATTTCATGCCTATGGTATACTTGTGATTTGACTTATGCTTTCGGTGCAGTTTTCATGCACTTTTAGTCTTTTGATTTGATTTTGTGCACGCTGATGCACATGGTTGTGAGATTATATACCACGGTATACCTGATTTGGATTTGGATTGAAATGTATTGTATACCGTCGATTTCGATTGTGGTATTCGATATTTGTTTTCGTGCACCTTGTGCGCTGGATTTGGATTCTTGCGCATATTTGACGCGCTTGATGCGATTTTGGTGCACACCAGATGCATTAAATCGAGATTCTTCGTGCATATCAGATGGACCTGATATTGCTGTCAGGAACACACGTTGCCCTTGACAGGTGTTTTCGTGCACACCCGTTGCACTTAGAGTCTGTTTATGTGCACATGGATGGCACATTTATTGATTTCAATTTCCGTGCGCACCAGACGCACGCGGCATTCTTATGCACATTTTGGGATCGATTTCCTTTGAGCTGTATGTTTTTATGATATTCACCATCGCTATTGTAGCTGAGCAGGACAAGTCAGAGGACAGTACCTGAATATATTTCTGCATGCATTGATAGTTATCGAAGGGATTTCCAAAAAGGAGCTGTAGTCTCAGTATTTACCTACGTGTCCGAGGTGACACGGGATATTTAACAAAGGAAACCCTTCTAAATTATTTTCAAAACGGCGGGACGTGTATGTTAAACATAGGATATATATATAGTTATTTTCTTACAATAAACGTCCGCCCCTGTGCCGTGATACGCGCATTGCACAATGATTGGAAAAGAGTTTAGCATGCATTTCTTTCAGATGTTTTAATGATGTTTACATGTATAGTTTGATGTATATCATGTTGGTTTCGTATTGGATTTAGACATTGGTGTCTACACCATAACTCTGATGATTGCAGGATGCTTGACGGAGTTTCGATTTTGGTTTATATACTCGTTTTTAATGTGCACGCATTACGCTACG
The DNA here is from genome assembly GCA_030015575.1 of Agapanthus africanus. Taxonomy (NCBI): domain Eukaryota; kingdom Viridiplantae; phylum Streptophyta; class Magnoliopsida; order Asparagales; family Amaryllidaceae; genus Agapanthus; species Agapanthus africanus. Next base: position 363,979,876 of record JASDDO010000031.1, read on the forward strand.
ATGTGTTTTATGTATTTGTGATTTTGGAACCCGACGACTTAGACTTTTTACTGAAATGTTTTAGTATTTGAGGGGTTTAAATTTAAATTCGGGGACTGAATTTCTTTAAAGGGGAAGATTGTAATATTTCAGAAAAATAAAATATTATTTTTGGGAATTTTTATAATTAAATAATAAATATTAGGAATATTTTATTAATGCGGTATAATTAAATACCGATAAAATGGAAAATATTTGGAAAATTATAGGAATTATTGAAATGAGGGTATTTTGTGTGATTTAGGCAAATTATGAATTTTTATAATCAATTATATACAATTTTAATGCTAATCGCGATTAAATATCGCTAACCTTGCAATAATCCGGTTTTGTGCACATGACATACACCAAGTCATTTTTTTTACATTGTTACATTTTTCTTTCATGGCTTTTTCCTCATTTCTTCATGCTTGGCTTAGTTTTTAAATGAGATGAGAAAAGAAAACAAAAGAATAGAAAAGATAAAGAAAAGAATAGAATAAGGAGGTTTGGGCATGAGAGAGAGAGGGTGAGGGGTCAAACGTTGGACATGGCTCATCATTCTCACTTCATCATCTTCGTCTTTTCTTCTTCTTCTTCTTCTTCTTCTTCTCATGGCTGCCCCCTATCTTCCCCCTCCTCAAACACCTCAAAACACCCCCAAACACCTCAAAACACCCCCAAAACAACATCAAAACTTCATGCCCACTTCATTAAAAACATGCACAAGCTCCTCTAAAACACTTTGGACCAAGAAAGGGTGGATTTTGAGCACTATAGGCAACTCAAGAATTTTCTTGAGTTGCCAAATGAGGTAATCCTTGCACCATTAGAGTAGTATTACATATGCTTTAGCTTTCATGCAAATTTAGAAGTGTTTAAGTTTGATTTAGTGAACTTAGAAAATTCTAGAAGAGGATTTGATAGATTCTTGAGTTGTGATAGTGCCATTGGGCTTTAGTGGTGACCTTAAATCCCCCTTGGTGTTAGAAACCCAGACCAAACCCAGAAAAAAACCTGAAACCCAAAACAGAAACTTTCCAATGTCAGTTTTGTGGAATTGTGATGCCTACAGGAAATCTGGAGTGATCTGGAGAATTTTTGAGAAACACAAACAACCCCAGTGGACTAGAATTGACACTAGGAGACCCCCCTCTGCACACGAACCCTAACGGAGCCAGTATGGCCGACCAGGCCGGATTTTTGGGTGTAGGGGCCATCTACATTGATAAATCAGGTTCCCAGGTTCCTTCTGTAGGTCATATACACCCTATACATCACCCCAGTACTGTTTGTGCACCTAGTTTTGACCTAAACTAAAATCTGGAGCAAGTTTCTTCAGTTGCTGCCTTGCATTTCTTGGTATTCATGACTTAAAGTTTTGGTATTTGATATTGTATTCCGTCGTGTGGCGTTTGAACGTGAACGACTAGGATTTTTGATCGTGTTTTGCATGCGATGCTATAGGTTTTGACCTATGAGCGAAACGTGTGCCGTTTTGGTTTTCCGCCTTGATTTTAATACACATTGCGATTATGTTATATATGTAGGTACCCCCACGAGGACCTCGAGATGACAAGAAAGCGTGTGGCGACATCGGCATCGGCAAGCGAAGAACAGGTGTGTAGATATATATCTACGGGGGAAGTCGGGTGGATGGCGTATAGCACCCCCGCAGTTCGTAGTGTTGTAAACGGATACGTATACATATATTTATATATATAAATATGTTTGTTATTAGACTAGATGATATCTAGATAGATTGAGGAGTTTGTGGATTAACTTTAGTATAGTTGGATGATAGTGTCGATAGTTAGTTTTAGTCGCGAACCCTAGATTAATGATTTGCATACACGCACACACATACACTTGCATACATTTTATTACTTGTGCATATATGGGGATATGTATGTATATATAAATACACATAGGTATGGAACTATGTATATATATACATATACATGTTAGTTATATGTATTCCCTAGAGGCCATTACTGTACGTACGATGTATATTGTAGTGGATGCTTGGACATATATTTAGAGGACTTTCTTGCTCGACATGATAGTATGCTATCTGGTTGCTCTTTATCTTAACATGTACTCTAATTGTCTCTATGTTACATATTGCTAAAGCCCTTAGGATGAGTACTTGACTACCAGGATTGTGATGCAGATCATACTAGTGGGGACAGTGTAGTCGTTAAGTACATCCTTCAAATGTTCCTTGTCGTGGGTGTATTGAGACAGGGCATCGATATACCAGAGTAGACTAGCGTATAGCTTCTCGACCCATGTAGATGGGCGATGGATGATCCCATATCTATTTGTGTTTGACATCAGAAAAAGTATACGGGTGCTCAGTGGAGACTGGGTACACTGAATGGACTAGCCGAGAACTCCCAGATAGTATTATACCTTACGTCAGATGGCAGTTCTCTGGTGACACCGGTACAGGTTAGTCTGTAAACCCGAGATCGTCATAGAGTCTTGTGTGATTCCCACTGTGCTTTGATTTCCACCTTACCATGTTCAAAAGAACGTGCAAAATGGTGGCTTTTGGGTACAGTCCCGAATCACATGGAGGCAATGAGCGATAGGAGGGGTTTCGTCTCTCCTGGTATTAGGGGTTGATGTTGCGCTGTGCTTGATTGGCTATAACAGGAAGTCCTTGGCCAAGGCTGCTTCAGAGATATACTGATAAGTGTTATCAGTAGTTTCTCGACCCGTTATGATCCTCATATCGACACGACTTATCGAGTTTCTGGGGTCTGACGTTTACCACACAAGAAGAGATATGCGACATATCAGATGAAGAGACCGGACTGTACGGTAGTGTTACTGATTGGATTCGCAGGAGTGTGAGAAGGCTTGCTTGTTGATCTTCTGATCGCTTAATACCCGGGTGGCCGTTACGTTTAGCAGACCGCTTGCGGCTTATGGGTGTTTGATATTGATCATCACCTATTGCCGGCGTATTGACGAGTCTTTAGAGTCCTACACAGAGGTTTCCTGGCTCAAGCGAAATTGAGTAGGAGCACATATGTGATATGTGTGGAACCGAGATTGATACGATACGAGATACCGTATTCTATTCTCGTGATTTGTGACATTGGTCGGCTATATGAGATATAGCCGGGTTATCGGATCAAGTGTTGATTCGATAAGTTGTTACTTTTGATTTTATTCGGTTATATATCATATAGCCGGATTATTAAATCAAGAGTTGATTTAATAATTTAATGTATAATTATATATTTGATATATTATATTACATTAACTAATATTAATCTAACTTATGATTTCTTTTTCTCATTTTGTGCACATTGAATATATGTGATATATTTTTGTGAACATGTATTGTGTCATGCTTGATGATACATGCAACAAAGGTGTGTGTATGACTTACACCATGCTTGGTTTAATTGCTAGGGTTTTATTTATTTTGCTAATTATAAAATGTGGTATTTTTTCATGGATGAAAGCTTGTAGAAGCTTGTAGTCTTCATTGACCAAGTCCACTCTTTTGTTTTGGCTAAGATATTTGTTAACCCAACCAATTAAACCTAGCCATGGTTAACTCTCTACAAAGGTTAATATATGATATTAACTCACCATGGTTGCTATTCTCACTTGGATAATTATCATATGAGATATTTCTTCATCTTCCTCAAAAAGCTTTCTAGCTTCAATGGAGATGTGAGAAAATGAGTGAGAAAATCAAATCTAAAGTGAGCCCACTTCCTACTTTATCATCCTCTACTACTTGCCATTTAGTATAGGGTGTTTGCTTCACTAATTCCGTAATTAGTGAAGAGATAGCTTGGGTTAGTGTCTCCTCGACGTAGATCATCTTGGGCCTCGAGGACATTGAAGCAAGCATGTTTGTTTCTTCATGGGAGCCTCTCTAGAGTCCGGAGTTCACGATCACAGCGAAGGGGACTACTACATGGAGCTATTGAAGTGAAGTACCGGTCTACAAAGGTTGTATTCCTTGCTCACTAGAGTTGCAAAGTGTTTGCATTTTCATTTCCGTCGATTTCTAGTTAACGATTCAAAGTTAGGGTTAGCTAAAACGGAAAATTTTTGAATTTAGCATAGATGATGCCTTCTGAAACCTTGCTGCCGTTTTATGTAACCCTGCAGTGGTATAAAGCCATGCTAGAAATTTATACGGATTTTGTTAAGATTACGAAACCGAAATACTCCGAAACTTGAAACCGAAAAATGAAGTTTCTGTCGAATTTAAAAGTTGATCAAAAAAATTTCAAACAAGTACAGAGTGATGTATGAGATATATCATGAACACCATAAAAATTTCAGGGGATTTCAGAATTTTTTGGCCGGCCACATGTATGGTGATCTCGGCCAAATCCGAGCACCCCCCTGAAAATTTTGGTGTGTTCGAGTGGCTTGGTTTTGATGTTTCACGTGTTGTTTGTTTTTGCTAATTTTGCATGTGATGTAATCTTACACTATAAACAATTCGGAGTGTTTCATATTCATAGTTTTAACATTGTTTCGGGTTATTCGCATGTTGTCTAGACGAAATTAAAAAGTTCGATCGAATGTCAAAAACCCATTTTTCCAAGTTTAACGTATTTGGAAAAACATGCAAGTAAGTCTATGAACCCTCTAGAAGAATGAAACCATTACTCGAATTTTTGGATCGCGGAACCGCGGTCAAACCCTAGGGTTTGCCGTAGTTCCATGGCGACATGAGTGAGGCTTGGGTTTGCCTTTCTACGGCTGGTGCATAGGTACTATGGCATATTCTGAGTATTATTAAAACTGTGCTCAAGTGTTGAGTTGTCAGGAAATTGTGGGACTTTGATGAATTGATCGAAAAGTTTAACGTCGTCCGGATATTATGTGATGGGATACAATATTTGGAATCCACAAGTAGTTATGAGATAACTAGTTTGAATGTTATAAATCTAGCAATTTAGTCTCATTTGATCGGTTGCCACGGGATTTTGATGTGATCAAAAGTCCGTCGCAATCACGTAGCGTACGCGGATACTCGCCGGGTAAACTTAATAGATAGCCTCGCCCAATAGCCCCGACCAAGTGACTGTAGGAGAACCCCGTCACCAAAAGCATCCGTTCGGGTGCTCACGGCAGCGATGTTCCGCCTTAGTGCACTTCGTCAACGGTATCGGGGGGTGCGGCCATCTACTAAAGTTTCCGACGAGCATTCGATCAGGATGTCGGGAATTTTGTTGAATTGCCTAACTAGATATTAAAAGGTGTTTTGAATATCGAGATTAAAATGCGGGGTTTATAATTGTTAGGCATGCGATGTCTAAGGAATTTACTTGGTTAGGCATGAAATCTAATATATGTGATATATTGGGTTTATGATGTCTAAGGTGGTTGCGGATTCCAACTGTTGTAGTTTTTCACTTTCTTTTTTGCGACCGTAAGTGTAATATGTGGTGTATCGCCGGTTTTGGTGCTATATATCAACGACAATTGGGATACGCATTTTACTTACGTTAATGACATGTAATGTTTTGTGTTGCTGGGATATGTTATATTGGATCGTCGTGTTTTGAATAGCCGGGGGTTTTATGTGTCATGAGAGTTTTTATTTTCATTCATGTAAAATTCATTGTATGTAATATTCTTTTATTGGGGCACTTACAAGTTGAGGATGATGTCGCCATTGTATATTATTTACTTTTCCGCATTAGGATAGACCCAAGGCAGGGAGCACAAGTAACCGGGTTCTAGGGTCCAGTGGGAGACCATCTCGAGGAGTCGAGATCGGGTCTCCTAACTCTTGAATCGGTAGGATTGGTTGCCGCTCTCGTAGGGGTCTAGGGGTGTGGGTTGGCTATTCATCACGACCGTGGAATCCGTGTTTTATACAGGCTTAAAATAAAACCCGGAAATCCTAGTATATCCAATATTTCATATGTTTTTATTCTGTGATGTGATCATTGATTATATTCTAAGACGAATGCTTATATTATATATATGATATATATTATATATTGTTGCTTTCGTTTCATATGTGATGCTTGTGATGCATAATTAAATGGGACTTCATTAATGAGATTAATGAAATAAAATAAACCTAAAGATATTGTGGAATCGAATTTTCAAAAATAGTTATCTCTAGTTGTTGCTTTGCATAGCGGTGTTCCTTGTAGAACATCCAGTACCTTACTCGATAAGGAAAGAGCCGAGATCCCTTCACCGGGAGTGACCTCTTTAGAAATAACTGGCAGATGCTACAACCCTCGGTTTTGTCTTTTGATTGATTTTCTAGTTCTGTTTTGCATAGTGGTATTTGTGAAATATCCTGCACCTCTTTCGATGAGGAAAGAGCCGACGATCCCTTCACCGGGAGTGACATCTTTAGCAAAACTAGTAAAGGCCTAAAAAACACTCCATTTAAATTATTTAATTCTGCAACGATATGAAGTTCATTACGTAAAGGGTTTTCTTAAAAACCTGTCGTAGCCCTCCGTCATTTCAGATAAGTAGTATTTAGTATTCGTGTTGCGTTTGTTGACCATGTCAAGGCGTAGTGTGCAGTAGCTGATTAGTGCTTATCTGCAAAGCATGTGATGCGATTGGATTAGAGTAGTCCTGCGGCCTTGTTGACCTTGTCAAGGGTCATGCGGGTGGGTTTAATTCAATCGGGAAATGACGGGATGAACTTGACTTGCAATCTATGGTTTGTTGACCTTGTCAAGGTCATAGATCGCTCGGGGTAAAATATTATCAGGAATTTCAAGTGCTGAAATTTGCAATGAGATTGCATACCTTCTATGAGATAGTTGGATCCCGATACCCACTGCGAGTAAGAGTTACTCCTGGGACAGTTTTACACATTACAATTAGCCGATCAAGTAGGTGTCTAGAAAGATGTTAACGAGGTTATGCCCCTGGAAAAACGAGCTTTATTTTAATTAGGTCCGTGCGAAAGAACGGGGAACCTTCCTCAAAGTACCGGCACTGGCCTGGCTGAAATATTGGCGAACTTGTAGGGTGTAATTAATCCCGGCTAGTCTTTCTTTTAGGGTTTGAAGGAGGATTTGACTAAAACAGTGGGAGCCATCCTGATTAGATAAATTAATAACCAATCTAATCTTGCAAGAGCATACGTTGAGTGTTTTCTTCTCTCTCTCTCAAGCTAGCGACCATGTCACGCCTTAATCAAGATAATAATATGGATGTATTGACCGAACCCGCTTGTTATACTGAGTTGAGGAACGTTGGTCCCGCTCCAACTTATAATTGTTATAAGACCGAGCAGGAAATAGGGGATTACTAGGATTCCCGTGCCGCCCAAACGAAGAAAGTGCATGCTGATGCATCATCTTCGGGTGTGTTCATTACAGAGAACTGTTTCTCAGTATCCTTTACGTCCTCGGTATGAGATACTGGATCAGGATCCCGCATATGTAATCAGTTACATGGGCTAAAGATAGGTAGAGAACTGAGAATGGGTGATAAGTTTTAAGAGTTGGAAACGGTGCAAGTGTTGCAGCCAAGCATGTTGGCAGTTATCACCCTGTATTACCAAATACATTGATTCCGAATGAATGTTATTAGATACCGAACCTGATATAAAACATCATATCAGTCTCTTTATTAAGTAATGAAGGATATAATTTTGTATTAATGGATAATGTTTTGAACATTTATTATATCAAGAGTTGATCGGTTCAGGCACGTTATCTAAAAGCATATACGTTCTAAATCAAACTACAGTTCTTAACGTATAGAACATACAGAAGAGGAAGAGTTCAGAAATGAACGAATCCTTCTTGAGGCATTGTAGACTAGATCATATCAATGCGACCCGACTAGATAAGTTACATAAAGATGCATATTTAAAATAGTTTGAATTTACATCTTGTGAAACTTGCCAGTCATGTCACAAAGATAAGATGACCATAGCTCCGTTTATTGGAAACAGAGAAAGAGTTGGTGAACTCTTGGGATTGATACATGATGTTGTATGAAGGTCCCCTGTCTACACATGCCAGGACCGGTTCTTTGTACTTCATTACATTCACCGATGATCTCTCAAGCTTCGGACATATGTTCCTGTTGAAACACAAGTCTGAAGCTTTTGAGAAATTCAAAGATATAAGTCAGAAGTAGAGAACCAAAACGGGTATAAGTATTATGTCCTTTGAGCACGGAATTCCTGGACTATTCTAAAGGAGAATAAGATTCTCTCTCAGCATTACTCCTTCGTATACACCATAGCACGTTAGTATATCGGGGCGGAGCAATCGCACCATATGTGATAAGGTGTGATCTATGATGAGTACTACTGAGTAGCCTATTTTCTTTTGGAAGTTATGCACTTGAGAAGCTGCATACCTATTGAATAGGGTTCCAACCAAATCAGGTGCCTACCACTCGATATGCGATATGGTATTGGAAGAGGCCATCTCTTAAGGATGTTAAGATTTAGGGTTTTCCGGCCTATGTCTAAAAGCAAAATCGGGACAAGCTCGAGGCAAGGTCAGTTATGTGGAAGTTTGTTGGATATCCCAAGCATTTGCAAGGGAATATCTTCTACCGAACCGAGGAACAAAAAGTGTTTTATTTCTCGGCATGCCACCTTTTAAAGAAAAGGATTTCTTGTGAAGAAATTAGTGGTCATGAGGTAGAACTGGAAGGAGTTCCAGCTATACAAACTGCAGCTGATGATTTGGTAGAACCGCAGGATTCAATAGTTCCCGACGAACCTCAGCCTCTCCGCCGATCTGGTGGGGTTCCTCATCCACCTGAGAGATACTTCGGTTTTCTCAATGACAGTGGGAACGAGGATTGCATCATGAGATGATGACCCAACTAGTTTCGAGTAGGGACTCTGTGAGAATGGCTGGATGCTAAGCGATCTGAGATGGAATCCATATACACCAACAAAGTATGAACTTTGGTTGCTTTATTTGAAAGGTTAAATCCCCATCAGGAGCAAGTATATCTTGAGAAGATTACTTGGTGTACATGGAAAAGTTGAGACTTTCAAAGCTAAGACTAGTTATAAAAAGGTTCTCGTCGTCAACCAGGTGTGGATAATGATGAAACCTTTTCTAGTGGCTATGCTTAAGTCCATGTGGATTCTACTTGCCATTGCTACATACCATGACTACGATATCTGGCGGTTGGGTATCAAGACTGCTTTTCTAAATAGTGATTTAGAAGAGAACGTCTATAAGTACACAGCCAGAGGGCTTCATAGACAATGGGAGCAGCGGAAACGTGTGCAAGTTGCTTTACGGGTTAAAGCAGGCATCACGGAGTTGGAACATCTGTTTTGATGTGATAGTCAAAGAGTTTGACTTTATCAAAATGGTAGATGAACCTTGTATATACAAAAGGTAGTAGTGAGTATGGTGGTGATCCTCGTATAGTACGTGGATGACATACTCTTGATAGGGAAGGAGTTTCCTATGCTACGCTCGGTCAATCTCCTCTTATCACAAGGATTCTCCATATAGGATCAAGGTGATACCTCCTAAATCCAGGGTTTTGGATCTATGAGATAGATCTAAGTGGATGTTAGGATTCTCACTAGGTGTAGTGAGTTGGTATCAATCGATCCTGGGGAGAATCACTGGATAGCTTCCAGGGTGGTAAGGATGACTGAATGTCAGTCATAGGCATTGTCTTTACCCTCAGTGTAGGGACGGTATGTTGGAAGAGTTCCAAGCTAGATACCGTAGCATACTAGACGATGAAGGCTGGATACATTGCTACCAAGGATGCTACCAAAGAGGTAGTCTGGATGTATACATTAGTTCATGAGATGAACTTTGTTCCTACCATTGTGAGACGATGGATTTGTGGCTTATGCCTAGGAACCCCCGTCCCATCAGTGATCCAGACATATTCTTAGACAGTATCACCTGATCATGTAGATGGTTGATCTCCAGGGAGATCGAGGTCAGGAGAGTAGACTTAGAGGATAACATGGCAGATCCACTCACAAAGGCCTATTCCCAGGAGAGACTTTTATGGGATGGTTGAGTATGAGATACTTCAACCACTGCAGATTGTTGGGTATGGGATACTACAACAGATGGCCCTAGTGCAAGTAGGAGATTGTTAGTTATATGTATGCCCTAGAGGCCATTACTGTACATACGATGTATATTGTAGTGGATGCTTGGACATATATTTGGAGGACTTTCTTGCTCGACATGATAGTATGCTATCTGGTTGCTCTTTATCTTAACATGTACTCTGATTGTCTCTATGTTACATGTTGATAAAGCCCTTAGGATGAGTACATGACTACTAGGATTGTGATGCAGATCAAACTAGTGTGGACAGTGTAGTCATTAAGTACATCATTCAAATATTCCTAGTCATAGGTGTATCGATATACCAGAGTAGACTAGCGTATAGCTTTTCGGCCCATGTAGATGGGCGATGGAAGATCCCATATCCATTGGTGTTTGACATCATAGAAAGTATACGGGTGCTCAGTGGAGACTGGGTACACTGAATGGACTAGCCGAGAACTCCCAGATAGTATTATACCTTACGTCAGATGGCAGTTCTCTGGTGACACCGGTACAGGTTAGTCTGTAAACCCAAGATCGTCATAGAGTCTTGTGTTATTCCCACTGTGCTTTTATTTCCACCTTACCACGTTCAAAAGAACGTGCAAAACGGTGGCTTTTGGGTACAGTCCCGAATCACATTGAGGAAATGAGCGATAGGAGGGGTTTCGTCTCTTCTGGTATTGGGGGTCGATGTTGCGCTGTGCTCGATTGGCTATAACAGGAAGTCATTAGCCAAGAATGTTTCAGAGATATACTGGTAAGTGTTATCATTAGTTTCTCGACTCGTTTTGAGCCTCATATCGACACGACTTATCGAGTTACTAGGGTCTGACGTTTACCACCCGTAGACGAGATATCAGATGAAGAGACCGGACTGTATGGTAATGTTACTGATTGGATTCACAGGAGTGTGAGCAAGCTTGCTTGTTGATCTTCTGATCGCTCAATACCCGGGTGGCCGTTACGTTTAGCAGACCGCTTACGGCTTGTGGGTGTTTGATATGTTCATCACCTACTGCTGGCGTATTGACGAGTCTTTAGAGTCCTACACAGAGGTTTCCTGGCTCAAGCGAAACGGAGTAGGAGCACATATGTGATATGTGCGGGGCCGAGATTTATACGATATGAGATACCGTATTCTATTCTCAAAATTTGTGACATTGGTCGGTTATATGAGATATAGCCGGGTTATCGGATCAAGTGTTGATTCGATAAGTTGTTACTTTTCATATTAGTCGGTTATATATGATATAGCCGGATTATTAAATCAAGAGTTGATTTAATAATTTAATGTATACTTATATATTTGATATATTACATTACATTAACTAATATTAAGCTCACTTATGATTTCTTTTTCTCATTTTGTGCACATTGAATATATGTGATATATTTTTGTGTACATGTATTGTGTCATGCTTGATGATACATGCAACAAAGGTGTGTGTGTGAAATACACCATGCTTGGTTTAATTGCTAGGGTTTTATTTATTTTGCTAATTATAAAAGGTGGTATTTTGTCATGAATGAAAGCTTGTAGTCTTCATTGACTAAGTCCACTCTTTTGTTTTGCTTAAGATATTTGTTAACCCAACCAATTAAACCTAGCAATGGTTAACTCTCTACAAAGATTAATATATGATATTAACTCACCATGGTTGCTATTCTCACTTGGATAAGATATTTCTTCATCTTCTTCTTCCTCCTCAAAAAGCTTTCTAGCTTCAATGGAGATGTGAGAAAATGAGTAAGAAAATCAAATCTAAAGTGAGCCCACTTCCTACTTCATCATCCTATACTACTTTCCATTTAGTATATGGTGTTTGCTTCACTAATTCCGTAATTAGTGAAGAGATAACTTAGGTTAGTGTCTCCTCGACGTAGATAATCTTCGGCCTCGGGGACATTGAAGCAAGCATGTTCGTTTCTTCATGGGAGCCTCTCTAGAGTCTGGAGTTCACGATCGCAGCGAAGGGGACTATTACACGGAGCTATTGAAGTGAAGTACCGGTCTACAAAGGTTGTATTCCTTGCTCACAAGACTTGCAAAGTGTTTGTATTTTCATTTCCGTCGATTTCTAGTTAACGATTCAAAGTTAGGGTTAGCTAAAACGGCAAAATTTTGAATTTGGCACGGACGATGCCTCCCGAAACCTTGCTGCGGACTTAGATAACCCTACAATACATGGATGATGAGGATAGTATATAGTATTTGGAGATGAGTCGATGAGATTGGGCATGATGCCATGAGATCAGTGATGTGACTTGGTTCGTATTTGAGATACGACATGATATTATAGCGGGTCTTTGGGCGATGTGTTTTCATACACATACATACATATATATAGATGGTATCAGTATGTACTAGACTTAGATCAGTACCCCCGGATCATGATATGTGATGAAAAGGATACCAGATGAATAATGAGATAATGCGATAATTGATCCGTACCCTGATTTGGGATGTCGTACGATGGATTTACCGTACGACCTATATTGATGATAGATCCGCACTCTTGACTCGAGGATGTCATGTTATATATCGTATCATATGTGATACTATTGAGGCGGGATCACCAACTATTATATGTTATATATATATCGACTCAGATTTAGGTGGTTTCCTTACCTTTTCGATTAGCCTGTTAGTTTAGTCCTGTAGTTTACTGGTAGATGTTAGACTAGACTCGAGTTATACCTATTTCAAAACTAACGAATCGTGAGTATTTTTAAAGACAGGCCAAGGGATTCTACGGATATTTCAAAGGACGTACCTTTTCTTAAATACACCGTAGCCCTATTTTCAAAACACCACGATTCGTATTATTTCAAATGACAAAACGGTATGACACATATATATTAATGTAGATTATTTATTGTTGTGTTTATTATTCAGCTCCCGCATATTCTTGCTGTTCGCATCGCTTTGAATGCTTATATTATGTTTTCATATGCTATTATTGAAATCATGCTGTTAGGACACCAGCACCATTACCGATGATGCATATGTTCCACGTACACCTGCTTGCCGGCTCACACACATCATCATCGGTAATTGCCATGCTACGTACTCTGTAGAGAATATTAATTCATTGATATCACTTGTTAGCTGATAGCTTAGACATTGCATTTATTACTATGATTGTCATGCATAGTTATACGTTCATTTTCATGCATTATTATTAGGGCCAGTTCGGATTGCCGGAGCCCAATATTTTAGAATTCATTGTTTATTTATACTTGAGATTTGGATTTCTGATTTCCATGAGATTTATGGATTTGGAGAAACCGCAAGGAATTTATAAACCGATTATCATTTTAAAATGAAAGTTGCGGTTTTCTCATGATATGATTTGAGATATGTCCACCATGAGTTTTCTCGGCTCTTGAGCGATATCATACACCCGATTCGAGGAGGAGGAGGTACCGTCTGTGGGTGCATGCTGGACCCGGTGCGGTACCCCGGGGAGAGAAGGTCGCTGATGATGGCGTTGAGCTTGTGACAGGGGAGCATTACTGACTGGTGATTTTATAGTGACTCGACGGATATCCAGAGGATACCGATCGGAGTACAGGCCAGTCCGGATAGCCGGAGCCTGAGGTTTTGAGATTTGATGATATGGGCCAGTCCGGATAGCAGGAGCCCTAGATACTGAGATTTGAGGTTACAGGCCAGTCCGGATAGCAGGAGCCCTAACTACTGAGATTTGAGGTTACAGGCCAGTCCGGATTGCCGTAGCCTGAGATATTGAGATATTAAGATATTTGGATTTATGTTTTGTGTCGATGCTTGACACTGATTTCATGTTGATTTCATTGATTATACCTCGATTTATAAATATACAGAAATCTCACTAAATAAAGAAAACAGTTTCACATTCATGATGCATTCTGTTTCATTATATCGCTTTCATACCTCATATTTATGATATGTTGCTACCTGAGGCACTGACACGAACACTTGGTATTACACTTATGTATAGATGTTTACCCTTGCCACCTTATCATGCTTCAGACTTTATCATATTGAGGATATATATTACTGATCGTATTGACCTAGGTTTGTATCATACATACGATTTCTATTCGGTGATGTTTTCTACTCACGAGTTGGCAACTCACCCCCGTTGTGCCACAGTTCTTGCAGGTTTTGTGGTACAGGTTTCATTGCGGCTTTCTGGTACACTGCTTCTTTCCGGGTGATTATTTTGGTAGGTGGGTTCACTCGCATCGTGACCACCATTGTACTTATTTATATTTCAGTTGTATCTAGAAACTCCATCAACCCGACTCTATTATTTATAACCTTAGAAGATCAGTTGTGTTATTCTTTCGACCTTAGAGTCGCGTTTGTATTATTATGGTTTTCTTGATGATTTTGAATTTCCTTTTGAGTTTTGATCCTCGCCCTTCGGCGTTGTATATTGTATTGCTTGTGTGGTTGTGACCGTCAATTGACGAAGAGCTAGCTCCCGCTTGGGGATGCCTTTTATCATTCATGTATATATATTATTCATGTTGTACTCTTTTGGGGCCAGTATTTACAAGGGAAACTTTGCCGAAATTTCAGAAAAGACTTGATATTTTAAAACGCATACTTCGGCTTACGTTATTAAAACCACTTGCTTTAAAACAAGTTTTCATTCACTTATATTTACAATGGTTTAGATTTCTGGGATTTTTGGCTTACTTGAATTAGATGGGGTCCTATAGACTTCATATGATTCAAGTGCCAGTCACGTGCCATTTCCGGGTCGTGAAACTTCTCAAGATCCATTCGCACCTAATGGGTTTACCCTTTCAGGTGCAACATTCAAAGTCATACTTTGTTGGTTTACATGGATTCCATCTTTGATCGCATAGCATCCATCCTTTACACAGAGTGCCCACTCGTGATGGCCTACATGAACCTAGTTGGGCCATCATCAAGCATGATGCAATCCTCGCTCCCACTGTCACCAAGTAGACCGTAGTATCACTCAAGTGGATGAGGAACCCTACCAGATTCGCGGAGAGGCTGAGGTTCGTTGGAGACTATTGAATCTTTTGGTTTCACCAAATCATCAACTGTTAGTTTGTCTAGCTGGAACTCCATCTACTTCTACCTCATGACCACAAATTTCTTCATAAGAAATTATTTTTCTAAAAAGGTGGCATGCTGAGAAACAGAACACATTTTGCTCCACTGTTTGGTAGAAGATATTCCCTCGCAAATGTTTGGGATATCCAACAAACTTATACAGATCTGACCTTGCCTCGAACTTGTCCGGATTTTTCTTTTCAACATAGGTCCGACAACCCCATATCTTAACTCGTTTAAGACATGGTCTCTTCTCAAACCATATCTCATATGGAGTGGTAGGCCCTGATTTGGATGGAACCCCATTCAATACGTATGCAGCTTCTCAAGTGCATAACCCCAAAAGGAAACGGGCAACTCAACAGTACTCATCATAGAGCACACCATATCTCATAGGGCGCGATACCTCTGCCCCGATACACCGTTGTGCTGTGGTGTATACGAAGGAGTATGCTGAGAGAGAATCACATTCTCCGTTTAGAAAATCCAGGAACTCTATGCCCAAGTATTCGCCTCCTCGATCTCATCGAAGGACATTAATACTTTTACCCGTCTGGTTCTTAACTTCAAGCTTATATTCCTTGAATTTCTCAAAAGTTTCAGACTTGTGTTTCAACAGGAACATATGTCCGAATCTTGAGAGATCGTCGATGAATGTAATGAAGTACAAAGAACCAACCCTGGTATTTGTAGACATAGGACTGTATACATCATCATGTATCCGTCCCAAGAGTTCAGTAACTCTTTCTCTGTTTCCTGTAAACGGAGAATTGATCATTTTACCGTTGAGACAAGACTGGCAAGTATCATAAGATGAAAATTCGAACAAATTCTTATATTCATTCTTATGTAACTTAGCTGGTCATGTTGCATTGATATTACCTAGTCTACAATGCCACAAGAAAGATTCGTTCATTTCTGAACTACTCCTCTTGTGTGTGTTCTAGATACTTTGAACTGTGGTTTGATTTAGAATGTATGTGCTATTACATAACTGTAACGCCTTGAAATTCGTTTAGGATGTTTTCGCGTTAATTAGCAAGTGTGCGTGTTTTTCATAAAAACGGATATCTTATTTTTCCTTCTTGGCTAGTGATAATTTATGTTGTGAAGTTTTTATATAATTCTAGGGTTATTAATTACTTTAATCGTGTTACCCTAATTGGAATTTTCCTTTATGAAGTTTACACTTGCACACTTAGCCATTTTGTGACCTAGGTTAAAGTGTTAGCCATTTCTTTCCTTGCATGATTCCTTCTTAATTCCCCATCCTTTTATCAAACTAAACCCTTTTTAGAATTCAAAAATCCAAATAAACAAATGAGGCATGCTGTTAGGTAGGGAAGTTTGACTTTTTGACCCCATTTTCTTCTCTCCTCTCTCTCTTCTCCTCATCTCAGAATTTCCTGCAGAAATTCCAGCAAAAACCACAACTTCTTCTTCTTCTCTTCTTCTCTTTTCATTTCCATTTGATCTCTATACAAAACCCTACACAAAACAACACCTTTTCTTCACAAAACTATGGGAAAAGGGGCTTTTTGAGGTGTTTGGGAGCAAATCTACATACTTGAGGAGGGAGCTGGAACTTTTTGGTGTTCTTAGGGTCTTTTGAAGGTATTGATTCATGTTTAACACCCTTTCTCCATAACTTGTAGTATTTCTAGCAAAATATCACATTTTGTGCATTTTTAGTGCTAAGGAAGGGTTTTAATGAAGTTGTGTTAAAATTTACATTTTTATGGCTTGATTAGCTTGGTGATGAGTTGTTAGGGTGGTTTTAAACTGGGTCTTTGCTTCAGGTTTCATAAAAATACCCTAAAGTACCATTTTAGTGCAAAATGTGGTTTTGAACTTGAAATAGGGCTCTGTTAAATCTGCTTCCACCCGGGGTGTTTCAGAATAAAATTGGATTTATTGTAGCATGTATAGGGGGTATAGAGTGCACACACAAAACCTGGGAGCTCCTCTCCCTACCTAGGCCGCCGAAATATACATTCTGTTAGTTATATTTATGCCCTAGAGGCCATTACTGTACATATGATGTATATTGTAATGGATGCTTGGACATATATAGGGAGGACTTTCTTGCTCGACATGATAGTACGCTATCTGGTTGTACTTTATCTTAACATGTACTCTGATTGTCTCTATATTACATGTTGATAAAGCCCTTAGGATATTTACTCGACTACTGGAACTATGATGAGATCATACTAGTGGGGCCACGGTAGTCGACGAGTACATCCTATAACTGTTCCTAGTCGAGGGTGTATCGAGACAGGGCATCGATACACCAGAGTAGACTAGCGCATACGCATCTTGACCCATATGATGGCGATGGATGATCCCATATCCATTGGTGTTTGAAATCAAGGATGGTGTACGGGTGCTCAGTAGAGACTGGGTACACTGGACGGATTCGCCGAGAACTCCCAGATGGTATTATACCTCACGTCAGATGGCAGTTCTTCGGTGACACTGGTACAGAGTAGTCTGTTGACCCGAGATCGTTATAGAGTCTTGTGTGATTCCCACCGTGCTTTGATTTCCATCATACCACGTCCAAGAGGGCGTGCAAAAAGGTGGCTTTTGGGTACAGTCCCGAATCACGTGGATGCAATGAGCGATAGGAGGGGATTTGTCTCTCCCGGTATAGGGAGTTGATGTTGTGCTGCGTTCGATTGGATATAACCGGAAATCCCTGGCCAGGGTTTTTGATATTTACTGGTAAGTGTTATCGATAGTTTCTCGAACTGTTATAGACCTCATATCGACACGACTTATCGAGCTACTGGGGTCTGACGTTTACCACCCCTAGGCGAGAAATGCGACATATCAGACGACGAGACCGGACTGTACGGGAGTGTTACTGATTGGATTCATAGGAGAATGTACAATCTTGCTTGTTGATCTTCTGAGCGCTCAATACCTGGATGGCTGTTACGTTTAGCTGACCGCTTGCAGCTTGTGGATGATTGATATGATCATCACCTACTGCCGGCGTATTGACGATTCTTTAGAGTCCTACATAGTGGTTTCTTGACTCAGGCAAAATGGAGTAGGAGCACATATGTGATATGTGTGGGACTGAGGATAATACGATATGAGATACCGTATTCTATTCTCGCGATATTTGATATCAGCCTGGTCATCGGATCAAGTGTTGATTCGATGAATCGGTACGGATAAATATTAGTCGGTTATATGCGATATAGCTGGATTGTCGGATCAAGTGTTGATTCGATAATTTAATGTATAATAATATATATGATATATTAAATTACATTAACTAATATTTGCTCACTAAAAGATTCTTTTTCTCACTCGGGTAATACATTGATATATATGCGATATATGTTAATTGTATTATTTTATTTGGTTACAATAAATATTATATATGTGATATATAATATTGTAACATGATATGATAACTAATACAACATGTTTAGTAGAGATTAAACAAGATTAGGGTTTGTTTTGGGTTAATACTTTCTAGATGATTCTAGAAGGTTTAGTTTTGTTTTGTGAAAGATATTTTGTTATCACTCATTCCTTGACTTAACCCAAACCCTAGCCCTAGTTAAGTCTCTACAATGGTTTAGTCAACCATGGTTGCATTATTCATCAATATCTCCTTTGCATTAATCATCACGAAAGGATTATGAATTCTTCTTCTTCTTCTACCTTCTTCTTTTTTTCATGTAAAAAGCTTACTAGCTTTTTTCCAAGTGATGAATGAGTGTGAGAAAAAGATAATAAAAGAGAGCAAAAATCCTACTTCATCATCCTCATCTATCCTTGCCATTTAGATGAGGGTGTTTACTTCATTTAGTGAGTGTTATCTTGTGTTAATGAAACTTCAAGGTAGATCATCTTTGTATCGAAGATCGGAAGCAAGACTGCATCTTTCTCTTCGTGGAACCTCTCGAGAGTCCGGAACACGATGATCGCAGCGAAGGGAGCTCAACACGGAGCTTTAGAAGTGAAGGACCGGATCTACAAAGGTTGTAATCCCTCTCACTTAGTGTTAAAGTGTTTAACATGCTTGTTTTCGCCTAAACCCTAGTTTAAAGATCCGGCTTTGGGTTGTTCGGCACGACTAAAATTTTAATCGGGCATGGTTGATACCTCGTAGACCCTTGTGAGCGTGCCCCTACAGTGGTATCAGAGCCAAGCTAGAGCTTTAGGTTAAGTCTAGACAAAGTTTATAGTCCGATCAAACCCGGAAACCCTGATGTTTACCCTTCTCTGTACATTTTTCAAAAATGTGGTTTTTATGAATTAAAAATGCTCAGAAAAACAAGCAGGAAAAACTAAGAATTACTGTGAAGTACGGTCTACTAAGTCGCTCACTTGACCGTGGAACCGCGGCCAAACCATAGGTTTAGCGGCGGTTCCGCGTCTAAAATTTGGACTTAGTCCCTCATATTTCTTATATTTATTCTTAAGCCCTTTCTTGTCATTTTTTTCTGGGAATTTTTAATTACACTCAAATGTTGAGTTTTCTTGGGTTGTATTGGGGACTAGTTGATTCGATCGGATAATTTAACTTTGTTTAGTTTGTTCCGGATATTTTTAGAAACTGTTAAAAAGTTCGAAGGGATATCAATAACTCACTTTTTCCCATGTCGGAAAATTTTCAAAAGTTGGATTTTTCCTCTTGTTTGAAACTTTCGTAAAGTCATGCAAGTAACGCGGTGGACCCTCTAGAAGACAACAAACCTTAACTCGATTATGTGACCGTCTTGAACTGCCTCTAAAGCTTAGGGTTTGGGGCAGTACGGCGTGCCACATGTTAGGCGTTGGCTTGACCCTTCTACGGCTGGACCATTGGTACTGTGGCATGTGATGAATGTTTTTAAACTGATTTCAAGTGTTGAGATATATTGGAGAAATCTTTGGTGTTTGATTATTCGATCGGAAAGTTTAACATTGTCTATTTATCTGGATTGTGATACAATATTTGGAATCCACAAGAAGTTATGAGATAACTAATTTGAATATTATAAACTAAGCAGTTTAGTTTCAGGATCGGTTGCCATGGGATTTTGATGCGATCAAAAGTCCGTCTCAATCATGTAGTGTACGCGATACTCGCCGGGTAAACTTAATAGACAACCACGCCCCATAGCCCCGACCAAGTGACTGTAGGAGAACCCCGTAACCAAAAGCATCCATTTGGGTGCTCACAGCAGCGGTGTTCCGCCTTAGTGCACTTCGTCGACGGCATCTGGGGGTGCGACCGTCTACTAAAGTTTGCGACGAGCATTCGATCAGGATGTCGGGAATCTTGTTGAATTGCCCGACTTGATATTGAAAAGAGTTTTCGATGATGAGACTAAAATGCGGGGTTTATAATTGTTAGGCATGCGATATCTAAGGAATTCATTTGGTTAGGCATGTGATGTCTAAGGAGGTTGCGGATTCCAACTGTTGTAGTTTTACACTTTCTTTTCTGTGACCGTAAGCGTAGTATGTGGTGTATCGCCGGCTTCGTTGCTATACATCAACGACAATCGGGATACGCATACTTGCTTACGTTGATGATATGAGATATCATGTGTTGCTGTGATATGTTATATTGGATCGTCGCATTTTAAATAGCCGGGGGTTTTATGTGAGATGAGAGTTTTTTCTTTTTCATTCATGTAAAATTCATTTGTATGTAATATTCTTTTATTGGGGCACTTCCGGGCTGAGGATGATGTCACCATTGTATATTATTTACTTTTCCGCATTAGGTAGACCCAAGGCGGGGAGCATAAGTAACCGGGTTCTAGGGTCCAGAAGGAGACCATCTCGAGGAGTCTAGACCGGGTCTCCTAACCCTAAAATTAGCAGTGTTGCTTGCCGCTCTCGTAGGGGTCTAGGGATGTAGGTTTTGCTATTCATCGCGACCGTGGAATCTGTGTTTTATACAGGCTCGTATTGAAAACACGGACATCCTAGTATATCCAATATTTCATATATGTTCTTCTTCTGCAATGTTCTGTGATGAGATCATATTACTGCCTGAGACGAATGTTTATATTATATATATGAGAAATATGTTATATTGCAGATTTCGTTTCAAATGAGATGCTTGTGAAGCATAATAAAATGGGACTTCATTAATGAGATTAATGAAACTAAAAGAAACTTAAGATGTTGTAGAAACTTGTTTAAAAACTGGTAGCTCTAGTTCTTGCTTTGCATAGCGGTGTTCCTTGTAGAACATCCAGCACCTTATTCGATAAGGAAAGAGCCGAGATCCCTTCACCGGGAGTGACCTCTTTAGGGAAACTAGCAGATGCTACAAACTCGGTTTGTCTTTTGATTGCTTCTATAGTTTTTGCTTTACACAGCGGTATATATGATATACCCTGCACCTTATTCGATGAGGAAAGGGCCGACGATCCCTTCACCGGGAGTGACCCCTTTAGCAAAACTAGAAAAACCTAAAAAACACTCCATTTAAAATCACTCGATTCTACAACGATATCAAGTTCATTACGCAAAGGGTTTTTCTTAAAATCCTGTCGTAGCCCTCCGTCATTTCAGATAAGGACTGTTTAGTATTCGTGCTGCGTTTGTTGGCCTTTGTCAAGGCGTAGTGTGCGGTAGCTGAATAGTACTTATCTGCTTATGCATATGATGCAGATTGGATTAGGGTAGTCGTGCTTGTTGGCCTTTGTCAAGGGCCGTGCGGGTGGGTTTACTTCAATCAAGAAATGACGGGTTGAACTTGACTAGCAGCTTATGGTTTGTTGGCCTTTGTCAAGGTCATAGGAGGCTTGGGGCAAAATATTATTGGGAATTTCAAGTGTTGAAAGTTGCAATGAGATTGCATACCTTCTATGAGATAGTTGGATCCCGATACCCGCTGCGAGTAAGAGTTACTCCTGGGAGAGTTTTACACATTACAATTAGCCGATCAAGTAGGTGTCTAGAAAGGTGTTAACGGGGTTACGCCCCTGGGAAAACAAGGTTTACTTTAATTAGGTTCGTGCGAAACCACGGGGGACCTCCCTCAAAGTACCGACACTGGCCTGGCTGAAAGATTAGCGAACTTGTAGCGTGTAATTAATCCCGGCTAGTCTTTCCTTATAGGGTTTGAAGGAAGATTTAACTAAAACAGTGGGAGACATCCTGATTAGATATATTAGATAACCAATCTAATCTTCCAAGAGCAAACGCTGAGTGTTTTCTTCTCTCTCTCTCTAGGTAGCGACCATATCACGCCTTAATCAAGATAATAAAATGGATGAATTGACCGAACCCGTGTTAGTGTATATGCCCTAGAGGCCATTACTGTATCATACTAGTTTGTATATTACTATATGGAAGCTTGGGATATTCACCTTGTATAAACAATCTTGCTCAATATAGTAGTATGCTACTTGGTTTGTTTCTACTTCAATGTGTACATGTGTTTATTTTAGTATATCACCTATACACATTAGTGGAGCCCTTAGGATCTTTGCTTGATTACCAGAGTTGTGATGGCAGCCACACTAGTGGGGGCTGGGTAATCTATAAGCACATCCTTATCCAGGTCCATAGTCGCAGGACTATCGAGATAGGGCATCGATACTCCGGAGTAGACTAGCGTATGCGCTTCTCATCCCAGTGTGGGAGATGGTCTGTCCCACAGCCATCAGTACGTCGTACTGGAGATAGTATGCGGGTGCTCGTTAGGTTACGAGTACACTGGACAGGACTCGTCAGGAACTGTTGGTTGGTACTATACCTATCGTCAGTTTTCAGTTCCCAGGTGACATGAGTACAGCTTAGTCCGCTGACTTGACACTGTCACTTCGCCTCGAGTGTGTTCCCACTGTACTTAGATTACTACCCTACCACGGCTCAAAGGAGTCGTGCAAACAGGTAGTAGTTGGGTGCAGTCCCGAAGCACTTGGAGGCAGTGACGGTTAGACAGGATTCGTCTCTCCCGGTATTGGGGGTTGACATCGCGCTGTGTCTAGGAAAGCCATTACACGAGTAGTCCCTGGCCAGGGCAAGCGAGATATACTGGTAGGTTTCCAGTGTTATCTCAGGGTGTTCTGGGCTTCACTCCGACACGACTTGTACCGCTATTGGGGGACTGACGTTTACCGCCCCCTAGGCTCGCAATGCGATGTATCAGACGAATAGACCGGACTTTATGGTGATTGTCACAGTCAAACTCAGTAGGAGTTCAGATGGGTTTCACCTCGTCAGTCTTCTTGTCGGCATTTACCTGGGGACCGTTACGCACAGCTAGTGCCGCTTGCGATCTGTGGTTAAACCCACTGCCAGCGTAGTGTCGAGTCTTTAGAGTCCCACACAGAAAGCTATTCGCCTTTAGGCAAAAGGGTAGAGGTCGCATGGTTTTGCGACAGGTCGCATGGTTTTGCGACAGGGTTCGGTCACATCCGTGCACTTGTGCACGTACAGTGTCCGGACAGTTAACACTAGTGGGCTTTGGTTTAAACCAGATCCTAGTGTACGTTTTGGGATTGATTTTATCTAGTATGTATTTGTGTTCCTCGGAACACCGATGCTGGTGTGTATGCACAGTTGACAGAGAGACAGAGGCAGATGATTCTCATTAGGGTTGTTGACTGTTGACTGTTGACTATTGACATTTTGCTAAACCCTAATGAGAATATGAAATGTAATTAACAATAATATTAATTAAGTATTATAGTGACATGGTTGTTGAGGGGTTGATTTTGTTGACTTGTTGACTTTGTTGACCGGTTGACTAGGTTGGACTAGTTGACTATCATCATGATAATAGCTATCATTTCATGGCAAAGACTTTTGCTTGCTTGTTTATCTTGTGCAAAATGAGTGCATGAAATGATATGGCTATTTTTGACTTAAACCATCACTAATACTTGATTGCTATTATTGGTTATGATGGCTTTGGATTATGAGAGCCAAGAGAGAAAAGTCTTGCTTATTCTCTCATTTCCTTTCTCTCTCTTGTATTTGAGCTCTCATCCTCTTCCTCTTGCTCTCCCTCTCTCTAGTCTATGGTTCACTTGTCTCATGAGTTGAGAAGCAAGAACCATAGAGAAAAATCCCAACACACTCTCCTCTACTCACTCTAGTTCATAAGGTTTAGCAAACCGAGTGAACTAGTTTCTTCAAAGCTCGAAGAAGAAGTCAAAGGTAGAAGCTTTCGGGTGGATCGATCTTCGGCGCAAGGAGACGACGGAGTGAAGCCGATCCGTACACCATCGAGAGTCAAAGACGAAGGAGTTCAAGAAAGAAAGGTATAACCCCCTAACCGAGTAGTTAACAACTCCTAGTTAGGTTGTTAGGTAGATAGTTTAACAAAGATCCGTTTTGAGTCCATGTTACCTCCTCTAGAAAAATCGATTTTCGTCATTTCCGCAAGCCCGTAAGTACCGGGAGCGGTAGCATGGACTTACAGTGGTATCAGAGCCTAGTTAAACACTACCTAACATGTTAGCATAGTAACTAGAAATTCGATCGGAGAAAAAGTCGGGATATACACCCGGATATCAAGCTTGCTGTCGATTTTTAAAGTTCTGTGAAAGTAATAAATCATGCTTCAAAAATCGACTCAGGGTTTTTATAGTGCACTGAATAAAAACGATTAAGAGATCTCATCAAAGCGCCGCGGTTCCGCAGCCCACTTAGCTCTTCTCTGGATTTTCTTTACTGCAGTATACTCAGTGGGGTATTTTGGGAATTTTGGTATATGTTTTTTCAGCCCAGATTTTCCAGAAAGAAAAATTTGTTTTTGGGGCTTTAAAAACCGTATTTTGATCGAGTTTCTAAAGACTAAGGCTAACCGGTTTATATCTGTGATGTGATATTTGTATTGAACGTCTGCTAATCGCTATATGTCGATTAGTGGGGGTTATACAAATCTGTGATCTGTAATGTTGTTGGAATGTGTATATGAATTCGTTGGATTGTCGCGGATGAATAGCCGGGGGTTGTGAGATGAGAATTTTTCCTTTTATCTTTCAATTCATGTAAATTTGTAAATTGATGTAATAATTATTTATATGGCCGCACAACCGGGTCGGGGTTATAGCCGTCATTGTATAATTTCTTTTTACTGTTTTTGCTCCTAGGATAGACCCATGGAGGGGGTGCACAAACTACCGTGTATCCCGAAGTGCCGAGTGGCCTACTCACGGAGTTGAGGGAGGTTGTTTCGCTTCGGGTACTTGGTGGGTAGTTTGCCGCACCCGTAGGGGTCTTGGGTGGGGTATTGGCTATTCATCGCGACCGTGTAATCCACTTTTCGTTACAGGCTCGTACGAATTGCGGATTCCTAGTATATCCAATGTTTTCATCTGTGATC
Source organism: Agapanthus africanus (assembly GCA_030015575.1). Classification (NCBI taxonomy): domain Eukaryota; kingdom Viridiplantae; phylum Streptophyta; class Magnoliopsida; order Asparagales; family Amaryllidaceae; genus Agapanthus; species Agapanthus africanus. The sequence continues at coordinate 364,005,326 of JASDDO010000031.1, forward strand.
TGAAATGGCTATCATTGCAATATATCTATATAAGATATTATTTAGGCGTTGCTTATGTTTTGCAACCGCGCTAGCCCAGCCCCCGCTCTGTCGTTAGTTAAGTAACCTAACGGGTAATGACGGGGCCCCGTGGCGAATGCGAATGGAATAAGCGTACGTCATATTTTGGTTGTTTTCTGCAATGGTAGGATTAAATGATGGGACGCATTAAAAGAACTAATGCAAGAAAAATACGCATTAAAAGAACTAATGCAAAGAAAAATTAACCAAGTAAAAGTCGTTGGAACACTTTCAAAAACCACTCGGTTTCTTTTCAAAATAACTTTTAAACGCGGAGCTCAAGCCACTCCTTTTAAAAGCTATCTCATTCCATCGATTATATCAAGTTCACTACGTTCACGGTTTCGCCAAAACCATTCGTAGCCCTACGTCGTTTCACATGGATGGTCAATAGTATTCAAGCTATGTATGTTGGCCAAAGTCAAGGCATAGTGATTGGTAGCTATTGGGTATTCATGTACAGCATAGATAGATGTGTTGGTTTGGGGCAGTCGTACTACCATTTTGGCCAAAGTCAAGGGTATGTGCGGATGGGCTCAAATTAACCTGGAGAATGACGGGTAGAACTTGACACGTGACTTATGATATTTTGGCCAAAGTCAAGGTCATAAGAGCATGGGGCAAAAATCCACATCGGGAGTTTCAAAAGAACTGAAACTTTTTAGTGTTGCATACCATTTGGAGTGTGATGATTCTGGTAGGATTCCTTCAGTTTCGTCACACAATGATATTTGGATCCCGATCCTACTGTGAGTATATGCTACTCCTCGGGAAATTTCTCACTTAACGATCAATGCTATAAACCAAGTAGGTGTCTAGAAAGGTGTTAGCGGGGCTACTCCCCTAGGGAAAAGAGGTTCTTAAATTAAGGAACTTCGCGAAAGCGTTGGAAAACCTCCCTCGAAGTACCGACACCAGCCTGGCCGAACGGTTAAGCAAGAATTGTACGGTGAGATTGATCCTGACAAATTTTTCCTTTTTGGTCTGAGGAGGGATTCGAGAGACAGTGGGAGCCATCCTGTTTAGACAAATTAAAAACCACTCTAAACATGCAAGAGCATCATGCTAAAGTGTTTCTTCTCTCTCTCCTAATTGCAGTGACCAATTATCATGACCGGACTTAAGTTATTACTAGATAAAAACATACTGACAGGGCCAAACTACAAAGATTGGCTCAGGAATGTCAAAATGGCAATCACTTATGACAAGTTGGGGTATCTCCTTACCACCAAAGCTCCCCCTGTCCAAGGTCCCACCTCCAGCGTCGCGGATAAGGCAATCCGTAAGACTTGGGAGATCGATTGCGCGAAGGCCAGGTGCCTCGTGCTTGCCTCTATGGACAAGGAACATCAGAGGAGGCACGAGAATATGGACCTCGAATCCATATTTCTCTATACAAAAGAACTGTATGGAGAGCAATCTCGTATCGCAAGATACGAAGTGTCGAAGAAGTTATTTTCGGCAAGGTTGGCCATCGGATCATCGGTAGCGGAACACGTGCTTAAGATGATTGGCTTCATTGAGGAGCTCGCGGAACTTGGGACCACGTTAGAGAACGATCTCTATACGGACTTGATTCTCCAGTCCCTTCCTTCCACTTACGCCCAGTTTATCCTGAACTTCAACTTACAAGAAAAAGAAGTTGAACTTTCAGAACTCCTTAATATGCTGAGGAGTGCAGATGGCACCCTACAGAAAGGTAGGGAAACATCCACTTTGTTTGTAGGAGGATCGTCATCTTCTAGGTCCAAGGCGAAAGCCAAGGTAAAGAAGAAGAAAGCCTCCGCAAAACCAAGGGGCGGTGTTAGTAAAGTGGATACGAAGGGAAAAGAAAAAGCAACAAAGGTAGTGGGAAGGTTTGTGGATAGGGAAGAGTGCTTTTTCTGTCATAAGAGTGGTCACTGAAAGAAAGATTGCAGGGCTTGGAAAGCCAGGACATATGAACTGAAGCAAGTTGCGGCTTCAGCTTCAGGTGTGTATGTTATTGAAAACTGTCTATCAATAAACTCTACTTCCTGGGTATTGGATACCGGATCAGGATCTCATATCTGTAATTCTTTGCAGGCGTTGAGAAACCGTAGGGTTTTGAAGGCAGGTGACATGACCCTGAAAGTTGCAAACGGAGCTAGCATGGATGCTAAGGCCGTGGGGGACTATCACTTGGGGTTGTCAGATGGATACGTTTTGGTTTTGCGTAATTGTTTTTTTGTACCCAACGCAACTTGTAATATCATTTCTGTATCTTTGATTTCTAAAGAAGGTTATGAATTTGCGTTTGTACGTAATGTTGTAAACATTCACCTTAATCAAGTTCTGATTGGGTCAGGTACATTAAGCAATGGTATATACGTATTAAACCAACCACAGATTTTCAATGTCCAGAATACACACAAAAGAAAGTCTCCAGAAATAAATCAGACTTTCTTATGGCATTGTAGACTGGGTCACATCAATGAGAGAAGATTGACGAAGTTACATACAGAAGGATATTTGAATCCGTTCGAATATCAATCGTATGCCACTTGTCAATCCTGTCTCAAAGGAAAGATGACAAAGACTCCGTTCACTGGACACGGAGTAAGGGCGAGCGAGCTCTTGGGACTCGTACACAGTGACGTGTGCGGTCCAATGTCTACACATGCGCGAAGCGGTTATTCTTACTTCATTACTTTTACGGATGACTTTTCAAGGTACGGTTATGTCTTCTTAATGAAACATAAGTCCGAAGCCTTTGGAAAATTCCAGGAATATAAGAATGAAGTAGAAAAACAAACCGGCAAAAGTATCAAGATTCTAAGATCGGATCGAGGTGGTGAATACTTGAGTGCCGAGTTCCTGGAATACTTAAAAGAGAATGGAATTCTCTCTCAGCTTACTCCTCCATACACTCCGCAACATAACGGTGTATCGGAGAGACGGAACCGAACCCTATTGGATATGGTACAGTCCATGATGAGTAACGCTGAGTTACCGCGATCATTCTGGGGATATGCACTAGAATCAGCTGCATACCTTTTGAACCGAGTTCCAACTAAGACTGTGCCTACTACACCATATGAGATGTGGTGTGGGAAGAGACCCTATCTTAATCACATTAAGACACGGGGAAGTCCAGCTTTTGTCAAAAAGCAGCATGCGGACAAGCTCGAGGCACGCTCAGTACAGTGTAAGTTTGTGGGATATCCAAAGAACTCCAAGGGATATCTCTTCTATTACGCAGAGGAACAAAAGATCATTGTTTCTCGTAATGCCCATTTTCTAGAACACCAGTTCTTAGAAAAGAAAACAAATGGGAGCGAAATAGAACTGGAAGAAATTCCAGAACCACAGACTATTATTGAAAGCTTAGTGGAACCAGAGGGTTCAAAAGAAAATGGCATTCCTACGCCGCTCCGCAGGAGTAGTAGGCAGTCTCATCCGCCTGAGAGATACTACGGTTTTCTCATAGACGGGGATAGAGAGGATTGCATCATAGATTATGATGAGCCGACTAGCTTCCAGCAGGCCATTCAGAGCGTTGACTCGGTAAAATGGATGGATGCAATGCGGACCGAAATGGAGTCCATGTACACCAACAAAGTATGGACGTTGGACGTTGCTCCAGATAGGGTAAAACCCGTAGGATGCAAGTGGATCTTCAAAAGGAAGATTGGTGTAGATGGACTGGTTGAGACCTATAAAGCTAGACTGGTTGCAAAGGGTTTTCGTCAAAGACCTGGTTTAGACTATGACGAGACCTTTTCTCCAGTAGCTATGCTGAAATCCATTCGGATCCTTCTTGCCATTGCTGCCTTCCACGATTATGAGATTTGGCAGATGGACGTAAAGACCGCTTTTCTAAATGGAAATTTAGAGGAGTGTGTTTATATGGACCAGCCAGAGGGTTTCATTCAGAGTGGAGCAGCGGAAAGGTGTGCAAGTTGCTTAAGTCCATCTATGGACTAAAGCAGGCATCGCGTAGTTGGAACATCTGTTTTGATGAGACGGTCAAGGAATTTGGCTTTATCAAAAATCCAGATGAACCATGCATCTATAGTAGATTTGTAGCGAGAACTGTAATATTCCTAGTTTTATACGTGGATGACATTCTCTTAATAGGAAATGACATTCCTATGCTACAATATGTCAAGGGGTTCTTGTCACACAGGTTCTCCATGAAAGACCTGGGTGATGCCTCATACATTCTGGGGATCCGGATCTATCGTGACAGATCCAAGAGGATACTGGGACTCTCACAGTCCAGGTACATCGACACCATACTGAAAAGATTCAGTATGGAAGATTCCAAACGCGGTAATCTACCGGCTTGTCACGGGATCACCCTCTCCAAAGAGATGTCTCCCAAGACTGATTTGGAAATGGATCGCATGTCTATTATACCCTACGCTTCTGCGGTAGGCTCTATAATGTATGCGATGTTGTGTACCAGACCAGATGTAGCTTATGCTCTGAGTGGGGTAAGTCGGTATCAGTCAAACCCTGGGGAGAAACACTGGATAGCAGTAAAGTACATTCTCAAGTACCTGAGAAGGACTAAGGAGATGTTCTTGGTGTATGGTGGAAAAGACCTCCAGATCGAGGCCTTTGCTGACTCCAGCTTCCAAAGTCACAAGGATGATTCCAAGTCCATGTCGGGTTATGTCTTTACCCTCAATGGAGGGGCGGTGTGTTGGAAGTGTTCCAAACAGGAAACCGTTGCTGACTCGACGATGGAAGCGGAATATATCGCTACTGCAGATGCGGCAAAAAAAGCTGTCTCGGTAAGGATGTTCTTAACTGAACTTCAGGTGGTTCCGTCCATTGTTGATCCAATACCGCTATATTGCGACAACAACGGGGCTATAGCTTTAGCGAAGGAACCCAGGTCCCATCAGAAGTCCAGACACATCTTGAGGCGGTATCACCTGATCAGGGAGATCGTGGGTTGCCGGGAGATCGAGGTTCGGAGAGTTTCTACGGAAGACAACACTGCTGATCCACTCACAAAGGCCTTACCCCAGACTCAGTTCGAGCGGCTGATCGAGATGATAGGTCTTCGATACGCCAGTACATGGCCTTAGTGCAAGTGGGAGATTGTTAGTGTATATGCCCTAGAGGCCATTACTGTATCATACTAGTTTGTATATTACTTAATGGAAGCTTGGGATATTCACCTTGTATAAACAATCTTGCTCAATATAGTAGTATGCTACTTGGTTTGTTTCTAATTCAATGTGTACATGTGTTTATTTTAGTATATCAACTATACACATTAGTGGAGCCCTTAAGATCTTTGCTTGATTACCAGCGTTGTGATGGCAGCCACACTAGTGGGGGCTGGGTAATCTATAAGCACATCCTTATGCAGGTCCCTAGTCGCAGGACTATCGAGACAGGGCATCGATACTCCGGAGTAGACTAGCGTATGCGCTTCTCATCCCAGTGTGGGAGATGGTCTGTCCCACAGCCATCAGTACGTCATACTGGAGATAGTATGCGGGAGCTCGTTAGGTTACGAGTACATTGGACATGACTCGTCAGGAACTGTTGGTTGGTACTATACCTATCGTCAGTTATTAGTTCCCAGGTGACATGAGTACAGCTTAGTCCGCTGACTTGATACTTTCACTTCGCCTCGAGTGTGTTCCCACTATACTTAGATTACTACCCTACCACGGCTCAAAGGAGTCGTGCAAACAGGTAGTAGTTGGGTGTAGTCCCGAAGTACTTGGAGGTAGTGACGGTTAGACAGGATTCGTCTTTCCCGGTATTGGGGGTTGACATCGCGCTGTGTCTAGGAGAGCCATTACACGAGTAGTTCCTGGCCAGGGCAAGCGAGATATACTGGTAGGTTTCCAGTGTTAGCTCAGGGTGTTCTGGGCTTCACTCCAACACGACTTGTACCGCTATTGGGGGACTGACGTTTACCGCCCCTAGGCCCGCCATGCGATGTATCAGACGAACAGACCGGACTGTATGGAGATTGTCACAGTCAGACTCAGTAAGAGTTCAGATGGGTTTCACCTCGTCAGTCTTCTTGTTGGCATCTACCTGGGGACCGTTACGCACAGCTAGTGCCGCTTGCGGTCTGTGGTTAAACCCACTGTCAGCGTAGTGTCGAGTCTTTAGAGTCCCATACAGAAAGCTATTCGCCTTTAGGCAAAAGAGTAGAGGTTGCATGGTTTTGCGACAGGTCGCATGGTTTTGCGACAAGGTTCGGTCACATCCGTGCACTTGTGCACGTACAGTGTCCGGACAGTTAACACTAGCGGGCTTTGGTTTAAGCCAGATCCTAGTGTACGTTTTGGGATTGATTTTATCTAGTATGTATTCGTGTTCCTCGGAACGCGGATGCGGGTGTGTATGCACAGTTGACAGAGAGACAGAGGCAGAGGATTCTCATTAGGGTTGTTGACTGTTGACTATTGACTTTTTGCTAAACGCTAATGAGAATATGAAATGTAATTAACAATAATATTAATTAAGTATTATAGTGACATGGTTGTTGAGGGGTTGACTTTGTTGACCGGTTGACTAGGTTGGACTAGTTGACCATCATCATGACAATAGCTATCATTTCATGGAAAAGACTTTTGCTTGCTTGTTTATCTTGTGCAAAATGAGCGCATGAAATGATATGGCTATTTTTGACTTAAACCATCACTAATACTTGATTGCTATTATTGGTTATGATGGCTTTGGATTATGAGAGCCAAGAGAGAAAAGTCTTGTTCATTCTCTCATTTCCTTTCTCTCTCTTGTGTTTGAGCTCTCATCCTCTTCCTCTTGCTCTCCCTCTCTCTAGTCTATGGTTCACTTGTCTTATGAGTTGAGAAGCAAGAAGCATAGAGAAAAATCCCAACACACTCTCCTCTACTCACTCTAGTTCATAAGGTTTAGTAAACCGAGTGAACTAGTTTCTTCAAAGCTCGAAGAAGAAGCCAATGGTAGAAGCTTTCGGGTGGATCGATCTTCGGCGCAAGGAGACGACGGAGTGAAGCCGATCCGTACACCATCGAGAGTCAAAGATGAAGGAGTTCAAGAAAGAAAGGTAAAACCCCCTAACCGAGTAGTTAACAACTCCTAGTTAGGTTGTTAGGTAGATAGTTTAACAAAGATCCGTTTTGAGTCCATGTTACCTTCTCTAGAAAAATCGATTTTCGTCATTTCCGCAAGCCCGTAAGTACCGGGAGCGGTAGCATGGACTTACAACCCGCTTGTTATACTGAGCTGGGGAACGTTGGTCCCGCTCCAACTTATAATTGTTATAAGACAGAGCAGGAAATTGGGGATTACAAGAATTCCTGTGCCGCCCAAACGAAGAAAGTGCATACTGATGCATCTTCTTCGGGTGTGTTCATTACAGAGAACTGTTTCTCGGTATCCTTTATGTCCTAGGTATTTGATACTGGATCAGGATCCCACATATGTAATTTGTTACATGGGCCACAGATAGGTAGAGGACTGAGAACGGGTGATAAGTTTCATGAGATAGAAACGGTGCAAGAGTTGCAACCAAGGCTGTTGGTCACTATCACCCTGTATTACCAGAATACATTGATTCTGAACGAATGTTATTAGATACCGAACCTGATGTACAACATCATATCAGTCTCTTTATTAGTAAAGAAAGGATATAATTTTGTATTGTTGGATAATGTTTTAAACATTTCCTATATCGAGAGTTGATCGGTTCAGGTACGTTATCCAAAAGCATAGACATTCTAAATCAAACTAGAGTTCTTAGTATACAGAACACACACATGAGGAAGAGTTCAGAAATGAACGAATCCTTCTTGAGGCATTGTAGACTAGGTCATATCAATGCGACCCGACTTGCTAAAGTTACATTAAGATGCATATTTAAATTTGTTTGAATTTACATCTTATGAAACTTGCCGGTCATGTCACAAAGATAAGATGACCATAGCTCTGTTTATTGGAAACAGAGAAAGAGTTAGTGAACTCTTGGGATTGATACATGCTGATGTATGAAGGTCCCCTGTCTACAGATGCCAAGACCGGTTCTTTATACTTCATTACATTCTCTGATGATCTCTCTAGATTCAGACATATGTTCCTGTTGAAACACAAGTCCGAAGCTTTTGAGATATTCACAGAATATAAGTTAGAAGTAGAGAACCAAAAACAGGTATAAGTATTATGTCCTTTGATGAGATCAAGGAGGAGAATACTTATGCACGGAATTCCTGGACTATTCTAAAGGAGAATGAGATTCTCTATCAGCATTACTCCTCCGTATACACCACAGCACGTCGGTGTATCGGGGCGGAGAAAAAGCACCCTATGTGATATGGTGTGCTCTATGATGAGTATTACTGAGCTTCCTATTTCCTTTTGGGTGTTATGCGCATGAGAAGCTGCATACCTATTGAATAGGGTTCAAATCAAATCAGTTGCCTACCACTTCATATGTGATATGAAAAGGCAAAAGCCTATATCTTAAGTTGTTAAGATTTGGGGTTGTCCGGACTATGTCTAAAAGAAAAATCCGGACAAGCTCGATGCAAGGTCTGTTATGTAGATCTTGAAAGGTTCCAGCTATACAAACTACAACAGATGATTTGGTAGAACCAAAGGATTCAATAGTTTCCAACGAACCTCAGCCTCTCCGCCGATCTAGTAGGTTTCCTCACCCACCTGAGAGATACTTCGGTTTCTCTATGACAGTGGGAGCGAGGATTGCATCATGAGATGATGAACCAACTAGTTTATAGCTGGCCATCAGGAGTGGGACTCTGTAAGAATGGCTGGATGTTTAGTGATCTGAGATGGAATCCTTATACACTAACAAAGTATGGACTTTGGTTGCTTTATCTGAAGGGTTAAATCCCCATCAGGAGCAAGTATATCTTGAGAAGATTACTTTGTGTACATGGAAAAGTTGAGACTTTCAATGCTATGCTTAAGTCTATCCAGATCCTACTTGCCACGGCTACATACCATGGCCACGATATCTGGTGGTTGGGTGTCACGACTGCTTTTCTAAATGATGTTTTACAAGATAGCGTCTATAAGTACACAGCCAGAGGGCTTCGTAGACAGTGGGAGCAGCGGAAACGTGTGCAAGATGTTTTATGTTGATAAAGTAGGCATCGCGGAGCTGGAACATCTGTTTTGATGTGGTAGTCAAAGAGTTTGGCTTCATCAATATGGTAGATGAACCTTGTATATACAAAAAGGTAGTAGAGAGTATGGTGGTGATCCTCGTAGAGTACGTGGATGACATACTCTTGATAGGGAAGGAGTTTCCTATGCTACGCTCAGTCAATCTCCGCTTATCACAAGGATTATCCATATAGGATCAAAGTGATACCTCCTAAATCCTGGGTTTTGGATCTATGAGATAGATCTGATTGGATGTTAGGATTCTCACTAGTAGTAGTGAGATAGTATCAATAGATCTTGGGGAGAATCACTGGAAAGGTTCCAAGGTGATAAGGACGACTGAATGTCAGTCGCAGGCATTGTCTTTACCCTCAGTGGAGGGACGGTATGTTGGAAGAGTTCCAAGCTAGATACCGTGACTTACTAGAAGATTAAAGGCAAGATACACCGTTACCAAGGATGCTACCAAAGAGGCAGTCTGGATATATAAGTTCATGAGATGAACTTCGTTCCTACCATTGTGTGACAATGGAGTTGTGGCTTATGCCAAGGAACCCCCATCCCATCAGAAATCCAGATATAATTCTTAGGCAGTATCACCTGATCATGGAGATAGTTGATCTCCAGGAAGATCGAGGTTAGGAGAGTAGACACAGAGGACAACAGCGCGGATCCACTCACAAAGGCCTTTTTCCGAGTAGAGACTTTTATGGGATGGTTGAGTATGAGATACTTCAACCGCAGCTAATTGTTGGGTATGTGATACCACAACAGATGTCCCTAATGCAAGTGGGAGATTGTGTAAGTGCACGGCGGCGCCCCGGCCGTCGATCCGACGCCGGAAACGCGGAAACGAAAAACTTTGCGAAACTTGCAAACCGGCACCACCGCGCACTTTTATCCCGGATCGGGCCATTAACCTAGATACTAGCAAACTAAAATATGGGTAGAGAGTTATACCAAGCGATCCGTGTCCTTCGCTCTTCGTCTCCACTCCGATCTCCCGCGGAATCTCCGTCCGTCACCTCCTCGTCGGAAAGGGCACCACGTAGACGATTTCTTTTACGGGCTCCCACCTCTGGACCGAGGCAACTCGGGCGCGAAGTTGGCGAGCCGACGCGACCAAGGTTTGCTGTAGACTAAGTGTAGTAGCCATGTCTCTTTTAGGGTTTGAAGTTGCCATGGATGTGGAGGTGGAGAAAAGGAATGAGCTTTGGAAAAATGGAGCTATCATTTTCAAGCAAAGAATGGGATGAAGGAAAAATGCCACCCACTAAAATCAATCTCACTCTCCCCTCAAAAGTGTCCGGCCATTCTATATGGTGGAGAAAAAAATGAATCCATAATTCAAGAGAAGAAAGGGAATGAATATGTGTAGAAAAAAGTCACACCAATTTCTTATCAAACCTTATCAAAATCCAATCTCATAAATGCAAAGGATGAGACCAAAAAAGAATCTCATGATGATAGAAGCCACAATCACAATAAACCCCTCCACAAATAAGTTTTTTGCAAACTGCAAATAACCCCCTCCATCGATAAAGTCCGGCCGCGAAGGAACAAAGGAAAACCGGCCGGAACGGAATGCAAACTGGCAACTTCAGAAAACTGATGCCGTAATAAATTACAGGAAAACCCCGCTACTGCATATACATGCCCGCATTTGTATTCCCACTGAACACAAATGCAAAGAGACAAAATCTACACTGTCTAATACTAGGATCCGGCTTAAGCCAAAGCCGGCTAGTAAAATCTGTCCGATCACGATCCGTGCAATACCGCACGTATCTGATCGAACCCTGCCATATCTCTATACGGCCTCTACAGCGTTTCGCCCGAAACCTGAGTAACTGTGTGTGGTGGACTCTAAAGACTCGTCAATACTATGGCTGTGGATTTAACCACTAGCACGTCAGAGGTATAAGCCATACGTGACGGGCTACCAGCTATTGACTAAAAGGGACATCGATGAGCGAACTCATCCTGACACCCTACTGATCCTGTCAGTGACAATATCCGTACAGTCCGGTCCGTTCGTCTATGAGCATCTCATGGCGGGCCTAGGGGGTTGGTAAAAGTCAGACCCCCAAAAGCGGTACAAGTCATGTCGGAGTGTAGCCCAGAACACCCTGAGATACTACTGGAATACCTACCAGCAAATCTCCTGCCTTGGCCAAGGACTTTTCATGTACTGGCTCTCCTAGACACAGCGCGACCTCACCCCCAATACCGGGAGAGACGAACCCCTGCAGATCCGCTCACTGCCTCCATGTGGCTTGGGACTGTACCCAACTAAAACCTGTTTGCACGACTCCTTTGAGCCGTGGTAGGGTAGTAATCAAAGCACAGTGGGAACTCACACGAGACAAATGACGATCTCAGGTCGATGAACTAACCTGTACACATGTCACCAGGGAACTGCTATCTGACATCTGGTATAATCCCAACTAGCAGGTTCCCGGCGAGTCCTGTCCGGTGTACTCATAACCCAATGAGCACCTGTATACATCTTAGGTGAACCAACTGACACCAGTGGCTTGTGAGACCGGCCACCGCCCCTCGTCGGGGTCTCGACTGTATATACACTAGTCTACTATGGAGTATCGATGCCCTGTCTCGAAACTCCCACGACTATGGACCTTTTAAGGATGTGCTTATAGACCCCAGCTCCCACGTATATGATCGCCCTCATACTGCTGGTAGTCAAGCAAGAATCCTAGGGGCTCTATCAACGTATAATAATGACTCGTAAGGTCACCTAAAGCAGTACACGATGATAAAGATAAACCAGATAGCATACTATCATCTTGAGTAAGACTGTCTTACTGGGACAGGTCCTCCCTCAATCATTGCAATCACGTGCCTGTGATCCAATAATTGACTCTGAGGGCACTATCACCAACAGATTGTTAGTTATATGTATGCTCTAGAGGCCATTACTGTACATATGATGTATATTGTAATGGATGCTTGGACATATATAGGGAGGACTTTCTTGCTCGACATGATAGTACGCTATCTGGTTGTACTTTATCTTAACATGTACTCTGATTGTCTCTATATTACATGTTGATAAAGCCTTTAGGATATTTACTCGACTACTGGGACTATGATGAGATCATACTAGTGGGGCCACAGTAGTCGACGAGTACATCCTATAACTGCTCCTAGTCGAGGGTGTATCGAGACAGGGCATCGATACACCAGAGTAGACTAGCGTATATGCATCTTGACCCATATGATGGGCGATGGATGATCCCATATCAATTGGTGTTTGACATCAAGGATGGTGTACGGGTGCTCAGTAGAGACTGGGTACACTGGAAGGACTCGCCGAGAACTCCCAGATGGTATTATACCGCACGTCAGATGGCAGTTCTCCGGTGACACTGGTACAGAGTAGTCTGTTGACCCTAGATCGTCACAGTGTCTTGTGTGATTCCCACTGTGCTTTGATTTCCATCATACCACGTCCAAGAGGGCATGCAAAAAGGTGGCTTTTAGGTACAATCCCGAATCACATGGAGGCAATGAGCGATAGGAGGGGATTCGTCTCTCCCGGTATAGGGAGTTGATGTTGTGCTGTGTTCGATTGGCTATAACCGGAAATCACTGGCCAGGGTTGTTGAGATTTACTGGTATGTGTTATCAGTAGTTTCTTGAACTGTTATAGACCTCATATCGACACGACTTATCGAGCTACTAGGGTCTGACGTTTTCCACCCCTAGGCGAGATATACGACATATCAGACGACGAGACCGGACTGTACGGGAGTGTTACTGATTGGATTCACAGGAGAATGTACATGCTTGCTTGTTGATCTTCTGAGCGCTCAATACCTGGGTGGCTGTTACGTTTAGCTGACCGTTTGCAGCTTGTGGATGATTGATATGATCATCACCTACTGCCGGCGTATTGACGATTCTTTAGAGTCCTACACCGAGGTTTCTTGACTCAGGAAAAATGGAGTAGGAGCACATATGTGATATGTGCGGTACCGAGGATAATACGATATGAGATACCGTATTCTATTCTCGCGATATTTGATATCAGCCGGGTCATCGGATCAAGTGTTGATTCGATGAATCGGTACGGATAAATATTAGTCGGTTATATGCGATATAGCTGGATTGTCGGATCAAGTGTTGATTCGATAATTTAATGTATAATAATATATATGATATATTAAATTACATTAACTAATATTTGCTAACAAAAAGATTGTTTTTCTCACTCGGGTAATATATTGATATATATGTGATATATGTTAATTGTATTTTTTTATTTGGTTACAATAAATATTATATATGTGATATATAATATTGTAACATGATATGATAACTAATGCAACATGTTTAATAGAGATTAAACAAGATTAGGGTTTGTTTTGGGTTAATGCTTTCTAGATGATTCTAGAAGGTTTAGTTTTGTTTTGTGAAAGATATTTTGTTATGACTCATTCCTTGACCTAACCCAAACCCTAGCCCTAGTTAAGTCTCTACAATGGTTTAGTCAACAATGGTTGCATTATTCATCATTATCTCCTTTGCATTAATCATCACAAAAGGATTACGAATTATTCTTCTTCTTCTACCTTCTTCTTTCTTTCATGGAAAAAGCTTACTCGCTTTTTTCCAAGTGATGAATGAGTGTGAGAAAAAGATAATAAAAGAGAGCAAAAATCCTACTTCATCATCCTCATCTATCCTTGCCTTTTAGATGTGGGTGTTTACTTCATTTAGTGAGTGTTAGCTTGTGTTAATGAAACTTCAAGGTAGATCATCTTTGTATCGAAGATCGGAAGCTAGATTGCATCTTTCTCTTCGTGGAACCTCTCGAGAGTCCGGAACACGATGATCGCGACGAAGAGACCTCAACACGGAGCTTTAGAAGTGAAGGACCGGTTCTACAAAGGTTGTAATCCCTCTCACTTAGTGTTAAAGTGTTTAACATGCTTGTTTTCGCCTAAACCCTAGTTTAAAGATCCGGCTTTGGGTTGTTAGGCACGGCTAAAATTTTAATCGGGCATGGTTGATGCCTTGTAGACCCTTGTGAGCGTGCCTAGCAACCCTACACATTCTGGCCGCAAATTACGGCCAGATGGGGGTGTTTTGGGTTGGGGTTTGGGGTGACTGGTGTCTGCTGTTATGTGGAGTATTTTGGTATATATATTTTTATAATATCTTTTCTTTATAAAAATCTGGAGTTAAATACCTATTTTCTCGTATTTGAAATCTTCGCGACACGCGTATTACGTGTGTGGGTTTGGGGTGTTCTGCGTATCGCGACGCGTCGGATTAGCTTCAGGCGCGTAATCACACGTTTTAGCGTATCGCGCACACGCGCGCTTGTTTTGCGACACGGGTTTCTAGTGTGACTTGAATGTCGTGTTTTTGTACAGTTGAGCTTATGTGTGATATTCTGTGAAATTCTAGGTTCGCAGGCGAGTGCGACGGACGCCGCGAAGAAGGGGAAACAAGTCGTCGGCTATACCTAGCGAGAGACTACAGTGAGTAGATTTAACATCTACGGGGATATCGCCCGCATGGCGTTATGCGTTAGGGCAGATAGGACCTTATAGCTATATATTGCATTTACCTACATTGATTGTTCATGGATACTGTTGTTGCATACTGCATTCCCTACTATATAATTGTAAACTTAGAATTGATAAAACACTGTAGAAATTGCCATGATACACTCACTGTAGAATTGCCATGAATATTATACTGTAGTTCATTTCACATATGATTCGATATGATTTTCATAGAAACTGGGAGCCGCATGATGTCTTTGAAAAACTGAAACTATTTTAAAAAGCGGTTTCTCCCTTGTACCTATATTATGGCTTGATGTACATAGCACATCGCATTTGTTTTATTCATTGGTGTTGGATTTCATGAGATTTCTGGTTTTGAGGACCGTGAGGTTTTGTTTTAGAAAAGATGCACTATTTGAAAACCCGGTTCCTCTTTATATGATATTTGGGTGCGTCCACCACGCGTTTTCTCGGTGCTGAGACGTGTGTTTGAAACCTGATTCGAGGAGTTGGAAGATCCGTTTGCGGGTTCGTGGTGGACCCGGTATGGTTCCCCTCGGCAAGATGATCGATGGATTTTGCCGATTGAGCCTGGAGGTGGGCGAGTACCTACCGGTGATTGGTTGGACCTGGCGGTTATCCGGAGGATACTGACCAGAGTCGAGAGATGGATGCGGGATGATCCGTACTGCCGGGGCCGAGGGCCGATACCGCAGAGGGAGCCCGTGGGCTGATCCGGACTTACGGAGCCCGATATATGAGGATTTGCGTGTCGATGCTGGACACGAGTATTTTATGATAAGTATTTTATGATATTTTGAGTGCCGATGTTGGGCACTCGTGATTCTCAGAGATTTACAGGATTTGAGGGCCGAGGAGAGTGCCGGCGCCTGAGTTTATTTGGGATTTGGGTGCAGTTTTGGGCACCGATTATTTTTCCATGATTGATATTCCGTGTAGATGTTGTTTATCCCATGCTCCGCATTGATTATCATGTATCTCATCCTGTAGTTATTTTACCTGACAGATCATTTGCATGATTATTGCACCTACTGCTTGTCGCATATAGATTTACCTGCTGGCATATGATAGAGTAGCGCAGTACGTGCATGCTTGCGATTACCTTTATATGTTATCTCTATTCAAGAGTTGGTAACTCACCCCCGTTGTGCCACAGTATTTGCAGGTTGCCCCTCAGAGTAGTCGCGGCTGGCTGCCTTCTTACATCTTTTGGCTACAAATACTACTACAGTTTGTGCGAGTGCTATTTTGTTGTTAGGTGGGTTGTGGCATCTGGTTATTTTATTGTACACCCTTTTGTATCTAGTATTTTCTATCTACCATCTATGTACTTGACTTAGAGACAGTGTGAGGACGATGATGTATATTATTGCATTCTGGTGTCGAGCTTGTGGGAGCCGACTTTATATATGCAGTTTTTTTTTTATTCTGTGATGTTTTACTTATTGCTCATTCTTCGCTACGGTGTCGTATATTACTCTTGTGGTGTTGGTTTCTACCGTTGGGCGTGATTGCTCCTGTTGCGGATGCTTTATTTCATTATAGATCATTTTCACTTATATCCTATTTTATACCCGATTTTCGGGGTTACTTTTACAAAGGAAATGCTGCCAAAATTATTATAAAGATAACTTAACTTTAAAAGAACTTATTGAACTATTTAAGTTTTTCTAAATGTTTTAATTAAATGTTTTCAACACTCACTACTTTTAAATGGTTTTAATCTCTGGGTTCGGCTTATTTAGTCGCGTTACGTACGTTGCGTGGTTATGTGCCGGTCACGAGTCGAAATATTCGGGTCGTGACAAAGTTGGTATCAGATCGTAGGTTTTACCTTTCGGAGTATAGGATGACCCTGGTATGATGGAGTAGGTAGCTGAAGCAGAGTGGCGTAGCGTGCGTATGTTCCGCGGCATACTCACAACACGGTACTCCGCCAAAGCGACCTTAGGACTTATTGATTTAAATTCCTTCTTGAGTATATACATTCTTGCGATTCGATTTCTGCATCCTTATCGAATCCTATTTTCCTTTTAGCCATTATGCCGCCAAAGACTACTAGGGCGCAGAGAGCGGCCGCGAGGGCCGAGATTCGAGTTGACTCGTCCGAGACGAGGACTGATCCGGGCAGTACACCGGTTGTGCCCGAGCAGGCTATTCCTCCCGTGACAGATCAGATCGCCATGTTAGGGGCTGGTATGCAGGAGATGCGCCAGACGGTGGGATCCAGTATGGAGGAGATGCGCCAGATGATGGGATCTCTAGTTGAGACACTTCGAGCGCAGCGACCAAAGGTAGTTCCACCCGTTGCAGAGACCGCGGTGATACCCACAGCACAGGCAGTTGTCCCTACAGCTACAGAGGTCATCTCTGTATCGCTATCAGAGTTTATGAGGCTGAAGCCTCCGGTCTTCATAGGCACCGATGCAGCCGAGGACCCACAGTCTTTCATTGATAGGATGGCTCGGATATGTCATTCCCTCAGATGCGCAGATGCGAGATGGGTTGAGTTCGCGAGCTTTCGTCTGGAAGATCTTGCGCAGAAATGGTGCGAATCAGTCGAGAAAGGTAGACCATCAGGTCTTCCTCTTATGACCAGGACAGAGTTCATGGCGCTATTCCTTGCCCGCTTCCTTCCACTGAGCGTCAGAGATGCTAGAGCACGCAGGTTCGAGTCCCTACGCCAGACTCCGGAGATGTCAGTAGCAGAGTATGATGTGCTGTTCACAGAGCTAACAGTTTATGCCCCGTATCTAGTGGCTACTGAGGAGTTGCGAGTCAAGAGATTTGTCCGAGGCTTGCTTACACCACTGTTCCTTGCGATCAGCGCGCAGCATTACGAGACATATGCAGCAACGGTAGATGCAGCCCTATTAGTCGAGGAGCGCCTTGCTGAGACTTCGGTAGTTCCAGAGCCGAAGAGAGTTCGTACTGGTATATCAGCACGGAGACAGACATTCAGACGCCGCGACAGGTATCGTACAGGTACGGGGAGTGGCAAAGATCCGGGACGAGGTCAGATGTTCAGTTTGTATCCACGGGAGAGTCAGCAGTCGTCGCGGGGTTGCTTTAGATGCGGCAGTCTACTTCACCTCGTTAGAGAGTGTCCTGAGATACACCGGAGGGAGACAGCAGCACCGCATATTACCTTACCACCTTTACCACCCCAGAGGGCGTTGCCTGTTGTACCTATTGTTGCTCCGCATCAGACTCATACACAGAGAGGTCGTGGGCATGGAGGAGTTGCTCAGAGAGGACGGGGTGACCGAGGCAGAGGGCAGTCAGTTACAGGTGGAGGGCAGGCGCGAGTTTTTACTTTGACGCATCAAGACGCGCAGGCATCCAATGCGGTGGTCTCAGGTATCCTTCCAGTATGTTCTGTTGATGCACACGTGTTGTTCGATCCCGGATCCATGCACTCGTACGTATCCACACACTTTGTGCCGAGTTTGGGTAGAGAGTCCGGTTTGCTTAATCAGCCGCTTGTTGTGACCACTCCTGTGGGGGAGTCGTTTGTTGCTAGGCACGTGTTCCGATCCTGTACCATATGTATTGGCGAGAGAAAGTTGCCTATCGACTTGATCCTTCTTGAGATGTCGGACTTCGACGTTCTTTTGGGCATGGATTGGTTAGCCACGTGCTATGCTTCTGTGGACTACCGTGAGAAGACAGTTAGATTTTGTTTTCCCGGCGAGTCGGTTGTTGCTGTGATGTGGGACCGTGGTGCCGCCCCTCACAATGTGATTTCTTCTTTTCGCGCTGGACAGCTTTTGAGGAAGGGATGTCAGGGATTTCTCGCCTATGTTTGCGATACTAGAGCTGCAGAGGTTCCGTTGGATCAGGTTCCGGTTGTTAGCGAGTTCCCTGATGTGTTCCCTGACGAGCTTCCTGGGCTAACGCACGAGCGTGATATTTCTTTCTGTAGGATTTGGTTCCTGGCACGGGGCCTATTTCTATACCGCCTTATCGGATGGCCCCGGCGGAACTTCGAGAGCTGAAGGGTCAGTTGCAAGATTTGCTGGATATGGGACTTATTCGAACCAGTGTTTCCCCTTGGGGTGCTCCAGTCCTGTTCGTCAAGAAGAAGGACGGCGGTTTGCGTCTGTGTATCGACTACCGCCAGCTGAACAGGGTTACAGTGCGGAACAGATATCCTTTGCCATGTATCGACGATTTGTTCGACCAGCTTCAGGGGGCAGGATACTTTTTGAGGATCGATTTGCGATCAGGCTACCATCAGCTGCGGGTTCGACAGGAGGACATTCCTAGGACAGCTTTCCGCACGCGCTATGGCCATTACGAGTTTCTGGTGATGTCGTTCGGACTCACCAACACGCCAGCAGCATTTATGGACTTGATGGACCGTATTTTCCGGTCGTATCTTGATCTGTTTATCATTGTATTCATTGACGATATTCTGGTGTATTCTCGGAGTAGAGAGGAGCACGAGCAGCACCTGCGGATTACACTGCAGAACTTGAGGGAGCATCAACTTTTCGCCAAATTCTCCAAGTGTGCTTTCTGGCTGGACAGCGTAGACTCCTTGGGGCACGTGATTACACGAGATGGTATATGTGTAGACCCGAGGAAGATCGAGGCCGTTTGGAGTTGGCCCAGACCCACATCAGTTACGGAGATTCGCAGCTTTTTGGGGCCGGCCGGCTACTACAGGCGATTCGTGCAGGACTTCTCCCGTATTTCTACACCGTTGACCGGGTTGACCCGGAAGAGAGTTCCTTTCGTTTGGACGGAGGAGTGTGAGCACAGTTTTCAGCAATTACGGGCTCTACTGACTACGGCGCCGGTATTATCATTGCCTTCAAGATCAGGCGGATTTGTGGTATATTGTGATGCTTCTCTAGTGGGGCTCGGGTGCGTATTGATGCAGCATGACAGGGTGATCGCGTATGCTTCGCGGCAATTGAAGAAACATGAACAGAACTACCCCACTCACGATTTGGAAATGGCTGCAGTGGTCTTTGCACTTAAGATCTGGCGACATTACCTATACGGCGAGTCGTGCCAGATATTCACTGATCACAAGAGCTTAAAGTATATATTTCAGCAGCGAGACCTGAACCTTAGACAGCGCCGATGGATGGAGTTAGTGAAGGATTACGATTGTGAGATCTTGTACCACCCGGGCAGGGCCAATGTAGTGGCGGATGCTTTGAGCAGGAGGCCCGGGGGTAGTCTATCTTGTTTCGGCGTAGTGCAGAGGCAGTCGTCGGCAGATTGGCAGATTTTATGCGATAGCCGGGTGCAGTTCGTGTTTACGCCGATAGGAGGACAGATTGCGCATGTTCGTGCACGCCCACAGTTGCTTGACCGTATACATGAGGCACAGCTCAGTGATGACCGATGCTCAGAGTTCAGGGCATAGATTGGACAGGGCAAGTTTTCCGAGTTCGTGATCGATGATCAGGGGATACTACGATTTGGGGCTAGATTGTGCATACCAGATGCTGAGGGACTGCGGCGCGAGATTCTTAAGGAAGCACATCGATCGGTATACAGTGTTCATCCCGGTTCCACCAAGATGTACCATGACATGAGAGGTGTTTACTGGTGGGACGGAATGAAGAGGGAGATCGCAGATTTCGTGTCGAGATGCCGGACTCGTCAGCATGTCAAGGTTGAGCATCAGAGGCCCGCGGGAGAGCTATAGCCGTTACCCATTCCGGAGTGGAAATGGGAACATATATCTATGGACTTCATTGTGGGTCTACCCAGGACTAGTCGAGGGTATGACTCCATCTGGGTGATCGTGGATCGTTTGACGAAAGCGGCTCACTTCCTACCGGTGAAGACGACTTTCGGATTTGCTCAGTATGCCCAGATTTACATTGATGAGATTGTACGACTGCACGGAGTTCCAACATGTATCGTGTCCGACAGAGGCACCCAGTTTACCAGCCGACTATGGCAGAGGCTTCAGGAGGCTTTGGCCACTCGCTTGAGTTTCAGCACAGCATTTCATCCGCAGACCGATAGACAGTCAGAGCGGACTATTCAGACTCTCGAGGACATGCTCAGAGCATGCGTATTAGACTTCGGAGGTAGCTGGTAGAGTTCTCCTACAACAATAGCTACCAGGAGACCATTCAGATGGCACCATATGAGGCTCTTTATGGGAGGAGATGCAGATCGCCCGCCTGTTGGACGGAGCTCAGTGAGAGCAGTATCTTAGGGCCGCAGATGGTGGAGGAGACGACCGCGAAGATCCAGTTGATTCACGATAGGATGAGAGCAGCCCAGAGTAGGCAGAGATCTTATGCGGACCGTCGTCGGCGCAGACTTGAGTTTTCTGTTGGTGATCATGTTTTCATAATGGTCTCCCCAATGAAAGGTGTGATGAGATTTGGGAAGAAGGGGAAACTTAGTCCAAGATATGTGGGCCCCTTCGAGATCCTCGAGCGTGTTTGTGCGGTTGCGTATCGTTTAGCCCTTCCGCCCAGTTTTCCAGACGTGCACCCTGTATTTCACGTTTCGATGCTCCGCAGATATCTTCATGATCCTTCGCATGCGATTCAGCACCCGGCGATCCAGCTTGAGCGTGGCCTTTCCTATGCAGAGCAGTCGGTGATCATTTTGGATCGACAAGTGAAGAAATTGAGATCGAAGGACATACCGTCAGTCAAGGTACTTTGGAGTGGTCAGAGTAGCGAGGAGGTCACTTGGGAGACCGAGAGCGAGATGAGGAAGAGGTATCCCCATCTTTTCGAAGGTATGTGTGGTTAGATTTTTAAATTCGGGGACCGAATTTCTTTAAGGGGTGTAGATTGTAACGCCTTGAAATTCGTTTAGGATGTTTTCGCGTTAGTTAGCAAGTGTGCGTGTTTTTCATAAAAACGGATATCTTATTTTTCCTTCTTGGCTAGTGATAATTTATGTTGTGAAGTGTTTATATAATTCTAGGGTTATTAATTACTTTAATCGTGTTACCCTAATTGGAATTTTCCTTTATGAAGTTTACACTTGCACACTTAGCCATTTTGTGACCTAGGTTAAAGTGTTAGCCATTTCTTTCCTTGCATGATTCCTTCTTAATTCCCCATCCTTTTATCAAACTAAACCCTTTTTAGAATTCAAAAATCCAAATAAACAAATGAGGCATGCTGTTAGGTAGGGAAGTTTGACTTTTTGACCCCATTTTCTTCTCTCCTCTCTCTCTTCTCCTCATCTCAGAATTTCCTGCAGAAATTCCAGCAAAAACCACAGCTTCTTCTTCTTCTCTTCTTCTCTTTTCATTTCCATTTGATCTCTATACAAAACCCTACACAAAACAACACCTTTTCTTCACAAAACCATGGGAAAAGGGGCTTTTTTAGGTGTTTGGGAGCAAATCTGCATACTTGAGGAGGGAGCTGAAACTTTTTGGTGTTCTTAGGATCTTTTGAAGGTATTGATTCATGTTTAACACCCTTTCTCCATAACTTGTAGTATTTCTAGCAAAATATCACATTTTGTGCATTTTTAGTGCTAAGGAAGGGTTTTAATGAAGTTGTGTTAAAATTTACATTTTTATGGCTTGATTAGCTTGGTAATGAGTTGTTAGGGTGGTTTTAAACTGGGTTTTTGCTTCAGGTTTCATAAAAATACCCTAAAGTACCATTTTAGTGCAAAATGTGGTTTTTAACTTGAAATAGGGCTCTGTTAAATCTGCTTCCACACAGGGTGTTTCAGAATAAAATTGGATTTACTGTAGCATGTATTGGTGGTATAGAGTGCACACACAAAACCTGGGAGCTCCTCTCCCTACCCAAGCCGCCGAAATATACATTCTGGCCGCAAATTGCTGCCAGATGGGGGTGTTTTGTGTTGGGGTTTGGGGTGACTAGTGTTTGCTGTTATGTGGAGTATTTTGGTATATATATTTTTATAATATCTTTTATGTATAAAAATCTGGAGTTAAATACCTATTTTCTCGTATTTTAAATCTTCGCGACACGCGTGTTACGTGTGTGGGTTTGGGGTGTTCTGTGTATCGCGACGCGTCGGGTTAGCTTCAGGAGCGTAATCACACGTTTTAGCGTATCGCGCACACGGGCGCTTGGTTTGCGACACGGGTTTCTAGTGTGACTTGAATGTCGTGTTTTTGTACAGTTGAGCTTATGCGTGTTATTCGGTGAAATTCTAGGTTCGCAGGCGAGTGCGACGGACGCCGCAAAGAAGGGGAAACAAGTCGTCGGCTATACCTAGCGAGAGACTACAGTGAGTAGATTTAACATCTACGGGGATATCGCCCGCATGGCGTTATGCGTTTGGGCTGATAGGACCTTATAGCTATATATTGTATTTACCTACATTGACTGTTCATGGATACTGTTGTTGCATACTGCATTCTCTACTATATAATTGTAAACTTAGAATTGATAGAACACTGTAGAAATTGCCATGATACACTCATTGTAGAATTGCCATGATCATTATACCGTAGTTCATTTCACATATGATTCGATATGATTTTTATAGAAATTGGGAGCCGCATGATGTCTTTGAAAACTGAAACTATTTTAAAAAGCGGTTTCTCCCTTGTACCTATATTATGGCTTGATGTACATAGCACATCGCATTTGTTTTATTCACTGGTGTTGGATTTCATGAGATTTCTGGTTTTGAGGACCGTGAGGTTTTGTTTTAGAAAAGATGCACTATTTGAAAACCTGGTTCCTCTTGATATGATATTTGGGTGCGTCCACCACGTGTTTTCTCGGTGCTGAGACGTGTGTTTGAAACCCGATTCGAGGAGTTGGAAGATCCGTTTGCGGGTTCGTGGTGGACCCGGTATGGTTCCCCTCGGCAAGATGATCGATGGATTTTGCCGATTGAGCCTGTAGGTGGGCGAGTATCTACCGGTGATTGGTTGGACCTGGCGGTTATCCGGAGGATACTGACCAGAGTCGAGAGATGGATGCGGGACGATCCGTACTACCGGGGCCGAGGGCCGATACCGCAGACGGAGCCCGTGGACTGATCCGGACTTACGGAGCCCGATATATGAGGATTTACGTGTCGATGCTGGACACGAGTATTTTATGATAAGTATTTTATGATATTTTGAGTGCCGATGTTGGGCACTCGTGATTCTCAGAGATTTACAGGATTTGAGGGCCGAAGAAAGTGCCGGCGCCTGAGTTTATTTGGGATTTGGGTGCAGTTTTGGGCACCGATTATTTTTCCACGATTGATATTCCGTGTAGATGTTGTTTATCCCATGCTCAGCATTGATTATCATGTATCTCATCCTGTAGTTATTTTACCTGACAGAGCATTTGCATGATTATTGCACTTACTGCTTGTCGCATATAGATTTACCTGCTGGCATATGATAGAGTAGCGCAGTACGTGCATGCTCGCGATTACCTTTATATGTTATCTCTATTCACGAGTTGGCAACTCACCCCTGTTGTGCCACAGTATTTGCAGGTTGCCCCTCAGAGTAGTCACGGCAGGCTGCCTTCTTACATCATTTGGCTACAGATACTACTACAGTTGGTGCGAGTGCTATTTTGCTGTTAGGGGGGTTGTGGTATCTGGTTATTTTATTGTACACCCTTTTGTATCTAGTATTCTCCATCTACCATCTATGTACTTGACTTAGAGACAGTGTGAGGATGATGATGTATATTATTGCATTCTGGTGTCGAGCTCGTGGGAGCCGACTTTATATATGCCGTTTTTTTTATTCTGTGATGTTTTACTTATTGCTCATTCTTCGCTACGACGTCGTATATTACTCTTGTGGTGTTGGTTTCCGTCGTTGGGCGTGATTGCTCCCGTTGGGGATGCTTTATTTCATTATAGATCATTTTCACTTATATCCTGTTTTATACCCGATTTTCGGGGCTACTTTTACAAAGGAAATGCTGCCAAAATTATTATAAGGATAACTTAACCTTAAAAGAACTTATTGAACTATTTAAGGTTTTCTAAATGTTTTAATTAAATGTTTTCAACACTAACTACTTTTAAATGGTTTTGATCTCTGGGTTCGGCTTACTTAGTCGCGTTACGCCTGTAGACGTTGCGTGGTTAAGTGCCGGTCACGATTCGAAATATTCGGGTCATGACAATAACGTGTCTGACCAATCAACTCTTGATTCCGGAAAATTTTCACAACATTATCCTCCAATACAGAATTATATCCTTCTTTAACGGAATAAAGAAACTGATGTAATGTTGTATATCAGGTTCGGCATGTAATAACGTTTGTTCAGAATCAATGTATTTACCACTTGGTAATACAACGTGATATTTGCCAACTGACTTGGCTGCAACAATTGCACCATTCTCTATAATATAGAACAATCACCTATTCTCAGTTCTCTACCTGTCTGTAGCCCATATAACAGATTACATTAGTGGGATCCTAATCCGGTATCTCATACTTAGGATGTAGAGGATACTGAAAAACAGTTCTAGGTAATGAACACACCCGAAAAATATGCATCAACATGCTTAATCCTCGATTGGGTGGCATGGGAATCCGGATATTCCCCTATTTCCTGCTCGGACTTATAACAATTATAAGATAGAGCGGAACCAACGTTCCCTTGCTCAGTATAATAAGTAGGTTCGGTCAATTCATCCATATTATTATCTTGATTAAGGCGTGACATGGTCGCTACCAAGAGAGAGAGAGAGAAGAAAACACTCAGCGTATGCTCTTGCAAGATCAGATTAGTTATTATTTTATCTAATCAAGATGGCTCCCACTGTTTTTTTTATCAAATCTTCCATCAAACCCTAAAAGGTAAGACTAGCCGGGATTAATTACACCCTACAAGTTCGCCAATCTTTCGGCCAGGCCAGTGTTGGTACTTTGAGGGAGGTTTCCCATGCTTTCACACGGACCTATATATAATAAACCTCGTTTTCCTAGAGGCGTAACCCCGTTAACACCTTTCTAGACACCTACATGATCGGCTAATTGTAATGTGTAAAATTCTCCCAGGAGTAACTCTTACTCGCAGTGGGTATCGGGATCCAACTATCTCATAGAACATATGCAATCTCATTGCAAATTTCAACACTTGAAATTCCCAATAATATTCCGCTCCTAGCCTCCTATGACCTTGACAAAGGCCAACAAACCATAGGATGCTAGTCAAGTTCAACCCGTCATTTCCTGATTGAGTTAAACCCACCCGTACGACCCTTGATAGAGGCCAACAAGGTCGCACGACTACCCTAATCCAATCGCATCATATGCTTAAGTAGATAAGCACTTGTCAGCTACCGCACACTACGTATTGACAAAGGCTAACAAACGCAACACGAATACTAAATACTACTTATCTGAAATAACGGAGGGCAACGACAGGTTTTTAAGAAAACCCTTTGCATAATGAACTTGATATCGTTGTAGAATTGAGTGATTTTGAAAAGGAGTGTTTTTTAGGCTTTTACTAGTTTTGCAAAAGAGGTCACTCCCGGTGAAGGGATCTCGGACCTTTCCTCATCGAATGAGATGCTGGATATTTCACAAATACCACTATGCAAAGCAAAAACTATAGAAGCAATCTAAAGACAAATCGAGTGGGTTGTAGAATCTGCCAGTTTTGCTAAAGAGGTCACTCCCGGTGAAGGGATCTCGGCTCTTTCCTTATCGAATAAGGTGCTAGATATTCTACAAGGAATACCGCTATGCAAAGCAAAAACTATAGCTACCAGTTTTTAAAATAAGTTTCTACAACATTTTTATGTTTCTTTTTCTTCCATTAATCTCATTAATGAAGTCCCATCAATTATGCTTCCTAAGCATCACAGAAGAAACGAAAGCAGCAATATTTATTATATATCATATATATAAAATATAAGCATTTGTCTCAACATATCAATTGATCACATGACAGAATATCAGCAGCAGAAGAACACATATGAAATATTGGATATACTAGGAATTCCGTGTTTTATTTAAGCCAATAAAAACGCGGATTCCACGGTCGCGATGAATAGCCAAACCCACATCCCTAGACCCCTACGAGAGCGGAAAGCAACCCTACCAATTCTAGAGTTAGGAGACCCGGTCTCGACTCCTCGAGATGGTCTCCCACTGGACCCTGGAACCCGGTTACTTGTGCTCTCCTCCTTGGGTCTATCCTAATGCGAAAAAGTAAATAATATACATCAATGGTGACATCATCCTCAACCCGGAAGTGCCCCAATAAAAGAATATTTGTCACGTCCCGAAAGTACGGAACATGACCGGCACTTAAACTACGAAACGTCTCAAGGCGTACGTAATCTAAGTAAACAGAAAACCCAGAAATCCAAACCAAGAAAAGTAGTAGAGTGAAGGAAAACCAATTTAAATCAAGTAGTTTTAATAGCATAGCCAAATTATGCGTTTAAAAAAACATCAAATATTTCCTGAAAATTTCGGCTGAGTCTCCTTTGTAAATACTGGCCCCCAAACGGGATACAACATGAATAGTATACGAAATCAATAAAAGGGCATCCCCAAGCGGGAGCTAGCTCTTCGTCAATCGACGGTCACAACCACACAAGCAATATAATATACAACGCCAACGGCGAGGATTAAAAACTCAAAAGGAAACTCAAAACCACAAGAAATCCACAGAAATATAACGCGCGCCTCTAAGGTCGAAAGAATAACATCACTGGTCTCTATCTCAAAATAAATACATGTTTGGTTGATGGAACTTCTAGATACAACAGAATAATGATATACAAGATATATAATGGGGGTACGATACAAGTGAACCCACCTACTAGCAAATCACTCGAAGGAAACTATGCCCGCAAAGCCGTAAAGAAACATGTACGGCAAACCTGCAAGAAACTGGGGCACAACGGGGGTGAGTTGCCAACTCGTGAATAGAAAAACATCTACGGAAAGAAATCGCATAAATAACGCAACCTAGGTCAATGATCATAATATACCCTCAATTATATATATAACATGCAACCTATAACAAGGCTAGGGTAAATATCTAACCCGAGTGTAATCTCATGTGCCCGTGTCAGTGCCTCAGGTAGCAATATATCATATGAATGAGGTATGAATGCATGAAAACAGAATACATGTAAATGAAGAACCGTTTTCATAATTTAGTGAGATTTCCTTTGTATTTTTAAAATGAGGTATCATAATGAAATCAGCATAAAACAGTGCCTAGCATCGGCACAAAAAGTAATCCCAATATCTCGATATCTCTGTATCACAGTCTCTGTACCTCAATATCTCGAAATCTCAATGTCTCAATCACAATATCTAGGGCGCTGTCAGTCCAGACTGGCCCCTACCATCCATCTCAAGACCACGACGGTATCCTCCGGATATCCGACGCGTCGGGTAAAATCACCGGTAGGTAGTGCTCCCCTGCCAGGCTCACATCGTCATCATCACGCGCTTCTTACCCCTGGGTACCTTAAAGGGTCCACCATGTACCCGAAACGGTTCATCCGTCTCCTCGAATCGGGTCTCGAAATCCATCAGCAAACTCATGGTGGACGACTCATACATCATGGGAAAAACCACACTTTTTATTTAAAAAGAGAGAAATCAGTTTATATAAGTTTTGCGGTTCCCCCCCCCCCAAATCCAGAAAATCTCATGGAAATCCGAATCTAAATCATCAATAGCATGTAAAACCATGAATATAGGCATAACAATGAATAACAGTATGCATGAAGTGACAAGTAATAACTACAATTTTAAGCTGGCATATAAGGCAGGTCTACTAATATCATGTCAAATTACTAACTGACAAGCTAAGTCGAGCAATAATATTTTCTAAGGTGTACGTGACATGGTAATTACCGATGAAGATGTGTGTGAGCCGGCAAGTAAGTGTACGTGGTACATACGCATCATCGGTAATGGTCCTGGTGTCCTAACAATATGATATCAACATTGCAATAAGAAATTATAACATAAGTATGCGATGCGAAGCGAACCACAATAATGAGCGGGAGCTGAATACAAGACGCAACTGTAACTAACATGCATTAATCTAATATAAGTCCTACAAATGGTGCCTTTTGAAATAACACGAATCATGGGGTTTTGAAAATAGGGGCTACGGTGTTTTTAGGAAAAGATACGTCTTTTAAAATATCCGTAGGATCCCTTGGGCTGTCTTTTAAAATACCCACGATTCGTTAGTTTTTGAAATAGGTAAGAATCAAATCTAATCTAACAACTAAACTAAACTAAAGGGCTAAGCTAACAAGCTGGACTACAGGTAAGGAAACCGCCTAACATCTGAGTCGATCCATATACATACTTGTATATATATTAGTCGGTGATCCCGCCTCAATAATATCATATCCGATACCATATCTATAATCAGACATCCCAAGTCAAGAGTGCGGATCAATCATCAAGATATAGCTCGTACGTAAATCCGTCGTACGACATCTCCAAATCTGGGTACGGGTCAATATCATATTCCTCACACTATTCCTCTGGTATCCTCTTTATCCAAGATCATAGTCTAGGGTACTGACCTATGTCTAGTACAATGCTAATATCCTCAATATACTCATGATCTGACTACAGATCGACAATCTCGTACAAACCGATACCGTCAGCACATAGCATCATCAAGGGTATACATCGCCCGATACGGCCTAATATCAATATCCTAGCATATCCTGCCTCATATCACGATCACATGTTGACCATTTTATTTATAACACTATTCACCCGTATCGCCGCCCCAAGATCCGCTATAACACCAGGACGTACCTCAAGTACGAATCCTGCCAAATCACCGATATCACAACCACAAAACAAATCACATCGACTCAGCTCAATCCCAAGTATCATCCTCAAATCCGTATGGGAACACATAGTCCCATACCCATGTGATCACATAACTATAAAGAATCCCATGAGCACATATAAATAGGAATGTATGCAAGTATGTATGTGTATATGTATGTGTGTATGTGTAGTGCAACACTACCCTAGGGTTCGCAACACTAAAGTAATCCAACACACCAATATCCATCCTAATATCGTTATTAATCCCAAATAACATATAAATAATTGTTGGTGTGTATACGCATCCGTATACACCACCACGGACTGCGGGGGTGCTATACG
Source organism: Agapanthus africanus (assembly GCA_030015575.1). Classification (NCBI taxonomy): domain Eukaryota; kingdom Viridiplantae; phylum Streptophyta; class Magnoliopsida; order Asparagales; family Amaryllidaceae; genus Agapanthus; species Agapanthus africanus. The sequence goes on from JASDDO010000031.1 coordinate 364,035,134, forward strand.
CCATCCACCCGACTTCTCCCCGTAGATATAAATCTACTCACCTGGTCCTCGCTCGCCGGTGCCGACGTCGCCATGCGCTTGCTTGCAGTCTCGAATTCCACATGGGGGTACCTACATATCATAACGCACCGCATCGCATTAAAATCCGACTCATGACCAAAACGACTCACGAATCCCACATAGGTCAAAACCTATGGTTTGCTTCCACAAATCAACTTAAAAACCCTCGACGTCGGCGTACAAACGCCAAACCATCGAGAAAAACCCAAACACACTCATTTGTGCAATCACAAGCACTAATTATAATATGAAATAAGTTGCAATTCACAAAAACCTCAACTCCCGTTAAAAGCTATTTTTCCGAAAATCTAGCAAGCAAAATTTACCCGTTTTTGTACAAAACATGATGTTTTAACAAAACTAATGGCCATAAGGCTCACTAACCATCTTAATTAAGTCATACCAATGTTAATTAGATTTTAGACTTAATTCTTAATATCAATCTCAAAAATCTAGTTTGCATACATAACCAATTTTAACAATTTTATAGCAAAAAAATGCACAAACTACAATCTAGCTTGGCTTTGCATGATCTATAACATTAAACTACACTTTAAAATGTTAATGAAGTCATGAAAAACATATTTAGATTTTTAACCTAACATTTGCAATTAAATTCCAAAAACTAGTTTGCAAATTAGTGTAATTATCACAATTTTTAAACTTAACAATTAACAACTAGCTACTAACTTGATTTAACATGTCATAAGAGCTTAAACACATTACACAACCATACACCAATTTCACAAAACCCTAACTTGCATTCAAGTTCTTCTCTTGAATTTTCACAAACCCTCACTTTAAATTTTCAACTTTAAATTAGAAACCCAAACAACATTTAACTACTTTAGCTTAAGCAAAATACCAACAATTTAACCATTTGGGTAAGATTTATACCTCCAAGACTTGTAGATCTACATGCAACTTAGCCTCCCAAATTAGCTTCTATGCCCCAAGATCCATACTAGATGGGATAAAGAATAATGGGTAGGAGTTAGATATTGATTTCGGTGAGATTTGTGTTGATTTTGGGCAAAAATTGAAGGATTTTGGAGTGAAAAGGAGGTGGGGAAATTTTGGGCAGCAAGGGGATGGGCTCGGCCAGCAGGAGATCAGAAATTGGAGAGAGAAAAAAATGAGGTGGTGAATGAATGCTAACTCCTAAGTCAACAAAGCCCACTCCTCATTTGACTTTCTTCATTTTTTTCTTTCTTTTCTTTTCTAACAAGAGATGATTGGAGAGAGAGAGAGAGAGGGCTGTCAAAAAGAGGGGGGGCGGCCACATGGTGGAGGAGTGAGAGAGTGTGTGTGTGAAGCAATGAACACCAAACACCAATTCAATATGCACCAAACCCCTTTTATTTTCACAAAATAAGCTTTTTTCTTCGATATTTTCTAAACCGTTTTGGCAAACGATTTCGTTTCAAAAACCACATGATAAAATTTTATTTAATGTTTTATGATGCACAAAATTTGTTTCAACTCATTCCAATTTGTAATTTTCCCTAATTTAATATATTAGTGACGGCTTAAAATAATATTAAAATAATTAATTTCGGAAAATTTTTCGGAAAATTTGAAATTTCTCCAGTGGCTCAATAAACACCAAATACTAGCAATTGCATAGCTAGAATATGTATATTTAATTTTATAATAAAGATATTTGCATTTTGACTTTTTACAGAAAACCCCCTTATTTTACCGTTTTTCGAATTTCACCGAAACGATTTTCAAAACGTTACAATCTTCCCCTCTTAAAGAAATTCGGTCCCCGAATTTAAATTAAAACTTCCCCCAAATACTAAAATATTTCAGCCAAAACCATCAAATCGCCGGGGCTCCGAAATCATAAATACATAAAACAAATCGTAGCGCAACGCATGCGCATGAAAAATGAGCATATAACTCAAATCGGAACTCCGTCAAGCATCCCGCAATCATCGGAGTCATGGGGAAGACATCAATACCAAATCCAAGCAAAACCAATATGATATAACTCGAAACTATACATGTAAAATATATTCAGGTACTTTCCTCTGACTAGTTCTGCTCAGTACGAAAACACATAGCAATATCATAAAAACGTACTGCTCCATAAGAAATCAATCATAAATATATATGAATACTACGTGCGTCAGGTGCGCACGGAAATAAAAATCTATAAATGTGCCATACATGTGCACAGAAACAACATCTAGGTGCAACGGGTATGCACACAACATCATTCATAGGCAACGGGTGTGCCTGACAGCAAAATTAGGTGCATCTGACATGCACGAAAAATCCCGATTCAGTGCATCTGGTGTGTACCAAATCGCATCACATAACAGGCGCCCAACATGCGCTAAAAATCCAAATCTGGTGCATCCATCATGCATGAAATCATGAAATCCAAAATCAAGTGCCGAACATGCGCAAAATCCAATCAAGTGCACAAAGTGCACAAAACAATATCGAGTATCACAATCGAAATCGAAGTCCAGTGCATCTAAGTGCACAAAATGCGAATCACTGCACTGCAAGCATATGTGAACCATACCGAGTGCAAGAACCAAATCGTGTGCGTACATATGCACAAAATCAACTCAACTGTATGAAACCCATAAAATCATAAACATGAGAAACCAAGGCACGAAAACGATGTCAAGTGCAACAACTGTGCAAAATCGTAAATACTCGTAGGTGCAATCATGGTCCATGAAAACAAATATCATGAAACTCAATCATCAAAATCAATCATGCGAATAGATCGCCCAAAATACCCAAAATCAAGTATGGCGGAATAGTCCCGCTCAAGCACATCCTCCAAGAAACTCTGGCCAACCGTCGTGGTCACTGATAGCATGTCTCGTCAACGATCCTGAACTCTGGCCTGCCGGTGTGCATAACATGACCACTACTGGATCCAAGTCTTCTCGTAATTTATTCCAGAAAGGTCCTATCGAGATCTCTCCCAAATCTCGTCTCTGCCGGACTGTCCGGAAGTCATCGTCCCTTACTAGATCTGTTCTCATTCTGGAACGGCTGCATACTCCACGCGACTCCTTCTGGAAGGTATACCCAAGTACAATGCCTCGGCATACGCATCACATTTCTGATGTCGGCGGAGTGGGACGTCATCTCATCTAGATCTGGTACGAATCTCTTGCTTCACTTTCTCTAATGTCGACTGCTTCGGACTTGTCTTATCGCGACTACATGGACTGAGCTCCAACGGCTATCCTCGTACCTGGAGTCTCCCAAGAAATGCATCTCACCACCTAGCATCCGAATTAAGTCGAGCCATCCGATCGAGTCGTCAAAACCTCATAATCCCCCAAGAGCTCAACATCTTGGGCACAGTGTAATAGTATCGAGTACATACCACAGCATCGGTGGTCCAGCCGTAGAAGGGCAAACCCAAGCCTCACTAATGGCGCCGTAGAACTGCCGCAAACCCGAAGGTTCAAAGGCTTTCACACGGTCATTAAGTCGAGTTAGGGTTTCATTCTTCTAGAGGGACCATAGAATTGCTTGCATGTCTTTCCGACTACTTTAAACTTGGAATAATAGGTTTCTGACATTCGATCGTCTCTGTCGACTCCCAACGTCTCCGCGTGAAGTCGTCTCTAGCTGGAATCAATCTATCTGATGACCTCGCATCGGGGTAGGCGAACGATCCACATGTCCTAGTCATTCATCCTCGATGACTAGCGACCTTCTATCATCTCTTAGTACAACTCATTCTGCACTAACCCCAGCATCTGGGGCAATATCTCGTCGTTCGCAGCAATAACTGGCTCGCTCGTCTGCACACTGAACGGTGCCTCAATCATCAGGAGTAAGCAACACACCAACGGCCATCAAAATCTGGCTGGCCTCTATAATTGGCACAATCCTCTAGTGCCGATCGGCATGTCCAAGTAATCTCATACAGCGATCCATCCAACGCTCGTGGCGCGAAATCACAATAAAAAGACACATCTCCGCAATCGTGTGTCGCCGGAATTTCGCCGTGGTCAGTCCTCGTTCGTGACGAGCTCGTGCTGACCACAACTCTAGCTGTAGCTCTCCCTGCCCGTAATCGTGGCAGCAAAACCAAACTGGTACCGATGAGGCTAGATCAGGAAGGAATATAATACTGAACAAGGAAATGTACATCCTAAGGCTTCTTAAGTGGAGTGGCGTGTCGTAAATATGCCGCGGAACATACCAACGGTACGTCACTCTACTTTAGTCACCAATTCCATCAACCAAGGGTCATCCAACGCTCCGAAGGTAAAACCTAACGCTCTGGTACCAACTTTGTCACATCCCGAAAGTACAGAACATGACCAGCACTTAAACTGCGAAACGTCTCGAGGCGTACGTAATCTAAGTAAACCGAAAACCCAGAAATCTAAACCAAGAAAAGTAGTAGAGTGAAGGAAAACCAATTTAAATCAAGTAGTTTTAATAGCATAGCCGAATTATGCGTTTAAAAAAACATCAAATATTTCCTGAAAATTTCGGCAGAGTCTCCTTTGTAAATACTGGCCCCCAAACGGGATACAACATGAATAGTATACGAAATCAATAAAAGGGCATCTCCAAGCGGGAGCTAGCTCTTCGACAATCGACGGTCACAACCACACAAGCAATATAATATACAACGCCAACGACGAGGATTAAAAACTCAAAAGGAAACTCAAAACAACAAGAAACCCACAGAAATATAACGCGCGACTCTAAGGTCGAAAGAATAACATCACTGGTCTCTATCTCAAAATAAATACATGTTTGGTTGATGGAACTTCTAGATACAACAGAATAATGATATACAAGATATATAATGGGGGTACGATACAAGTGAACCCACCTACTAGCAAATCACCCGAAGGAAACTATGTCTACAAAGCCGTAAAGAAACCTGTACGGCAAACCTGCAAGAAACCGGGGCACAACGGGGGTGAGTTGCCAACTCGTGAATAGAAAAACATCTACGGAAAGAAATCGCATAAATAACGCAACCTAGGTCAATGATCATAATATACCCTCAATTATATATATAACATGCAACCTATAACAAGGCTAGGGTAAATATCTAACCCGAGTGTAATCTCATGTGCCCGTGTCAGTGCCTCAGTTAGCAATATATCATATGAATGAGGTATGAATGCATGAAAACAGAATACATGTAAATGAATAACTGTTTTCATAATTTAGTGAGATTTCCTTTGTATTTTTAAAATGAGGTATAATAATGAAATCAACATAAAACAGTGCCTAGCATCGGCACAAAACGTAATCCCAATATCTCGATATCTCTGTATCACAGTCTCTGTATCTCAATATCTCGAAATCTCAATGTCTCAATCACAATATCTAGGGCGCCGTCAGTCCAGACCGGCCCCTACCATCCATCTCAAGACCACGATGGTATCCTCCGGATATCCGACGCGTCGGGTAAAATCACCGGTAGGTAGTGCTCCCCTGCCAGGCTCACATCGTCATCATCACGCGCTTCTTGCCCCGGGGTACCTTACCGGGTCCACAATGTACCCGAAACGGTTCATCCGTCTCCTCGAATCGGGTCTCGAAATCCATCAGAAAACTCATGGTGGACGACTCATACATCATGGGAAAAACCGCACTTTTTATTTAAAAAGAGAGAAATCAGTTTATATAAGTTTTGCGGTTTCCCCCCCCCCTCCCCCAAATCCAGAAAATCTCATGGAAATCCGAATCCAAATCATTTATAGCATGTAAAACCATGAATATAGGCATAACAATGAATAACAGTATGCATGAAGTGACAAGTAATAACTAAAATTTTAAGCTGGCATATAAGGCAGGTATACTAATATCATGTCAAATTACTAACTAACAAGCTAAGTCGAGCAATAATATTTTCTAAGGTGTACGTGACATGGCAATTACCGATGAAGATGTGTGTGAGCCGGCAAGTAAGTGTACGTGGTACATACGCATCATCGGTAATGGTGCTGGTGTCCTAACAATATGATATCAACATTGCAATAAGAAATTATAACATAAGTATGCGATGCGAAGCGAACCACAATAATAAGCGGGAGCTGAATACAAGACGCAACTGTAACTAACCTGCATTAATCTAATATAAGTCCTACAAATGGTGCCTTTTGAAATAACACGAATCATAGGGTTTTGAAAATAGGGGCTGCGGTGTTTTTATGAAAAGATACGTCTTTTGAAATATCCGTAGGATCCCTTGGGCTGTCTTTTAAAATACCCACGATTCGTTAGTTTTTGAAATAGGTAAGAATCGAATCTAATCTAACAACTAAACTAAACTAAAGGGCTAAGCTAACAAGCTGGACTATAGGTAAGGAAACCGCCTAACATCTGAGTCGATCCATATACATACTTGTATATATATTAGTCGGTGATCCCGCCTCAATATTATCATATCGATACCATATCTATAATCAGACATCCCAAGTCAAGAGTGCGGATCAATCATCAAGATATAGCTCGTACGTAAATCCGTCGTACGGCATCCCCAAATCTGGGTACGGGTCAATATCATATTCCTCACACTATTTGTAAATCCCCGTTTCCATTCTAATAAAAGTTTCCTATTCTTTGATTTCCAGTTGTTTCTTTTCTTTTTCCTTCCTATTTTGAATTGGTTGTTAGGCTTAATATTTATATTTTTCCAAACCCTCAAAACCTAAACCAAGGATTTAAATCAAAGCCAGAGTAAATTAAAACCAAAATTTTATCAATAAAATCCTAACCCATTATTTAAAACCCTAAGTTTTACCCTCAGCCCATTCCCTTTAATTTCCCTCAGCCCATTCAAAATTATTTTTGAATTTGAGCCGGCCTGTTTCTCCCCCTGCAGCCCACGAAGTTTTTAAAGGAAATTGTTTTTTTTTACCGGCCCAATCCCTACGGCCCATGACAAATCCCTCCTCTTACCCGACCTGGTCCACTCCTGTTCCTCTCCTTCTTCCAACGGTAACATCCCTGTTCACGCGCGCGATCGTTTCCTCCGCCGCAGCCCACGCCCTTGCTCACGCCTATTACTGCGACGTTACACCCACGTTTTTCAACCTCGTCTCCAACTCCTCTCATCACTCTCCCTCTCCAACTCACTCTTCATCTCTCTCGATACACCCACCGAGCCCCCAACCTCGAACAACCCACTGCCACCTCCACCTCTGACGACAACTCCTCAGCGATCCCTCACGTCTCCTTCACCCTCCTTCTCCCTCTACGACTCCACACCCCCACCAACTCGAGATCCCCTGCACCCACACATTTGCACACAGAAACCAATTACCCGACCGAGCTCGAGTCACCCCTGCACGCCTCCTCGAAGCCGGCGACCCCCACCACGTCGTCGACCTCCACCTCCTCAGCATCATCACCCTCACCACAATTCCCAGCCCCACTGCTTAACCTATTCCCCTCTTCAAAATTCCAAAACCCATTTTCAAATATTTTTCCCTCACTGTGAATTTCACTGTTGCACTTCTCCGGAGCGCCGCCGCCGACCATCGTCAATCTCAGCACTACTCAAGAGATCCACCGAGCCTACTCTACACTTCCAGCGCGCACAAGACGACTCCGGGAAACTCCGACGTAAAACCCGTGTTTCGAACCAAGTTCGCGAGAGTCCGTTACACGGCGTACGTCACGCGTCCGTGACGCCACTGCTGCCGTGCGACCCCGAGACGTTTCCAGGCAAGTATTTACTTGCTTCATGCTAATTTAGTTGTGTTACAAACCTAAATCACATAGTTATTAAACTTACCGATTACCGATATATATCATGACCTAAGTGTTCGATGCTGGATCCCAAAGGAAATAATAGTTTATTTTGACGGAAACTGATATTTTCTGGTGGCCCATTTGATGAAAAATATTGTGTATGAATATTGCTGGAAAATACGATTGTTTGTGACAAGAATTGATACCCCCAAATATGCCGTTAAAACTAGAATTCTCTCGTACCTGAAAACGAATAAAATCACCATAAATCATATACATACTGGAATGATATGTTCGATGGCTTAAATCGAAGCCTACTCGACGAACTTTAACCCTATGTAACATTTCAATGATTTCTATTCTGTAACCATGATGATAAATGATCGGAATGCGACTTTGGACTGCAGTCCAGAGCGTTTCTGATTATTGTGTACTGTCCCAATACCTGTGCCACTGTGTTTCTTGAAGTCGTATGTTACGGAACCCGACAGTAGATTAAAGATAACTCTGTTAGATAAATAAAACAAGTGTTTCCATTCCGTTTCATCGCCGTTTGCTATTTTAAACTGTATTTAAATGGGCAGAACGTATAACTGTCCAGAACAGATTCTGAAATGACACACTGAGGTTAAACTGTGTATAACATTCAACGTACAGATGCGATTAAGGATCCGTTTGTTGCGTTGAATACTCTATTGAAAACTCTAGATTTCATTTAACTTTAACATTGCTAAATTCTGAGCCCAACTGGGTACAATTCGTGTCGCGAAACGGACATTCAGTTCTGAAACTGAATTTCCAGCCGCGAGCACTTAAAATGAAATAGCTATATCTTGAGAACCGGAATCCCGATTGAACTGAAACAAATTTTAATGAATTGCTGACTGAGTGTTCTATTTATCTTACTTGTATCATTTTGCTGAATTCTTAATATATTAATTTATCCAAATTAATTTAATTAATGACATGCATGTTGATTCATAACATATAGAGCTTATTGATAGTATACAATACATATATCATACCCTTGTCATATATTCAGTGTTAGTGCGTGTGGACATTGCATTATCGTGCGTGATAGATGTTGGTTTAGGAGTGACGAGTACACCAATGGAAAGTGAATATTCGTGACAGTGATTGATACAGTGAACAGTGATTAAAACCGTGTTATTGGTATACTTGTACACAACTAGATCAAGATCATAAATAGTGTAAACCTGGGGAAAAAGGGGAAATCAAAGTGGAAAGAGTATCGTATTTAGCGGGACCGTGTTTAGAAGATGATTATTCGAACCGTGATACTGATACGTGTAGGATAGGATCTAGCGATCCGGCTGACAGGGTTATGTCCCGGACATGTGGGCCGTTGTCTCGGGTATGTACGAGACTCCTGTTAAACATGATCCTCCATCCACTATGTGATTTCAAATATGACCTGTTGGATATATGTATGCCCTAGAGGCCATTATGAGATAGTGTATGTACTGATGTGTATATATATATATATATATATTCGGGTGACAGTCTTGCTCAAAATGATAGTATGCTATCTGGTTTTACTTTATCATATGTTCACTTGATCATGTTTATATTCATTTGGTACATGTTGATAAAGCCCTAAGGATATTGGCTTAACTACTGGAATTATGATGCGGATCATACTAGTGGGACATCTGTAGTTTATAAGCATATCCTTGAAATGTTCCTAGTCGTAGGTATATCGAGACAGGGCATCGATATTCCAGCTTAGACTAGCGTATACCATTCTTGTTCCATATGATGGGCGATGAATGATCCCATATCCGTCTGGTGTGTTGACACCGAAGATAGTATACGGGTGCTCAGTGAGACTGGGTACACTGAACGGACTCACCGAGAACTCCTATATGGTATTATATCATACGTCGGATAGCAGTTCTCAGGTGACACTGGTACAGGTTAGTCTGTAGACCCGAGATCGTCATAGAGTCTTGTGTGTCCTCCCACTGTACTTTGATCCCCACCCTACTGCGGCTCTACTGAGTCGTACAAACAGGTGGATTTTGGGTATAGTCTCGAGGCATGTGGAGGCAGTGAGCGATAGGAGGGGTTTCGTCTCTCCCGGTATTGGGGGTTGATGCTGTGCTGTGCACGATTGGCTATAACGGGAAGTCCCTGGCCAGGGCTGCTGAGATATTACTGATAAGTGTTATCAGTAAGTTTCTCGATCTGTTATAGACCATATACCGGCATGACTTATTGAGTTATTGGGGTCGACGATTCCATCCCTAGACTCGATATGCAGCATATCTGACGAAGAGACCGGACTGTACGGTTAGTGTTGCCAGATGGATTGACAGGAGTTTTGACAGGTTCGCTTGTTCTTATTCTGATCGCTCAATACCCGGGTGGCCATTACGTTTAGCTGACCGCTTGCGGCTTGTAGGTGTTTGATATGATCATCATCTACTGCTGGCGTATTGACGAGTCTTAGAGTCCCACATAGAAGTTTCTCGGCTCTGGCGAAACGAAGTGGTGCACATATGAGATATGCGCGGAGCCTCGATTAAATTCTAGTATATGATACTATATTTTAATCGGGCATTTAATATTAGTCGGGTCATATGAGATATGATGGATTTATTAAATCAAGTGTTGATTTAATATTGGTTTTTATATTATTTATTTAAATCCTTTTCTTATTTTGGATACATGGATGTATATGTACATGATGATGTGCACACATACATACATGCATAAAATGTATCATGGTTGTTGATACAAAGAGGAAGGCAATATAAGAATCATATTGTAGACATGATAATGTTTAGATTTTTCATTAAAGTTTAAAGGCAAAAAGAATGGTTAATGAGTCATTTCTTCCACACTCATCTACACACTTCTTTAACTCAACCATAGTTTCCATTCCTTTTGCCATTTAACCTTAGATGAAATATCTAGATTATTATTCTACTATGGTTAAAGTTATGATAAGATCTCTCACTCTCTCTCATTATCCTTTTACATTATCATTATCTTAGAAAAAGAAAAAGTGTGAGAGTTCTTCTTCTTCCTCAAACCCTAGCTCTCTTTTAATAGTTAAAAAGAGTTAGAAAAAGAAAAGAAAAGGTAATAAATAAGAATATCAACCACTTCATCATCCTACACAACCCTAGCCATCTTGTGTAGGGTGTTGTGCTTCAAGGATTTTCAAAGATCGTAGGAAGCATCAAGCTTAGGGCAAAGTGCTTCGGGTGGATCGTCGTGGACGAGGAGTTGATCAAGTGGACCTTTCCAAAGCTTAGGAGTCTTCCAAAGTGAACTACAAAGGTTGTAGTTTCAACACTTAGCATAACTTAACTCTTAGGTGTCGGTTTTCGTCCGTTCGATGTTTTCAATGTCGTTTAGGCTACTACAAAGGTTGTAGTTTCAACACTTAGCATAACTTAACTCTTAAACTTGATACTATTAATTGTTACTTCATATAATCTAGTTCGATTCTTTGTATAGTTTGCTTATCACCTCAAAAATTTTATTGTTATAGCATGCATGATGCTTCTAAACATTCATAGAGGTGTTAAGAAAACCCTACATGGTATCAGAGCCAAGCTAGAACTTTGTAGTAGCCTAAACGACATTGAAAACATCGAACGAACGAAAACCGACACCTAAAAAATTTCCAGAGAGCACTTTTCGGGTGTCGGTTTTCGTCCGTTCGATGTTTTCAATGTCGTTTAGGCTACTACAAAGTTCTAGCTTAGCTCTGATACCATGTAGGGTTTTCTTAACACCTCTATGAAGGTTTAGAAGCATCATGCATGCTATAACAATAAAATTTTTGAGGTGATAAGCAAACTATACAAAGAATCGAACTAGATTATATGAAGTAACAATTAATAGTATCAAGTTTAAGAGTTAAGCTAGAACTTTGTAGTAGCCTAAACGACATTGAAAACATCGAACGGACGAAAACCGACACCCGAAAAGTGCTCTCTGGAAATTTTTTAAAAACCTGGTATTTTTCAAATTAAAAATATGTAAAAAACAGAGCAGGAAATTGTATGGACCCACAAGAAAAACGATGCCCTAATTCACCTATTCAACCGCGGAACCGCGGCCAAGAGTGGCTTGTTGCGGCGGTTCCGCGGCGGTATAGTTGACTTATGGGCCCATTTTTCTTGTGCTGGCCCGTATGTGTTTTCTGGTGTTACTGGTATATTTAGAATCTGCCCAGGTGTTGAGATTACAGAGCAGTTTCTGGTTGTTTAATGTGTTTGATCCGATGTTCCAACGTCGCTTAGTTTAATAGTATGTGTTACAATGATTGAAATCTACAAATTTGTTTGTTGCGTGTAAATCTAGCAATTCGGTCTCGGGAATAACGGAAATCTTGTTGAATTATCCGGTTTGTTTTGAAAAGGTGTTTTCTTGAATGAGACCCAAATGCGAGCTTTACATTGTTTAGGCATGAAATCTTGTGTATGTGATATTCCGGATTTGTGTTGTCTAAAGGCGGTTAAAGATTCCAATTGTTGTATATTTCCTTTTTATTTCTCTGTGTCGGATGAGATTTGATATGCAGGATTGTCGCAATGAATAGCCGGGGGTTTTCCTTTTATGTGAGATGAGAGTATTCTTTCTATTCATGTAATATTAATTTGTATGTAATATTCTTTTATTTGGGACACTTCCGGGGTGAGGTTGTTGTCACCAGTGTTGTATATTATTTACTTTTCCGCATTAGGATAGACCCAAGGTGGAGGGCACAAGTGACCGGGTTCTTGGGTTCAGTGGGAGGCCATCTCGAGGAGTCGAGACCGGGTCTCCTAAACTCCAGAATTGGTAGGGTCGCTTGCCGCTCTCGTAGGGGTCTAGGAATGTGGGCTTGGCTATTCATCGCGACCGTGGAATCCGTATTTTTATTGCTGGCTAAATATAAAATACGGACCTCCTAGATATCCTTTATGTGCTTCTGCTGCTTTTATTATCTGATGTGATCTTTTAATGCATATTTTCGTTTCTCTCTGTAATGGCTTAGGATTTAAATGATGGGACTACATTAATGAGATTAATGTAAAAGATAAATGAACCTAAAAAGATGTTGTAGAATCAGATTTTAAACACACTCGGCCTTTTTTGTAAGAAAAAAGCAAGTTTTAAAATGCGGAGCTTAAGCCACTCCTTTTAAACTCATTAGATTCTACAACGATATCAAGTTCAAAGCGTCAAAAGTTTTTCTAAAAACTATCCGCAACCCTCCGTCATTTTAGGAAGTAGAGTACTTAGTATTCGTACTGCGTATTTTGACTTTAGTTAAGGCGCAGTGTACGGTAGCTGAGTGATGTCTTCCTACACTGCATATGATGCTGAATAATTAGGACATTCATATGATTATGTTGACTTTAGTTAAGGGTCATATGAGTGGGTCTAGTTAATCACGAAATGACGGGAAGAACTTGACTAGTACTTATGATATGTTGACTTTAGTTAAGGTCATAAGTACTAGGGGTAAAAATTATATCGGGAATTTCAAGAGTTGAAAATTACAATGAGATTGTATACCTACTATATGATAATAGGATCCCGATCCCACTGCGAGCAAATGTTGCTCCCGGGAGAATTTTGCACTTTACAATTAGCTGACTCGGTAGGTGTCTAGAAAGGTGCTAAACGGGGCTACGCCTCTGGGAAGACGAGGTTTACTCTAATTAGGTCCGTGCGAAAGCACGGGGAACCTCCCTCAAGTACCGGCACTGGCCTGGCTGAGAGGTTGGCGAAGTTGTAGATTGTAATTAATCCCGGCTAGTTTTCTTTTTAAAAGGTTTTAAAGAAAATTTGATAAAAAATAGTGGGAGACATCGATTAGACAAGATAATAACCAATCTGATCTTTGCAAGAGCATTCGCTAAGTGTATTCTTTTCTCTCTCTTAATGGCAGATACCCATGACAGGACTTAAGCTTCTATTAGACAAAAACAAGCTGAATGGGACAAACTATAAAGACTGGCTGAGGAATTTAAACATAGCCTTGACTTATGATAAAGTATCATATGTCCTTACCGCACCAGCCTTGCCCCCTAGGTCCTAAACCTTCAGTTGCGGATAGGGAAATCCGCAAAACCTGGGACACTGACTGTGCCACGGAAAATGCCTCGCGCTTGCATCGATGGATAACACACATCAGAAGCAGCACGAGAATATGGACGTACAAGCCATATTCCTCCATACAAAAGAGTTGTATGGAGAGCAATCTCGCGTATTAAGATACGAAGCATCTAAGAAATTGTTTCAGATGCGCATGACCGCTGGCACATCAGTAGGAGACCATGTTCTAAAAATGATAGCTCTCATAGAAGAGCTTGAGGACCTTGGGTGGACAATGGACAATGAACAGTATACAGATATCTTTCTACAGTCTCTCCCCTCCACCTTTGCTCAGTTCATCGTTAACTTCAACATGCACAACATGGAGAAGGAACTGCCTGAACTCCTTAATATGTTAAGGAGTGCAGAGAGCACACTGAAGTCAGTGAAGACTCCCGTTATGTCTGTTGGGCAATCCTCCTCATCTTACCCAAAGGCTAAGGCCAAGGGAAAGATGAAGAAGAAACCCACCAAACCTAAGGGTGGAGTCAAAAAGGTGAAGGGAAAAGGCAAGTCCAAGGTTGGGGCATCAGAGAAAGGCGAATGTTTCCATTGCAAGAAGACGGGACACTGGAAGAGGAACTGTATCGAGTACCTAGCACTCAAGAAGAAGCATGATGATGCTTCAGCCTCAGGTGTGTTCGTAATTGAAAACTGTTTTTCTATTAATTCTGCATCCTGGGTATTGGATACCGGTTCAGGTTCTCATATTTGCAATTCTGTGCAGGCGTTGAGAAATAGCAGAGTTCTGAAGACAGGTGATCATACTCTCCAAGTTGGAAATGGTTCCAATGTAAATGCAGTTTCAGTAGGAGAGTATCACCTAGGTTTGCCTTCGGGTTGTATATTGGTTTTGAACCCGTGTTATTTTGTACCAACTATGCTTTGTAATATTATATCAGTTTCCTTGTTAGACAATGAAGGATATCATTTTGCTGTGCAACACAATGTTATGAACATTAGACTGAATCAAGAGTTGATTGGTTGTGGTACATTAAATAACGGGATATACGTCCTTAATCAACACACAGTTTTCAACATACAACACAAAAATAAAAGGAAATTTTCAGAAATAAATGAAGCTTTTCTTTGGCATTGTAGACTTGGTCATATTAATGAAACAAGACTAAACAAGCTTCATAAAGATGGATATTTAAATTCATTTGAGTATAAATCTTATGCAACTTGCCAGTCTTGTATCAAAGGTAAAATGACCAAAACCCCGTTTACAGGACACGGAGAAAGAGCTACTGAGCTCCTAGGCCTCATACATAGTGATGTATGCGGACCAATGTCTACACATGCAAGAGGCAGTTTTTCATACTTCATAACTTTTACTGATGATTTCTCAAGATTTGGTCATGTATATTTGATAAAACATAAATCTGAAGCTTTCGAGAAATTCAAGGAGTATAAACATGAAGTAGAAAACCAAACAGGAAAGAGTATCAAGATACTTCGATCAGATCGAGGTGGAGAGTACTTAAGTACTGAGTTCTTAGACTTCCTAAAAGAGAATGGGATTCTCTCTCAGCGCACTCCACCTTACACACCACAGCACAACGGTGTGTCAGAACGAAGGAACCGTACCTTATTAGATATGGTACGATCCATGATGAGTGATGCTGAGTTACCTCTCTCGTTTTGGGGGCATGCATTGGAATCAACAGCTTTTCTGTTAAACAAAGTTCCAACCAAAACCGTGTCTACCACTCCATATGAGATATGGCATGGGAAGAAACCATCTCTTAAAAGAGTTAAGATTTGGGGTTGTCCGGCTTTTGTTAAAAAGCAGAATCCAGACAAACTCGAGACACGATCAGTCAAATGTATATTTGTAGGATATCCTAAACATTCGTTTGGATATTTTTTTTTCCACAAAGAGGAACAAAAAGTGTTTGTTTCTCAGTATGCCACCTTTTTAGAAGATGAGATTTTTTCAAACAATAATGGGGCTATGGCGTTGGCCAAAGAGCCCAGGTCCCATCAGAAGTCCAGACACATCCTGAGGAGATATCATGTGATCCGGGAGATAGTTGATCGCCGCGAGATTGAGATTAAGAGAGTAGACACAAAGGACAACGCTGCGGATCCATTCACCAAGGCCCTCCCTCAGCCGCAGCATGAGCGACTTTTTGAGATGTTAGGTATGAGATATGCCAATAACTGGCCTTAGTGCAAGTGGGAGATTGTTGGATATATGTATGCCCTAGAGGCCATTATGAGATAGTGTATGTATTGATGTGTATATATATATATATATTCGGGTGACAGTCTTGCTCAAAATGATAGTATGCTATCTGGTTTTACTTTATCATATGTTCACTTGATCATGTTTATATTCATTTGGTACATGTTGATAAAGCCCTAAGGATATTGGCTTAACTACTGGAATTATGATGCGGATCATACTAGTAGGACATCTGTAGTTTATAAGCATATCCTTGAAATGTTCCTAGTCGTAGGTATATCGAGACAGGGCATCGATATTCCAGCTTAGACTAGCGTATACCATTCTTGTTCCATATGATGGGCGATGAATGATCCCATATCCGTCTGGTGTGTTGACACCGAAGATAGTATACGGGTGCTCAGTGAGACTGGGTACACTGAACGGACTCACCGAGAACTCCTATATGGTATTATATCATACGTCGGATAGCAGTTCTCAGGTGACACTGGTACAGGTTAGTCTGTAGACCCGAGATCGTCATAGAGTCTTGTGTGTCCTCCCACTGTACTTTGATCCCCACCCTACTGCGGCTCTACTGAGTCGTACAAACAGGTGGATTTTGGGTATAGTCTCGAGGCATGTAGAGGCAGTGAGCGATAGGAGGGGTTTCGTCTCTCCCGGTATTGGGGGTTGATGCTGTGCTGTGCACGATTGGCTATAACGGGAAGTCCCTGGCCAGGGCTGCTGAGATATTACTGATAAGTGTTATCAGTAAGTTTCTCGATCTGTTATAGACCATATACCGGCATGACTTATTGAGTTATTGGGGTCGACGATTCCATCCCTAGACTCGATATGCAGCATATCTGACGAAGAGACCGGACTGTACGGTTAGTGTTGCCAGATGGATTGACAGGAGTTTTGACAGGTTCGCTTGTTCTTATTCTGATCGCTCAATACCCGGGTGGCCGTTACGTTTAGCTGACCGCTTGCGGCTTGTAGGTGTTTGATATGATCATCATCTACTGCTGGCGTATTGACGAGTCTTAGAGTCCCACATAGAAGTTTCTCGGCTCTGGCGAAACGAAGTGGTGCACATATGAGATATGCGCGGAGCCTCGATTAAATTCTAGTATATGATACTATATTTTAATCGGGCATTTAATATTAGTCGGGTCATATGAGATATGATGGATTTATTAAATCAAGTGTTGATTTAATATTGGCTTTTATATTATTTATTTAAATCCTTTTCTTATTTTGGATACATGGATGTATATGTACATGATGATGTGCACACATACATACATGCATAAAATGTATCATGGTTGTTGATACAAAGAGGAAGGCAATATAAGAATCATATTGTAGTCATGATAATGTTTAGATTTTTCATTAAAGTTTAAAGGCAAAAAGAATGGTTAATGAGTCATTTCTTCCACACTCATCTACACACTTCTTTAACTCAACCATAGTTTCCATTCCTTTTGCCATTTAACCTTAGATGAAATATCTAGATTATTATTCTACTATGGTTAAAGTTATGATAAGATCTCTCACTCTCTCTCATTATCCTTTTACATTATCATTATCTTAGAAAAAGAAAAAGTGTGAGAGTTCTTCTTCTTCCTCAAACCCTAGCTCTCTTTTAATAGTTAAAAAGAGTTAGAAAAAGAAAAAGAAAAGAAAAGGTAATAAATAAGAATATCAACCACTTCATCATCCTACACAACCCTAGCCATCTTGTGTAGGGTGTTGTGCTTCAAGGATTTTCAAAGATCGTAGGAAGCATCAAGCTTAGGGAAAAGTGCTTCGGGTGGATCGTCGTGGACGAGGAGTTGATCAAGTGGACCTTTCCAAAGCTTAGGAGTCTTCCAAAGTGAACTACAAAGGTTGTAGTTTCAACACTTAGCATAACTTAACTCTTAAACTTGATACTATTAATTGTTACTTCATATAATCTAGTTCGATTCTTTGTATAGTTTGCTTATCACCTCAAAATTTTTATTGTTATTGCATGCATGATGCTTCTAAACCTTCATAGAGGTGTTAAGAAAACCCTACATGACCTAGAGACCGATAGGGACACATAACATATTCTGCATCATATAGTGACATAGTGATTACTTGTATTGTTCCTACACCAGTATTACCTCATATACCTGTTTCATCTTATTATAATAATATTGTTATTGTGTCGCTCTGACGACCTGAGTATGCATGCTCAGATGCCGCGGGAGGACCAACACAGGAGACAGATCTATCCTTCGAGTTCACAGAGATATAGTCTGGTGTACTCCCCATCTTTACTGCTTCCCATAGAGTGATTGTGAGATTGAACTTGGTTAGTTATTGTTCTTATTATCTATAATTTGTGAATAATGAAATTTTAATGTAATAAATTAGTGATGTGATTCCTTTAATACTGTGCTTTATTTACTGATTACCATGTAATGCTAGAAGCCGAAGTGTGACTACGGCGGGATGATTCCTTGACCGTAGGAGCATGGCTGGCCTAGTCATCCCTCGTTTTCCGTATTTTGGTAAGCGGGACGTGACATGGTTTAGTTGGTATCAGAGCCTGTGTTTAGTATCAAGGGATAACATTAACTATGTTGTATTACGTTATTCTTGTTTCACTACTCTTGATTTCCATCCTTGAATCTG
Organism: Agapanthus africanus; assembly: GCA_030015575.1. Taxonomy (NCBI): domain Eukaryota; kingdom Viridiplantae; phylum Streptophyta; class Magnoliopsida; order Asparagales; family Amaryllidaceae; genus Agapanthus; species Agapanthus africanus. The sequence goes on from JASDDO010000031.1 coordinate 364,053,873, forward strand.
ATCCTATCCTTTTGAATCTTCCAGTGATATGACGTCCCCTAACGACCCCTCCTCGGACTCCAGCTCTCAGGACCGCACGGAAAGAATACTTAGTGCACTGACCACTCTTGCGGAAGCTCAGGAGAGAAAGACAGATTTACTCACTGAGGGACTCAGGGCGATTACCGCCGCAGGAGGACCCTCCGCACTTATTACCGCCCCCGAGGGCGCTACTCCACCAGCTTATCAGGCTAGGGCTGGTACCGTATCAGACTTCCGACGACTACACCCAGCTACATTCACAGGGCTAGCTGAACCCCTTGAGGCTGAGCAATGGCTGGTAAACATGGAGAATTTATTGACAGCCGCCAGGGTTCCAGAGGAAGACAGAGTGGACGTGATAAAGATTCAATTAGAAGACGAAGCCCGTACATGGTGGTCGGTGGAAGAAAGCAGACTTGATGAGCCGATTGAATGGAGCAGGTTTAAGGAGTGCTTCCTAGATCATTATTTTCCTCCCACAGCCAAGGCAGAAATGGAGGAAAGGTTTATTCTTTTGAAGCAGAATGGACGCCTAGTGGACGTATATGCGGCAGAGTTCAGCCGTCTGAGCCGCTTTGCTCCATACATGGTCAAATCAGAGGCCACCAGGGCCAGGCGCTTCCTTCAGGGGTTAGATTTCGAGTTGCAGCAGTTGATTGCATCGTTGGATTTGCAGACTTTCGCACAGGTACTTAACGCGGCGAGAGTTCAGGAGCAATTGATTAACAAGTTCAGAAGACCCCCAGTCGTTCCAGCACGTACCCACGCGCCTTCTCGAGGAGCCATACCGGTTCATAGAGCAGGAATGACACAAATGAAGTGCCCATTCGTACCACAACATCGCCCCCAGAGACAGGGCGTAACTTGCGGCTATTGCGGTAGAGGAGGGCATACCCATAAGGACTGTCGCCATGCCAAGGGACAGTGCTTGATTTGCGGTTCCAGTCATTACAGGATTAACAGTTGCCCTGAACGAGCAGAGATACAGGGAGGTTCTGGACCGTCACAGCAGAGGCCGCAGGAGCAGAGGCCGCAGGAGCAGAGGCCGCAGGAGCAGAGGCAACCATTTACAGGTCGCGGTCAGGGACGGGCTTTCACCTTGACCGCCGAGCAGGTAGAAGCGTCAGGAGACGTGGTTACAGGTACTCTGCTCGTACATTCCTTGCTAGCTAGAGTACTATTTGATTCGGGAGCATCGCATTGTTTCTTGTCTGAGCATTTCACTAATACACACTCAATACCACATGAACCCACTAACCAAGGGATGGGAAATTCATATGGGTAATGGCATTATAATATCTAGTCGAGAATGTAGATTATGCCCAGTTGTAGTGTGTGGCAGGGAATTCTATGCGAATTTCCTTCTGATCGGGACAGGCAGTTACGACGCAATTCTCGGGATGGATTGGATGAGCACTTTCCATGCAGTTATCGATTGTCGTGCAAGGAAGGTGATCTTCCGCATCCCCAATCACCCGGAGTTTATTTTCGAGGGCGGAAGTGAATCTTTGGAGCCAGCTAAGTACAGAGCAAAGCCTAAGGAGCTGACAGCTATGGAGATTGATTAGAGCCCAGCCCCAGTAATTGTTCGGGACTTTCTAGACGTATTTCGCGAAGATCTACCGGGTCTACCACCTCCTCGAATTTTGGAGTTCTCAATCGATTTGATTCCAGGCACAACCCCAGTATCCCGAGCCCCATACAGAATGGCACCAGTTGAGTTGGCGGAATTGAAGAAGCAGGTTGAAGAATTTTTGGAGAAGGGATTTATTCGTCCAAGCGCTTCACCGTGGGGTGCACCAGTCCTACTAGTAAAGAAGAAGGATGGATCGCTGCGAATGTGTACAGATTATCGAGAGCTGAACAAGGTCACAATAAAGAACAAGTACCCAATACCGCGCATTGACGACCTATTCGATCAGCTAAGTGGAGCCAAGGTATTCTCGAAGTTGGACCTCCATTCTGGATATCATCAAATCAGAGTAGCAGTCGAGGATGTATGCAAGACGGCTTTCAGGACCCGATATCGACATTACGAGTTCTTTGTGATGCCGTTTGGAGTTACCAATGCCCCAGCAATATTCATGGATTTAAGGAACAGGGTGTTCGCAAAATACTTGGACACGTTCGTCGTTGTGTTTATCGACGACATACTTGTCTACTCGAAGACCCGGGAAGGGCACGCTGAACATTTGCGCACGGTACTACAAATTCTTCGGGAAGAGAAGCTATATGCGAATCTGAGCAAGTGTGAATTCTGGCTCGACAAAGTTCAGTTTTTGGGACATATTGTTTCGGGCGAAGGCATCTCGGTGGACCCGGCAAAGATAGAATCTGTCAGAGATTGGCCAACGCCGAAGTCAGTAGCCAAGATGTAAGTGCACGGCAGCGTCCCGGCCTCTATCCCGAGGCCAAATGTGGAAGCGATGGTTAACTTTAATTTTCTGAACCGGCACCACCGCGCACTGAAAACCCGGATCGTGCCATTAACTAGTCCTAGCTAACTACAAGATGGGGAAGAGAGATATACCGAGCGATCCGTGTCCTCCGGTCTTCTCGCCGTCGTCCCGATCTCCCGCGGAATGTCCGATCTCCACCTCCTCTTCGGAAGGGCACCACGCCGCCTGCTTCTTTTACGGGCTCCCGCCTCTAAACCGAGGCAACTCGGGCACGAAGCTGGCAAGTCGACGTGCCCAAGATTTGCTGTAGAATGTGTAGTGCTCAAGTCTCATTTGGGGTTGTAGGAATTGCCATATTGGTGGAGGTATGAACTATCTTTTGGAGAGGAGCTAAAAATGATTTTTGCCAAGCCAAATGAGTGTAAATCCCTACACCAAAAATTGGGACAGCCCACTAGAGGAAGTGGCCGGCCATGCCAATGTGGGAGGAGAGAATGAGAGTGAGTGATGGAGTGAATCAAATAAAAGAATGAGAGTCTCTCATAATCCAAGAGAGAGAAAAAGCTATCATGCAAAGAAATGATCACTATGAAAGTCCAACACTCAAACAACAATCATCACACCCCTTCATCATAACCAACGATGATCATAAAGCATGATGACTTCAAAAAGGTCAAGCCATCATGAAAGAAGAAGTCAAAAGGTCAAGGGATGGTGCAACCATCATGATCCAACCAATATGCAAAAGTCCCCCTTCCAAATTACTTATTTGCACAAATGCAAATAAGCCCTCCTCCACCAATCTTCGGCCAATGAAAGATACTAATGAAAATGGCCGAAACGGAAAGCAAACTGGCAACTCCAGAAAACTGGTCCCGTAATAAATTACAGAAAAACCCCGATACTGTGTATACACACCCGCATTTGTATTCCGACCGAATACAAATGCAATGAGACAAAATCTACACTGTACTATACTAGGATCCGGCTTAAACCAAAGCCGGCTAGTAATATCCGTTCGATCCTGATCCGTGCAATACCGCACGTATCTGATCGAACCCTGCCATATATACATACGGTCTCTAGTACAAACCGTCCGATCCTGATCCATGCAATACCGCATGTATCTGATCGGACCCTGCCATATCTCCATACGGCCTCTAGTACAAACCGTCCGATCCTGATCCGTGCAATACCGCACGTATCTGATCGGACCCTCCCATATCTCCATACGGCTTCTATAGCGTTTCGCCAGAAAGCTTGAGTAACTGAATGTGGGGGACTCTAAAGACTCGTCAATACTATGGCTGTGGATTTAACCACCAGCACGTCAGAGGTATTAGCCATACGTGACGGGCCACCAGCTATTGACCAAAAGGGACGTTGATGAGCGAACTCATCCTGACACCCTACTGAGCCTGTCAGTGACAATATCCGTACAGTCTGGTCCGTTCGTCTATGAGCATCGCATGGCGGGCCTAGGGGGTTGGTAAAAGTAAGACCCCCAAAAGCGGTACAAGTCGTGTCGGAGTGTAGCCCAGAACACCCTGAGATACTACTGGAATACCTACCAGTAAATCTCCTGCCTCGGCCGAGGACTTCGTGTAATGGCTCTCCTAGACACAGCGCGACCTGACCCCCAATACCGGGAGAGACGAACCCCTGAAGATCCGCTCACTGCCTCCATGTGGCTCGGGACTGTACCCAACTAAAACCTGTTTGCACGTCTCCTTTGAGCGTGGTAGGGTAGTAATCAAAGTACAGTGGGAACTCACACGAGGCAAATGACGATCCCCAGGTCGATGAACTAACCTGTACACATGTCACCAGGGAACTGCTATCTGACGTCAGGTATAAGACCAACTAGCATGTTCCCGGCGAGTCCTGTCCGGTGTACTCATAACCCAATGAGCACCTGTATACATCTTAGGTGATCCAACTGACACCAATGGCTTGTGAGACCGGCCACCGCCCCTCGTCGGGGTCTCGACTGTATACACTAGTCTACTCTGGAGTATCGATGCCCTGTCCCGAAACTCCCACGACTAGGGACCTTTTAAGGATGTGCTTATAGACCACCAGCTCTCACGTATATGATCGCCCTCATACTGCTGGTAGTCAACCAAGAATCCTAGGGGCTCTATCAACGTGCAATAGTGACCTGTCAGGTCACCTAAAGCAGTACGCGATGATAAAGATAAACCAGATAGCATACTATCATCTAGAGTAAGACTGTCCTACCGGGATAGGTCCTCCCTCAATCATTGCAATCATGTGCCTGTGATCCAATAATTGACTCTGAGGGCACTATCTCCAACAATCTCCCACTTGCACTCAAGGCTAATTATTGCGATGTCGCATACTCACAGCCCGTGTGATACCGAACACCCAACTCCTCTACTAGTCAGTCTCACAAAACTCGTCTGCGAAACTATTGCGTTCGAGGAATAGCCTCAGTGAGTGGATCCGCTTTGATGTCTCTTTCTATTTCTCTCTATATCTCAAGTTCGCGGAGAAACCCATCTCCCAAAATGAGCAATACCTGTCTTAGAATGTGTTTGGATGTCTGATAGGACCTAGCTCACAAATGAACTCCAAATCCAAACTTCTTAGACTGTATCGTTAACTAAACTTAATCAGTATCCTGCGCCATGCCTCCCTCAGTATTGCCTTGGACCACCTGTCCAAAATACTGCCCCTCGTCAGAAGGAAAAACTATAACTCTGACAACCTCCTTGTCGTTCAGGTCACCTTGGAAGCCTGGAATGATAACTGTCTCCCGAATGAGGCTGTCGTTATCATATCCCTAGAATATCCACTTATGTTCTAAAACTGCTTCCGACTGCTTCTCCAGGATTGGATCAATGTCAACTTATTGCATCTAGTGCAAGAACAACATCTGGTGTGTTACTTGACATCTCATGATCGACTCAATTGCCTGAGCAAGTGATCTGCCAATCATGCACATCCCTCTCCCCTTTAGTCTGTAAGACACCTTTAGAGAGGGTGACTCCATTACCTGCAGGTATACTACCGTGCCAGGAGTCTTCCATTCTAAATACTCTTAGAATGCTGTCTAAGTACCCTGATTGGGAAACCACCCAAATCTAGATCTAAAACCATAGATCTAGTAACCAGTATGTCAGATATAAAATCCATTTCCTTTGTGGAGAAACCACTGTGTGACGACCAAAGTGTAACCGATCGTAGTATAGGAATATCACTTCCTACTCTGTGTATGTCGTCCAAATACCAGGACATTACACCCTACTACCTTCTCAACAGATCCATCCCCTATTCTGATGAAGTCAAACCTATGACTGTCACGTCAGAAATAGATGATCTTTCTCCGCTACATCTGCTTTAGTCTACAAATAGACATAAGCCACCTGTCCACCAATGCTTCCGCTGCTCCCACTGACTACGACAACCCTCTGGCAGAGTCATATAGACGTACACTTCTAAAGCCAGTTTAGAACGACGCTATACTCATCCTCCTGCCGGGTCTCACAGTCTGGAACAACAGCAATGGCAAGTGTGGGTAAACAAGAACCTCCCTGTCACCGTCCTTAAGGCTACCGGAGTACCTCTCGGGTGCCTGAGGTTACTCACCTTATCTGCGGAGTGGACAATGGAATGTCAAACCAGATTGAATCTTTAGGTTCCTTATGAAATCTTCAGTAATCGTTTGCGGTTCTGGAATTACTTCCAGTTCTACCATACCCTCACTACTGTTTTCTGAAAAAATCCATTTTTAATAAAACTGTGGCGAGTCAAGAACAATATCACTATTGATCTTCCAGATGGTAGAAAATCAACCCTCGTCATAGCCTGGGTCAACCCACAAACAGCCATTACAGAAACGTGCCTTGAGTTATCCAGAGTCTGGTTTTAATCATAAGACGGACAACTCCCCGTACCTTAACACCGTTAAGATACGAACTGTTCTATATCCAATATAGAACCAGAGGTACTGACTTAATTGAACCAGATTCAAATCATGCAACTGTCTCCAGTGCATGTCAACTAAATGGAAAGAGGCCAATCAGCGTTACTCAACTTAGGAATGCTTCCAATTATGAGTAACCTGAAAGAGAAGCAAGTTCTCTTAATCATTACTATCAACTGAATACCATACACAAGTATCTACATCTTCGATCACTTTGAAGAATCCCGATACTTGCAATACCTGGTTCTCTACTTTATTCAAATACCTATAACTTCTCAAAATTCGGACCCTGTGTTTCCACGAAACACCAGTCTAAAAACTAGAGAAGTCATAAGTAAATCGAATATAGTACGAGGACCAACCCCTCTGTCCTGATGGACCCTGGACAACATACAATACTCTGTATAAGTCCCTTGAGTCTGAAAACTCATTCACTGTGTGTCGTAGGTTGAAAACTGTACTTATGGTTAAGAAGAATTACACCGCTGTTTAATGCTCCTTACCTAACCATCCACTGATATAGGTAAATGTCACTGACATAATTTGAAAAAGTATATCTCACTCTATGAAAATAGACGTACAGATATATCGATTTGAAATTTGTGCATAACAGCGGATATTCAAAACCAAATATTCGCCGACCGGCAAACAGCCCAGGTGATTTCCTCAAATATCACCGATTACAACGAATCCCGATATAATGAGGACGATCACCTAATTCCCAATAACTTACTCCCACTCATCATCTGTAAAACCATACAGATGTGAGAATCATACCTGGTAAATACATACCTTGGAGCAAGTGTCTAACTGGGAAATCAGTTTTCCTTTAACAGTACACAGTGAAACTGAAACATTGAAATGTTTCGATGGGGTATCCCGGTATTCCTAGTAATCCATCTTCCATTATCCATGTTCACAACTGTAACCGTGTAATTCTTTGCCACCTCTCTAAATCCCTTTCTATGTCTTTAGTCATTACCTTCTGTACACCACTTTAGGCCAAATGGTTTTCTTCCTTCCCTACCGTTCGGCACTAGCCTATGGTTTGGAAGAAGACTATCCAATAAGCATAATGGGTGTACTGTCCTAATCCTAGGAACACTCGCAATGCGAGAGAAGGTGAAGATAAAAGACAACCGAATAAACCTTATTCCTATTTCTCCTGAACCAGAATCCATCCCCGAACTGGAACAAGTTCCTTTCGAGTTCGTATATAACCATACGATGGATTATCCAATAAACTGTGGATCTTCGTAGTGATACGGAGTGTCCTGGAGAAATATAAAGGTGATTTAGGATCGGCGAAAAAATACTTGGTTTGGTCGTGAATATCAGTCGCAATTTACTTTGCCCTCTTACTAATCCCTTGCTTTGTCTTAACTTAATACCTTCTGTACACCATCGTTATGCTAATTGGTTTTCTTCATTCCCCACCGTTCGGCACCAGCCTAAGGTTTGGAAGAAGACTATCCAATTTGCGTAATAGGTGTACTACTCCTAAACCAAGGAGTACCCGCAACCTGAGAGAAGGTAAAAGGAAAAGACAACTGAATAGTCCTATCCGTTTTCTCCAGAACCGGAAACCATCCTCGAATAAATTCCTTCGAGTTCGTATCTAACCATACGATGGTTTTGTCCAATGGAAGTGGACGTTCGTAGTAATACGGGGTGTCCTGGAGAAAAGGGTAAAAGTAGGAGTGGCAATGAGGTTTGCAGCTCTGACAATCCAAAAGCCAATGTTTAAGAAGGTTCGGTCAACTTGGTCACTGAGTCATTGTCTTAGGGTCGGGTCAATGGTCGCTGCCAAAGAGAGAGAGAAAAGAAACACTCAGCGTGCACTCTAACCTAGAACAGAATGGTTACCAATTTATCTAATCTGGAAACCTCCCTTTGTCACCTCAAATTCTCCTCCAAACCTGAAAGAAGAATTAGTCGGGGTCACCTGAGGAGTAAACTAACTCATCAGTGGGAATCGGGATCCAACTATCATCGCATGATAACGTGACGGAATCCGCTCACGGTGTCACACTCCAGAAGGTATGCGCATATCTGGCAAGTTTCAGTTTCTTTAGAAACTCCCGATGTGATTTTTTCCCCATGCTCTTATGACCTTGACGAAGGTCAACAAATCATAAGTCACATGTCAAGTTCTACCCGTCATTGTCCAGGTTAATTTGAACCCACCCGTACAAGCCCTTGACGAAGGTCAACAAGGCTATACGACTGTCCCAAACCAACGCATCTATCTATGCTGCAGAAAGGTAACAAGCAGCTACCATACACTATGCCTTGACGAAGGTCAACAAACATAGCATGAATACTACGTGCTACCCGTCTGAAACGACGGAGGGCTACGAATGGTTTCTGGCGAAAACCTTTAACGTAATGAACTTGATATCGTTGAAGGAACGGATAGCTTTTAAAAATATAGTGACGAAAACCTTTGCTAAAGAGGTCACACCCGGTGAAGGGATCTCGGCTCTTTCCCCGTAGAATGAGGTGCAGGATATTCCAACTGAATACCATGGTGCAAATCAAAAGTAATCGGCTATAGTGAAGTTACTGCCCCGACGCAAATTTTTTGTCCAAGGGGTCACTCCCGGTGAAGGGATCTCGGCCCTTGCCTCGTCGACTGAGGAGCAGGATATTCCAACTGAATACCACGGTGCAAAACAAAAGAGAACGTCCTTGCAATAACAGCTTTTTGAAAAGTTGTTCCAACAACATCAGATTAGGTTTGTTTTTAACTTGCATTGATCCGAATCAACGCAGTCCCATCAATTGATCACACCACAAAGAACGAAAATATACTGAAGTACGTATAAGCCATCCGCATTCGCCACTGGGTCCCATCATTACCCGTTAGGTTAGCTAACTAACGACAGAGTGGGGACTGGACTAGCGCGGATGCAAAACATATACAACATCTACTAATATATATACCAATATATTATATTTCGCTCAAGGCGTGATAAAAATGCAACATCACAGAAATGTACAGCATCACAGAACAATACAGATATCTGGGATCCCCGGGTTTCACAGAGCCACTACTGAAACCCGACGTTCCCCTGGTCGTGTGGATAGCCTGTGCAATGAAATCCTAGACCCCTACGGGCGCGGCAAGTTACCCGCCAAAACCTGAAGCGAGGCAGCCCCCTTCAGTATCGTGAATGGACCACCCAGCACTTCACGGAATCCGGCAACTTGGGCACCCCTCCTGGGTCAACCTGTACCTCCTACGAGTGCGACGAATAGCCCGCCAATCCTAGAGTGAGGCCCCCTCCGTCTCAATGCCATGAAATGCGGGCCGGTTGCTCTCTGGAACCCGGCTATCCGTGCACCCCACCTTGGGGTAATCCTATTACAGAAAGTAAAATATACATACAACGGGTACATCGACCGCAACCTGGTCGTGCCCCAAAATAATAATACAAACAGGCAGTGACGGCAGTCCACACGTCGGACGCTCGCCCCGCAATATCAAAATGTTCATAATACAACTACAACTGTACTAGCATTGCATTCAGGCTATCCCCCACGACCAATCCGCAACATCACAGCATAACACAGAACATCAACGTGAAAGTCACGTTCGCAAATCCGTCTAACCGGGCTATAGCAGTCAGACTGGATTTCCGATCAAGTGACATTCACGGTCGCAGATATAATGTAAATACTGTGAAATAATGTGTTTAAAATATCCGATCGATTAAATTTTACAAAGTGGGCCCCCAAGTACTACTGTAGCACATCAAGAAATCTGGGCCCAAAAAATAACATTCCAGAAAACCTATTTCCTTGAGAAAAGATCACTGTGAAAAATTTGTGCAGTGAACTCACTGAACTGCGGCGGAAACGCGGCGCTAAGGGGGGTTTGGCCGCGTTTCCGCGGCGGTTCTACAGTATCACTCGACCAAATTTTCCCAGATGTCTTATAATCTCCAGCACAGTATTCTAAGACAACCTGAAAATTTTTTCGAGCCAGAAAAAAAATCGACAGAAAACTGATGCAAAGAAAAATACGGTTTTTTGAAAATTGTTCGATCGGAAATGTAAAACACATTAGACAAAGCTAGACTATGTTAATGGCGAGGCTCTGATACCACTGTAAGTGCACGGCGGCGCCCCGGCCTCCATCCCGAGGCCAAATGCGGAAGCGATGGTTAACTTTAATTTTCTGAACCGGCACCACCGCGCACTAAAAACCCGGATCGTGCCATTAACTAGTCCTAGCTAACTACAAGATGGGGAAGAGAGATATACCGAGCGATCCGTGTCCTCCGGTCTTCTCGCCGTCGTCCCGATCTCCCGCGGAATGTCCGATCTCCACCTCCTCTTCGGAAGGGCACCACGTCGCCTGCTTCTTTTACGGGCTCCCGCCTCTATACCGAGACAACTCGGGCACGAAGCTGGCAAGTCGACGTGCCCAAGATTTGCTGTAGAATGTGTAGTGCTCAAGTCTCATTTGGGGTTGTAGGAATTGCCATATTGGTGGAGGTATGAACTATCTTTTGGAGAGGAGCTAAAAATGATTTTTGCCAAGCCAAATGAGTGTAAATCCCTACACCAAAAATTGGGACAGCCCACTAGAGGAAGTGGCCAGCCATGCCAATGTGGGAGGAGAGAATGAGAGTGAGTGAGGGAGTGAATCAAATAAAAGAATGAGAGTCACTCATAATCCAAGAGAGAGAAAAAGCTATCATGCAAAGAAATGATCACTATGAAAGTCCAACACTCAAACAACAATCATCACACCCCTTCATCATAACCAACCATGATCATAAAGCATGATGACTTCAAAAAGGTCAAGCCATCATGAAAGAAGAAGTCAAAAGGTCAAGGGATGGTGCAACCATCATGATCTAACCAATATGAAAAAGTCCCCCTTCCAAATTGCTTATTTGCACAAATGCAAATAAGCCCTCCTCCACCAATCTTCGGCCAATGAAAGATACTAATGAAAATGGCCGAAACGGAAAGCAAACTGGCAACTCCAGAAAACTGGTCCCGTAATAAATTACCGGAAAACCCCGATACTGTGTATACACACCCGCATTTGTATTCCGACCGAATACAAATGCAATGAGACAAAATCTACACTGTACTATGCAAGGATCCGGCTTAAACCAAAGCCGGCTAGTAATATCCGTTCGATCCTGATCCGTGCAATACCGCACGTATCTGATCGAACCCTGCCATGTATCCATACGGTCTCTAGTACAAACCGTCCGATCCTGATCCGTGCAATACCGCACGTATCTGATCGGACCCTGCCATATCTCCATACGGCCTCTAGTACAAACCGTCCGATCCTGATCCGTGCAATACCGCACGTATCTGATCGGACCCTGCCATATCTCCATACGGCCTCTACAGCGTTTTGCCCGAAAGATTGAGTAACTGAATGTGGGGGACTCTAAAGACTCGCCAATACTATGGCTATGGATTTAACCACCAGCACGTCAGAAGTATTAGCCATACGCGTCGGGCCACCAGCTATTGACCAAAAGGGACGTTGATGAGCGAACTCATCCTGACACCCTACTGAGCCTGTCAGTGACAATATCCGTACAGTCCGGTCCGTTCGTCTATGAGCATCGCATGGCGGGCCTAGGGGGTTGGTAAAAGTCAGACCCCCAAAAGCGGTACAAGTCGTGTCAGTGTGTAGCCCAGAACACCCTGAGATACTACTGGAATACCTACCAGTAAATCTCCTGCCTGGGCCGAGGGCTTCGTGTAATGGCTCTCCTAGACACAGCGCGACCTCACCCCCAATACCGGGAGAGACGAACCCCTGAAGATCCGCTCACTGCCTTCATGTGGCTCGGGACTGTACCCAACTAAAACCTGTTTGCACGTCTCCTTTGAGCGTGGTAGGGTAGTAATCAAAGTACAGTGGGAACTCACACAAGACAAATGACGATCCCCAGGTCGATGAACTAACCTGTACATATGTCACCAGGGAACTGCTATCTGACGTCAGGTATAAGACCAACTAGCATGTTCCCGGCGAGTCCTGTCCGGTGTACTCATAACCCAATGAGCACCTGTATACATCTTAGGTGATCCAACTGACACCAATGGCTTGTGAGACCGGCCACCGCCCCTCGTCGGAGTCTCGACTGTATACACTAGTCTACTCTGGAGTATCGATGCCCTGTCTCGAAACTCCCACGGCTAGGGACCTTTTAAGGATGTGCTTATAGACCACCAGCTCTCACGTATATGATCGCCCTCATACTACTGGTAGTCAAGCAAGAATCCTAGGGGCTCTATCAACGTGCAATAGTGACCTGTCTGGTCACCTAAAGCAGTACACGATGATAAAGATAAACCAGATAGCATACTATCATCTCGAGTAAGACTGTCCTACCGGGATAGGTCCTCCCTCAATCATTGCAATCACGTGCCTGTGATCCAATAATTGACTCTGAGGGCACTATCTCCAATACGAGATCTGGAGCTTTCTGGGATTGGCAGGTTATTATCGGAGATACGTCCAAGATTTTTCAAGAATCGCGGAACCATTGACGAGGCTGACACGGAAGGACGTGCCGTTTACATGGACAGAGGAGTGCACTCAGGCATTCGACACACTAAAGCAGAAGTTAACCACGGCGCCTATTCTTACTGTACCAGATGATTCAGGTGGTTTGGTGATACACAGTGATGCCTCAGGGAAGGGATTTGGCTGTGTCCTAATGCAGCACGGCCGTGTGGTTGCTTACGCCTCTCGACAACTGAGAAACCACGAGAAGAACTACCCCACGCACGACTTGGAGTTAGCTGCGGTAGTCTTTTCGTTGAAGATTTGGGGGCACTATCTATTGGGTGAGAAAGTGGAGGTTTACACGGATCATAAAAGTTTGAAGTATGTTTTCACTCAGAAGGAACTGAACATGAGGCAGCGCCGATGGCTAGAGCTAATGGCAGATTATGACTTGGACCTTCAGTATCACCCGGGAAAGGTCAATGTTGTACCAGATGCGCTCAGTCGCAAACCAGCGGTCATGATGTTGACCGATCAGAGGAGCATTATTTAGGATTTCCAAAGACTTGAACTTGAGGTCATTACTTCGAACGCACTCAGTCAATTTTGGCAACTACAGGTGCAATCTTCCCTGGTGGATCGCATCAAGATTTCACAAGCGGATGATCCCCGATTGCAAAAGTTCAGAGAGCAAATGGAAGCTGGACTGAGAACGGATTTGATTATACATGAAGATGACTCTATGAGATTCGGTAGCAGACTTTGCGTACCTAAAGGAGATGTTCGAGAAAAAGTTTTGGCTGAAGCACACAGTTCAGCTTATTCTGTGCATCCAGGAGGTACAAAAATGTATCAGGACCTAAAGCAGCACTTTTGGTGGAACGGAATGAAGCGGAAAATTGCGAGGTTCGTATCTAGATGCTTGGTATGTCAGCAGGTGAAGGCGGAACATCAGAGGACAGCAGGATTATTACAACCATTGCCGATACCTGAATGGAAGTGGGAGCACATTACTATGGATTTTGTAACGGCCTTACCACGGAGCCCTAGGGGTAATGACGCCATTTGGGTTATCGTCGATCGCCTCACGAAAGCTGCACACTTCCTACCTTTCCGAGTGGGACAGTCGACAGAATCACTGGCAGAAAGATATATGCAGGAGATTGTGCGACTTCACGGTGTTCCAGTCAGCATTGTGTCAGACCGGGACACGAGATTCTTGTTGCACTTTTGGAAGAGCTTACAGGAGAGTTTAGGAACCCGCCTTAAATTCAGCACAGCTTATCACCCACAGACGGATGGACAATCCGAGCGTACGATTCAGACGCTCGAGGATATGTTGAGAGCCTGTATGTTGGACTTTCAGGGTTCCTGGGAGGACCATCTGCACCTAGTCGAGTTCTCTAACAACAATAGTTATCAGGCTAGTATTCAGATGTCTCCTTTTGAAGCACTATACGGGCGGAAGTGTCGATCCCCAGTATGTTGGGATGATGTAGGAGAACGAAGACTACTGGGCCCCGAACTCATTGTTCAGACAGTCGACAAAGTCCAAATGATCAGACAGCGTATTAAGACGGCTCAGGATCGACAGAAGAGTTGGGCAGATACCAGCAGAAGGGCACTTGAGTTCGAAGTCGGAGATCATGTGTTCTTGAAGATTTCCCCTACTCGTGGAGTTATCAGGTTCGGAGGTCGGGGAAAGCTTAGTCCCCGTTTTATCGGACCTTTTGAGGTGCTAGAGCGAGTGGGAGAGGTGGCCTATCGACTCGCCTTGCCTCCATCGCTAGCTGGTGTGCACAATACCTTCCACGTGTCACAGTTGCGGCGTTATGTCCGGGATGAGAGCCATGTCCTGGACCATTCGGAGCTAGTTTTAGGAACCGATCTGTCATACGAGGAGCAACCCACTACCATTCTCGACCGCAGAGAGAAAGTGCAGAAGAATAAGGTCATTCCGTTAGTCCGAGTGTCTTGGGGCGGTCGTTCCCCAGGAGAATCTACCTGGGAGCGGGAGGAAGATATCCGTGATCGTTATCCACATCTCTTTGTTTAGTACATTGTATTCTTGTATCCTTGTTAAATTTCGAGGACGAAATTTTTGTTAAGGGGGATATGATGTAAATCCCCGTTTCCATTCTAATAAAAGTTTCCTATTCTCTGATTTCCAGTAGTTTCTTTTCTTTTTCCTTCCTATTTTGAATTGGTTGTTAGGCTTAATATTTATATTTTTCCAAACCTTCAAAACCTAAACCCAGGATTTAAATCAAAGCCAGAGTAAATTAAAACCAAAAATTTATCAATAAAATCCTAACCCATTATTTAAAACCCTAAGTTTTACCCTCAGCCCATTCCCTTTAATTTCCCTCAGCCCATTCAAAATTATTTTTGAATTTGAGCCGGCTCGTTTCTCCCCCTGCAGCCCACGAAGTTTTTAAAGGAAATTGTTTTTTTTTTATCGGCCCAATCCCTACGGCCCGTGACAAATCCCTCCTCTTACCCGACCCGGTCCAGTCCTATTCCTCTCCTTCCTCCAACGGTAACATCCCTGTTCACGCGCGCGATCGTTTCCTCCGCCGCAGCCCACGCCCTTGCTCACGCCCATTACTGCGACGTTACACCCACGTTTTTCAACCTCGTCTCCAACTCCTCTCATCACTCTCCCTCTCCAACTCACTCTTCATCTCTCTCGCTACACCCACCGAGCCCCCAACCTCGAACAACCCACTGCCACCTCCACCTCTGACGACAACTCCTCAGCGATCCCTCACGTCTCCTTCACCCTCCTTCTCCCTCTACGACTCCACACCCCAACCAACTCGAGATCCCCTGCACCCACACCTTTGCACACAGAAACCCATTACCCGACCGAGCTCGAGTCACCCCTACACGCCTCCTCGAAGCCGGCGACCCCCACCACGTCGTCGACCTCCACCTCCTCAGCATCATCACCCTCACCACAATTCCCAGCCCCACTGCTTAACCTATTCCCCTCTTCAAAATTCCAAAACCCATTTTCAAATATTTTTCCCTCACTGTGAATTTCACTGTTGCACTTCGCCGGAGCGCCGCCGCCGACCATCATCAATCTCAGCACTACTCAAGAGATCCACAGAGCCTACTCTACACTTTCAGCGCGCACAAGACGACTCCGGGAAACTCCGACGTAAAACCCGTGTTTCGAACCAAGCTCGCGAGAGTCCGTTACACGGCGTACGTCACGCGTCCGTGACGCCACTGCTGCTGTGCGACCCCGAGATGTTTCCAGGCAAGTATTTACTTGCTTCATGCTAATTTAGTTGTGTTACAAACCTAAATCACATAGTTATTAAACTTACTGATTACCGATATATATCATGACCTAAGTGTTCGATGCTGGATCCCAATGGAAATAATAGTTTATTTTGACGGAAACTGATATTTTCTGGTGTCCCATTTGATGAAAAATATTGTGTATGAATATCTCTGGAAAATACGATTGTCTGTGACAAGAATTGATACCCCCAAATATGCCGTTAAAACTAGAATTCTCTCATACCTGAAAACGAATAAAATCACCATAAATCATATACATACTGGAATGATATGTTCGCGGATTTAAATCGAAGCCGACTCGACAAACATTAACCCTATGTAACATTTCAATGATTTCTGTTCTGTAACCATGATGATAACTGGATCGCAATACGACTTTGGACTGCAGTCTAAAGCGTTTCTGATTATTGTGTACTGTCCCAATACCTGTGCCACTGTGTTTCTTGAAGTCGTATGTTACGGAACCCTACAGTAGATTAAAGATAACTCTGTTAGATAATTAAAACAAGTGGTTCCATTCCGTTTCATCGCCGTTTTCTATTTTAAACTGTATTTAAATGGGCAGAACGTATAACTGTCCAGAACAGATTCTGAAATGACACACTGAGGTTAAACTGTGTATAACTTTCAACGTAGAGATGCGATTGAGGATCCGTCTATTGAGTTGAATACTCTATTGAAAACCCTAGATTTCATTTAACTGTAACATCGTTAAATTCTGAGCCCAACTGGGTACAATTCGTGTCGCGAAACGGACGTTCAGTTCTGAAACTGAATTTCCAGCCGCGAGCACTTAAAATGAAATAGCTATATCTTGAGAACCGGAATCCCGATTGAACTAAAACAAATTTTGATGAATTACTGACTGAGTGTTCTATTTATCTTACTTGTATCATTTTGCTGAATTCTTAACATATTAATTTATGCAAATTAATTTAGTTAATGACATGCATGTTGATTCGTAACATATAGAGCTTATTGGTAGTATACAATACATATATCATACCCTTGCCATATATTCAGTGTTAGTGCGTGTGGACATTGCATTATCGTGCGTGATAGATGTTGGTTTAGGAGTGACGAGTACACCAATGGAAAATGAATATTCGTGACAGTGATTGATACAGTGAACAGTGATAAAAACCGTGCCATTGGTATACTTGTACACAACTAGATCAAGATCATAAATAGTGTAAACCTGGGGAAAAAGGGGAAATCAAAGTGGAAAGAGTATCGTATTTAGCGGGACCGTGTTTAGAGGATGATCATTCGAACCGTGATACTGATACGTGTAGGATAGGATCTAGCGATCCGGCTGACAGGGTTATGTCCCGGGCATGTGGGCCGTTGTCTCGGGTATGTACGAGACTCCTGTTAAACATGATCCTCCTTCCACTATGTGATTTCAAACATGACCTAGAGACCGATAGGGACACATAACATATTCTGTATCATATAGTGACATAGTGATTACTTGTATTGTTCCTACACCAGTATTACCTCATATACCTTTTTCATCTTATTATAATAATATTGTTATTGTGTCGCTCTGACGACCTGAGTATGCATGCTCAGATCCCGCGGGAGGACCAGCACAAGAGACGGATCTACCCTTCGAGTTCACAGAGATATAGTCTGGTGTACTCCCCATCTTTACTGCTTCCCATAGAGTGATCGTGAGATTGAACTTGGTTAGTTATTGTTCTTATTATCTGTAATTTGTGAACAATGAAATTTTAATGTAATAAATTAGTGATGTGATTCCTTTAATACTGTGCTTTATTTACTGATTACCATGTAATACTAGAAGCCGAAGTGTGACTACGGCGGGATGATTCCTTGACCGTAGGAGCATGGCTGGCCTAGTCATCCCTCGTTTCCGTATTTTGGGAAGCGGGGCGTGACACTATTCCTCTGGTATCCTCTTTATCCAAGATCATAGTCTAGGGTACTGACCTATGTCTAGTACAATGGTAATATCCTCAATATACTCATGATCTGACTACAGATCGACAATCTCGTACAAACCGATACCGTCAGCACATAGCACCATCAAGGGTATACATTGCCCGATATGGCCTAATATCAATATCCTAGCATATCCTGCCTCATATCACGATCACATGTTGACCATTTTATTTATAACACTATTCACCCGTATCGCCGCCCCAAGATCCGCTATAACACCAGGACGTACCTCAAGTACGAATCCTGCCAAATCACCGATATCACAACCACAAAACAAATCTCATCGACTCAGCTCAATCCCAAGTATCATCCTCAAATCCGTATGGGAACACATAGTCCCATACCCATGTGATCACATAACTATAAAGAATCCCATGAGCACATATAAATAGGAATGTATGCAAGTATGTATGTGTATATGTATGTGTGTATGTGTAGTGCAACACTACCCTAGGGTTCGCAACACTAAAGTAATCCAACACACCAATATCCATCCTAATATCGTTATTAATCCCAAATAACATATAAATAATTGTTGGTGTATATACGCATCCGTATACACCACCACGGACTGCGGGGGTGCTATACGCCATCCACCCGACTTCTCCCCGTAGATATAAATCTACTCATCTGGTCCTCGCTCGCCAGTGCCGACGTCGCCATGCGCTTGCTTGCCGTCTCGAAGTCCACATGGGGGTACCTACATATCATAACGCACCGCATCGCATTAAAATCCGACTCATGACCAAAATGACTCACGAATCCCACATAGGTCAAAACCTATGGTTTGCTTCCACAAATCAACTTAAAAACCCTCGACGTCGGCGTACAAACGCCAAACCATCGAGAAAAACCCAAACACACTCATTTGTACAATCACAAGCACTAATTATAATATGAAATAGGTTGCAATTCACAAAAACCTCAACTCCCTTTAAAAGCTATTTTTCCGAAAATCTAGCAAGCAAAATTTACCCGTTTTTGTATAAAACATGATGTTTTAACAAAACTAATGGCCATAAGGCTCACTAACCATCTTAATTAAGTCATACCAATGTTAATTAGATTTTAGACTTAATTCTTAATATCAATCTCAAAAATCTAGTTTGCATACATAACCAATTTTAACAATTTTATAGCAAAAAAATGCACAAACTACAATCTAGCTTGGCTTTGCATGATCTATAACATTAAACTACACTTTAAAATGTTAATGAAGTCATGAAAAACATATTTAGATTTTTAACCTAACATTTGCAATTAAATTCCAAAACCTAGTTTGCAAATTAGTGTAATTATCACAATTTTTAAACTTAACAATTAACAACTAGCTACTAACTTGATTTAACATGTCATAAGAGCTTAAACACATTACACAACCATACACCAATTTCACAAAACCCTAACTTGAATTCAAGTTCTTCTGTTGAATTTTCACAAACCCTCACTTTAAATTTTCAACTTTAAATTAGAAACCCAAACAACATATAACTACTTTAGCTTAAGCAAAATACCAACAATTTAACCATTTGGGTAAGATTTATACCTCCAAGGCTTGTAGATCAACATGCAACTTAGCCTCCCAAATTAGCTTCTATGCCCCAAGATCCATACTAGATGGGATAAAGAATAATGGGTAGGAGTTAGATATTGATTTCGGTGAGATTTGTGTTGATTTTGGGCAAAAATTGAAGGATTTTGGTGTGAAAAGGAGGTGGGGAAATTTTAGGCAGCAAGGGGATGGGCTCGGCCAGCAGGAGATCAGAAATTGGAGAGAGAAAAAATGAGGTGGTGAATGAATGCTAACTCCCAAGTCAACAAAGCCCACTCCGCATTTGACTTTGTTCATTTTTTTCTTTCTTTTCTTTTCTTTTCTAACAAGAGATGATTGGAGAGAGAGAGAGGGGGGGCTGTCAAAAAGTGGGGGGGCGGCCACATGGTGGAGGAGTGAGAGAGTGTGTGTGTGAAGCAATGAACACCAAGCACCAATTCAATATGCACCAAACCCCTTTTATTTTCACAAAATAAGCCTTTTTCTTCGATATTTTCTAAACCGTTTTGGCAAACGATTTCGTTTCAAAAACCACATGATAAAATTTTATTTAATATTTTATGATGCACAAAATTTGTTTCAACTCATTCCAATTTGTAATTTTCCCTAATTTAATATATTAGTGACGACTTAAAATAATATTAAAATAATTAATTTCGGAAAAATTTTCAGAAAATTTGAAATTTCACCAGTGGCTCAATAAACACCAAATACTAGAAATTAAATAGCTAGAATATGTATATTTAATTTCATAATAAAGATATTTGCATTTTGACTTTTTACAGAAAACCCTCTTATTTTACCGTTTTTCGAATTTCTCCGAAACGATTTTCAAAACGTTACAATATTACATACAAGCTTTTACTTGAATGAAAATGAAAAACTCTCATTTCACATAAAAAAACCCGGCTATTCAAAACACGACGATCCAATATAACATATCACCGCAACACATAACATCACATGTCATCAACGTAAGTAAATATGTGTATCCCAATTTTCGTTGACATATAGCAACGAAACCGGCGATACACCACATATTACACTTACGGTCGCAGAAAATAAAGTGAAAAACTACAACAATTGGAATCCGCAACCACCTTAGAAATCATAAACCCAATGTATCACATACTTTGGATTTCATGCCTAACCAAATGAATTCCTTAGACATAGAATGCCTAACAATTATAAACCCTGCACTTTAGTCTCGATATTGAAAACACTTTTCAATAACCAGTCGGGTAATTCAACAAGATTCCCAATAACCTGATCGAATGCTCGTCGGAAACTTTAGTAGATGGCCGCACCCCCGATGTCGTCGACGAAGTGCACTAAGGCGGAACACCGCGGCCTCGAGCACCCGAACGGATGCTTTTGGCGATGGGGTTCTCCTACAGTCACTTGGTCGGGGCTATGGGGCTTGGCTATCTAGTAAGATTACCCAGCGAGTATCTGCGTACACTACGTAATTGCGACGGACTTTCAATCCTCATCAAAATTTCGTGGCAACCGATCAAATGAGACTAACTTGCTAGATTTATAAAATTCAAACTAGTCATCACATAACTAAATTTGTGGATTCCAAATATTGTATCACAATCACAGATAGCTAGACGATGTTACACTTTTCGATCGAATAAACAAACACCCAAAATTTCCCAAAGAGCTCAACACTTGAGCGGAGTTCAAAAAGTACACAGAACATGCCACAACACCTATGAACCATCCGTAGAAGGGCCGACCCATGCCTCACTCATGTCGCCATGGAACTGCCGCAAACCCTAGGGTATGACCGCGGTTCCACGATCCAAAAAGTCGAGTTTGGGTATCGTTCTTCTAGAGGGTCCACATAATCGCTTGTATGATTTTCTGAAGAATTTAAACTTGGAAAAAATCCAACTCTTGGAAAATTTCCAGTGAGGGAAAATATGGGTTATTGATATCCGTTCGAACTTTTGAACGTCGTCTAAATAACCCGAATAGATGTTAGAATTATGACTAAGAAACACTCCGAATTGCCTTTGCACAAAGATAACATCATATGCAAATTTAGCAAAAACATGCAACACCTGAAACACCAAAACCCAGAGACTGGAACACCGAAAAAATTTGAAGCCCAGAACACTACACAGGGACGGCTAGGCCAGAATTTAAAGCAATGTGGCCGGTCCATTTCCGGCGAGAGGGGGTCAATTTTCTCCTGTGTTCATGCCACATCACATGTAACATTCTGCAGTTGCTTAAAAAATTTTAGAGGCCATTTAAAATTCGACAGAAACTAGGATTGTATATCGGGTGTTTCAGAGTAATTCTACAACCATCTTCTAATTCTCTAGCATGGCTCTGATACCACTGTTGGGTTACCTAGCATAAAAGCAAGGTTTCGAGAGGCATCGTCCATATTGTTTTCAAATTTTTGCCATACTAAAGAACCCTAACCCTAGAATCTTAACTAGAGATTTAGACGAACAAAGAATTCAAACAGCTTTACATCTAAGCGAATGAGGAATACAACCTTTGTAGACCGGTCCTTCACTTCTAAATCTCCGTGTTGTAGTCCCTTCGCTCCAAGTAGTGAGCACCCGAACTCTAGTAAGGGTTCACATGAAGAAATGAACAAGCTTGCTCGAAATCTTCGAGGCCGAAGATGATCTACGTCGAGAAGACTCAAGCTCATGTTATCTCTTCACTAATGATAGATTAGTGAAGAAAACACCCTAAACTAAATGTCTAATATAGTAGAGGATGATGAAGTAGGAATTGGGCTCACTTTAGATTTATTTTTCACACAATATTTCTTCACCATTTCAAAAGCTAGCAAGCTTTCTCATGAGGAAGAAGAAGATGAAGTGGCGATGAGAAATGAAACTCATGAGGTGAGAATAGCAACCATGGGTGAGTTAGTGTCATACACTAACTCATATAGAGATTAAACCACGGCTAACAATAATGGTTAGGTTAATAAATATCTACAAATAAAACAAAATTAGTGCATTTGGTCAATGGTTCCACAAGCTTCTACAAGCTTCAACCATGTGACTTAATTCCATTTAATTTTGATTAACTTTAAATAAATAAAACCATTCATTATACCAAGCATGGTGTGATTCTCATCCACCCATGAAGCATGTGGCATCAAGCATCACACAAATAAATGTACATTAATATATATCACATATATACTATATGCACACATGTGAGAAAAAGAAATGTTTAAGTGAGCTAATATTAGTTAATGTAATTCAATATATCAAATATATAATTATACATTAAATTATTAAATCAACACTTGATTCAATAATCCGGCTATATCACATACAACCGGCTAATATCAAATGTAACAATTTATCGAATCAACACTTGATCCGATAACCCGGCTATATCACATATAACCGACCGATATCACATATCGCGAGAATAGAATGCGGTATTACATACACGCATTAATCTTGGTCCCGCACATATCACATATGTGCTCTTACTTCGTTTCGCATGAACCAGGAAACCTCTGTGTAGGACTCTAAAGACTCGTCAATACGCCGGTAGTATATGGTGATCATATCAGTCACCCACAAGCCGCAAGCGGTCTGCTAAACGTAACGACCACCCGGGTATTGAGCGATCATAAGATTAACATGCAAGCCTGCGAATCTAATCAGTAACACTACCATACAGTCCGGTCTCTTCGTCAGATATGTCGCATATCGCAGCCTGGGGATGGTAAAATGTCAGACCCCAATAGCCTGATAAGTCACGCCGATGTGAGGTCCATAACGGTTCGAGAAACTACAGATAACACTTACCAGTAAATCTCAGCAACCCTGGCCAGGGATTTCCTGTTATGGCCAATCAAGCATAGCGCAACATCAAACCTAATACCGGGATAGACGAATCCCCTCCTATCGCTCATTGCCTCCATGTGACTCGGGACTGTACCCAAAAACCACCTTTTTGCATGATCTCTTGAACGTGGTATGGTGGAAATCAAAGCACAGTGGGAATCACACAAGACACTATGACGATCTCGGGTCGACAGACTAACCTTTACCAGTGTCACCATAGAACGGCTATCTGCTGATAGATATAATACCATCTAGGAGTTCTCGGCGAGTCCGTTCAGTATACCCAGTCTCCATTGAGCACCCGTATACCTTCTCTGATTTCAAACACCAATGGATATGGGATCATCCATCGCCCATCATATGGGTCAAGAAGCGCATAAGCTAGTCTACTATGGAGTATCGATGCCTGTTTCGATACTCCCACGACTAGGAACAATTGAACGGTGTACTTACCGACTAACTCTGCCCCCACTAGTATGATTTGCATCATAATCCTGGTAGTCAAGTACTCATCCTAAGGGCTTTATCAACATGTAATAGAGAGACAATAAGTGTACATGTTAAGATAAAGAGCAACCAGATAGCATACTATCATGTCGAGCAAGAAAATCCTCCCTATATATGTCCAAGCATCCATTACAATATACATCACATGTACAGTAATGGCCTCTGGGACATACATATAACTAAAAAGTTATTTGCCCTAAAGGCCATTAATGTATAGTACTTGTTTGCATATTACATTTTAGAAGCTTGGGATATATACACGGATTTATAACAGTCTTGCTCAATATAGCAGTATGCTACTTGGTTTGTATCTATCTTAATATGTGTATATGTTTCTTTTAACGTATCACTAATACAAATTGATAGAGCCCTTAGGATCTTTGCTTGACTACCAGCGTTGTGATGATTGTCGCACTAGTGGGGGCTGGGTAGTCTATAAGCATATCCTTAAACAGGTCCCTAGTCGTAGGATTATAGAGACAGGGCATCGATACTCCAGAATAGACTAGTGTATACGCTTCTCATCCCAGCAGGGGAGATGGTCTGTCCCACAGCCATCGGTACGTCGTACTGAAGATAGTATGCAGGTGCTCATTGGGTTATGAGTTACACTGGACGGACTCATGGGGTACTGCTGGTTGGTACTATACCTATCGTCACGTAGCAGTTCCCAGGTGACATGAGTATAGCTTAGTCCGTTGACTTGACACTGCTACTTCGCCTCAAGTGTGTTCCCACTGTTCTTAGATTGCTACCCTACCACAGCTCTATTGATTCTTGCAAACAGGTAGTAATTGGGTGCAGTCTCGAAGCACTTGGAGGCAGTAGCGGTTAGATAGGATTCGTCTCTCCCGTTATTGGGGGTTTATGTCGCGCTGTGTTCGGAAAGCCATTACACAAAGTCCTTGGCCAGAGCAAGCGAGATTTACTGGTAGGTACTCCAGTAGTTTCTCAGTGTGTTTGGGTTGTACTCCCACACGACTTATTGCGCTATTAGGGGTCTGACGTTTACCGCCCCCTAGGCCCGATATGCGATACTCTTAGACGAACAGACCAGACTATACGGAGATCGCCACAGACAGGCTCAGTAGGAGTTCGGATGAGTTTGCTCGTCGGCCTTCTTATCGACAGATACCTGGGTAGCCGTTACGTGCAGCTAGTACCGCTGACGTGCTTGTGGTTAAACCCACTCCCAGTGTACTGTCGAGTCTCTAGAGTCCCACACAGAGGGTTTTCCTGCTTCGGGCGAAACGATGTAGAGGTCGTATGGATTTACGACAGGGTTCGGTCACATACGTGTACTTGTGCGCGTGTGATGTTTGAGCGGACAATACTAGTGGGCTTTGGTTTAAGCCGGATCCTATGATTTGATTGTTGGATTAGTTTCGCCTCTTTGTATTCGTGTTTCTCGGAACATGGATGCGGGTATGTATATACGGATGAGAGGGGTATAGAAGGAGACACCTCATTAGTGTTTTGACCATTGACTTGATTAAAACAATTTTGAGGTGGAGGAAAGTATTTATTATTTTTTGTAAATGATAATTGTGGCATGGCTACTTGTTTGGACTACTTGAGTTGGTTTGACCACTTGACTTGGTTTGACTCTTTGACTCAGATATTTCTTGTGAGATATTTTTGTGGCACTAGATATTTTTGGGTGAGATATTTTCTTGCCATGCTTGTAGTCATGTCAAGTTAGCCATCATATTTTTCTATTATCATTATCAAAAACCATTTCTCTTTCCTCAAGTTCACTCTCTCCTTCTTCCTCTCAAAACCCTAGTGTCTCATGTGTTGAGAATCAAGGGTTAGTGAGACTTAGCTACCCAAAATCACTCTCTACACACTCTAGGCTACTTAGTTCAGCACACCAAGTGACCTAGTTGCCTCAACTTGGAGGTTAAGCTCAAGATTAGAACTCTCGGATGGATCTTCTTTGACTTCGAGAAGCAGACATAGAGGCGCTATCCATTTCCACTCCAAGGAGCTCATGAAGTGAAGGAGGACAGCGAGAACACAAGAAGGACACGATACTACAAGGTATAACATTCATCCGAGTATTTAAACCTCATTTAGTTTGCTAGCTAGGGTTTTATGTTCGATCCCTGCTTCAAGTCGGTGTTGCGAAGCCCGTAAAAATCATTTTTTGCTAATTCCACCTCCCCACGAACACGTTATGTGTGCGACGTTATAAAATCGTTTTGGAGAATTTTCCGATAATCGGTAAAATAACTTGTGTTTTCGTAAAAACCAAGATATAATTATTTTTCCACATAGACTTAAATACACATATTTTAACCATGTAATCGCTAGTACTTGGTATTTATTTAGTCACTTATAAATTGTTAGTTTACTTAAATATATTTCCTTAATTAATTATTTTTTTAATATTATTTTAAGCTTTCACTTATACATTTAATTAGTGAAAATTACAAATGAGAATGGGTTAATTACACAAATGTGAACCATGACAATTTAAAGCCTAGTTTGTAACATGTTTTCTTTTTCTCCAATTGTCTCCATGCTTCTAGAAAAATCTAGGTTTGGCTAGAAAATAAAATAAAATGAATTAATTAAGAAATTGAATTAATATATGATATGATAGGGGGTTTCATGACTTGGAATTTTCTACACACCTCACTCTCTCTTTCTCCCACTCACCTTGGCCGAGCCCTCCCTGCTGCTGCTTCCCCAATTCCCCACCTCATTTCACTTCCAAAATCTTCATGAAATGCATCAAAAATCCACACAAATTCCTACTAATTCATAGATAAACCTTCACCCATTATTCCTTGGCCCAAACTAGCTTGGATCTTGAAGCAAGAGAGCATTTTGGGAGACTAAGTTTGCATGTTAGATCTTCAAAATTTGTTGAGGTATAATCTTACTCAAATGGTTACTTGTTGCATACATGTTATAATTTCATTTCAAATTAAGTGTTAATATGGTTGTAATTGAAAATTTGAAATTTCAATAGAAGGGTTTGGGATCAAGTTAGGGTTTTTATCATTTGAATATGATTACAATGTGTAGTTTAATATCTTAAGTCTTGCAAAATCTAATCTAGTTGTTAATTTGTTAATTGTTACTTTTAATTGTCTTAATTAAATAATCTAGTAAATTAATTCCATGATTAGTGTATGATTAGGTGAGGTTAAAATTTAGTAAAGGTTTGTGTGGCTTAATTAATTTATTAAGTGAACATTGTGGCCACTAGATTTGTTAAAACATCTAGATTTGAACTAAAATGTTGATTGTTGCTTATTAGGTTTTCGGAATAAATAGCTTTTAATTGAGTTTGAGGTTTTGATTATTACTATCTATTTCCAAATATATTTAGTGTGTTATGAATGCGCGATTGGTGCGATCGGGTTTTAGGCTTAGTAGTTATCACGTATTGCGACCTTAGTTGTAATCGTGGCTTTGTCGCGAGCGCATTTTGTGCACCAAGTGCGTGCGCGTCTAGTTAGTGCGCGTGGTTGACTTGTATCGTTGTGTCCGCGACTATTTATATCTATTCTCTTATTTGCTTGTGTGCGATTCTAGGATCGGGTGTAGAGGCGTCGGACGTCGCGCGGAAAGACAAGGCTGAGATCGGATCAGTTTAGCCGAGGCGTCCCGGTGAGTAGATGTACACATCTATGGGGGGATCGTCTGGATGGCGCAAGACGCCCGATAGTTAGGATTATTAGTAGTTCTTGCATCTTTATGCGTAGCCCGATAGTTAGGATTACTAGTAATGCTTGTATTTATATGCGTAGTCTCCTAATCATTCATCTCGTTGCATTTCATCATCTCATATATATATATATATGATATTATCTCATAGGACACTTGCACCATTACCATTGGTCCATGCCACACGCACACTATTTTATATGAACACACACGCCATTGGTAATTGCTATGTCACGAACATAATAGAACTCACTTAGAATCGGTATCTGTGCATTTGCATCATATATGATCTGTAGACTTGTACTTGTATATTCATTTCATTAAGATGGATACGTAAGATTGTTAGTCATACATACATACCTCATTGCATCATGATTCATGCAAAGCTTCTGGCCGTACTTCGCATGGTATATACTACCGTATCATAGACCTCCATCATCATTGACATGTTTACACATTGTGATTCTTCTTAAGGATTTCAGTACTTATGAGATTTCTGGATTTTGGGGAAAACCGCAAAAATTTTATAAACCTATTATAATTTTAAAAATAGAAATTTGCTGTTTTGTCGTGATATGATGTGTATGGCGTCCACCATGTGTTTTCTCGGTTCTTGAGTTGTATCATATACCCGATTCAAGGAGGGGGTGCACCGTCTGCGGGTACATGGTGGACCCGGTATGGTACCCCGGGGCAAGATGGACGTATTGAGAAGGCGTTGAACCCGGCAGGAGAGCACTACCTACCGGTTATTATTGGCGCGTCGGATATCCGGAGGATACCGACCGTAGTCGTGAGATCAGATGAGATGGGCCGATCCGGACTGACGGAGCCGGAGATATTGAGACATTGAGATATTGAGACATTGAGATATTGAGACATTGAGATATCGAGATATTGAGACATTTGAGATATTGAGATATACATATATTGTGTTGATGCTTGACACGGATTTTCTGTTGATTTCATTGATGATACTTCAGTTTATTGCACAGAGGTTTTTCTAAGATAAGAATAAAGATTTCTCATACCAGACATGTTCAAGTTTCGTATTTGATTATGCATTCATATTGCATCCATACGAGTGCATCGCATTGTGTTGATATATGTAGGCTATGACGCATTGCTTGCATGCTTACGATAGACTTATTAGATGTTACTTACTACTCATGAGTTGGCAACTCACCCCCGTTGTACCACAGTATTTTACAGGTCTGACCCGTCAGCACAGTAGCGGCGGGCGTACTTCCACTTTTTGGCTTCATTTGCTTGATTTGCAGCTTTGCTCATAAGTGGCTTGCGAGGATACTTTTTTTCCATCTTGTATTATTATTTGTATCTAGTATACTCCATCTACCCTTGTATATTGGACTAGACGGTGAGTCTCATGAGACTTGTAATTATGGTTTTTGGTGTCGATGCTCACTTGAGCCGATGTGGTGTTTTTCTTATTCCTTGCTCTTAGATGCTTATTTTGCACTTTATGATGTATATTAATTGCATGTGGTTGTGATTCCGCCATTGGCGAAGAGCTATCTCCCGCTTGGGGATGCCTTTATTCATTATTATATATATTTTTCATGTGTTGTACCCTATGGGGCCAGTATTTACAAAGGAGACTCTGACGAAATTTTCGGGAAATTTTGATGTTTTTTAAAAATGTTTAGTGCGACTTATTTTGTTTAAATCGCTTTCTTTAAATAAGTTTTCCTTCACCCTTTTTCTTTAAATGGTTTAGATTTCTGGGCTTTGGCTTACTTAGATTACGTTACGCCTTGAGACGTTTCGTAATTTATGTGCCAGTCACGTTCCGTACCTTCGGGTCGTGACAGCGACATCGACTTATACTTAAGCATAGCCACTGGAGAAAAGGTCTCATCATAGTCGACACCTGGTCGTTGACGAAAATCTATTGCTACAGGTCTAGCTTTGAAAGTCTCAACCTTCCATCTATACTAATTTTCTTCTTGAAGATTCACTTGCTCCAATGGGTTTTAACCCTTCAGGAGCAACTTCCAAAGTCCATACTTTGTTAGTGTACATGGACTACATCTCAGACACATAGCATCCAGCCATTTCACAGAGTCCTCACTTATGATGGCCTGCTCGGAACTATTTGGATCATCATCTTCCATGATGCAATCCTCGCTCCAACCGTCTATGAGAAAACCGTAGTATCTCTCAGGTGGATGAGGAACCCTACTAGATCTTCGGAGTGGCTGAGCTTTATCGGGGACTATTGAATCCTCCGGTTCTACCAAATCTTTAATAGCAGTTAGTGTTTCTGGAATTTCATCAAGTTCTACTTCATTACCACTAATTTCTTTAACATGAAATTCCTTTTCTAAAAAGGTGCCGCGTTGAGCAACAAACACCTTTTGTTTCTCAATGTGGTAGAATAGATATCCATATGAATTCTTTAGATATCCCACAAACTTGCAAAGAACTTATCGTGTTTCGAGTTTGTTTGAATTCTGTTTTTAACATAGGCAGGACAACCCCATATCTTAACTCGTTTAAGATATGGTCTATTTCCACTCCATATCTCATATGGTGTTTTAGGCACAGATTTTGATGGAACTTGATTTAATAGGTATGCAGATTTCTCAAGTGCATAACTCTAAAAGGAAATAGATAACTCAGCAGTACTAATCATAGAGCACACCATATCTAATAGGGTGTGAATCCACCACTCCGATACACCATTGTGATATGGTGTATATAGAGGAGTAAGCTGAGAGAGAATCACATTCTCTTTTAGATAATCTCGGAATTACATGCTTAAGTATTCACCTCCTCGATCAGGTCGAAAGATTTTAATATTTTTACCCGTCTGGTTCTCTACTTCGCTCTTATATTCCTTGAATTTCTCAAAAGCTTATGTAACATTTCAGAAAAATAAAATATTATTTTTAGGAATTTTTATAATTAAATAATAAATATTATGAATATTTTAATATGGCGGTATAATTAAATACCGATAATTGGGGAAAATTTGGAAAATTATAAGAATTACTGAAATGAGGGTGTTTTATGTGATTTAGGCAAATTATGAATTTTTATAAATAATTATATTTCATTTTAATGCTAATCGCGATTAAATATCGCTAATCTTGCATTAAGCTTGATTTATGCACATGACATGCACCATGTTATTTTTCATATTTGTTACATTTTTCTCCCATGGTTTCTTTCTTCTTTTCATGCATGGTTTTAATTCAATG
Source organism: Agapanthus africanus (assembly GCA_030015575.1). Lineage (NCBI taxonomy): Eukaryota > Viridiplantae > Streptophyta > Magnoliopsida > Asparagales > Amaryllidaceae > Agapanthus > Agapanthus africanus. The sequence continues at coordinate 364,084,827 of JASDDO010000031.1, forward strand.
AAAAGAAAAGATAACAAAAGAAAAGAAAAAGAAAAGAAAATGAATAAACAAATGAAGCATGGGCATGAGAGAGAAGTGAGAGAGAGGTGAGGGGGTCTTTGACCATTCTTCCCATTTCATCCCTCCACCATTTCCTTCAACTTTCTCCCTCCTTCCTCAACCTTTGCTGCCCCATCTCCCTCCTCCACAAAACACCTCACAACACCACCAAAATCGTATTTTGTTGAAATTGTGATAGGAAATTGACATCTGCTACAATCCGGGTGACCTGAAAATTAATTAGCGATCACAGAGAGATGTGCATGTGATATGGAGCATACCCTAAGACCATAGCCCCAACCCCTAACCCATGGCCGCAAAGTTAATAGTTCTGGCCACAATTTGCGGCTAGAGTGATGCTGAATTGATCCGTATTTGGTTCATGGCTCCTTTATCTGTAAAATAGACCCTTTACATATGCAAAATTGGCTAATTGCACCTACTGTAAAATCCGGAGCATGTTTTCGAAGGTCTGAATTCGTTTTGCAGCTTTTTATGAATTTGGATTTGGTATTTGATATTTTGTTTCCGTCATGTGGCGTTTGAACGTCAATGACTAAGGTTATTGGTCATGTTTTGCCGTATTGGTTTCCGACTTGATTTTAATGTGCATTACGATTGTGTTATATATGTAGGTACCTTCACGTGGATTTCATACGATGAAGAAGAGGATGGCGACATCGACATCGGCAAGCAATAATCGAGGTGAGTAGATATATATCTACGGGGGAAGTCGGGTGGATGGCGTATAGCACCCCCGCAGTTTCGTAGTGTAGTATACGAATACGTATACATACATACATACATACATACATACATACATATATGTATATATGTTTATTATGAGATTATTGATTATCAAGATAGATTCTAGGTGTTCATGATATAGTGTTAGTGTAATTAGAAGTAACTTAGTTTAGCTTCTTAGTCGCGAAACCCTAGATTAGAGATTACACCCACACGCACGCAAACACATGCATACATTTTATTATTTGTGCGTATACGGGGATATATATATATATATATATATATATATATATATATATATAAACACATAGGTATGGGACTATGTATATATATATATATATACGTATACATATACATGGATGATGAGGATAGTACATGGTATTTGGAGATGAGTCGATGAGATTGGGCATAGTGCCATGAGATCGGTGATGTGATATGGTTCGTATTATGAGATACGACATGATGTGATAGCGGGTCCTTAAACGATGTGTTTTCATACACACGCATATATGCAGGGTTGTCCAAGACGGCAGCAAGGTTTCGGGAGGCATCGTCCATGCCAAATTAAAATTTTTCCGTTTTAGCTAACTCTAAACATAGATCGTTTACTAGAAATAATACGGAAAACAAATGCGAACGCATTGCAATAAGAAGTGAGCAAGGAATACAACCTTTGTAGACGGTCCTTCACTTCAATAGCTCCGTGTAGTAGTCCCTTCGCTGCGATCATGAACTCCGGACTCTAGAGAGGCTTCCATGAAGAAACGAACAAGCTTGCTTCGATGTCTTCGAGGCCGAAGAAGATCTACGTCGAGGAGACAGTAACCCAAGCTATTTCTTCGTTAAGTCAAGAACTTTGTGAAGAGAACACCCTATACTAAATGGCAAGTAGTAGAGGATGATGAAGTAGGAAGTGGGCTCACTTTATATTTCATTTTCTCACACTTTTTCTCACAACTCCATTGAAGCTAGAAAGCTTTTTGAGGAGGAGGAGGAAGAAGAAGAACTCATCTCATGAGTTAATCCAAAATGAATAATAATGTGAGGTTAGAAATGCAACCGAGGGTTAAGCATGTCATGCTTAACCCTTGTAGAGAGTTAACCATGTCCAAGGGTTAAAGGGTTGAGTTAAACAAATATCCTAAGCTAGACAAAAGAGTGGACAAAGTCAAAGATGCTTACAAGCTTCTACAAGCTTTCAAAAAATATCAACCATGATAAAATCCACAATTTGAATAACTTAATGATAAATATAAAACTCTAATCTTAACCCTAGCATGGTTCAAGTCTCATGACCCTAGTTGCATTTTTAACCAAGCATGATACATTTAACATATATCACATATATATCAATGTATCCAAAATGAGAAAAGAAATATTAAGTGAGCTAATACTAGTTAATGTAATGTAATATATCAAATAAATAATTATACATTAAATTATTAAATCAACACTTGATTTAATAATCCAGCTATATCACATATAACCGACTAATATCAAAAGTAACAACTTATCGAATCAACACTTGATCCGATAACCCGGCTATATCGCATATAACCGACCAATGTCACAAATCGCGAGAATAGAATACGATATCTCATATCGTATCAATCTCGGTCCCGCACATATCACATATATGCTCCTACTCCGTTTCACTTGAGCCAGGAATCCCCTGTGTAGGACTCTAAAGACTCGTCAATACGCCGGCAGAAGGTAATGATCATATCAAACACCCACAAGCCGCAAGTGGTCTAGTAAACGTAACGGCCACCCGGGTATTAAACTATTAGAAGATCAACAAGCAAGCCTTCTCACACTCCTGCGAATCCAATCAGTAACACTACCGTACATTCCGGTCTCTTCGTCTGATATGTCGCATATCTCGTCTAGGGGTGGTAAACATCAGACCCCAGTAACTCGATAAGTCGTGCTGATATGAGGCTCATAATGGGTCGAGAAACTACTGGTAACACTGTCCCCACTAGTATGATCTGCATCATAGTCCTGGTAGTCAAGTACTCATCCTAAGGGCTTTATGAACATATAACATAGAGACAATTAGAGTACATGTTAAGATAAAGAGCAGCCAGATAGCATACTATCATGTCGAGCAAGAAAGTCCTCCATATATATGTCCAAACATCCACTAAAATATACATCGTATGTACAGTAATGGCCTCTAGGGCATACATATCTCTAACAATCTCCCACTTGCACTAGGGCCATCTGTTGTAGTATCTCATACCCAACAATCAGCAGTGGTTGGAGTATCTCATACTCAACCATCCCATAAAAGTCTCTCCTGGGAATAGTCTTTTGTGAGTGGATCCGCCCTGTTCTCCTCTGTGTCTACTCTCCTATCCTTGATCTCCCTGGAGATCAACCATCTCCATGATCAGGTGATACTGCCTAAGAATATGTCTGGATCTCTGATGGGATGGGGGTTCCTAGGCCAAAGCCACAACTCCATTGTCACACAATGGTAGGAACGAAGTTCATCTCATGAACTAATATATGTAAGTGCACGGCGGTGCCCCGGCCTCCATCCCGAGGCCAAATGCGGAAGCGATGGTTAACTTTAATTTTTCTGAACCGGCACCACCGCGCACTAAATACCCGGATCGTACCATTAACTAGTCCTAGCTTACTACTAGATGGGGAAGAGAGATATACCGAGTGATCCGAGTCCTCCGGTCTTCTCGTCGTCGTCCCGATCTCCCGCGGAATCTCCGGTCTCCACCAAGTCGCCGGAAGGGCACCACATCGCCTGCTTCTTTTACGGGCTCCCGCCTCTATACCGAGGCAACTCGGGCACGAAGCTGGCGAGTCGACGTGCCCAAGATTTGCTGTAGAATATAGTGAAGATCTATATGTCTCATTTGGGGTTTATGGAGGTTGCCATTTTGTGGAGGAGAATGAACTATACTTTGGAGGTGGAACTATATGATTTTGTGAAGCCAAATAAGTGTAAATCCCTTGCCCAAAAATTGGGACAGCCCCATATGAGGAGTGGCCGGCCATATGAGGTGAAGAGAGGAGGGGAGAAAATCCTAGTGGGGTTGTATCAATAATACAAGAAAAATAATGATAGATCACCAAGTCAAAGAGCAAACCACACTCCCTCATCATGACCAACCATCATCATCAAGCATGATAATGAACTAAGACCAACACTCCACCACAACCATCATGAAAACAAAAGTCAAGCCATCATGGTCAAAAGAAGTAAATGATGGTGCAAGTACCATGATACAATAAAATGCAAAGAACACCCTCCACAAATGCTTATTTGCACAAATGCAAATAAGCCCTCCTCCACCAATCTTCGGCCAATGAAAGATACAAAGAAATATGGCTGAAACGGAAAGCAAGCTGGCAACTCCAGAAAACTGGTCCCGTAATAAATTAAAGGAAAACCCCGATACTGTGTATACACACCCGCATCTGTATTCCGACCGAATACAAATACAATGAGACAACATCTACACTGTACTATACTAGGATCCGGCTTAAACCAAAGCCCGCTAGTATAATCCGTCCGATCCTGATCCGTGCAATACCGCACGTATCTGATCGAACCCTGCCGTATCTCCATACGGCCTCTACAGCTTTTCGCCCGAAACTTGAGTAACTGTATATGTGGTGGACTCTAAAGACTCGTCAATACTATGGTTGTGGATTTAACCACTAGCACGTCAGAGGTATTAGCCATACGTGACGGGCCACCAGCTATTGACTAAAAGGGACGTCGATGAGCGAACTCATCCTGACACCCTACTGAGCCTGTTAGTGACAATATCCGTACAGTCCGGTCCGTTCGTCTATGAGCATCGCATGGCGGGCCTAGGGGGTTGGTAAAATTCAGAACCCCAAAAGCGGTACAAGTCGTGTCAGAGAGCAGCCCAGAACACCCTGAGATACTACTGGAATACCTACCAGTAAATCTCCTGCCTTGGCCAAGGACTTTTCATGTTCTGGATCTCCTAGACACAGTGCGACCTCACCCCCAATACTGGGAGAGACGAACCCCTGAAGATCCGCTCACTGCCTCCATGTAGCTCGGGACTGTACCCAACTAAAACCTGTTTGCATGTCTCCTTTGAGCGTGGTAGGGTAGTAATCAAAGTACAGTGGGAACTCACATGAGACAAATGACGATCCCCAAGTCGATGAACTAACATGTACACATGTCACCAGGGAAATGCTATCTGACGTCAGGTATAAGACCAACTAGCATGTTCCCGGTGAGTCCTGTCCGGTGTACTCATAACCCAATGAGCACCTATATACATCTTAGGTGAACCAACTGACACCAGTGGCTTGTGAGACCGGCCACCGCCGCTCGTCGGGGTCTCGACTGTATACACTAGTCTACTCTGGAGTATCGATGCCCTGTCTCGAAACTCCCACGACTAGGGACCTTTTAAGGATGTGCTTATAGACTCCAGCTCCCACGTATATGATCGCCCTCATACTGCTGGTAGTCAAGCAAGAATCCTAGGGGCTCTTTCAGCGTGCAATAGTGACATGTCAGGTCACCTAAAGCGGTACACGATGATAAAGATAAACCAGATAGCATACTATCATCTCGAGTAAGACTGTCCTACTGGGATAGGTCCTCCCTCAATCATTGCAATCATGCGCCTGTGATCCAATAATTGACTCTGAGGGCACTATCTCCAACAATCTCCCACTTGCACTCAAGGCTAATTATTGCAATGTCGCATACTCACAGCCCGTATGATACCGAACACCCAACTCCTCCACTAGTCAGTCTCATAAATCCCGTTTGCGAAACTATTGCGTTTGAGGAATAGCCTCAGTGAGTGGATCCGCTTTGACGTTTCTTTCTATGTCTCTCTATATCTCAAGTTCGCGGAGAAAGCCATCTCCCGAAATGAGCAATACCTGTCTTAGAATGTGTCTGGATGTCTGATGGGACCTTGCTCATAAATGAACTCCAAATCCAAACTTCTTAGACTGTATCGTCAACTTTTTGCATCTAGTGCAAGAACAACATCTGGTGTGGTACTTGACATCTCATGATTGACTCAATTGCCTGAGCAAGTGATCTGCCAATCATGCACATCCCTCTCCCCTTCAGTCTATAAGACACCTTTAGAGAGGGTGACTCCATTACCTGCAGGTACACTACCGTGCCAGGAGTCGTCCATTCTAAATACTCTTAGAATGCTGTCTAAGTACCCTGATTGGGAAACCATCCAAATCTAGATCTAAAATCATAGATCTAGTAACCAGTATGTCAGATATAAAATCCATTTCCTTTGTGGAGAAACCACTGTGTGACGACCAAAGTATAACCGATCGTAGTATAGGAGTTTCTTTTCCTATTCTGTGTATGTCATCCAAATACCATGACATCACACCCTACTACCTTCTCAACAGATCCATTCCCTATTCTGATGAAGTCAAACCTATGACTGTCACATCAGAAATGGATGATCTATCTCCTCTATATCTGCTTTAGTCTATAAATAGACATAAGCTATCTGTCCACCAATGCTTCCGCTACTCCCACTGACTACGACAACCCTCTGGAAGGGTCATATAGACGTACACTTCTAAAGCCAGTTTTGAACGACGCTATACTCATCCTCCCGCCGGGTCTCGCAGCCTGGAACAACAGCAATGGCAAGTGTGGGTAAACAAGAACTTCCCTGTCACCATCCTTGAGGCTACCGGAGTACCTCTCGGGTGCCTGAAGTTACCCACCTTATCTGCGGAGTGGACAATGGAATTTCAAACCAGATTGAATCTTTAGGTTCCTATGAAATCTTCAGTAATCGTTTGTGGTTCTGGAATCACTTCCAGTTCTACCATACTCCCACTACTGTTTCTCTGAAAAAATCCATTTTTATTAAAACTGTGGCGAGTCTAGAACAATATTTCTATTGATCTTCCAGATGGTAGAAAGTCAACCCTCGTCATAGCCTTGGTCAACCCACAAACAGCTATTACAGAAGCGTGCCTTGAGTTGTCCAGTGTCTGGTTTTAATCATAAGCCAGACAACTCCCCGTACCTTAACAACGTTAAGATATGAACTGTTCTATATCCATTACAGAAACAGAGGCACTGATTTAATTGAACCAGATTCAAATCATGCAGCTGTCTCCAGTGCATGTCAACTAAATGGAAGGAGGCCAATCAGCGTTACTCAACTTAGGAATGCTTCCAATTATGAGTAACCTGAAAGAGAAGCAAGTTCTCTTAATCATTACTATCAACTGAATACCATACACAAGTATCTACATCTTCGATCACTTTGAAGAATCCCGATACTTGCAATACCTGGTTCTCTACTTTATTCAAATACGTATAACTTCTCAAAATTCGGACCCTGTGTTTCCACGAAACACTTATATAAAAACTAGAGAAGTCATAAGTAAACCGAATATAGTACGAGGACCAACCCCTCTGTCCTGATGGACCCTGGACAACATACAATACTCTGTATAAGTCCCTTGAGTCTGATAACTCATTCACTGTGTGTCGTAGGTTGAAAACTGTACTTATGGTTAAGAAGAATTACACCGCTGTTTAATGTTCCTTACCTAACTATCGACTGATATAGGTAAATGTCATAGACATAATTTCAAAAAAGTATATCTCACTCTATGAAAATAGATGTACAGATATATCGATTTTGAAATTGGTGCATAGCAGCGGATATTCAAAACCAAATATTTGCCGACCGGCAAACAGCCCAGGTGATTTCCTCAAATATCACCGATTACAACGAATCCCGATATAATGAGGACGATCACCTAATTCCCAATAACTTACTCCCACTCATCATCTGTAAAACCATACAGATGTGAGAATCATACCTGGTAAATACATAACCTGGAGTAAGTATCTAATCGGGAAATCAGTTTTCTTTTAACAATACACAGTGAAACTGAAACATTGAAATGTTTCGATGGGGTATCCCGGTATTCCTAGTAATCCATCTTCCATTATCCATGTTCACAACTGTAACCGTGTAATTCTTTGCCACCTCTCTAAATCCCTTTCTATGTCTTTAGTCATTACCTTCTGTACACCACTTTAGGCCAAATGGTTTTCTTCCTTCCCTACCGTTCGGCACTAGCCTATGGTTTGGAAGAAGACTATCCAATAAGCATAATGGGTGTACTGTCCTAATCCTAGGAACACTCGCAATGCGAGAGAAGGTGAAGATAAAAGACAACCGAATAAACCTTATTCCTATTTCTCCTGAACCAGAATCCATCCCCGAACTGGAACAAGTTCCTTTCGAGTTCGTATATAACCATACGATGGATTATCCAATAAACTGTGGATCTTCGTAGTGATACGGAGTGTTCTGGAGAAATACAAAGGTGATTTTAGGATTGGCGAAGAAATACTTGGTTTGGTCGTGAATAGCAGTCGCAGTTTACTTTGCCCTCTTACTAATCCCTTGCTTTGTCTTAACTTAATACCTTCTGCACACCATCGTTATGCTAATTGGTTTTCTTCATTCCCCACCGTTCGGCACCAGCCTAAGGTTTGGAAGATGACTATCCAATTTGCGTAATAGATGTACTATCTCCTAAACCAAGAAGTACTTGCAACCTGAGAGAAGGTAAAAGGAAAAGACAACAGAATAATCTTATCCATTTTCTCCAGAACCGGAAACCATCCTCGAATTCCTTCGAGTTCGTATCTAACCATACGATGGTTTTGTCCAATGGAAGTGGACGTTCGTAGTAATACGGGGTGTCCTGGAGAAAAGGGTAAAAGTAGGAGTGGCAATGAGGTTTGCAACTCTGACAATCCAAAAGCCAGTGTTAAGAAGGTTCGGTCAACTTGGTCACTGAGTCATAGTCTTAGGGTCGGGTCAATGGTCGTTGCCGAAGAGAGAGAGAAAAGAAACACTCAGCGTGCACTCTAACCTAGATCAGAATGGTTACCAATTTATCTAATCTGGAAACCTCCCACTGTACCGTCAAATTCTCCTCCAAACCTGAAAGAAGAATTAGTCGGGATCACCCGAGGAGTAAACTAACTCATCAGTGGTAATCGGGATCCAACTATCATCGCATGATAACGTGACGGAATCCGCTCACGTCATCACACTCCAGAAGGTATGCGCATATCTGGCAAGTTTCAGTTTCTTTAGAAACTCCCGATGTGATTTCTGCCCCATGCTCTTATGACCTTGATGAAGGCCAACAAATCATAAGTCACATGTCAAGTTCTACCCGTCATTGTCCAGGTTAATTTGAACCCACCCGTACAAGCCCTTGACGAAGGTCAACAAGGCTATACGACTGTCCCAAACCAACGCATCTATCTATGCAGCAGAAAGGTAACAAGCAGCTACCATTCACTATGCCTTGACGAAGGTCAACAAACATAGCATGAATACTACGTGCTACCCGTCTGAAACGACGGAGGGCTACGAATGGTTTCTGGCGAAAACCTTTAACGTAATGAACTTGATATCGTTGAAGGAACTGGATAGCTTTTATGAAAATATAGTGACAAAAACCATTGCTAAAGAGGTCACTCCCGGTGAAGGGATCTCGGCTCTTTCCCCGTAGAATGAGGTGCAGGATATTCCAACTGAATACCATGATGCAAAGCAAAAGTAATCGGCTATAGTGAAGTCATTGCCCTGACGCATACTTTTTGTCCAAGGGGTCACTCCCGGTGAAGGGATCTCGGCCTTTGCCTCGTCGAATGAGGAGCAGGATATTCCAACTAAATACCACGATGCTAAACAAAAGAGAACGTCCTTGCAATAACAGCTTTTTGAAAAGTGTTCCAACAACATCAGATTAGGTTTGTTTTTAACTTGCATTGATCCGAATCAATGCAGTCCCATCAATTGATCACACCAAAAAGAACGAAAATATACTGATGTACGTATATGCCATCCGCATTCGCCACTGTGTCCCATCATTACCCGTTAGGTTAGCTAACTAACGACAGAGCGGGGACTGGACTAGCGCGGATGCAAAACATATACATCTACTAATATATATACCAATATATTATATTCGCTCAAGGCGTGATAAAATGCTAAATCACAGAAATGTACAGCATCACAGAACAATACAGATATCTGGGATCTCCGGGTTTCACAGAGCCACTACTGAAACCCGACGTTCCCCTGGTCGTGTGGATAGCCTGTGCAATGAAATCCTAGACCCCTACTGGCGCGGCAAGTTATCCGCCAAAACCTCAAGCGAGGCAGCCCCCTTCAGCAACGTGAATGGACCACCCAGCACTTCACGGAATCCGGTAACTTGGGCACCCCTCCTGGGTCAACCTGTATCCCCTACGAGTGCGGCGAATAGCCCGCCAATCCTAGAGTGAAGCCCTCTCCGTCTCAATGCCATGAGATGCGGGCTCGTTCCCTTCTAGAACCCGGCTATCCGTGCACCCCACCTTGGGGTAATCCTAGTACAGAAAGTAAAATATACATACAACGGGTACATCGACCGCAACCTGGCCGTGCCCCAAAATAATAATACAATCAGGCAGTGACGGCAGTCCACATGTCGGACGCTCGCCCCGCAATATCAAATGCACATAATACAACAAAAACTGTGCTAGCATTGCATCCAGGCTATCCCCCACGACCAATCCGCAACATCACAGCAATACACAGAACATCAACGTGAAAGTCACGTTCGCAAATCCGTCTAACCAGGCTATAGCAGTTAGACAGGATTTACCAATCAAGTGACATTCACGGTAGCAGATATAATGTAAATACTGTGAACTAATTTGTTTAAAATTTCCGATCGATCAAATTTTAATAAGTGGGCCCCAAGTACTACTGTAGCACATCAAGAAATTCTGGGCCCAAAATTAATATTGCAAAACCCCTATTTTCATCACAGGAGCTCTCTGAAAAAATTTGGCACACTGATCTGCATATACTGCGGCGGAACCGCGGCCCAAGCAAGGGTTTGGCCGCGGTTCCGCGGTAGTATGGAGCGATCACGTGATCAAATTTCTACAGAATTCTTATAATTCTCTGCGCATCATTCTGAGACAACCTGAAAAATTTTTGGAGACAAAAAAATTTCGACAGAAACTGATATGCATGAAAACGCGGGTTTTGGGATTTTTGTTCGATCAGAAATGTAAAACACATTAGACAAAGCTAGACTATGTTAATGGTGAGGCTCTGATACCACTGTAAGTGCACGGTGGCGCCCCGGCCTCCATCCCGAGGCCAAATGCGGAAGCGATGGTTAACTTTAATTTTTCTGAACCGGCACCACCGCGCACTAAATACCCGGATCGTACCATTAACTAGTCCTAGCTTACTACTAGATGGGAAAGAGAGATATACCGAGTGATCCGAGTCCTCCGGTCTTCTTGTCGTCGTCCCGATCTCTCGCGGAATCTCCGGTCTCCACCAAGTCGCCGGAAGGGCACCACGTCGCCTGCTTCTTTTACGGGCTCCCGCCTCTATACCGAGGCAACTCGGGTACGAAGCTGGCGAGTCGACGTGCCCAAGATTTGCTGTAGAATATAGTGAAGATCTATATGTCTCATTTGGGGTTTATGGAGGTTGCCATTTTGTGGAGGAGAATGAACTATACTTTGGAGGTGGAACTATATGATTTTGTGAAGCCAAATAAGTGTAAATCCCTTGCCCAAAAATTGGGACAGCCCCATATAAGGAGTGGCCGGCCATATAAGGTGAAGAGAGGAGGGGAGAAAATCCTAGTGGGGTTGTATCAATAATACATGGAAAAATAATGATAGATCACCAAGTCAAAGAGCAAACCACACTCCCTCATCATGACCAACCATCATCATCAAGCATGATAATGAACTAAGACCAACACTCCACCACAACCATCATGAAAACAAAAGTCAAGCCATCATGGTCAAAAGAAGTCAATGATGGTGCAAGTATCATGTTACAATAAAATGCAAAGAACACCCTCCACAAATACTTATTTGCACAAATGCAAATAAGCCCTCCTCCACCAATCTTCGGCCAATGAAAGATACAAAGAAATATGGCCGAAACGGAAAGCAAGCTGGCAACTCCAGAAAACTGGTCCTGTAATAAATTACAGGAAAACCCCGATACTGTGTATAAACACCCGCATCTGTATTCCGACCGAATATAAATGCAATTAGACAACATCTACACTGTACTATACTAGGATCCGGCTTAAACCAAAGCCCGCTAGTATAATCCGTCCGATCCTGATCCGTGCAATACCGCACGTATCTGATCGAACCCTGCCATATCTCCATACGGCCTCTACAGCTTTTCGCCCGAAACTTGAGTAACTGTATGTGTGGTGGACTCTAAAGACTCGTCAATACTATGGCTGTGGATTTAACCACTAGCACGTCAGAGGTATTAGCCATACGTGACGGGCCACCAGCTATTGACTAAAAGGGACGTCGATGAGCGAACTCATCCTGACACCCTACTGAGCCTGTCAGTGACAATATCCGTACAGTCCGTTCCGTTCGTCTATGAGCATCGCATGGCGGGCCTAGGGGGTTGGTAAAAGTTAGACTCCCAAAAGCGGTACAAGTCATGTCAGAGAGCAGCCCAGAACACCCTGAGATACTACTGGAATACCTACCAGTAAATCTCCTGCCTTGACCAAGGACTTTTCATGTTCTGGTTCTCCTAGACACAGCGCGACCTCACCCCCAATACCGGGAGAGACGAACCCCTGAAGATCCGCTTACTGCCTCCATGTGGCTCGGGACTGTACCCCACTAAAACCTGTTTGCACGTCTCCTTTGAGCGTGGTAGGGTAGTAATCAAAGTACAGTGGGAACTCACACAAGAAAAATGACGATCCCCAGGTCGATGAACTAACCTGTACACATGTCACCAGGAAACTGCTATCTGACGTCAGGTATAAGACCAACTAGCATGTTCCCGGCGAGTCCTGTCCGGTGTACTCATAACCCAATGAGCACCTGTATACATCTTAGGTGAACCAACTGACACCAGTGGCTTGTGAGACCGGCCACCGCCCCTCGTCGGGGTCTCGACTGTATACACTAGTCTACTCTGGAGTATCGATGCCCTGTCTCGAAACTCCCACGACTAGGGACCTTTTAAGGATGTGCTTATAGACTCCAGCTCCCACGTATATGATCGCCCTCATACTGCTGGTAGTCAAGCAAGAATCCTAGGGGCTCTATCAGCGTGGAATAGTGACATGTCAGGTCACCTAAAGCAGTACACGATGATAAAGATAAACCAGATAGCATACTATCATCTCGAGTAAGACTGTCCTACTGGGATAGGTCCTCCCTCAATCATTGCAATCACGTGCCTGTGATCCAATAATTGACTCTGAAGGCACTATCTCCAACAATATACATCCAGACTGCCTCTTTGGTAGAATCCTTGGTAGCAATGTATCGAGCCTTTATCGTCTTGTATGCCACGGTATCTAGCTTGGACCTCTTCCAACATACCGTCCCTCCACTGAGGGTAAAGATAATGCCTGTGACTAACATTCAGTCATCCTTACCACCCTGGAAGCTATCCTGTGATTCTCCCCAGGATCGATTGATACCATCTCACTACACCTAGTGAGAACCCAAACATCCACTTAGATCTATATCATAGATCCAAAACCCAGGATTTAGGAGGTATCACCTTGATCCTATATAGAGAATCTATATGATAAGAGGAGATTGACCGAGTGTAGCATAGGAAACTCCTTTCCAATCAAGAGTATGTCTTCCACGTACAATACGAGGAACACCACCATACTCCCTACTACCTTTTTGTTTATACAAGGTTCATCTTCCATTTTGATGAAGTCAAACTCTTTGACTACCACATCAAAAACAGATGTTCCAACTTCGCAATTCCTGTTTTATCCCATAAAGCAATTTGCACACGTTTCCGCTGCTCCTACTGTCTACGAAGCCCTCTAGCTGTGTACTTATAGACGCTCCCTTCTAAATCACTATCTAGAAAAGCAGACACCCAACCGCTAGATATCGTATTCTTGGTATGTAGCAATTGCAAGTAGGATCTGGATGGACTTAAGCATAGCTTTGAAAGTCTCAACTTTTCTATGTACACCAAGTAATCTACTCAAGATATACTTTCTCCTGATGGAGATTCAATCCTTCAGATAAAGCAACCAAAGTCCATACTTTGTTGGTGTATATGGATTCTATCTCAGATCGCTTAGCATCCAGCCATTCATATAGAGTCCCCACTCTTGATGGCCTGCTCGAAACTAGTTGGGTCATCATCTCATGATGCAATCCTCGCTCTCACTGCCATAGACAAAACCGAAGTATCTCTCAGGTGGGTGAGGAACCCTACCTGATTGGCGGAGAGGCTGAAGTTCGTTGGGAGCTATTGAATCCTGCGGTTCTACCAAACCATCAGTTGCAGTTTGTATAGCTGAAACTCCTTCCAGTTCTACCTCATGAACACTAATTTCTTCATAAGAAATCCTTTTCTCAAAAGGTGGCATGCTGAGAAACAAAACACCTTTTTGCTCCTCGTTGTGGTAGAAGATATTCCCTTGCGAATGCTTGGGATATCCAACAAACTTCCACAGAACCGACCTTGCCTCGAGCTTGTCCGGATTTTGCTTTTAGACATAGGCCGGACAACCCCAAATCTTAACATCCTTAAGAGATGGGCTCTTTCCATACCATATCTTATATGGAGTGGTAGGCAACTGATTTAGTTGGAACCCTATTCAATAGGTAGACAGCTTCACAAGTGTATAACCCCAAAAGGAAATAGGTAACTCAGTAGTACTCATCATAGAGCACACCATATCACATAGGGTGTGATTGCTCCGCCCCGATACACCGACGTGTTGTGGTGTATACGGAGGAGTAATGCTGAAAGAGAATTTCATTCTCCTTTAGAATATTCCAGGAATTTCGTGCTCAAGTATTCTCCTCCCTGATCATATCAAAGGACATAATACTTATACCCATTTTAGGTTCTCTACTTCTGACTTATATTCTTTGAATATCTCAAAAGCTTCAGACTTGTGTTTCAACAAGAACATATGTCAGAATCTTGAGAGATCATCAGTGAATGTAATGAAATACAAAGAACCGGTCCTGGCATGTGTAAATAGGGGACCTGCATACATCATCATGTATCAATCCCAAGAGTTCACTAAATCTTTCTCTGTTTCCAATAAACGGAGTTATGGTCATCTTATCTTTGTGACATGACTGACAAGTTTCACAAGATGTAAATTCAAACTGATTTAAATGTTCATCTTTATGTAATTTAGCTAGTCGGGTCGCATTGAAATGACCTAGTCTACAATGCCTCAAGAAGGATTCGTTCATTTCTGAACTCTTTCTCTTGTGTGTGTTTTGTACGTTAATAACTGTAGTTTGATTTAGAACGTATATGCTTTTAGATAACGTGCCTGAACCGATCAACTCTTGATATAGGAAATGTTCAAAACATTATCCAACAATACAAAATTATATCCTTCTTTATCTTAATAAAGAGGCTGATATGATGTTGTATATCAGGTTCGGTATCTAATAACATTCGTTCAGAATCAATGTATTTGTTAATACAGGGTGATAACTGCCAACATACTTGGCCCCAACAATTGCACCGTTTCCAACTCTTAAAACATACCCTTTCTCAGTTCCCTACCTATCTGTAGCCCATATAACAGATTACATTTGCAGGATCCTGATCCGGTATCTCATAACCAGGACGTAAAGGATACTGAGAAACAGTTCTCGGTAATGAACACACCTGAAGAAGATGCATCATCTTGTACATTCTTCGTTTGGGCGGCACGGGAATTCTGGTAATCCTATATTTCCTGCTCGGTCTTATAACAATTATAAGTTGGAGCGGGACCAACGTTCTCTAGCTTAGTATAACAAGCGGGTTCGGTCAATACATCTGTATTATTATCTTGATTAAGGCGTGACATGGTCGTTTCCTGGAGAGAGAGAGAAGAAAACACTCAGCGTATACTCTTGCAAGATCAGATTGGTTATTAATATATCTAATCAGGATGGCTCCCACTGTTTTAGTCAAATCTTCCTTCAAACCCTAAAAGGAAAGACTAGCCGGGATTAATTACACCATACAATTTCGCCAATTTTTCAGCCAGGCCAGTGCCGGTACTTTGGGGGAGGTTCCCCGTGCTTTCGCACAGACCTAATTAAAATAAACCTCTTTTTCCCAGGGGCGTAACCCTGATGACACCTTTCTAGACACCTACTTGATCGGCTAATTGTAATGTGTAAAACTCTCCCAGGAGTAACTCTTACTCGCAGTGGGTATCGGGATCCAATTATCTCATAGGAGGTATGCAATCTCATTGCAAATTTTAACACTTGAAATTCCTGATAATATTTTTCCCCTAACCTCCTATGACTTTGACAAAGGCTAACAAACCATAGGATGCTAGTCAAGATCAACCTATCATTTCCTGATTGAATTAAACCCACCCGCACGACCCTTGACAAAGGCCAACAAGGTCGCACGCCTACCCTAACTCAATCGCATAATATGCTTATGCAGATAAGCAGTAATCAGCTACCGCACACTACGCCTTGACAAAGGCCAACAAACACAGCACAAATACTGACTATTACTTATCTGAAATGACGGAGGGATACGATAGGTTTTTAAGAAAACCCTTTGCGTAATGAACTTGATATCGTTGTAGAACCGAGTGAATTTTAAAAAGAGTGTTTTTGAGGCCTTTACTAGTTTTGCTAAAGAGGTCACTCCCGGTGAAGTGATCTCGGCTCTTTCCTTATCGAATAAAGTGCTGGATATTCTGCAAGGAATACCTCTATGCAAAGCATAAACTATAAAAGCACTCAAAAGACAAACCGAGTTTCTAGCATCTTCTAGTTTCGCTAAAGAGGTCACTCCCGGTGAAGGGATCTCGGATCTTTCCTTATCGAATAAGGTGCTGGATATTCTACAAGAAATACCGCTATGCAAAGCAACAACTAGAGCTACCTTTTTTTGAAAATTCGATTCCACAACATCTTTAGGTTTCTTTTATTTCATTAATCTCATTAATGAAGTCCCATAATTTTAAGTTACCTAAACATCACAGATAAATACAACGTACGCTTATGCCATCCGCATTCGCCTCGATGTCCCCTCGTGCACCGTTAGGTTAGGTAACTAACTGCAGAGCGGGGCAGTGCTAACGCGGGTGTAAAACATAAGCAACGTCTATATAATATATCTCATATACTATATCCAGTATCTATCTCAACATATCAAATGATCACATCACAAATATCGCAGCAGAAGAACAACATATGAAATATTGGATATACTAGGATTTCCGTGTTTTAAGTTAAGCCTGTATAAAACACGGATTCCACGGTCGTGATGAATAGCCAATCCCATACCCCTAGACCCCTACGAGAGCGGCATGCAACCCTACCAATTCTAGAGTTAGGAGACCCAGTCTCGACTCCTCGAGATGGTCTTCCACTGGACCCTAGAACCCGGTTACTTGTGCTCCCCGCCTTGGTTCTATCCTAATGCGGAAAAGTAAATAATATACAAGGGTGACATCATCCTCAACCCGGAAGTGCCCCAATAAAATAATATTACATACAATGAATTTTACATGAATGAAAATGAAAAAACTCTCATCTCACATAAAACCCCCGGCTATTCAAACACGACGATCCAATATAACATATCCCAACAACACATAACATCACATGTCATCAACATATGTAAATATGCGTATCCCAATTGTCGTTGGCATATAACACCGAAACCGGCGATACACCACATATTACACTTACGGTCGCAGAAAAGAAAGTGAAAAACTACAACAGTTGGAATCCGCTACCACCTTAAACATCGCATGCCTAACCAAATGAATTCCTCAGACATCGCATGCCTAACAATTATAAATCCCGCATTTTTGTCTCAATCTTGAAAACACTTTTCAATATCTAGTCGGGCAATTCAATAAGATTCCCAACATCCTGATCGAATGCTCGTCGGAAACTTTAGTAGACGGCCGCACCCCCGATGCCGTCAACGAAGTGCACTAAGGTGGAACACCGCTGCCGCGAGCACCCAAACGGATGCTTTTGGCGACGAGGTTCTCCTACAGTCACTTGGTCGGGGCTATGGGGTGTGGCTATCTATTAAGTTTACCCGGCGAGTATCCGCGTATGCTACATGAATGCGACGGACTTTTGATCACATCAAAATCCCGTGGCAACCGATCAAATGAGACTAAATTGCTAGATTTATAACATTCAAACTAGTTATCTCATAACTCCTTATGGATTCCAAATATTGTATCCCATCACATAATATCCGGACGACAATAAACTTTTCGATCGATTCATCAAAGTCCCATAATTTCCCGATAGCTCAACACTTGAGCACAGTTTTAGTAATACCCAAAAGATGCCACGGTACCTATGAACCAGCCGTAGAAGGGTCAAACCAACGCCTCACATGTGACAACGCTAAAATACCACAATCCCTAAGGTTCAAGTGGTGATTTTGACAGCCACATAATCGAGTTAAGGTTTACGTTC
Organism: Agapanthus africanus; assembly: GCA_030015575.1. Lineage (NCBI taxonomy): Eukaryota > Viridiplantae > Streptophyta > Magnoliopsida > Asparagales > Amaryllidaceae > Agapanthus > Agapanthus africanus. The sequence continues at coordinate 364,103,152 of JASDDO010000031.1, forward strand.
TTCTAGAGGGTCCACAGAATCACTTGCATATTTTTCCGAATACGTTAAACTTGGAAAAATAGGTTTTTGACATTCGATCGAACTTTTTAACTTCGCCAAGACAACATGCGAATAATCCGAAACAATGTTAAAACTACAAATACGAAACACTCCAATTTTCTTATAGTGTAAGATTACATCACATGCAAAATTAACAAAAATAAACAACACCTGAAACACCAAATCCTAGTGACTGGAACACACCCAAAAAAAACCCAATTCCCTATATGAAGTCCGGCATCGCCGGAATCCCTAGCTTGGTTGCCGGCCATTTCCCGAGGGGTGGGGGTGAATTTTCTTGTGTGTTCATGTGGTATCACATAAAACATTCTGCACTTGTTTAAATAATTTTTTGAACACTATTTAAAATCGACAGAAACTAGGGTTTTCCGTTTCATGTTTCGGAGTCGTTTCGGTTTCGTGATTCTAACAAAATCCGTATAAATTTCTGGCATGGCTATGATACCACTGCAGGGTTGTCCAAGACGGCAACAAGGTTTTAGAAGGCATCGTCCATGCCAAATTAAAATTTTGCCATTTTAGCTAACCCTAAACATAGATCGTTTACTAGAAATAATACGGAAAACAAATGCAAACGCTTTGCAATAAGAAGTGAGCAAGGAGTACAACCTTTGAAGACCGGTCCTTCACTTCAATAGCTCCGTGTAGTAGTCCCTTCGCTGCGATCATGAACTCTGGACTCTAGAGAGGCTCCCATGAAGAAACGAACAAGCTTGCTTCGATGTCATCGAGGCCGAAGAAGATCTACGTCGAGGAGACACTAACCCAAGCTATTTCTTGACTAGGTCAAGAACTTTGTGAAGAGAACACCCTATACTAAATGGAAAGTAGTAGAGGATGATAAAGTAGGAAGTGGGCTCACTTTAGATTTCATTTTCTCATATTTTTTCTCACAACTCAATTGAAGCTAGAAAGCTTTTTGAGGAGGAGGAAGAAGAAGAAGAACTCATCTCATCAGTTAATCCAAAATGAATAATAATGTGAGGTTAGAAATGCAACCAAGGGTTAAGCATGTCATGCTTAACCCTTGTAGAGAGTTAACCATGGCCAAGGGTTAAAGGGTTGGGTTAAACAAATATCCTAAGCTAGATAAAAGAGTGGACAAAAGCAATGATGCTTACAAGCTTCTATAAGCTTTCAACAAATATCAACCATGATAAAATCCACAATTTGAATAACTTAATGATAAATATAAAACCCTAATCTTAACCCTAGCATGGTTCAAGTCTCATAACCCTAGTTGCATTTTTAACCAAGATACATTTAACATATATCACAAATATATCAATGTATCCAAAATGAGAAAAGAAATCATAAGTGAGATAATACTAGTTAATGTAATGTAATATATCAAATATATAATTAAACATTAAATTATTAAATCAACACTTGATTTAATAATCCGGCTATATCACATATAACCGACTAATATCAAAAGTAACAACGTATTGAATCAACACTTGATCCGATAACCCGGCTATATCGCATATAACCGACCAATGTCACAAATCGCGAGAATAGAATACGGTATCTCATATCGTATCAATCTAGGTCCCGCACATATCACATATGTGCTCCTACTCCGTTTCTCTTGAGCCAGGGAACTCCTGTGTAGGACTCTAAAGACTCGTCAATACGCCGGTAGTAGGTGATGATCATATCAAACACCCACAAGCCGCAAGCGGTCTGCTAAACGTAACGGCCACCCGGGTATTGATCGATTAGAAGATCAACAAGCAAGCCTGCTCACACTCCTGCGAACCCAATCAGTAACACTACCGTACAGTTCGATCGCTTCGTCTGATATGTCGCATATCTCGTCTAGGGGTGGTAAACGTCAGACCCCAGTAACTCGATAAGTCGTGCCGATATGAGGCTCATAACGGGTCGAGAACCTACTGATAACACTTACTAGTATATCTCTGAAGCAGTCTTGGCCATGTACTTCCTGTTATAGCCAATCGAGCACAGCGCATCATCAACTCCCAATACCGGGAGAGACGAAACCCCTCCTATCGCTCATTGCCTCCATGTGACTCGGGACTGTACCCAAAAGCCACCGTTTTGCACGTTCTCTTGAACGTGCTAATATGGAAATCAAAGCACAGTGGGAATCACACAAGACTCTATGACGATCTTGGGTCTACAGGCTAACCTGTACCAGTGTCACCAGAGAACTACCATCTGACGTGAGCTATAATACCATCTGGGAGTTCTCGGCGAGTCCGTCTAGTGTACCCAGTCTCCACTGAGCACCCGTATACTGTCTCTAATGTCAAACACTAATGGATATGGGATCATCCATCGCCCATCTGCATGGGTCGAGAAGCTATACGCTAGTCTACTCTGGTATATCGATGCCCTGTCTCGATACACCTACGACTAGGAACATTTGAAGGATGTACTTAGCGACTACACTGTTCCCACTAATATGATCTACATCGTAGTCCTGGTAGTCAAGTACTCACCCTAAGGGATTTATCAACATGTAACATAGAGATAATTGGAGTACATGTTATGATAAAGAGCAACCGGATAGCATACTATCATGTCGAGCAAGAAAGTCCTCCATATATATGTCCAAGCATCCATTACAATATACATCGTATGTACAGTAATGGCCTCTAGGGCATACATATCACTAACAATATATATGTAGATGGTATCAGTATGTACTAGACTTAGATCACTACCCTGATTACAGGATATGATGAAAAGGATACTAGATGAATAATGAGATGATGTGATATTGGACCCGTACCCAGATTTGGGATGCCGTACGATGGATTTACCGTATGAGCAATATATTGATGATAGATCTACACTCTTGACTCGAGGATGTCATGTTATATGTTGTATCATATGTGATACTATTGAGGCGGGATCACCGACTACTATATGTTATATATATATCGACTCAGATTTAGGTGGTTTCCTTACCTTTTCGATTAGCCTGTTAGTTAGTCCTGTAGTTTACTTGTAGATGTTAGACTAGACTCGGTTCATACCTATTTAAAAACTAACGAATCGGGAGTATTTTAAAGACATGCCAAGGGATTCTACGGATATTTCAATGGACGTACCTTTTCTTAAAAACACCGTAGCCCTATTTTCTAAACACCACGATTCATGTTATTTCAAAATGGCAAACTATATGACCCATATATATTAATGTAGATTATTTATTGTTGTGTTTATTATTTAGCTCCCGCATATTCTTGTTGTTCGCATTGCATTGCATGCTTATATTGTGTTTTCATATGCTATTATTGAAATCATGCTGTAAGGACAACAACACCATTACCGATGATGCGTATGTTCCTTATACACCTGCTTGCCGGCTCACACACATCATCTTCGGTAATTGCCATGCCACGAACACTGTAGAGAATATTAATTCATTGATATCACTTGTTAGCTGATAGTTCCGATATATATTATTATTATGCTGGCTTAGATATTGCATTTATTACTGTGATTGTCATGCATATTTATACGTTCATTTTCATGCATTATTATTAGGGCCAGTCCGGATTGCCGAAGCCAGATATTTGAGAATTCATTGTTTATTTATACTTGAGATTGGGATTTCGGATTTCCATGAGATTTCTGGATTTGGAGAAACCGCAAGATTTATAAAATGATTATCATTTTCAAAAGAAACAAGTGCGGTTTTCTCATATTATGATTTGAGATATGTCCACCATGAGTTTTCTCGGCTCTTGAGCGATATCATACACCCGATTCGAGGAGGAGGAGGAACCTTCTGTGGGTGCATGGTGGACCCGGTGCGGTACCCTGGGGCGAGAAGGTCACAGATGATGGCGTTGAGCCTGTAACAGGGGAGCACTACTGGCCGGTGATTGTATTGTGACTCGACGGATATCCGGAGGATACCAATCGAAGTTGGGCAGTACAGATAGCCGGAGCCTAGGGGCCAGTCCGGATAGACGGAGCCCGAGTTATTGAGACTTTGAGGTATTGAGATTTATGATATGGTTCAGTCCGGATACCCAGAGCCCGAGATATTGGATATTTGGATATATGTTTTGTGTCGATACTTGACACGGATCTTTATGCTGATTTTATTGATGATACCTCTATTTAAATATACAGAAATCTCACTATTTTATGAAAACAGTTCCTTCATTACATGTATTCTGTTTTCATGCATTCATACATCATATATATGATATGTTGTTATCTGAGGCACAGACACGAGCACTTGATATTACACTTACGTATAGATGTTCAGGGTTATATTATTTTGAGGATATATATACTGATCGTATGACCTAGGATTGAGTCATACATACGATTTCCGCTCGTTGATATTTTCTACTCACGAGTTGGCAACTCACCCCCGTTGTGCCATAGTTTCTTATAGGTTTTTCCGTATAGGTTTTCTTGACGGCTTTGCTGGCACACTGCTTCCTTCCGGGTGATTGCTTTGGTAGGTGGGTTCACTTGCATCGTGACCACCATTGTACCTTATTTTATTAAGTTGTATCTAGTAAACTCCATCAACCAGACTGTATTATTTATTCGAATTAGAGACCAGTGTATATTCTTTCGACCGTAGAGTCGCGCTTGTATTATTTGTGGTTTTATTGTTGATTTTGGGTTTTCTTTTGAGTTTCGATCCTCGACCTTTGGCGTTGTATATTATATTGCTTGCGTGGTTGTGACCGTCAATTGACGAAGAGCTAGCTCCCGCTTGGGATGCGTTTATTCATATTATGCATGTTGTACCCTTTTGGGGCCAGTATTTACAAGGAAACTATGCCGAATTTTTCAGAAAAGACTTGAGATTTTAAAAATGCAATACTTAGGCTTATGTTATTTAAATCCACTTGTTTTAAAATAAGTTTCTTCACTCCTTCCATAAAATGGTTTAGATTTCTGGGATTTCTTTTGGCTTACTTGAATTAGATGGGGTCCTATAGACTTCATAGGATTCAAGTGCCAGTCACGTACTATTTCGGGTCGTGACAAAGTTGGTATCAGAGCGCTAATTTAACCTTGGTTCGGGTCTATGTTTGACTATGCGGAGCCTAGGGCGTTTGTATATATATACGGAATCTAGGCTTGACCTTACGGAACTTAGACTTAGTCGAGGGGGCATTAGACCCAAACTTTCGTCGCGTAGGTTGGCCTTGGTTGATGGAGTAGGTGACTTAAGGAGAGTGACGTACCATGTGTATGTTCTGCGGCACACTTACGATACGCTACTCCGCTTAAGAAGCCTTAGGATGTACATTTCCTTGCACAGTATTATATTTATTCATTATCTATCCTCATCGATATCGGTTTATGGTTTTTGCTGTCACGATTACACGGGCAGAGAGAGCTACGGTTAGAGTTGCGTCAGCATGAGCTCGTCACGTACGAGGACTAACCAGGGCGTGATTCCAAGGACATACGATTGCATAGAGGCGTCAATTTTTTTTGTGTTTTCGCGCCATGAGCGTTTGATGGATCGCTTTTACAAGATTTCTCGGACGTGCTGATCAGTACCAAAGGATTGGGTCACAGCTAGAGGCCAGCCAGAATGTGATGACCGTCAATGCACCGTTTATTTGATGATTGAGGCACTGTTCAACGTGCGGACGAATGATTTAGTTGTTGCTGCGACTGACGAGATATCGCCCCAAATGATTGGAGCTAATGCCGCACGAGTTATACTCAGAGATATGATAGAAGATCGCTAGTCACCAAAGATGAAAGACTAGGACATATGATTTGTTGCCTACCCCGATGCGAGCTCATCAGATTGATTGATTCCAGCTAGAGACGACTTCACGCAGGTACGTTGAGATTCGATAGAAGACGATCGAATGTCAGAAACCCATTTTTCCAAGTTTAAAGTATTCGGAAAAAAACATGCAAGTAATTCCGTGGACCCTCCAGAAGAATGAAACCCTAACTCGATATAATGACCTTGAGAATGCTTTGAAACCTTAAAGTTTGTAGCAGTTCAGCGGCGCCATTAATGAGGCTTGGGTTTGCCCTTCTACGGCTGGTCCATAGGTACCGTGGCATGTACTAGAATACTATTAAACTGTACTCAAGATGTTGAGCTCTTGGGGGGTTATAGAACTTTGACGAATCGATCGGTAGGTTCGACGTCATTTGTGTAAGTCCACGGTAGCGTCCCGGCCGTCTAACAGACGCCAAATGCGGAACAAAAACTTTTACAACTGGCGCTATCGCGTACTATAACCCGGATCTGCCATTAAAGCTAAACTAACAAACTACAAAGTGGGTAGAAGAGTTATACCGAACGATCCGAGTCCTTCGGTCTTCAACCATCATCCCACGCTTTGTTACGGCTGCTCCGATCTCCTGAATCTCCAGTCTTCTCGTCCAGGTGGCACCACGTCGACGGATCTTTAAACGGGCTCCCGCCTCTGAACCGAGGCAACTCGGTCGTCAAGTTTGCTAAATTAGACGACCAAGATGAAGAAGAGAATGAGTAGAACACTTTGTCTCGTTACGTCTAAGGCTATAGACGAACGGTTAATGAAGTTGCCTTTTGGATCGATATGAAATGAGAAATGGAGTATACTAATTTCGATGAACCAAAATCCTTAATCTTTTTCAAATGAACAACCATAACCTTCACCAAGTGAATGGCCGGCCACTTAAGGAGAGGGGGGAGGTGAGTGTAGGAGAGGGGGGGTGACTACAACTATTAATGAAGAGAAGAGTCATCAAAACACCTAGTATGAACACATTAATGAAAGTGATAATTCATAACCCTTAGTCATCAAACATCATTAAATGCACAATAAATGCACTAATGACCCACTAGCCTAATCACCTCTTCTAGAAGCCTCTAGAAACTTCCACACTCATCTCAAGAAAAGATAAATCCGTTTTTAACCGAATGTTAAATACGGCTGATAGAAAACTGGAAACTGGTAACTTCCAAAAGTGATCCTGAAACGAATTTCAGGATAACCCCATAATGGTATAAACATACCCGCATTTGTATTACGACCGAATACAAATGCAACTGAGACAAAGATATTATATTTACACAGTATAATACTGGGTTCCAGCCGACCAGTATTATCTGCCCGAAAAATGACACGTGCGAAAACGCACGTGCATTTTCCGAACCTTGCCATAAAACCATACGGCCTGTACAAAATTTCGCCCGAACTTGGGAAAGTGTCTGTGGGGGACTCTAATGACTCATCAACACACTGGCACTTGGTATAACCACTAGCACGTCAGAGGTACGAGCTGTACGTAATGTTTGCCTATGTATTGATTGGAAGGGAAGCTGACGAGCGAACTCATTCATAAACCCTACTGAGCCTAACAGTGACAATATACATACAGTCTGGTCCGTTCTTCTAAAGAGTATCGCATATCGAGTCTAGGGGGTGGATAAAGTCAGACCCCCTAATAACGCGATAAATCGTGTCGGCATGAAGCCCATCACCACTTGAGAAACTACTGATCCAAATCAGTAATTCTCCACTACCTCGGCCGAGGATTTCTAGTGATGGCCACCCGTGCACTGCGCGACATCAACCCCCAATACCGGGAGAGACGAATCCCCGACGATCCGCTCACTGCCTCCATGTGGCTCGGGACTGTACCCAACTAAAACCTGTTTGCACAACTCCTTTGAGCATGGTAGGGTAGTAATCTAAGCACAGTGGGAACTCACACGAGACAAATGACGATCTCAATTCGACAAACTAACCTATACACATGTCACCAGGGAACTGCTATCTGACGATATGTATAATACCAACTAGCATGTTCCCGGCGAGTCCTGTCCGGTGTACTCATAACCCAATGAGCACCTGTATACATCTTAGGTGATCCTACTAACACCAATGGCTTGTGAGACCGGCCATCACCCCTCGTCGGGGTCTTGACTGTATACACTAGTCTACTCTGGAGTATCGATTCCCTGTCTCGAAACTCCCACGACTAGGGACACTTTAAGGATGTGCTTACAGACCCCAGCTCCCACGTATATGATCGCCATCATACTGCTGGTAGTTAAGCAAGAATCCTATGGGCTCTATCAATATGCAATAGTGAACTAAAGCATGTATACGATGATAAAGACAAACCAGATAACATACTATCATCTCGAGAAAGACTGTCATATCGGTATAGGTCCTGCCTCAATCATTGCAATCACATACCAGCGATCCAATAATTGACTTTGAGGGCACTATCTCCAACAATCTCCCACTTGCACTTAAGGCTAATTATTGCGATGTCGCATACTCACAGCCCGTGTGATACCGAACACCCAACTCCTCTACTAATCAGTTTCACAAAGCTAGTTTGTAAAACTCTTGTGTTCGAGGAATAGCCTCAGTGAGTGGATCCGCCCTGATGTTTCTTTCTATATCTCTCTTAATCTCAAGTTCGCGGAGAAAGCCATCTCCCGAATCGAGTAATACCTGTCTTAGAATATGTTTGGATATCTGATGGGACCTAGTTCATAAATGAACTCCAAATCCAAACTTCTTAGACTGTATCGATCACTGAACCTAATCAGTATCCAGCACCATGCCTCCCACAGTATCCTCTTAGACCACCTGTCCAAAATACTGTCCCTTGTCATAGGGAAAACTATAACTCTGACAATCACTCTGTCATCTATGTCACCTTTGAAGCCTGGAATGATAACCGTCTCTCGAAGGAGGCTGCCGTCATCAAATCCATAGAACATGCACCTTATGTTCTAAAACTGCTTCCTTATATTTCTTCAGGATTGGATTAATATAAACTTATCGCATCAAGTGCAAAAACTACATCTGGTGTGGTACTTGACATCTCATGATTGACTCAATTGCCTAAGCAAGTGATCTGCCAATCATGCACATCCCTCTCCCCTTTAGTCTGTAACACACCTTTAGAGAGGGTGACTCCATCACCTGCAGGTACACCACCATGCCAGGAGTCATCTATTCTAAAAACTATTAGAATACTGTCACTGTACCCACATTGGGAAATTACCCAAATCCAGATCTAAAACCATAGATCTAGAAACCAGAATGTCGGATATTATATCCATGTCCTGTCTAGAGAAACAACTGTGTGACGACCACAGTACAACCGATCGTAGTATAGGAATTTTACTTCCTACTCTGTGTATGTCATCCAAATACCCGGACATCACACCCTACTACCTTCTTAACAGATCCATCCCCTATTCTGATGAAGTCAAACCTATGACTGTCACATCAAAATTAAATGATCTTATCTCCGCTATAACTGCTCAAGTCTATAAATAGACATAAGCAACTTGCCCACTATACTTCCGCTGCTCCCACTGACCACGACAACCCTCTGGCAGAATAATATATACGTACACTTCTAAAGCTAGTCTAGAACAACGCTATACTTATCCTTCTGCTGAGTCTCATAGTCTGGAACAACAGTAGTGTCAAGTATGGGTAAACAAGAACCTCCCTGTCACCTTCCTTGAGGCTACCGGAGTACCTCTCGGGTGTCTGAGGTTACCCACCATATCTGCGGAGTAGCTAATGGAATGTCAAACCTGATTGAATATATTGGTCCTATTAAATTTTCCGTAATCGTTTGAGATTTTGGAATCACTTCCAGTTCTACCATTCTCCCACTATTGTTTTCTGAAAAAATCCATTTTAATAAAACAGTGGCGAGTCAAGAATAATATCACTATTGATCTTCCAGATGGTAGAAAATCAACCCTCGTCAAAGCCAGGGTCAACCCACAAACTGCCATTACAGAAACGTGCCTTGAGTTATCCAGTGTCTGGTTTTAAGCATAAGCTGGACAACTCCCCGTATCTTAACATCGTTAAGATATGAACCATTCTATATACAATATAGAATTAGAGGCACTAATTTAACTGGAACCAGATTCAAAACATGCAACTGTCTCCAGTGCAAATCAACTTAATGGAAAGTGGCTACTCAGCATTACTCAACTTAGGAATCCATCCAATTATGAGTAACCTGAAAGAGAAACGAGTTTCTCAAAACCATTACTATTATCTGAATACCAATCACAAGAATCTACATCTTCAATCTCTTTGAAGAATCCCGATACTTGTGATACCTGGTTCTCTACTTTATTCTTATACCCACAACTTCTGAAAACTTAGACATTGTATTTCTACGAAACACTTGTCTAGAAACTAGAGAAGTCATAAGTAAACAGAACATAGTATGAGGACCTACCCCTTTGTCCTGACGGACACTGGACAACATACAATACTCTGTATAAGTCCGTGTAAGTGCACGGCGGCGCCCCGGCCGTCAATCCGACGCCGGAATGCGGAAGCGATGGTTTTCTTTAAACTTTACAAAACTGTAAACCGGCACCACCGCGCACTATAAACCCGGATCGTGCCATTAAACTAGTCCTAGCTAACTACAAGATGGGGAAGAGAGATATACCGAGTGATCTGAGTCCTCCGGTCTTCTCGTCGTCGTCCCGATCTCCCCGCGGAATCTCCGGTCTCCACCAATTCGCCGGAAGGGCACCACGTCGCCTGCTTCTCTTACGGGCTCCCACCTCTATACCGAGGCAACTCGGGCACGAAGTTGGCGAGTCGACGTGCCCAAGATTTGCTGTAGAATGTAGTGTAGAACCATGTCTCATTTTGGGGTTCATGGAGGTTGCCTTTTTGAGATGGTGGAGGAATCAAGTTTTGGAGATGAAACTTTAGGAATTTTGTAGCATGAAAAGAGCAAAATTCCCACACCCAAAAATTGGGCAGCCCTCACTTGGCTTGGCCGGCCATGCATGGTGGGAAGAAGAGAGTGAGAGAATGAGGGAGAGAGTATATGAGAGAGGGAGAGGCTAGATCAAAAATATGAGAGTCTCTCATAATACAAGAGAGAGAAAAGGTGATCATGATCAACCATGATTACCAAACCAAGTCCAACACTCATACAACCATCATCAAAAGCATGATGACTCCAAAGTCAAGCAATGATCATCAACCAAAACCAATACTCCATCAACTAATCATCAACAACCATGATGAAAAGAAGAAGAAGTCAAATGAAGTCAAATGGTGGAGGAATTATCATGATACAACAATATGCAAAGACAACCCTCCAAAATACTTCAGCAAATGAAAGATACAAAGAAATATGGCTGAAACGGAAAACAAACTGGCAACTCCAAAAAACTGATCCCGTAATAAATTACAGGAAAACCCCGCTATTGTATATACATACCCGCATTTGTATTCCGACCGAAATACAAATGCAATGAGACGAAATCTACACAGTACTATACTAGCATCCGGCATAAACCAAAGCCTGCTAATAATATCTGTCCGATCCTGATGCGTGCAATACCGCACGTATCTGATCGAATCCTGCCATATAACCATACGGCCTCTAGTACTAACCGTCCGATCCTGATCCGTGCAATACCGCACGTATCTGATCGAACCCTGCCATATCTCCATACGGCCTCTACAGCGTTTCGCCCGAAACTTGAGTAACTGAATGTGGGGGACTCTAAAGACTCGTCAATACTCTGGCTGTGGATTTAACCACTAGCACGTCAGAGGTATTAGCCATACGTGACGGGCTACAATCTATTGACCAAAAGGGACGTCGATGAGCGAACTCATCCTGACACCCTACTGGGCCTGTCAGTGACAATATCCGTCCAGTCCGGTCCGTTCGTCTATGAGTATCGCATGGCGGGCCTAGGGGGTTGGTAAAAGTCAGACCCCCAAAAGCGGTACAAGTCGTGTCGGAGTGTAGCCCAGAACACCCTGAGATACTACTGGAATACCTACCCGTAAATCTCTTGCCTTGGCCAAGGACTTCGTGTAATGGCTCTCCTAGACACAGCGCGACCTCACCCCCAATACCGGGAGAGACGAACCCCTGAAGATCCTCTCACTGCCTCCATGTGGCTCGGGACTGTACCCAACTAAAACTTGTTTGCACGTCTCCTTTGAGCGTGGTAGGGTAGAAATCAAAGTACAGTGGGAACTCACATGAGACAAATGACGATCCCCAGGTCGATGAACTAACCTGTACACATGTCACCAGGGAACTGCTATCTAACGTCAGGTATAAGACCAACTAGCATGTTCCCGGCGAGTCCTGTCCGGTGTACTCATAACCCAATGAGCACCTGTATACATCTTAGGTGAACCAACTGACACCAGTGGCTTGTGAGACCGGCCACCGCCCCTCGTCGGGGTCTCGACTGTATACACTAGTCTACTCTGAAGTATCGATGCCCTGTCTCGAAACTCCCACGACTAGGGACCTTTTAAGGATGTGCTTATAGACTACCAGCTCCCACGTATATGATGGCCCTCATACTGCTGGTAGTCAAGAAAGAATCCTAGGGGCTCTACCAACGTGCAATAGTGACCTGTAAGGTCACCTAAAGCAGTACACGATGATAAAGGTAAACCAGATAGCATACTATCATCTTGAGTAAGACTGTCCTCCTGGGATAGGTCCTCCCTCAATCATTGCAATCACGTGCCTGTGATCCAATAATTGACTCTGAGGGCACTATCTCCAACAGTCCGCTGAGTTTGAATGACTCAAAACCTGTGCATCGTAGGTTGAAAACTGTACCAAGGTGATTTCCTCAAATATCACCAATTACAACGAATTCCGATATAATGAGGATGATCACCTAATTCCTAATAACTTACTCCCACTCATCATCTGTAAAAACCATACAGATATGAGAATGAAACCTGGTAAATACATACCCTGGAGTAAGTATCTAATCGGGAAAACAGTTTTCTTTTAACAATGCGCAGTGAAACTGAAACATTAAAATGTTTCGTAGGGGTATCCTGGTATTCCTAGTAATGCATCTTCTATAATCCAATTCATGACTGTAACCGTATAATTCTTTGCCTTCTCTCCAAATCCCTTTATTTGTCTTTAGTCGTTACCTTCTGTACACCATCATTAGGCTAAATGGTTTTCTTCCTTCCCTACCGTTCGGCACCAGCCTATGGTTTGGAAGAAGAATATCCAGTAAGCATAATAGGTGTACTCTCCTAATCCTAGGAGTACTCGCACCTTGAGAGAAGGTGATGATAAAAGACTACTGAATAAAACCTTATTCTATTTCTCCCGAACTGGGGAAAAAGCAAAGGTGAAATAGGAGTGGCGATGAAGTACGCGATTTGGTCGTGAATGATAACAGTCGCAGTTTACTTTGCCCTCTTTCTAATCCCTTCATTTTGTCTTTAGTTATTACCTTCTGTACACCCTACTTAGGCTAATTGGTTTTCTTCATTCCCTACCTTTCGGCACCTGCCTATGGTTTGGAATAAGACTATCCAATAAGCGTAATAGGTGTACTCACCTAAACTAAGGAGCCCTCGCAAACTAAGAGAAGGTGATAATAAAAGACAACCGAATAAACCAATTTTATTTCTCCTGAACCTGGATCCATCCTCAAAGAAGTCCCTTCGAGTCGGTATATAACCATACGATGGAACTATCCAATGGAAGTGCATATCCATAGTAATATGGGGTGTTCTGAGAAATACAAAGGGTAAAAGAAGGAGCGACAATGACTTATGCAACTCAGACAATCCAAAAGCCAGTATTTTAAGAAGGTTCGGTCAACTTGGTCACTGAGTCATGGTCTAGGGTCGGTCAAATGTCGCTTCCAAAAAGATAGAGAAAAGAAACACTTTGCGTGCACTCTAACCTAGATCAGAATGGTTATCAATTTATCTAATCAGGAAACCTTCCACTGTAATCTCAAATTCTCCTCCAAACCTGAAAGAAGAATTAGTCGGGATCACCCGAAGAGTAAACCAACTCATCAGTGAGAATCGGGATCCAACTATCATCGCATGATAACTTGATGGAAGCCACTCAAGCAAATGAATATTCAGCAGCTACCAAGCACTATGCCTTGACTTTGGCCAACAAACATAGCTTGAATACTACTGACTATCCATAAGAAACGACGGAGGGCTACGACTGGTTTTTGGCGAAAAAACCTTTAACGTAATGAACTTGATCTCGTTGAAGGAACCTGATAGCTTTTATAAAAATATAGTGATGAAAACCTTTGCTAAAGAGGTCACTCCCGGTGAAGGGATCTTGGCTCTTTCCTCGTGGAATGAGGTGCAGGATATTCCAACTGAATACCTTGATGCAAAGCAACTTGTAATCGACTATATTGAAGTTATTACCCTGACGTAAAGTTCTGCCCAAGGGGTCACTCCCGGTGAAGGGATCAAGGCCCTTGTCTCGTCGAATGAGGTGCAGGATATTCTAACTGAATATCACTATGCAAAACAAAAGAAAACATCTTTGTAGTAACACCTTTTAAAATTTGTTCCAACAATATCAAATATAGGTTTGTTTTACTTGCATTGATTAGAATCAACGCAGTCCCATCAATCAATCACACCAGAAAAGAACGAAAATAAAATGTACGTATATGCCATCCGCATTCGTCACTGGATCCCGTCATCACCCGTTAGGTTACTTAACTAACGACAGAGCAGGGGATGGACTAGCGCGGGTGTAAAACATATACAACATCTAATAGTATATATATCAATATACAATAATCGCTCCAGGCATGATAATATGCAACATTACGGAAAAGTAATAAGCATCACAGAAAAATACAGATAATCTGGGATCCCCGGGTTTCACAGAGCCGCTACTGAAACCCGACGTTCCCCTGGTCGTGTGGATAGCCTGTGCAATGAAACCTAGACCCCTACGGGTGCGGCAAGTTACCCGCCAAAACCTGAAGCGAGGTAGTCCCCCACAGCACAGTGAATGGAACACTCGGCACTTCACGGAATCCGGTAAATTGAGCACCCCTCCTTGGGTCAACCTGTACTCCCTACGAGTGCGGCGAATAGTCTGCCAATTCTAGAGTAAGGTCCCGCTGCCTCTCAAAGCCATGAGATACGGACCCGTTACCCTCCAGAACCCGGATATCCGTGCACTCCTTCGCGGGATAAACCTAGTACAGAAATAAAAATATGTACAACGGGTACGTCGACCTCAACCCGGTCGTGCCCCAAAAGAATATTATACAACAGGCAGTGACGTCAGTCTACATGTTGGACGCTCGCCCCGCAATCTCAAATGTACAAATAAATCCAAACTGCACTACCATTGCACACTGCTATCCACCACGACATATCCGCAACAACACAGTACGACACAGAACATCAATGCGAATGCCACGTTCGCAAACCCGTCTAAAAGAACTATTGCAATCAGACGCGGTTTACCGATCAAATGACATTCCCGGTCGGTGATATAAATTAAGTACTGCATACTAACAAATTTAAAATTTCGATCGACAAATTTCCCGAAGTAGGCCCCACGTACATCTGTTGTACAGTAACAAAATCTGGGCCCAAAAGAATATTACCAAAAACCACAATTTCCTCAGTGAAGCTCTCTGGAAAAATCTTGTGCACTGTTCCCACAAATTCGCCGCGGTTCCGCGGTCAAACCGTGGGTTTGACCGCGGATCCGCGGTGGTCTTATGGGATCACGTGCCCAAATTTTTCCACAATCCTTAGAAAACCCTAGACGCTTTTCTGTGATATGCAAAATTATTTTTAGGCCCTTTAAAAAATCGACAGAAACTTGTGTGCAGAAAATTGCGATTTTGGAAATTCCATTCGATCAATCTTTTAAACACGTTAGCACAAGTTAGTATAGCTTAATGGTGAGGCTCTGATACCACTGTAAGTCCACGGTAGCACCCCGGCCGTCTAACAGACAACAAATGCGGAACAAAAATTTTTACAACTGGCGCTATCGCGTACTATAACCCGGATCTGCCATTAAAGCTAAACTAACAAACTACAAAGTGGGTAGAAGAGTTATACCGAACGATCCGAGTCCTTCGGTCTTCAACCATCATCCCACGCTTTGTTGTGGCTGCTCTAATCTCCTAAATCTCCAGTCTTCTCGTCCAGGTGGCACCACGTCGACGGATCTTTAAACGGGCTCCCGCCTCTGAACCGAGGCAACTCGGTCGTCAAGTTTGCTAAAAGAGACAACCAAGATGAAGAAGTGAATGAGTAGAACACTTTGTCTCGTTACGTCCAAGGCTATGGACGAACGATTAATGAAGTTGCCTTTTGGATCGATATGAAATGAGAAATGGAGTATACTAATTTCGATGAACCAAAATCCTTAATCTTTTTCAAATGAACAACCATAACCTTCGCCAAGTGAATGGCCGGCCACTTAAGGAGAGGGGGGAGGTGAGTGTAGGAGAGGGGGGTGAGTATTGTAGGGTTGCTAGACACGTGCACAAGGGTCTATGGGGCATCAACCATGCCCAATTAAA
This sequence comes from Agapanthus africanus, assembly GCA_030015575.1. Classification (NCBI taxonomy): domain Eukaryota; kingdom Viridiplantae; phylum Streptophyta; class Magnoliopsida; order Asparagales; family Amaryllidaceae; genus Agapanthus; species Agapanthus africanus. The sequence continues at coordinate 364,119,536 of JASDDO010000031.1, forward strand.
ATTTTAGCCGTGCCGAACAACTCTAATACGGATCTTTAAACTAGGTTTTAGGCGAAAACTATCAAGTTAACAACTTTAACTACAAGTGAAAGGGATTACAACCTTTGTGGATCCGGTCCTTCACATCATTAGCTCCGTGTAGATGTCCCCATCGCTGCGATCATGAACTCCGTACTCTAGAGAAGCTCCACGAGAAAAACGAACGTGCTTGCTACGATGACTTCGAGGCCGAAGATGATCTACGTCGGGGAGACACTAACTCAAGCTATTTCTTCACTAGGTCATGAACTTTGTGAAGAGAACACACTCTACTACATGGCAAGTGGTAGAGGATGAAGAAGTAGGAAGTGGGCTCACTCTAGAATTGATTTTCTCACTCTTTTTCTCATAGCACCATTGGAGCTAGTAAGCTTTTGGATGGAGCTAGATAATGAAGAAGAAGAAGAAAGAATTATCCATCCAAATGAAAACTTATCCAAATAAATAATGGCACCATGGTTGAGTTAAACCCTCATGCTTAACTCATGTAGAGAATTAACCAAGGCTTTAGGTTAAAGGTTAGGTTAAAGAATATCAAGAGAAATGACAAAAGAGTGGACTTTGTCAAAGCTTCTCCAAGCTTCTTCAAGCTTGATTACTTTGACTAAGTTAAACCCTTTTGTTAAATCTTAAGATAAAACAATAACCCTAATCTTTACCCTAATCTTGGTATGAGTCTCATACACCCAACTTTGATGTATCATCAAGCATGATATAAACATGTACACTTGCATATATCATATATAAATAATGTGCACAAACTAGTGAGAAAATAAATCATAAGTGAGCTAATACTAGTTAATGTAATATAATATATCAAATATATAATTATACATTAAATTATTAAATCAACTCTTGATTTAATAATCCGGTTATAACCGACTAATATCATATGTAACAACTTATCGAATCAACACTTGATCCGATAACCCGGCTATATCGCATACAACCGATCAATGTCACGAATCGCGAGAATAGAATACGGTATCTCATATCGTATTAATCTCGGTCCCGCACATATCACATATTTGCTCCTACTCCGTTTCTCTTGAGCCAGGAAACCCCTGTGTAGGACTCTAAAGACTCGTCAATACGCTGGCAGTAGGTGGTGATCATATCAAACACCCACAAGCCGCAAGCGGTGTGCTAAACGTAACGGCCACCCGAGTATTGAGCGATCAGAAGATCAACAAGCAAGCCCGCTAGTTCTCCTGCGAATCCAATCAGTAACACTCCCGTACAGTCCGGTCTCGTCGTCTGACATGTCGCATATCTTGCCTAGGGGTGGTAAACGTCAGACCCCAGTAGCTCGATAAGTCATGTCGATATAAGGTCTATAACAGTTCGAGAAACTACTGATAACACTTACCAGTAAATCTCAGCAACCCTGTCCAGGGATTTCCGGTCATAGCCAATCGAACACAGCGCAACATCAACTCCCTATACCGGGAGAGACGAATCCCCTCCTATCGCTCATTGCCTCCATGTGATTCGGGACTGTACCTAAAAACCACCGTTTTGCACGCCCTCTTGGACGTAGTAAGGTGGAAATCAAAGCACAGTGGGAATCACACAAGACTCTATGACGATCTCGGGTCTACAGACTAACCTGTACCAGTGTCACCAGAGAACTGCCATCTGACGTAAGGTATAATACCATCTGGGAGTTCTCGGCGAGTCCGTCCAGTGTATCCAGTCTTCACTGAGCACCTGTACACCATCCTTGATGTCAAACACCGATGGATATGGGATCATCCATCGCCCATCATATTGTTAGTGTATATGCCCTAGAGGCCATTACTGTCTCATACTAGTTTGTATATTACTTAATGGAAGCTTGGAATATTCACCTTGTATAAACAATCTTGCTCAATATAGTAGTATGCTACTTGGTTTGTTTCTACTTCAATGTGTACTTGTATTTATTTCAGTATATCACTTATACACATTAGTGGAGCCCTTAGGATCTTTGCTTGATTACCAGCGTTGTGATGGCAGTCACACTAGTGGGGGCTGGGTAATCTATAAGCACATCCTTATGCAGGTCCCTAGTCGCAGGACTATCGAGACAGGGCATCGATACTCTGGAGTAGACTAGCGCATGCGCTTCTCATCCCAGAGTGGGAGACGGTCAGTCCCACAGCCGTCAGTACGTCGTACTGGAGATAGTATGCGGGTGCTCGTTGGGTTACGAGTACACTGGACAGGACTCGTCGGGAACTGACCGGTTGGTATTATACTTATCGTCAGTTATCAGTTCCCAGGTGACATGAGTACAGCTTAGTCCGCTGACTTGACACTGTCACTTCGCCTCGAGTGTGTTCCCACTGCACTTTGATTACTACCCTACCACGGCTAAAAGGAGTCGTGCAAACAGGTAGTGGTTGGGTACAGTCCCGAAGCACTTGGAGGCAGTGACGGTTAGACAGGATTCGTCTCTCCCGGTATTGGGGGTTGACATCGCGCTGTGTCTAGGAGAGCCATTACACGAGTAGTCCCTGGCCAGGGCAATCGAGATATACTGGTAGGCTTCCAGTGTTATCTCAGGGTGTTTTGGGCTTCACTCCGACACGACTTGTACCGCTATTAGGGGACTGACGTTTTACCGCCCCCTTAGGCCCGCCATGCGATGTATGAGACGAACAGACCGGACTGTACGGAGATTGTCACATTCAGGCTCAGTAGGAGTTCAGATGGGTTTCACCTCGTCATTTTTCTTGTCGGCTTCTACCTGGGGACCGTTACGCACAGCTAGTGCCGCTTGCGGTCTGTGGTTAAACCCACTGCTAGCGTAGTGTCGAGTCTTTAGAGTCCCACACAGAAAGCTATTCGCCTTTAGGCAAAAGAGTAGAGGTCGCATGGTTTTGCGGCAGGTCGCATGGTTTTGCGGCAGGTCGCATGGTAAAAGAGTAGAGGTCGCAGGGTTCGGTCACATCCGTGCACTTGTGCACGTACAATGTCTGGACAGTTTACACTAGCGGGCTTTGGTTTAAGCCAGATCCTAGTGTATGTATTGGGATTGGATTTATCCAGTTTGTATTCGTGTTCCTCGGAACGCGGATGCGGGTGTGTATGCACAGTTGACGGAGAGACAGAGGCGGAGGATTCTTATTAGGGTTGTTGACCGTTGACAGTTGACTATTGACTTTTTGCTCAACCCTAATGAGAATATGATATGTGATTAACAATTATATTAATTAGGTATTATGGTGACATGGTTGTTGAGTTGTTGACTTTGTTGACTTGTTGATTTTTGTTGACTTGTTGACTTTGTTGACCGGTTGACTAGGCTTGACTAGTTGACCATCATGATAACTATAGCTATCATTTCATGGCAAAGACTTTTGCTTGCTTGCTCTTTTGTGCAAAATGAGTGCATGAAATGATATGGCTATGGTTGCTTAAACCATCACATAATACTTGATTGATATGATGTGTTATGATTGTTTTGGATTATGAGAGCCAAATGAGAAAAGTCTTCTCTCATTCTTTGATGCTCATTCTCTCTCTTGTTCTTAAGCTCTCATCTTCCTCCTCTTGCTCTCCCTCTCTTGACTCTATGGTTCACTTGTCTCATGAGTTGAGAACCAAGAACCATAGATAAATCCCATACAAACTCTTCTCTACTCACTCTAGTTCACAAGGTTTGGCAAACCAAGTGAACTAGTTTCTTCAAAGACCGAAGAAGAAGCTAAAGGTAGAAGCTTTCGAGGTGGATCTATCTTCGGCGCAAGGAGACGACGGAGTGAAGGTGATCCGGACATCCATCGAGGCTTGAAGACGAAAGAGTTCGAGAAAAAGAAAGGTATAACCCCCTAACCGAGTAGTTAGCAACTCATAGTTAGGTTGTTAGTTAGATGTTTAACAAAGATCCGGGTTTTAAGTCCATGTTACCACCTCTAAGAAAATCGTTTTTTATCAAATTCCGCATGCCCGAAAGTACCGGGAGAGGTAGCATGGACTTACAGTGGTATCAAAGCTTAGTTAAACTCTATTTAACATGTTAGCAAAGTAGCTAGAAGATCGATCAGAGAAAAAGTCCCGAAATGAACCCCGTTTTCAAAGTTGCTGTCGATTTTTTATGTTCTGTAAAATTAATAAATCATGCATCAAAAATCGACTCAGGGTTTTTAGAGTGCACTGTAGAAAGACGGTCCCACGATCTCATCATTTCGCCGCAGAAACGCGAAAATAGCTTGCTATTGCCGCGGTTCCGCGGCCGTCTTGGCTCCTCTCTGGTTGTTCTTTGCTACAGTGTGCTTATGGGGGTATTTTAGGAATTTTGGTATATGTATTTTCAGCCCAGATTTTCCAGAACGAAAATTATATTTTTGGGGTCCTGAAAATCCGTATTTTTGATCGAACTTCTAAAAGACTTAAGCTGACGGGTTTTTTCTGTGATGTGATATTTGTATTGAACGTCTGCTAATCGCTATATGTCGATTAGTGGGGGTTATACAAATCTGTGATCTGTAATGTTGCTGGAATGTGTATATGAATTCATTGGATTGTCGCGGGTGAATAGCCGGGGGTTGTGAGACGAGAGTTTTCTTTTCTTTCAATTCATGTAAATTTGTAAATTGATGTAATAATTATTTGTATGGCCGCACTGGGTCGGGGTTGTAGCCGTCATTATATAATTTCTTTTTACTGTTTTTGCTCCTAGGATAGACCCATGGAGGGGGTGCACAAACTACCGGGTATGCCGAAGTGCCGAGTGGCCTACTCACGGGGATGAGGGAGGTTGCTTCGCTTCGGGTACTTGGCGGGTAGTTTGCCGCACCCGTAGGGGTCTTGGGTGGGGTATTGGCTATTCACCGCGACCGTGTAATCTGCTTTTCGTTACAGGCTCGTACGAATTGCGGATTCCTAGTATATCCAATGTATTCATCTGTGATCTGAAATGTTTATCATTGCAGTATATCTATATATGATATTATTTAGGCGTTGCTTATGTTTTACAGCCGCGCTAGCCCAGCCCCCGCTCTGTCGTTAGTTAAGTAACCTAACGGGTAATGACGGGGCCCAGTGGCGAATGCGAATGGCATAAGCGTACGTCATATTTTGGTTGTTTTCTGCAATGGTAGGGTTAAATGATGGGACGCATTAAAAGAACTAATGCAAGAATATCACGCATTAAAAGAACTAATGCAAGAAAATAAACCATGTAAAAGTCGTTGGAACACTTTCGAAAAACCACTCGGTTCTTTTCGAAACAAACTTTTAAAAATGCGGAGTTTGAGCCACTCCATTTAAAAGCTATCTCGTTCCATCGACTAAATCAAGTTCACTACGTTCACGGTTTTGCCAAAACCATTCGTAGCCCTCCGTCGTTTCACATGAATAGTCAATAGTATTCAAGCTGTGTTTGTTGGCCAAAGTCAAGGCATAGTGATTGGTAGCTATTGGGTATTCATATGCAGCATAGATAGATGCGTTGGTTTGGAACAGTCGTACTGCCTTGTTGGCCAAAGTCAAGGGTAGGTGCGGGTGGATTCAAATTAACCTGGAGAACGACGGGTAGAACTTGACATGTGACTTATGATTTGTTGGCCAAAGTCAAGGTCATAAGAGCTTGGGGCAAAAATCCACATCGGGAGTTTCAAAAGAACTGAAACTTGCTAGTGTTGCATACCATTTGGAGTGTGATGATTCTGGTAGGATTCCTTCAGTTTCGTCACGCGATGATATTTGGATCCCGATCATACTGTGAGTATATGCTACTCCTCGGGAAATCTCTCACTTAACGATCAATGCTATAAACCAAGTAGGTGTCTAGAAAGGTGTTAGCGGGGCTACGCTCCCAGGGAAAAGAGGTTCTTAAATTAAGGAACTTCGCGAAAGCGTTGGAAAACCTCCCTCGAAGTACCGACACCAGCCTGGCCGAACGGTTAAGCAAGTATTGTACGGTGAGATTAATCCTGACTAATTCTTCCTTTTTGGTTTGTGGAGGGATTCGAGAAACAGTGGGAGCCATCCTGTTTAGACAAATTAAAAACCACTCTAAACTTGCAAGAGCATCATGCTAAGTGTTTCTTCTTCTCTCTCCTAATTGCAGCGACCAATCGAAATGACTGGACTTAAGTTACTTCTAGATAAAAACATACTGACAGGGCTAAACTACAAAGATTGGCTCAGGAATGTCAAAATAGCAATCACTTACGACAAGCTGGGGTATCTTCTTACCACCAAAGCTCCCCCTGTCCCAAGTCCCACTTCCAGCATCACGGATAAGGAAATCCGTAAGACCTGGGAGATTGATAGCGCGAAGGCCAAGTGCCTCGTACTTACCTCAATGGACAACGAACATCAGAGGAGGCACGAGAATATGGACCTTGAATCCATATTTCTCCATACAAAAGAACTGTATGGAGAGCAATCTCGTATCGCAAGATACGAAGTGTCGAAAAAGTTATTTTCGGCAAGGTTGGCCATCGGATCATCGGTAGCGGAACACGTGCTTAAGATGATTGGCTTCATTGAGGAGCTCGCGGAACTTGGAACCACGTTGGAGAATGAGCTCTATACGGACTTGATTCTCCAGTCCCTTCCTTCCACTTACGCCCAGTTCATACTGAACTTCAACTTATAAGAAAAAGAAGTTGAACTTTTAGAGCTCCTCAACATGCTGAGGAGCGCAGAGGGCACCCTACAGAAAGATAGGGAAACATCCACTTTGTTTGTAGGAGGATCATCTTCTTCTAGGTCCAAGGCGAAAGCCAAGGGAAAGAAGAAGAAAGCCCCCGCCAAACCAAGAGGCGGTGTTAGTAAAGTGGATACGAAGGGAAAAGCCAAAGCAACAAAGATAGCGGGGAAGCTTGTGGATAAGGAAGAATGCTTCTATTGTCATAAGAAAGGTCACTGGAAGAATGATTGCAGGGCTTGGAAAGCCAGGACACAGGAATTGAAGCAGGTTGCAGCTTCAGCTTCAGGTGTGTATGTTATTGGAAACTGTCTTTCAGTAAACTCTACTTCCTGGGTATTGGATACCGGATCAGGATCTCATATCTGTAATTCTTTGCAAGCATTGAGAAACCGTAGTGTTTTGAAAGCAGGTGATATGACCCTCAGAGTTGCGAACGGAGCTAGCATGGATGCTAAAGCCGTGGGGGACTATCACCTGGGAATGTCAGATGGACATGTTTTGGTTTTGCGTAATTGCTTTTTTGTACCCAACGCAACTTGTAATATCATTTCTGTATCTTTAGTTTCTAAAGAAGGTTATGAATTTGTGTTTGTAAGTAATGTTGTAAACATTCACCTTAATCAAGTTCTGATTGGGTCAGGTACATTGAGCAATGGTATATACGTATTAAACCAACCACAGATTTTCAATGTCCAGAATACACACAAAAGAAAGTCTCCGGAAATAAATCAGACTTTCTTATGGCATTGTAGACTGGGTCACATCAATGAGAGAAGGTTGACGAAGTTACATACAGAAGGATATTTGAATCCGTTCGAATATCAATCGTATGCCACTTGTCAATCCTGTCTCAAAGGAAAGATGACAAAGACTCCGTTTACTGGACACGGAGTAAGAGCGAGCGAGCTCTTGGGACTCGTACACAGTGACGTGTGCGGTCCAATGTCTACACATGCGCGAAGCGGTTATTCTTACTTCATTACTTTTACGGATGACTTCTCAAGGTACGGTTATGTCTTCTTAATGAAACATAAGTCCGAAGCCTTTGGAAAATTCCAGGAGTATAAGAATGAAGTAGAAAAACAAACCGGCAAAAGTATCAAGATCCTAAGATCGGATCGATGTGGAGAATACTTAAGTGCCGAGTTCCTGGATTATTTAAAAGAGAACGGAATTCTCTCTCAGCTTACTCCTCCATACACTCCGCAACATAACGGTGTATCGGAGAGACGGAACCGAACCCTATTGGATATGGTTCGGTCCATGATGAGTAACGCTGAGTTACCGCGATCATTCTGGGGATATGCGCTAGAATCAGCCGCATACCTTTTGAACCGAGTTCTTACTAGGACTGTGCCTACTACACCATATGAGATGTGGTGTGGGAAGAGACCCTATCTTAAGCACATTAAGACATGGGGATGTCCAGCTTTTGTTAAAAAGCAGCATGCGGACAAGCTCGAGGCAAGCTCAGTACAGTGTAAGTTCGTGGGATATCCAAAGAACTCCAAGGGATATTTCTTCTACTGCGAAGAGGAACAAAAAGTTCTTGTTTCTCGTCATGCCTACTTCTTGGAAACTGAGTTTTTGGAAACCCAGATAAGTGGGAGCACAGTAGAACTGGAAGAAATTCCAGAACCACAGACTATTACTGAAAGCTTAGTGGAACCAGAGGGTTCAAAAGAACAGGACATGCCTATGCCGCTCCGCAGGAGTAGTAGGCAGTCTCATCCGCCCGAGAGATACTACTGTTTTCTCATAGATGGGGATAGAGAGGATTGCATCATAGATTATGATGAGCCTACTAGCTTCCAGCAAGCCGTTCAGAGCGTCGACTCGGTAAAATGGCTGGATGCAATGCGGACCGAAATGGAGTCCATGTACACCAACAATGTATGGACGTTGGACATTGCTCCAGACGGGGTAAAACCCGTAGGATGCAAGTGGATCTTCAAAAGGAAGATTGGTGTAGATGGACAGGTTGAGACCTATAAAGCTAGACTGGTTGCAAAGGGTTTTCATCAAAGACCTGGTTTGGACTATGACGAGACCTTTTCTCCAGTAGCTATGCTGAAATCCATTCGGATCCTTCTTGCCATTGCTGCCTTCCACGATTATGAGATTTGGCAGATGGACGTAAAGACAGCTTTTCTAAATGGAAATTTAGGGGAGTGTGTCTATATGGATCAGCCAGAGGGTTTCATTCAGAGTGGGAGCAGCGGAAAGGTGTGCAAGTTGCTTAAGTCCATTCAAGGACTAAAGCAGGCATCACGGAGTTGGAACATCTGTTTTGATGAGACGGTCAAGGAATTTGGCTTTATCAAAAATCCAGATGAACCATGCATCTATAGTAGATTTGTAGCGAGAACTGTAGTATTCCTCGTTTTATACGTGGATGACATTCTCTTAATAGGAAATGACATTCCTATGCTACAATCTGTCAAGGGGTTCTTGTCATACAGGTTCTCCATGAAAGACCTGGGTGATGCCTCATACATCCTGGGGATCCGGATCCATCGTGATATATCCAAGAGGATATTAGGGCTTTCGAAGTCCATGTACATCGACACCATACTGAAAAGATTCAGTATGGAAGATTCCAAGCGCGGTAACCTACCGGCTTGTCACGGGATCACCCTCTCTAAAGAGATGTCTCCCAAGACTGATTTGGAGAGGGATCGCATGTCGATTATACCCTACGCTTCTGCGGTAGGCTCTATAATGTATGCGATGTTGTGTACCAGATCGGATGTAGCTTATGCACTGAGTGTAGTAAGCCGGTATCAGTCAAACCCTGGGGAGAAACACTGGATAGCGGTAAAGAACATTCTCAAGTACCTGAGAAGGACTAAGGAGATGTTCTTGGTGTATGGCGGAAAAGACCTCCAGATCAAGGCCTTTGCTGACTCCAACTTCCAGAGTGACAAGGATGATTCCAAGTCCATGTCGGGTTTTGTCTTTACCCTCAATGGAGGGGCGGTGTGTTGGAAGAGTTCCAAACAGGAAACCGTTGCAGACTCGACGATGGAAGCGGAATACATCGCAGCATCTGATGCCGCAAAAGAAGCTGTCTGGATAAGGAAGTTCTTGAAAAAACTTCAGGTGGTTCCGTCCATTGTTGATCCAATACCTCTGTATTGCGACAGCAACGGGGCTATAGCTTTAGCGAAGGAACCCAGGTCCCATCAGAGATCCAGACACATCTTGAGGCGGTATCACCTGATCAGGGAGATCGTGGATCACCAGGAGATCGAGGTTCGGAGAGTCACTTTAGAAGATAACACTGCAGATCCATTCACCAAGGCCTTGCCCCAGACTCAGTTCGAGCGGCTGATCGAGATGATAGGTCTTCGATACGCCAGTACATGGCCTTAGTGCAAGTGGGAGATTGTTAGTGTATATGCCCTAGAGGCCATTACTGTATCATACTAGTTTGTATATTACTTAATGGAAGCTTGGGATATTCACCTTGAATAAACAATCTTGCTCAATATAGTAGTATGCTACTTGGTTTGTTTCTACTTCAATGTGTACTTGTGTTTATTTCAGTATATCACTTATACACATTAGTGGAGCCCATAGGATATTTGCTTGATTACCAGTGTTGTGATGGCAGTCACACTAGTGGGGGCTGGGTAATCTATAAGCACATCCTTATGCAGGTCCCTAGTCGCAGGACTATCGAGACAGGGCATCGATACTCCGGAGTAGACTAGCGCATGCGCTTCTTATCCCAGAGTGGGAGACGGTCTGTCCCACAGCCGTCAGTACGTCGTACTGGAGATAGTATGCGGGTGCTCGTTGGGTTACGAGCACACTGGACAGGACTCGTCGGGAACTGACCGGTTGGTATTATACCTATCGTCAGTTATCAGTTCCCAGGTGACATGAGTACAGCTTAGTCCGCTGACTTGACACTGTCACTTCGCCTCGAGTGTGTTCCCACTACACTTTGATTACTACCCTACCACGGCTAAAAGGAGTCGTGCAAATAGGTAGTGGTTGGGTACAGTCCCGAAGCACTTGGAGGCAGTGACGGTTAGACAGGATTCGTCTCTTCCGGTATTGGGGGTTGACATCGCGCTGTGTCTAGGAGAGCCATTACACGAGTAGTCCCTGGCCAGGGCAATCGAGATATACTGGTAGGCTTCCAGTGTTATCTCAGGGTGTTTTGGGCTTCACTCCGACATGACTTGTACCGCTATTAGGGGACTGACGTTTTACCGCCCCCTTAGGCCCGCCATGCGATGTATCAGACGAACAGACCGGACTGTACGGAGATTTTCACATTCAGGCTCAGTAGGAGTTCAGATGGGTTTCACCTCGTCAGTCTTCTTGTCGGCTTCTACCTGGGGACCGTTACGCACAGCCAGTGCCGCTTGCGGTCTGTGGTTAAACCCACTGCCAGCGTAGTGTCGAGTCTTTAGAGTCCCACACAGAAAGCTATTCGCCTTTAGGCAAAAGAGTAGAGGTCGCATGGTTTTGCGGCAGGTCGCATGGTTTTGCGACAGGGTTCGGTCACATCCGTGCACTTGTGCACGTACAGTGTCCGGACAGTTTACACTAGCGGGCTTTGGTTTAAGCCAGATCCTAGTGTATGTATTGGGATTGGATTTATCCAGTTTGTATTCGTGTTCCTCGGAACGCGGATGCGGGTGTGTATGCACAGTTGATGGAGAGACAGAGGCGGAGGATTCTCATTAGGGTTGTTGACCGTTGACAGTTGACTATTGACTTTTTGCTCAACCCTAATGAATATATGATATGTGATTAACAATTATATTAATTAGGTATTATGGTGACATAGTTGTTGAGTTGTTGACTTTGTTGACTTGTTGACTTTTGTTGACTTGTTGACTTTGTTGACCGGTTGACTAGGCTTGACTAGTTGACCATCATGATAACCATAGCTATCATTTCATGGCAAAGACTTTTGCTTGCTTACTCTTTTGTGCAAAATGAGTGCATGAAATGATATGGCTATGGTTGCTTAAACCATCACATAATACTTGATTGATATGATGTGTTATGAATGTTTTGGATTATGAGAGCCAAATGAGAAAAGTCTTCTCTCATTCTTTGATGCTCATTCTCTCTCTTGTTCTTGAGCTCTCATCTTCCTCCTCTTGCTCTCCCTCTCTTGACTCTATGGTTCACTTGTCTCATGAGTTGAGAACCAAGAACCATAGATAAAATCCCATACAAACTCTTCTCTACTCACTCTAGTTCACAAGGTTTGGCAAACCAAGTGAACTAGTTTCTTCAAAGACCGAAGAAGAAGCCAAAGGTAGAAGCTTTCGAGGTGGATCTATCTTCGGCGCAAGGAGACGACGTAGTGAAGGCGATCCGGACATCCATCGAGGCTTGAAGACGAAGGAGTTCGAGAAAAAGAAAGTTATAACCCCCTAACCGAGTAGTTAGCAACTCGTAGTTAGGTTGTTAGTTAAATGTTTAACAAAGATCCGGGTTTTAAGTCCATGTTACCACCTCTAAGAAAATCGTTTTTTATCAAATTCCGCATGCCCGAAAGTACCGGGAGAGGTAACATGGACTTAAACATATGGGTCAAGATGCGTATACGCTAGTCTACTCTGGTGTATCGATGCCCTGTCTCGATACACCCTCGACTAGGAACAGTTATAGGATGTACCCGTAGACTACCGTGGCCCCACTAGTATGATCTCATCATAGTCCCAGTAGTCGAGTACATATCCTAAGGGCTTTACCAACATGTAACAGAAAGACAATCAGTGTACACGTTAAGGTAAAGAGTAACCAGATAGCATACTATCATGTCGAGCAAGAAAGTCCTCCCTATATATGTCCAAGCATCCACTACAGTATACATCTCATGTATAGTAAAGGTCTCTAGGGCATACATATAACTAACAATCTCCCACTTGCACTAGGGCCATCTGATAACAGTGGTTGTAGTATCTCATACTCAACCATCCCATAATAGTCTCTCTCTGGGAAAAAGCCTTTGTGAGTGGATCCGCCGAGTTGTCCTCTGAGTCTACTCTCCTAACCTCGATCTCCCTGGAGATCAACCATCTCCATGATCAGGTGATACTGCCTAAGAATTATATCTGGATTTCTGACGGGAACGGGGGGGGTCCTTGGCAAAAGCCACAACTCTATTGTCACACAATGGTAGGAACGAAGTTCATCTCATGAACTTATATATATATATATCATGACTGCCTCTTTGGTAGCATCTTTGATAACGATATATCTTGCCTTTAATCGTCTAGCAAGTCACGGTATCTAGCTTGGAACTTTTCCAACATACCGTCCCTCCACTGAGGGTAAAGACAATGCCTGCGACTGACATTCAGTCGTTCTTATCACACTGGAACCTTTCCAGTGATTCTCCCCAGGATCGTTTGATACCATCTCACAACAACTAGTGAGAATCCTAACATCCAATTAGATCTATCTCATAGATCCAAAATTCAGGATTCAGGAGGTATCACTATGATCCTATATGGAGAATCTCTTGTGATAAGCAGAGATTGACCGAACATAGCATAGGAATCTCTTGTCATCCACGTACTCAACGAGGATCATCACCATACTCCCTACTACCTGGAGAGAGAGAGAAGAAAACACTCAACGTATGCTCTTGCAAGATTAGATTGGTTATCTAATATATCTAATCAGGATGTCTCCCACTGTTTTAATCAAATCTTCCTTCAAACCCTAAAAGGAAAGACTAGCCGGGATTAATTACACGCTACAAGTTCGCCAATCTTTCAGCCAGGCCAGTGTCGGTACTTTGTGTAAGTCCACGGTAGCGCCCCGGCCATCGACAGACGCCAAATGCGGAACAAATACTTTTTAACTGGCGCTATCGTCTACTTTAACCCGGATCTGCCATTATTGCTAAAATAAAAAACTGTAAAGAGAGTAGAAAGGTTATACCGAACGATCCGAGTCCTTCGTTCTTTAACCATCATCCCACGCTCCGTTGCGGCTGCTCCGTTCTCGTCGATCTCCGATCTGCTCGTCCAGGTGGCACCACGTCAACGATTCTTTAAACGGGCTCCCGCCTCTGACTCGAGGCAACTCGGTCGTCAAGTTTGCTAAAAGAGACGACCAAGATTGATGTAGAGAATGAGTAGAAGACTTTGTCTCGTTCCGTCCAAAGCTATGGACGAACGGTAATGAAGTTGCCAATTGATTCGGGTGATGGAATGAAATGAGCAATGAATTTTCCATACACCCCAAAACTATCATAATCTCTTTTCTAAATCAAGTGAGAGTAAGTGAGAGAGGGGGAAGGGGCCGTCCATACGTATAGGAGTAGTGGGGTGAGTGTAGGAGAAGGGGAGGTAACCACAAGGATAAATATCTAGTGTGAACACAAAGTGTGAACACAATAAATGCACCATAAATGAACAAGTGAGTCACAAGCCTAATCACCACCTTCTAGAATCTTCCACACTCATCCAAGAAAAGATAAATCCGTCTTTAACCGAATGTTAAAAGACGGCTGATAGAAAACTGAAAACTGGCAACTTCCAAAAGCGATCCCGAAACGAATTTCAGGATAACCCCGTAACCGTATAAATATACCCGCATTTGTATTACGACCAAATACAAATGCAACTGAGAAAAAGATATTATATCTACTCAATATAATACTCGGATCCGGCTTAAACCAAAGCCCACCAGTATTATCTGCCCGAAAAATGACACGTGCGTAAACGCACGTGCATTTTTCGAACCCTGCCATAAAACCATACGGCCTCTACAACTTTTCGCCCGAACTTGGGAAACTGTCTGTGGGGGACTCTAATGAATTGTCAGTACCTTGACAGTGGGTTTAACCACAAACCGTCAGCGGCACTAGCTATGCGTAACGGCTGCCCATGGACTGACCTCAAGGGAGGCCGATGAGCGAACTCATCCGGAAACCCTACTGAGCCTAACAGTGACAATGTATATACAGTCCGGTCCGTTCGTCTATGAGTATCGCATATCTGCCTAAGGGGCTAGTAACGTCAGACCCCCAATAGCAGTATAAGTCGTGTCGGAGTGTAGCCCAATAACACCCTGAGATACTACTGGAGTACCTACTAGTAAATCTCCTGCCACGGCCGTGGGCTTTGAGTAATGGCTTTCCTAGACCCAGCACGACCTCACCCCCAATACCGGGAGAGACGAATCCCCTGCCGATCCGCTCACGTGCCTCCATGTGGCTCGGGACTGTACCCAAAAACTACCTGTTTGCACGACTCCTTTGAGCCGTGGTAGGGTAGAAATCAAAGCACAGTGGGAACTCACACGAGACAAATGACGACCTCAGGTTGATGAACTAACCTGTACACATGTCACCATGGAACTGCTATCTGACGATAGGTATAGAACTAACTAGCAGATTCCCGGCGAGTCCTGCCCGGTGTACTCATAACCCAATGAGCACATGTTGTAACGCCTTGAAAAGTCATTTTGGTGTTTTCCTGAAAATCGGTGAAAATTCGGTATTTTTCCGAAAACCGTCTTTCTCGTTATTTTGCAGTTTAGGACTAATTATACCTAAAATGGATAGGTAATTGCTTTTTTTTAGTAGCTAATGAGTTACTTATGAAATTTTGGTCATTTAAAAATTTTTCCCTATTTTTCAATTTTTTAATATTATTTTAAGCCGGTAAGAAAATACATTAAATTAGTAATAAATACAAATTTTTCCGGGCTAATTTTAATCTTTAAAATCTTGTTGTAACATAAATTTTTAGTATTTTATTTTGATTTTTAACTAATTTTTATTATAGGAAACGAATTATTGAATTTTAAGCTAAAACTTGCAATTTTTGACTTGTAGGGGGTGTTTTTGCATAAAATTTCTTTTCTAAAACCCCTCTCTCTCTCTTCCCTCAGCCCTAGGCCAGCCCTACCATCATCAGGTCCAGAAAAAAAAATGCCATGCTCTTTGACTTTATTCTTGTGTGGAAATGAGGGTATTTTTAAAGGTTTTTGAATTGTTAATTAGGTATGGTCTTTTGTGGGTTGGTAGGAGTTGACGAAGACTTTTCCCACACACCCCACACCATCCCCTTCCCCTTTTCTGGCCGAAATTCCAGCAGCCCCCTTCATCTCCTTGATCTTTTCATTTTTCTTCAAAAAATTCATTAAGTTGCTTCAAAAATTCAAGCTAAAACTCACAAATTAAAACCCCATTCTTCATCCCTTTTTCCTTCACCTCTCTTGCATGGAATCATGGTGCTAGGAGGCCATCATTGAGGCAAATTTCTTCTTGCTAGATCCATAGGTTTGAGGTATAATTTCTACTCTTTTAATTTCTTATGGTTAGAATACTTTAATCTAGTTGCTTAGTGTTAATTTTAGTGTTAATCCTAATCTAGTTTTTTTAGTTAATGATTGAAAATTAAATTAGGGTTTCTTGAAACCATGTTTTAGTCAATTAAGTCTTTTTAATTAACTTAGTTGTTTACTTAACCAATTTATTTGGTTAATTTGCTTAAGTGGCTTCATATTAGGCTAATCTATGTTAAAGTTGTGTGAAATTTTCATTAAGGTTGCTAATTATGAAAATCAAGAAAGGTTTTGTTTATGGAAATTAGGTTTTTAAGCATAGTTAATGGTTTAAAATTAGTGTAATGGCTAGCTAGTGGGTTAGTTTGGATTGTTGTGTTGGATTGTGTTAATTTTCTCGCTAATTGTCGATGTTTGCACCAAATTTGCAAACTTCTAGCTTACTAGGTTTTTATTATATTATTGTGGCGATTTAGTTGCGATATCTAGATTATATTGTTGGCTTATCCTATGATATTTAGGATGCGTGAGTGAGGATTTTTGAGTATTCGGGTTTTAGTTTTGCCGGACGACCAAATCGGCGGTTTTTTTTGCAGTTTTTTTCGATTTTCGCGTGTGTTCCGCGCACTTTGTGCACGTTGTACCTAGCTTGTGAACGTTAGTAGTTTCGTTTGGGTTTTGCGTCCTTCTTGATATGCAACCTTATGTTTGGTATTGATGTAAATTTCAGGTTCGGTCGCGGAGACGTCAGACGCGGCACGAAAGGGGAACGCAGTGATTGGACGTGACTAGCTAGGGATTCCGGTGAGTAGATGTAACATCTACGGGGGACTATCGTTGGATGGCGCAAGCCGCCCGATAGTTTTAGTAACTTAAAAGATTCTTAGTAATGTTAGTAATTAGGGATGTAATACTTGTATGATTATTTGCTACATTCATGCCCTATATTGACATACCTATACGAAACCATTCTATAGGACACCTGCACCGTTGCCAGGGTTTTTATATGCAGCACGAGCACTATTCATGCTTACACACACATCCTGGTAGTTGCCATGCCACCACACTAGATAACCTTTAAATTGAAACCTTTTACTAATTGATGCTTAAACCTTTGCTATTGCCTTTAATTCCTTAAAATGAAATCGTAGGATTGCTATTCATGTGCATGTACCTCATCATATTATTTGTTCATGCCTAGTCTATTAATCATACATCGTAGCTTAATTATTGATACCATATGCATTCATAACCATTGACATATACACTTATGAGGATTTCTTGAGATTTTATGATATTTCTAGATTTCGGGGGAAAGCCGCAAAATTTCTAAACTTATTATATTTTTTTAAAATATGTAAATTGCGGTTTTCTAGTGATGTAAGTGTCGTCCACCATGAGTTTGCTATGGTTTTCGAGATCCGTGTCGAGGAGTGGAGGAACCGTCACGGGTACATGGTGGGCCCGGTAAGGTACCCCGGGGCAAGAGGAATGTGGTGTTGACGTTGAGCCTGGCAGGGGACGGATTACCTACCGGTGACTGTTTGGCATGGCGGATATCCAGAGGATACCGACCGTGGCCGCGAGATGATGAGATTTTGATATTGAGCTGGGTCAGCCGGATGGCTGAGGCCAGAGATACTATGACATGGATATATGAGATTTGAGATAGTTTTGAGGTGTCGTTGCTGGACACAGGTTCTTGTTGATTCTATTGGTATTGTGCTGGTATTTCAAAAGACATTCTTAAAGGGAAAAACATAATTTCTTATACTTACACATTCAGATCACGAGTTGATTCGCATTGCATTCATACCTGCTAGTATATCCATATTACATACATACTTGCCATTATGTCCTGCCTTACCTGTATTTAGATGCTAGGATGCTTGTGTGCATGCATTCGATAGCCTGTGTAGATGTTATTTATTACTCACGAGTTGGCAACTCACCCCCGTTGTGCCATAGCCTTTTGCAGGTCCGCTCCGTTAGTACAGTAGCGGCGGGTGCGCTTGCTTCTTTTGCCTGGACTCGAGGTTTTGCTCATAGGTGGGTTATGTTATTATTTTTGTACCACCTTGTATATTCTTTGTATCTAGTGTACTCCATCTACTGTTTCTACCAGTATTATTGTATATTGACCTAGAGATGAGACTGTGAGGTTTGTGGACTTTTATGCTGTATTTTGGGGTCGAGCTCACTTGAGTCGACATGATATTTTTCTTATGCTTCATTATGATTATTTCGCATGTTGTTGCTTTATATTGCGTGGGATTTGTGACCGCCTTGTGGCGAAGAGCCAGCTCCCGCTTGGGTATGCCTTATTTGTTGGATTCATATATATTCTTGTTGTACCCATTTTTGGGGCCAGTATTTACAAAGGAGACTCTGCCGAAATTTTCGGAAAAATTGATATTGTTTTTAAAGAGGTTTTATATGACTTATTTGATAACTCGTTTTCAATTGATTGGGTTCTCTTCACTCTTTTGCTTATTTGGTTTTGGTTTCTGGGCTTTGGCTTACTTATTTTACGGACGTCTTGAGACGTTTCGTAACCTAAGTGCCAGTCACGTTCCGTACCCTGCGGGTCGTGACAAAGTTGGTATCAGAGCGATAGGTTTTACCTTTCTGAGTATAGGATGACCCTTGGTAGATGGAGTAAATGACTTAAGTAGGGTAACGTAGCGTGTGTATATCCGCGGCATACTTGCGATACGGTACTCCGCCTAAGTGACTTTAGGATACTTGCTTGAAATTCATTCTTCAATTCCGTGTATCCTATGATTCTTTTGCACTGTTCTTATTATCCTTTTTCTGTACCAGCCACTATGCCGCCAAAGGCTACGAGAGCGCAGAGGGCTGCCGCCCGTGATGATATCCGAGTAGGCTCGTCCGAAACGAGGACTGAGCAGGGTGGTATACCTATGCCTCAGGGACAGACTGATCCGCATTCCCCAGGTCGCATGGATAGGCTTGAGTCCGGTATGGAGGAGCTGCGACAGATGATGGGAGGCATGAAGGAGTTACGACAGATGGTGGAATCGTTAGTAGAGGTCAATCGAGCACAGAGATCGGATATTACTCCCCCTGCGGTCGTTTCGAGACCGAGTCGGATTCGCACTGATATGTTATCACCTAGAAGGGTTCGCAGAGGCCGTGGTGGATTCTTTAGGGGTCAGTTATATCGCCTTCACCCATACGATCAGCAGCCATGGTTAGGATGTTTTTGGTGTGGTAGCCTGCATCATCGTAACAGAGACTGTCCGGCGAGACGACAGGGAGCGGCGACAGTTCCACATGTGACCCTACCACCATCACCACCCCCTCCTCAGAGAGCCCTACTTCCTACCACCGGCGATGCTCCACGCCAGTTAGGTGCATCCAGAGGCCGTGGACGCGACGGTCCGATTCATAGAGGACGAGGAGGCAGAGGCCGAGGTCGAGGTCAGCCCGCTATCGGTGGAGGACAGGCCCGAGTTTTTGCTTTGACACCGCAGGATGCGCAGGCATCCAATACCGTTGTGACAGGTACCTTATCCGTATGTTCTTTCGACGCACGGGTATTATTTGACCCAGGTTCCACACATTCGTACGTCTCTACACACTTTGCACCGATGTTGGGCCGTGAGTCGTCGTCGTTAGATCAGCCGCTTGTTGTTATTACCCCGGTAGGCGAGTCGTTTGTCGCTCGTTTTGTTTTTCGATTGTGTTCCATTCGTATCGGGGAGAGGGAGTCATTGGTTGATTTGATTCTCCTCGATATGTTGGACTTTGATGTGCTTCTGGGCATGGATTGGCTAGCCACTTGTTATGCTTCGGTGGACTGCCGTGAGAAGGCAGTCAGATTTAGCTTTCCGGGAGAGCCAGTCCTTGTTATTCAGGGAGACCGCAGCGTCACCCTTCCCAGCTTGATTTCGTCTCTTCGCGCTGGTCAGCTCTTGCGGAAGGGATGTCAGGGATTCTTAGCGTATATTTGTGATACTCGAGCTGCAGAGGTTCCGTTGGACTGGGTCCCGGTTGTTTGTGAGTTCCCTGATGTTTTCCCTGATGAGCTACCTGGGCTACCACCTGAGCGCGACGTTGAGTTCTGCATCGATTTGATTCCCGGCTCGGGGCCTATTTCTATACCGCCATATCGGATGGCCCCGGCGGAACTACGAGAGCTGAAGGATCAGTTGCAGGATTTTTTAGATAATGGGCTTATTCGACCTAGTGTTTCTCCGTGGGGTGCTCCGGTCCTGTTTGTCAAGAAGAAGGATGGATGTTGCGCTTATGTATCGACTACCGCCAGCTGAACAAAGTTACCGTTCGGAACAGGTATCCGTTGCCACGCATTGATGATTTGTTCGACCAGCTACAGGGCGCGGGTTATTTTTCGAGGATCGACTTGCGATCAGGATACCATCAGCTGCGAGTTCGACAGGAGGATATACCGAGGACAGCTTTCCGCACGCGCTACGGCCACTACGAGTTTTTGGTGATGTCGTTCGGACTCACCAACGACCCAGCAGCATTCATGGATTTGATGAACCGTACATTCAGGCCGTATCTTGACTTGTTCATCATCGTGTTTATTGACGATATCTTGGCGTACTCCCGGAGCAGAGAGGAGCACGAGCAGCACTTGCGGTTTACGTTACAGACTCTGAGGGAGCACCAGCTGTTCGTAAAAGTTCTCCAAGTGTGCATTCTGGCTGGACAGCGTCGGATTCTTGGGTCACGTGGTTACGAGAGACGGCATTTGTGTGGACCCAAAGAAGATTGAGGCTGTTCAGACGTGGCCCCGACCAACATCGGTTACTGAGATCCGTAGTTTTCTAGGCCTGGCGGGCTACTACAGGTGTTTTGTTTAGGACTTCTCCCGTATAGCTGCACCGTTGACCGGTTTGACCCGGAAAGGAGTTCCTTTCGTCTAGACGGAGGAGTGCGAGTGCAGTTTTCAGCAGCTACGGACTCGTTTGACTACGGCGCCGGTATTATCTTTGCCTTCGGGATCAGGCGGATTTGTGGTCTACTGTGATGCTTCGCGAGTGGGATTAGGATGCGTGTTGATGCAGCATGGCCGGATGATCGCATATGCTTCTCGGCAGCTGAAGAAGCATGAACAGAACTACCCCACTCATGATTTGGAGATGGCTGCAGTGGTCTTTGCACTGAAGATTTGGCAACATTACCTATACGGCGAGTCGTGTCAGATATTCACCGATCACAAGAGCTTAAAGTACATATTTCAGCAGCGAGACCTGAACCTCAGACAGCGTCGTTGGATGGAGTTGGTGAAAGACTACGACTGCGAGATCTTATATCACCCCGGCAAGGCGAATGTAGTGGCAGATGCGTTGAGTAGGAGGCCCAGGGGTAGTCTATCCTTTTTGCGCGCAGTGCAAAGGCAGTCGTCAGCAGATTGGCAGATGTTATGCGACAGCCGAGTTGAGTTCGAGTTCACTCAGACAGGGGGACAGCTCGCGCATGTTCGTGCACGCCCACAGTTGCTTGGCCGTATATATGAGGCACAGCGCAGTAACGACCGTTGCTCAGAGATCATGGCACAGATGGGACAGGGCAGATTTTCCGAGTTCGTGATTGACGATCAGGGGATTTTACGCTATGGATCTAGACTGTGCGTACCAGATGCTGATAGATTGCAGCGCGACATTCTTGAGGTGGCACACCGATCAGTGTATAGTGTCCACCCCGGTTCCACCAAGATGTACCACGATATGAGAGAGACCTACTGGTGGGACGGGATGAAGAGGGACATTGCGGAGTTTGTATCGAGATGCCTGACTTGCCAGCAAGTCAAGGCCGAGCACCAGAGGCTCGCAGGAGAGCTGCATCCGTTACCCATTCCGGAGTGGAAATGGGAGCAGATTTCGATGGACTTCGTTGTGGGTCTACCCAGGACCAGTCGAGGGTACGACTCCATCTGGGTGATCGTGGATAGATTGACGAAAGCGGCTCACTTCCTGCCAGTGAAGACGACTTTCAGTTTCGCTCAGTATGCCCAGCTTTACATCGACGAGATCGTGCGGTTGCATGGCGTACCGACTTGTATCGTGTCAGATCGAGGCACCCAGTTCACCAGCCGACTTTGGCAGAGACTTCAGGAGGCTTTGGGCACTCGTTTGAGCTTTAGCACAGCGTTTCATCCGCAGACCAACGGACAGTCAGAGCGGACCATTCAGACTCTCGAGGACATGCTCAGAGCGTGCGTTTTAGACTTCGGCGGTAGCTGGGATCGTCATTTACCTCTAGTGGAGTTCTCCTACAACAACAGCTTCCAGGATACTATTCAGATGGCACCTTTCGAGGCATTGTATGGGAGGAGATGCAGATCGCCAGTCTGTTGGACAGAGCTCAGCGAGAGCAGTATACTGGGGCCGCAGCTTGTTGAGGAGACGACAGCGAAGATACAATTGATCCAAGACAGGATGAGAGCGGCTCAGAGCAGGCAGAAATCGTAAGCAGACAGGCGCCGTCGCAGATTAGAGTTCGCAATTGGCGACCATGTTTTTCTGAAAGTCTCTCCGATGAAGGGCGTGATGCGTTTTGGGCATAAGGGAAAGCTTAGCCCTAGATTCGTAGGTCCCTTCGAGATCCTCGAGCGTGTCGGCGCTGTTGCATATCGTTTGGCCCTTCCACCCAGCTTTCCCGATGTTCACCCCGTCTTCCATGTTTCGATGCTCCGCAAGTACCTTCACGACCCTTCGCATGCGATTCAGCACCCGACAGTCCAGCTGGAGCGCGACCTTTCCTTTGCAGAGCAGCCGGTGGCCATCCTGGATCGGCAGGTGAAGAAGTTGAGATCGAAAGTTATACCGACCGTCAAGGTCCTTTGGCGTAGCCCGAGCAGCGAGGAGGTTACCTGGGAGACCGAGGGCGAGATGAGGAAACTGGTCCTGTAATAAATTACAGGAAAACCCCGATACTGTGTATAAACACCCGCATCTGTATTCCGACCGAATATAAATGCAATTAGACAACATCTACACTGTACTATACTAGGATCCGGCTTAAACCAAAGCCCGCTAGTATAATCCGTCCGATCCTGATCCGTGCAATACCGCACGTATCTGATCGAACCCTGCCATATCTCCATACGGCCTCTACAGCTTTTCGCCCGAAACTTGAGTAACTGTATGTGTGGTGGACTCTAAAGACTCGTCAATACTATGGCTGTGGATTTAACCACTAGCACGTCAGAGGTATTAGCCATACGTGACGGGCCACCAGCTATTGACTAAAAGGGACGTCGATGAGCGAACTCATCCTGACACCCTACTGAGCCTGTCAGTGACAATATCCGTACAGTCCGGTCCGTTCGTCTATGAGCATCGCATGGCGGGCCTAGGGGGTTGGTAAAAGTTAGACCCCCAAAAGCGGTACAAGTCGTGTCAGAGAGCAGCCCAGAACACCCTGAGATACTACTGGAATACCTACCAGTAAATCTCCTGCCTTGACCAAGGACTTTTCATGTTCTGGTTCTCCTAGGCACAGCGCGACCTCACCCCCAATACCGGGAGAGACGAACCCCTGAAGATCCGCTTACTGCCTCCATGTGGCTCGGGACTGTACCCCACTAAAACCTGTTTGCACGTCTCCTTTGAGCGTGGTAGGGTAGTAATCAAAGTACAGTGGGAACTCACACAAGAAAAATGACGATCCCCAGGTCGATGAACTAACCTGTACACATGTCACCAGGAAACTGCTATCTGACGTCAGGTATAAGACCAACTAGCATGTTCCCGGCGAGTCCTGTCCGGTGTACTCATAACCCAATGAGCACCTGTATACATCTTAGGTGAACCAACTGACACCAGTGGCTTGTGAGACCGGCCACCGCCCCTCGTCGGGGTCTCGACTGTATACACTAGTCTACTCTGGAGTATCGATGCCCTGTCTCGAAACTCCCACGACTAGGGACCTTTTAAGGATGTGCTTATAGACTCCAGCTCCCACGTATATGATCGCCCTCATACTGCTGGTAGTCAAGCAAGAATCCTAGGGGCTCTATCAGCGTGGAATAGTGACATGTCAGGTCACCTAAAGCAGTACACGATGATAAAGATAAACCAGATAGCATACTATCATCTCGAGTAAGACTGTCCTACTGGGATAGGTCCTCCCTCAATCATTGCAATCACGTGCCTGTGATCCAATAATTGACTCTGAAGGCACTATCTCCAACAATATACATCCAGACTGCCTCTTTGGTAGAATCCTTGGTAGCAATGTATCGAGCCTTTATCGTCTTGTATGCCACGGTATCTAGCTTGGACCTCTTCCAACATACCGTCCCTCCACTGAGGGTAAAGATAATGCCTGTGACTAACATTCAGTCATCCTTACCACCCTGGAAGCTATCCTGTGATTCTCCCCAGGATCGATTGATACCATCTCACTACACCTAGTGAGAACCCAAACATCCACTTAGATCTATATCATAGATCCAAAACCCAGGATTTAGGAGGTATCACCTTGATCCTATATAGAGAATCTATATGATAAGAGGAGATTGACCGAGTGTAGCATAGGAAACTCCTTTCCAATCAAGAGTATGTCTTCCACGTACAATACGAGGAACACCACCATACTCCCTACTACCTTTTTGTTTATACAAGGTTCATCTTCCATTTTGATGAAGTCAAACTCTTTGACTACCACATCAAAAACAGATGTTCCAACTTCGCAATTCCTGTTTTATCCCATAAAGCAATTTGCACACGTTTCCGCTGCTCCTACTGTCTACGAAGCCCTCTAGCTGTGTACTTATAGACGCTCCCTTCTAAATCACTATCTAGAAAAGCAGACACCCAACCGCTAGATATCGTATTCTTGGTATGTAGCAATTGCAAGTAGGATCTGGATGGACTTAAGCATAGCTTTGAAAGTCTCAACTTTTCTATGTACACCAAGTAATCTACTCAAGATATACTTTCTCCTGATGGAGATTCAATCCTTCAGATAAAGCAACCAAAGTCCATACTTTGTTGGTGTATATGGATTCTATCTCAGATCGCTTAGCATCCAGCCATTCATATAGAGTCCCCACTCTTGATGGCCTGCTCGAAACTAGTTGGGTCATCATCTCATGATGCAATCCTCGCTCTCACTGCCATAGACAAAACCGAAGTATCTCTCAGGTGGGTGAGGAACCCTACCTGATTGGCGGAGAGGCTGAAGTTCGTTGGGAGCTATTGAATCCTGCGGTTCTACCAAACCATCAGTTGCAGTTTGTATAGCTGAAACTCCTTCCAGTTCTACCTCATGAACACTAATTTCTTCATAAGAAATCCTTTTCTCAAAAGGTGGCATGCTGAGAAACAAAACACCTTTTTGCTCCTCGTTGTGGTAGAAGATATTCCCTTGCGAATGCTTGGGATATCCAACAAACTTCCACAGAACCGACCTTGCCTCGAGCTTGTCCGGATTTTGCTTTTAGACATAGGCCGGACAACCCCAAATCTTAACATCCTTAAGAGATGGGCTCTTTCCATACCATATCTTATATGGAGTGGTAGGCAACTGATTTAGTTGGAACCCTATTCAATAGGTAGGCAGCTTCACAAGTGTATAACCCCAAAAGGAAATAGGTAACTCAGTAGTACTCATCATAGAGCACACCATATCACATAGGGTGTGATTGCTCCGCCCCGATACACCGACGTGTTGTGGTGTATACGGAGGAGTAATGCTGAAAGAGAATTTCATTCTCCTTTAGAATATTCCAGGAATTTCGTGCTCAAGTATTCTCCTCCCTGATCATATCAAAGGACATAATACTTATACCCATTTTAGGTTCTCTACTTCTGACTTATATTCTTTGAATATCTCAAAAGCTTCAGACTTGTGTTTCAACAAGAACATATGTCAGAATCTTGAGAGATCATCAGTGAATGTAATGAAATACAAAGAACCGGTCCTGGCATGTGTAAATAGGGGACCTGCATACATCATCATGTATCAATCCCAAGAGTTCACTAAATCTTTCTCTGTTTCCAATAAACGGAGTTATGGTCATCTTATCTTTGTGACATGACTGACAAGTTTCACAAGATGTAAATTCAAACTGATTTAAATGTTCATCTTTATGTAATTTAGCTAGTCGGGTCGCATTGAAATGACCTAGTCTACAATGCCTCAAGAAGGATTCGTTCATTTCTGAACTCTTTCTCTTGTGTGTGTTTTGTACGTTAATAACTGTAGTTTGATTTAGAACGTATATGCTTTTAGATAACGTGCCTGAACCGATCAACTCTTGATATAGGAAATGTTCAAAACATTATCCAACAATACAAAATTATATCCTTCTTTATCTTAATAAAGAGGCTGATATGATGTTGTATATCAGGTTCGGTATCTAATAACATTCGTTCAGAATCAATGTATTTGTTAATACAGGGTGATAACTGCCAACATACTTGGCCGCAACAATTGCACCGTTTCCAACTCTTAAAACATACCCTTTCTCAGTTCTCTACCTATCTGTAGCCCATATAACAGATTACATTTGCAGGATCCTGATCCGGTATCTCATAACCAGGACGTAAAGGATACTGAGAAACAGTTCTCGGTAATGAACACACCTGAAGAAGATGCATCATCTTGTACATTCTTCGTTTGGGCGGCACGGGAATTCTGGTAATCCTATATTTCCTGCTCGGTCTTATAACAATTATAAGTTGGAGCGGGACCAACGTTCTCTAGCTCAGTAAAACAAGCGGGTTCGGTCAATACATCTGTATTATTATCTTGATTAAGGCGTGACATGGTCGTTTCCTGGAGAGAGAGAGAAGAAAACACTCAGCGTATACTCTTGCAAGATCAGATTGGTTATTAATATATCTAATCAGGATGGCTCCCACTGTTTTAGTCAAATCTTCCTTCAAACCCTAAAAGGAAAGACTAGCCGGGATTAATTACACCATACAATTTCGCCAATTTTTCAGCCAGGCCAGTGCCGGTACTTTGAGGGAGGTTCCCCGTGCTTTCGCACAGACCTAATTAAAATAAACCTCTTTTTCCCAGGGGCGTAACCCTGATGACACCTTTCTAGACACCTACTTGATCGGCTAATTGTAATGTGTAAAACTCTCCCAGGAGTAACTCTTACTCGCAGTGGGTATCGGGATCCAATTATCTCATAGGAGGTATGCAATCTCACTACAAATTTTAACACTTGAAATTCCTGATAATATTTTTCCCCTAACCTCCTATGACTTTGACAAAGGCTAACAAACCATAGGATGCTAGTCAAGATCAACCTATCATTTCCTGATTGAATTAAACCCACCCGCACGACCCTTGACAAAGGCCAACAAGGTCGCACGCCTACCCTAACTCAATCGCATCATATGCTTATGCAGATAAGCAGTAATCAGCTACCGCACACTACGCCTTGACAAAGGCCAACAAACACAGCACAAATACTGACTATTACTTATCTGAAATGACGGAGGGATACGATAGGTTTTTAAGAAAACCCTTTGCGTAATGAACTTGATATCGTTGTAGAACCGAGTGAATTTTAAAAGGAGTGTTTTTGAGGCCTTTACTAGTTTTGCTAAAGAGGTCACTCCCGGTGAAGTGATCTCGGCTCTTTCCTTATCGAATAAAGTGCTGGATATTCTGCAAGGAATACCTCTATGCAAAGCATAAACTATAAAAGCACTCAAAAGACAAACCGAGTTTCTAGCATCTTCTAGTTTCGCTAAAGAGGTCACTCCCGGTGAAGGGATCTCGGATCTTTCCTTATCGAATAAGGTGCTGGATATTCTACAAGAAATACCGCTATGCAAAGCAACAACTAGAGCTACCTTTTTTTGAAAATTCGATTCCACAACATCTTTAGGTTTCTTTTATTTCATTAATCTCATTAATGAAGTCCCATAATTTTAAGTTACCTAAACATCACAGATAAATACAACGTACGCTTATGCCATCCGCATTCGCCTCGATGTCCTCTCGTGCACCGTTAGGTTAGGTAACTAACGGCAGAGCGGGGCAGTGCTAACGCGGGTGTAAAACATAAGCAACGTCTATATAATATATCTCATATACTATATCCAGTATCTATCTCAACATATCAAATGATCACATCACAAATATCGCAGCAGAAGAACAACATATGAAATATTGGATATACTAGGATTTCCGTGTTTTAAATTAAGCCTGTATAAAACACGGATTCCACGGTCGTGATGAATAGCCAATCCCATACCCCTAGACCCCTACGAGAGCGGCATGCAACCCTACCAATTCTAGAGTTAGGAGACCCAGTCTCGACTCCTCGAGATGGTCTCCCACTGGACCCTAGAACCCGTTTACTTGTGCTCCCCGCCTTGGTTCTATCCTAATGCGGAAAAGTAAATAATATACAAGGGTGACATCATCCTCAACCCGGAAGTGCCCCAATAAAATAATATTACATACAATGAATTTTACATGAATGAAAATGAAAAAACTCTCATCTCACATAAAACCCCCGGCTATTCAAACACGACGATCCAATATAACATATCCCAACAACACATAACATCACATGTCATCAACATATGTAAATATGCGTATCCCAATTGTCGTTGGCATATAACACCGAAACCGGCGATACACCACATATTACACTTACGGTCGCAGAAAAGAAAGTGAAAAACTACAACAGTTGGAATCCGCTACCACCTTAAACATCGCATGCCTAACCAAATGAATTCCTCAGACATCGCATGCCTAACAATTATAAATCCCGCATTTTTGTCTCAATCTTGAAAACACTTTTCAATATCTAGTCGGGCAATTCAATAAGATTCCCAACATCCTGATCGAATGCTCGTCGGAAACTTTAGTAGACGGCCGCACCCCCGATGCCGTCAACGAAGTGCACTAAGGTGGAACACCGCTGCCGCGAGCACCCAAACGGATGCTTTTGGCGACGAGGTTCTCCTACAGTCACTTGGTCGGGGCTATGGGGTGTGGCTATCTATTAAGTTTACCCGGCGAGTATCCGCGTATGCTACATGAATGCGACGGACTTTTGATCACATCAAAATCCCGTGGCAACCGATCAAATGAGACTAAATTGCTAGATTTATAACATTCAAACTAGTTATCTCATAACTCCTTATGGATTCCAAATATTGTATCCCATCACATAATATCCGGACGACAATAAACTTTTCGATCGATTCATCAAAGTCCCATAATTTCCCGATAGCTCAACACTTGAGCACAGTTTTAGTAATACCCAAAAGATGCCACGGTACCTATGAACCAGCCGTAGAAGGGTCAAACCAACGCCTCACATGTGACAACGCTAAAATACCACAATCCCTAAGGTTCAAGTGGTGATTTTGACAGCCACATAATCGAGTTAAGGTTTACGTTCTTCTAGAGGGTCCACAGAATCACTTGCATATTTTTCCGAATACGTTAAACTTGGAAAAATAGGTTTTTGACATTCGATCGAACTTTTTAACTTCGCCAAGACAACATGCGAATAATCCGAAACAATGTTAAAACTACGAATACGAAACACTCCAATTTTCTTATAGTGTAAGATTACATCACATGCAAAATTAACAAAAATAAACAACACCTGAAACACCAAATCCTAGTGACTGGAACACACCCAAAAAAAACCCAATTCCCTATATGAAGTCCGGCATCGCCGGAATCCCTAGCTTGGTTGCCGGCCATTTCCCGAGGGGTGAGGGTGAATTTTCTTGTGTGTTCATGTGGTATCACATAAAACATTCTGCACTTGTTTAAATAATTTTTTGAACACTATTTAAAATCGACAGAAACTAGGGTTTTCCGTTTCATGTTTCGGAGTCGTTTCGGTTTCGTGATTCTAACAAAATACGTATAAATTTCTGGCATGGCTATGATACCACTGCAGGGTTGTCCAAGACGGCAACAAGGTTTTAGAAGGCATCGTCCATGCCAAATTAAAATTTTGCCATTTTAGCTAACCCTAAACATAGATCGTTTACTAGAAATAATACGGAAAACAAATGCAAACGCTTTGCAATAAGAAGTGAGCAAGGAGTACAACCTTTGAAGACCGGTCCTTCACTTCAATAGCTCCGTGTAGTAGTCCCTTCGCTGCGATCATGAACTCTGGACTCTGGAGAGGCTCCCATGAAGAAACGAACAAGCTTGCTTCGATGTCATCGAGGCCGAAGAAGATCTACGTCGAGGAGACACTAACCCAAGCTATTTCTTGACTAGGTCAAGAACTTTGTGAAGAGAACACCCTATACTAAATGGAAAGTAGTAGAGGATGATAAAGTAGGAAG
Organism: Agapanthus africanus; assembly: GCA_030015575.1. Lineage (NCBI taxonomy): Eukaryota > Viridiplantae > Streptophyta > Magnoliopsida > Asparagales > Amaryllidaceae > Agapanthus > Agapanthus africanus. Next base: position 364,149,794 of record JASDDO010000031.1, read on the forward strand.
TGGGCTCACTTTAGATTTCATTTTCTCATATTTTTTCTCACAACTCAATTGAAGCTAGAAAGCTTTTTGAGGAGGAGGAAGAAGAAGAAGAACTCATCTCATCAGTTAATCCAAAATGAATAATAATGTGAGGTTAGAAATGCAACCAAGGGTTAAGCATGTCATGCTTAACCCTTGTAGAGAGTTAACCATGGCCAAGGGTTAAAGGGTTGGGTTAAACAAATATCCTAAGCTAGATAAAAGAGTGGACAAAGGCAAAGATGCTTACAAGCTTCTATAAGCTTTCAACAAATATCAACCATGATAAAATCCACAATTTGAATAACTTAATGGTAAATATAAAACCCTAATCTTAACCCTAGCATGGTTCAAGTCTCATAACCCTAGTTGCATTTTTAACCAAGATACATTTAACATATATCACAAATATATCAATGTATCCAAAATGAGAAAAGAAATCATAAGTGAGATAATACTAGTTAATGTAATGTAATATATCAAATATATAATTAAACATTAAATTATTAAATCAACACTTGATTTAATAATCCGGCTATATCACATATAACCGACTAATATCAAAAGTAACAACGTATTGAATCAACACTTGATCCGATAACCCGGCTATATCGCATATAACCGACCAATGTCACAAATCGCGAGAATAGAATACGGTATCTCATATCGTATCAATCTAGGTCCCGCACATATCACATATGTGCTCCTACTCCGTTTCTCTTGAGCCAGGGAACTCCTGTGTAGGACTCTAAAGACTCGTCAATACGCCGGTAGTAGGTGATGATCATATCAAACACCCACAAGCCGCAAGCGGTCTGCTAAACGTAACGGCCACCCGGGTATTGATCGATTAGAAGATCAACAAGCAAGCCTGCTCACACTCCTGCGAACCCAATCAGTAACACTACCGTACTGTCCGATCGCTTCGTCTGATATGTCGCATATCTCGTCTAGGGGTGGTAAACGTCAGACCCCAGTAACTCGATAAGTCGTGCCGATATGAGGCTCATAACGGGTCGAGAACCTACTGATAACACTTACTAGTATATCTCTGAAGCAGTCTTGGCCATGTACTTCCTGTTATAGCCAATCGAGCACAGCGCATCATCAACTCCCAATACCGGGAGAGACGAAACCCCTCCTATCGCTCATTGCCTCCATGTGACTCGGGACTGTACCCAAAAGCCACCGTTTTGCACGTTCTCTTGAACGTGCTAATATGGAAATCAAAGCACAGTGGGAATCACACAAGACTCTATGACGATCTCGGGTCTACAGGCTAACCTGTACCAGTGTCACCAGAGAACTACCATCTGACGTGAGCTATAATACCATCTGGGAGTTCTCGGCGAGTCCGTCTAGTGTACCCAGTCTCCACTGAGCACCCGTATACTGTCTCTAATGTCAAACACTAATGGATATGGGATCATCCATCGCCCATCTGCATGGGTCGAGAAGCTATACGCTAGTCTACTCTGGTATATCGATGCCCTGTCTCGATACACCTACGACTAGGAACATTTGAAGGATGTACTTAGCGACTACACTGTTCCCACTAATATGATCTACATCGTAGTCCTGGTAGTCAAGTACTCACCCTAAGGGCTTTATCAACATGTAACATAGAGATAATTGGAGTACATGTTATGATAAAGAGCAACCGGATAGCATACTATCATGTCGAGCAAGAAAGTCCTCCATATATATGTCCAAGCATCCATTACAATATACATCGTATGTACAGTAATGGCCTCTAGGGCATACATATCACTAACAATATATATGTAGATGGTATCAGTATGTACTAGACTTAGATCACTACCCTGATTACAGGATATGATGAAAAGGATAGCAGATGAATAATGAGATGATGTGATATTGGACCCGTACCCAGATTTGGGATGCCGTACGATGGATTTACCGTATGAGCAATATATTGATGATAGATCTACACTCTTGACTCGAGGATGTCATGTTATATGTTGTATCATATGTGATACTATTGAGGCGGGATCACCGACTACTATATGTTATATATATATCGACTCAGATTTAGGTGGTTTCCTTACCTTTTCGATTAGCCTGTTAGTTAGTCCTGTAGTTTACTTGTAGATGTTAGACTAGACTCGGTTCATACCTATTTAAAAACTAACGAATCGGGAGTATTTTAAAGACATGCCAAGGGATTCTACGGATATTTCAATGGACGTACCTTTTCTTAAAAACACCGTAGCCCTATTTTCTAAACACCACGATTCATGTTATTTCAAAATGGCAAACTATATGACCCATATATATTAATGTAGATTATTTATTGTTGTGTTTATTATTTAGCTCCCGCATATTCTTGTTGTTCGCATTGCATTGCATGCTTATATTGTGTTTTCATATGCTATTATTGAAATCATGCTGTAAGGACAACAACACCATTACCGATGATGCGTATGTTCCTTATACACCTGCTTGCCGGCTCACACACATCATCTTCGGTAATTGCCATGCCACGAACACTGTAGAGAATATTAATTCATTGATATCACTTGTTAGCTGATAGTTCCGATATATATTATTATTATGCTGGCTTAGATATTGCATTTATTACTGTGATTGTCATGCATATTTATACGTTCATTTTCATGCATTATTATTAGGGCCAGTCCGGATTGCCGAAGCCAGATATTTGAGAATTCATTGTTTATTTATACTTGAGATTGGGATTTCGGATTTCCATGAGATTTCTGGATTTGGAGAAACCGCAAGATTTATAAAATGATTATCATTTTCAAAAGAAACAAGTGCGGTTTTCTCATATTATGATTTGAGATATGTCCACCATGAGTTTTCTCGGCTCTTGAGCGATATCATACACCCGATTCGAGGAGGAGGAGGAACCTTCTGTGGGTGCATGGTGGACCCGGTGCGGTACCCTGGGGCGAGAAGGTCACAGATGATGGCGTTGAGCCTGTAACAGGGGAGCACTACTGGCCGGTGATTGTATTGTGACTCGACGGATATCCGGAGGATACCAATCGAAGTTGGGCCAGTACAGATAGCCGGAGCCTAGGGGCCAGTCCGGATAGACGGAGCCCGAGTTATTGAGACTTTGAGGTATTGAGATTTATGATATGGTTCAGTCCGGATAGCCAGAGCCCGAGATATTGGATATTTGGATATATGTTTTGTGTCGATACTTGACACGGATCTTTATGCTGATTTTATTGATGATACCTCTATTTAAATATACAGAAATCTTACTATTTTATGAAAACAGTTCCTTCATTACATGTATTCTGTTTTCATGCATTCATACATCATATATATGATATGTTGTTATCTGAGGCACAGACACGAGCACTTGATATTACACTTACGTATAGATGTTCAGGGTTATATTATTTTGAGGATATATATACTGATCGTATGACCTAGGATTGAGTCATACATACGATTTCCGCTCGTTGATATTTTCTACTCACGAGTTGGCAACTCACCCCCGTTGTGCCATAGTTTCTTGTAGGTTTTTCCGTACAGGTTTTCTTGACGGCTTTGCTGGCACACTGCTTCCTTCCGGGTGATTGCTTTGGTAGGTGGGTTCACTTGCATCGTGACCACCATTGTACCTTATTTTATTAAGTTGTATCTAGTAAACTCCATCAACCAGACTGTATTATTTATTCGAATTAGAGACCAGTGTATATTCTTTCGACCGTAGAGTCACGCTTGTATTATTTGTGGTTTTATTGTTGATTTTGGGTTTTCTTTTGAGTTTCGATCCTCGACCTTTGGCGTTGTATATTATATTGCTTGCGTGGTTGTGACCGTCAATTGACGAAGAGCTAGCTCCCGCTTGGGATGCGTTTATTCATATTATGCATGTTGTACCCTTTTGGGGCCAGTATTTACAAGGAAACTATGCCGAATTTTTCAGAAAAGACTTGAGATTTTAAAAATGCAATACTTAGGCTTATGTTATTTAAATCCACTTGTTTTAAAATAAGTTTCTTCACTCCTTCCATAAAATGGTTTAGATTTCTGGGATTTCTTTTGGCTTACTTGAATTAGATGGGGTCCTATAGACTTCATAGGATTCAAGTGCCAGTCACGTACTATTTCGGGTCGTGACAAAGTTGGTATCAGAGCGCTAGTTTAACCTTGGTTCGGGTCTATGTTTGACTATGCGGAGCCTAGGGCGTTTGTATATATATACGGAATCTAGGCTTGACCTTACGGAACTTAGACTTAGTCGAGGGGGCATTAGACCCAAACTTTCGTCGCGTAGGTTGGCCTTGGTTGATGGAGTAGGTGACTTAAGGAGAGTGACGTACCATGCGTATGTTCTGCGGCACACTTACGATACGCTACTCCGCTTAAGAAGCCTTCGGATGTACATTTCCTTGCACAGTATTATATTTATTCATTATCTATCCTCATCGATATCGGTTTATGGTTTTTGCTGTCATGATTACACGGGCAGAGAGAGCTACGGTTAGAGTTGCGTCAGCATGAGCTCGTCACGTACGAGGACTAACCAGGGCGTGATTCCAAGGACATACGATTGCATAGAGGCGTCAATTTTTTTTGTGTTTTCGCGCCATGAGCGTTTGATGGATCGCTTTTACAAGATTTCTCGGACGTGCTGATCAGCACCAAAGGATTGGGTCACAGCTAGAGGCCAGCCAGAATGTGATGACCGTCAATGCACCGTTTATTTGATGATTGAGGCACTGTTCAACGTGCGGACGAATGATTTAGTTGTTGCTGCGACTGACGAGATATCGCCCCAAATGATTGGAGCTAATGCCGCACGAGTTATACTCAGAGATATGATAGAAGATCGCTAGTCACCAAAGATGAAAGACTAGGACATATGATTCGTTGCCTACCCCGATGCGAGCTCATCAGATTGATTGATTCCAGCTAGAGACGACTTCACGCAGGTACGTTGAGATTCGATAGAAGACGATCGAATGTCAGAAACCCATTTTTCCAAGTTTAAAGTATTCGGAAAAAAACATGCAAGTAATTCCGTGGACCCTCCAGAAGAATGAAACCCTAACTCGATATAATGACCTTGAGAATGCTTAGAAACCTTAAAGTTTGTAGCAGTTCAGCGGTGCCATTAATGAGGCTTGGGTTTGCCCTTCTACGGCTGGTCCATAGGTACCGTGGCATGTACTAGAATACTATTAAACTGTACTCAAGATGTTGAGCTCTTGGGGGGTTATAGAACTTTGACGAATCGATCGGTAGGTTCGACGTCATTTGTGTAAGTCCACGGTAGCGTCCCGGCCGTCTAACAGACGCCAAATGCGGAACAAAAACTTTTACAACTGGCGCTATCGCGTACTATAACCCGGATCTGCCATTAAAGCTAAACTAACAAACTACAAAGTGGGTAGAAGAGTTATACCGAACGATCCGAGTCCTTCGGTCTTCAACCATCACCCCACGCTTTGTTACGGCTGCTCCGATCTCCTGAATCTCCAGTCTTCTCGTCCAGGTGGCACCACGTCGACGGATCTTTAAACGGGCTCCCGCCTCTGAACCGAGGCAACTCGGTCGTCAAGTTTGCTAAATTAGACGACCAAGATGAAGAAGAGAATGAGTAGAACACTTTGTCTCGTTACGTCTAAGGCTATAGACGAACGGTTAATGAAGTTGCCTTTTGGATCGATATGAAATGAGAAATGGAGTATACTAATTTCGATGAACCAAAATCCTTAATCTTTTTCAAATGAACAACCATAACCTTCACCAAGTGAATGGCCGGCCACTTAAGGAGAAGGGGGAGGTGAGTGTAGGAGAGGGGGGGGTGACTACAACTATTAATGAAGAGAAGAGTCATCAAAACACCTAGTATGAACACATTAATGAAAGTGATAATTCATAACCCTTAGTCATCAAACATCATTAAATGCACAATAAATGCACTAATGACCCACTAGCCTAATCACCTCTTCTAGAAGCCTCTAGAAACTTCCACACTCATCTCAAGAAAAGATAAATCCGTTTTTAACCGAATATTAAATACGGCTGATAGAAAACTGGAAACTGGTAACTTCCAAAAGTGATCCTGAAACGAATTTCAGGATAACCCCATAATGGTATAAACATACCCGCATTTGTATTACGACCGAATACAAATGCAACTGAGACAAAGATATTATATTTACACAGTATAATACTGGGTTCCAGCCGACCAGTATTATCTGCCCGAAAAATGACACGTGCGAAAACGCACGTGCATTTTCCGAACCTTGCCATAAAACCATACGGCCTGTACAAAATTTCGCCCGAACTTGGGAAAGTGTCTGTGGGGGACTCTAATGACTCATCAACACACTGGCACTTGGTATAACCACTAGCACGTCAGAGGTACGAGCTGTACGTAATGTTTGCCTATGTATTGATTGGAAGGGAAGCTGACGAGCGAACTCATTCATAAACCCTACTGAGCCTAACAGTGACAATATACATACAGTCTGGTCCGTTCTTCTAAAGAGTATCGCATATCGAGTCTAGGGGGTGGATAAAGTCAGACCCCCTAATAACGCGATAAATCGTGTCGGCATGAAGCCCATCACCACTTGAGAAACTACTGATCCAAATCAGTAATTCTCCACTACCTCGGCCGAGGATTTCTAGTGATGGCCACCCGTGCACTGCGCGACATCAACCCCCAATACCGGGAGAGACGAATCCCCGACGATCCGCTCACTGCCTCCATGTGGCTCGGGACTGTACCCAACTAAAACCTGTTTGCACAACTCCTTTGAGCATGGTAGGGTAGTAATCTAAGCACAGTGGGAACTCACACGAGACAAATGACGATCTCAATTCGACAAACTAACCTATACACATGTCACCAGGGAACTGCTATCTGACGATATGTATAATACCAACTAGCATGTTCCCGGCGAGTCCTGTCCGGTGTACTCATAACCCAATGAGCACCTGTATACATCTTAGGTGATCCTACTAACACCAATGGCTTGTGAGACCGGCCATCGCCCCTCGTCGGGGTCTTGACTGTATACACTAGTCTACTCTGGAGTATCGATTCCCTGTCTCGAAACTCCCACGACTAGGGACACTTTAAGGATGTGCTTACAGACCCCAGCTCCCACGTATATGATCGCCATCATACTGCTGGTAGTTAAGCAAGAATCCTATGGGCTCTATCAATATGCAATAGTGAACTAAAGCATGTATACGATGATAAAGACAAACCAGATAACATACTATCATCTCGAGAAAGACTGTCATATCGGTATAGGTCCTGCCTCAATCATTGCAATCACATACCAGCGATCCAATAATTGACTTTGAGGGCACTATCTCCAACAATCTCCCACTTGCACTTAAGGCTAATTATTGCGATGTCGCATACTCACAGCCCGTGTGATACCGAACACCCAACTCCTCTACTAATCAGTTTCACAAAGCTAGTTTGTAAAACTCTTGTGTTCGAGGAATAGCCTCAGTGAGTGGATCCGCCCTGATGTTTCTTTCTATATCTCTCTTAATCTCAAGTTCGCGGAGAAAGCCATCTCCCGAATCGAGTAATACCTGTCTTAGAATATGTTTGGATATCTGATGGGACCTAGTTCATAAATGAACTCCAAATCCAAACTTCTTAGACTGTATCGATCACTGAACCTAATCAGTATCCAGCACCATGCCTCCCACAGTATCCTCTTAGACCACCTGTCCAAAATACTGTCCCTTGTCATAGGGAAAACTATAACTCTGACAATCACTCTGTCATCTATGTCACCTTTGAAGCCTGGAATGATAACCGTCTCTCGAAGGAGGCTGCCGTCATCAAATCCATAGAACATGCACCTTATGTTCTAAAACTGCTTCCTTATGTTTCTTCAGGATTGGATTAATATAAACTTATCGCATCAAGTGCAAAAACTACATCTGGTGTGGTACTTGACATCTCATGATTGACTCAATTGCCTAAGCAAGTGATCTGCCAATCATGCACATCCCTCTCCCCTTTAGTCTGTAACACACCTTTAGAGAGGGTGACTCCATCACCTGCAGGTACACCACCATGCCAGGAGTCATCTATTCTAAAAACTATTAGAATACTATCACTGTACCCACATTGGGAAACTACCCAAATCCAGATCTAAAACCATAGATCTAGAAACCAGAATGTCGGATATTATATCCATGTCATGTCTAGAGAAACAACTGTGTGACGACCACAGTACAACCGATCGTAGTATAGGAATTTTACTTCCTACTCTGTGTATGTCATCCAAATACCCGGACATCACACCCTACTACCTTCTTAACAGATCCATCCTCTATTCTGATGAAGTCAAACCTATGACTGTCACATCAAAATTAAATGATCTTATCTCCGCTATAACTGCTCAAGTCTATAAATAGACATAAGCAACTTGCCCACTATACTTCCGCTGCTCCCACTGACCACGACAACCCTCTGGCAGAATAATATATACGTACACTTCTAAAGCTAGTCTAGAACAACGCTATACTTATCCTTCTGCTGAGTCTCATAGTCTGGAACAACAGTAGTGTCAAGTATGGGTAAACAAGAACCTCCCTGTCACCTTCCTTGAGGCTACCGGAGTACATCTCGGGTGTCTGAGGTTACCCACCATATCTGCGGAGTAGCTAATGGAATGTCAAACCTGATTGAATATATTGGTCCTATTAAATTTTCCGTAATCGTTTGAGATTTTGGAATCACTTCCAGTTCTACCATACTCCCACTACTGTTTTCTGAAAAAATCCATTTTAATAAAACAGTGGCGAGTCAAGAATAATATCACTATTGATCTTCCAGATGGTAGAAAATCAACCCTCGTCAAAGCCAGGGTCAACCCACAAACTGCCATTACAGAAACGTGCCTTGAGTTATCCAGTGTCTGGTTTTAAGCATAAGCTGGACAACTCCCCGTATCTTAACATCGTTAAGATATGAACCATTCTATATACAATATAGAATTAGAGGCACTAATTTAACTGGAACCAGATTCAAAACATGCAACTGTCTCCAGTGCAAATCAACTTAATGGAAAGTGGCTACTCAGCATTACTCAACTTAGGAATCCATCCAATTATGAGTAACCTGAAAGAGAAACGAGTTTCTCAAAACCATTACTATTATCTGAATACCAATCACAAGAATGTACATCTTCAATCTCTTTGAAGAATCCCGATACTTGTGATACCTGGTTCTCTACTTTATTCTTATACCCACAACTTCTGAAAACTTAGACATTGTATTTCTACGAAACACTTGTCTAGAAACTAGAGAAGTCATAAGTAAACAGAACATAGTATGAGGACCTACCCCTTTGTCCTGACGGACACTGGACAACATACAATACTCTGTATAAGTCCGTGTAAGTGCACGGCGGCGCCCCGGCCGTCAATCCGACGCCGGAATGCGGAAGCGATGGTTTTCTTTAAACTTTACAAAACTGTAAACCGGCACCACCGCGCACTATAAACCCGGATCGTGCCATTAAACTAGTCCTAGCTAACTGCAAGATGGGGAAGAGAGATATACCGAGTGATCTGAGTCCTCCGGTCTTCTCGTCGTCGTCCCGATCTCCCCGCGGAATCTCCGGTCTCCACCAATTCGCCGGAAGGGCACCACGTCGCCTGCTTCTCTTACGGGCTCCCACCTCTATACCGAGGCAACTCGGGCACGAAGTTGGCGAGTCGACGTGCCCAAGATTTGCTGTAGAATGTAGTGTAGAACCATGTCTCATTTTGGGGTTCATGGAGGTTGCCTTTTTGAGATGGTGGAGGAATCAAGTTTTGGAGATGAAACTTTAGGAATTTTGTAGCATGAAAAGAGCAAAATTCCCACACCCAAAAATTGGGCAGCCCTCACTTGGCTTGGCCGGCCATGCATGGTGGGAAGAAGAGAGTGAGAGAATGAGGGAGAGAGTATATGAGAGAGGGAGAGGCTAGATCAAAAATATGAGAGTCTCTCATAATACAAGAGAGAGAAAAGGTGATCATGATCAACCATGATTACCAAACCAAGTCCAACACTCATACAACCATCATCAAAAGCATGATGACTCCAAAGTCAAGCAATGATCATCAACCAAAACCAATACTCCATCAACTAATCATCAACAACCATGATGAAAAGAAGAAGAAGTCAAATGAAGTCAAATGGTGGAGGAATTATCATGATACAACAATATGCAAAAACAACCCTCCAAAATACTTCAGCAAATGAAAGATACAAAGAAATATGGCTGAAACGGAAAACAAACTGGCAACTCCAAAAAACTGATCCCGTAATAAATTACAGGAAAACCCCGCTATTGTATATACATACCCGCATTTGTATTCCGACCGAAATACAAATGCAATGAGACGAAATCTACACAGTACTATACTAGCATCCGGCATAAACCAAAGCCTGCTAATAATATCTGTCCGATCCTGATGCGTGCAATACCGCACGTATCTGATCGAACCCTGCCATATAACCATACGGCCTCTAGTACTAACCGTCCGATCCTGATCCGTGCAATACCGCACGTATCTGATCGAACCCTGCCATATCTCCATACGGCCTCTACAGCGTTTCGCCCGAAACTTGAGTAACTGAATGTGGGGGACTCTAAAGACTCGTCAATACTCTGGCTGTGGATTTAACCACTAGCACGTCAGAGGTATTAGCCATACGTGACGGGCTACAATCTATTGACCAAAAGGGACGTCGATGAGCGAACTCATCCTGACACCCTACTGGGCCTGTCAGTGACAATATCCGTCCAGTCCGGTCCGTTCGTCTATGAGCATCGCATGGCGGGCCTAGGGGGTTGGTAAAAGTCAGACCCCCAAAAGCGGTACAAGTCGTGTCGGAGTGTAGCCCAGAACACCCTGAGATACTACTGGAATACCTACCCGTAAATCTCTTGCCTTGGCCAAGGACTTCGTGTAATGGCTCTCCTAGACACAGCGCGACCTCACCCCCAATACCGGGAGAGACGAACCCCTGAAGATCCTCTCACTGCCTCCATGTGGCTCGGGACTGTACCCAACTAAAACTTGTTTGCACGTCTCCTTTGAGCGTGGTAGGGTAGAAATCAAAGTACAGTGGGAACTCACATGAGACAAATGACGATCCCCAGGTCGATGAACTAACCTGTACACATGTCACCAGGGAACTGCTATCTAACGTCAGGTATAAGACCAACTAGCATGTTCCCGGCGAGTCCTGTCCGGTGTACTCATAACCCAATGAGCACCTGTATACATCTTAGGTGAACCAACTGACACCAGTGGCTTGTGAGACCGGCCACCGCCCCTCGTCGGGGTCTCGACTGTATACACTAGTCTACTCTGGAGTATCGATGCCCTGTCTCGAAACTCCCACGACTAGGGACCTTTTAAGGATGTGCTTATAGACTACCAGCTCCCACGTATATGATGGCCCTCATACTGCTGGCAGTCAAGAAAGAATCCTAGGGGCTCTACCAACGTGCAATAGTGACCTGTAAGGTCACCTAAAGCAGTACACGATGATAAAGGTAAACCAGATAGCATACTATCATCTTGAGTAAGACTGTCCTCCTGGGATAGGTCCTCCCTCAATCATTGCAATCACGTGCCTGTGATCCAATAATTGACTCTGAGGGCACTATCTCCAACAGTCCGCTGAGTTTGAATGACTCAAAACCTGTGCATCGTAGGTTGAAAACTGTACCAAGGTGATTTCCTCAAATATCACCAATTACAACGAATTCCGATATAATGAGGATGATCACCTAATTCCTAATAACTTACTCCCACTCATCATCTGTAAAAACCATACAGATATGAGAATGAAACCTGGTAAATACATACCCTGGAGTAAGTATCTAATCGGGAAAATAGTTTTCTTTTAACAATGCGCAGTGAAACTGAAACATTAAAATGTTTCGTAGGGGTATCCTGGTATTCCTAGTAATGCATCTTCTATAATCCAATTCATGACTGTAACCGTATAATTCTTTGCCTTCTCTCCAAATCCCTTTATTTGTCTTTAGTCATTACCTTCTGTACACCATCATTAGGCTAAATGGTTTTCTTCCTTCCCTACCGTTCGGCACCAGCCTATGGTTTGGAAGAAGAATATCCAGTAAGCATAATAGGTGTACTCTCCTAATCCTAGGAGTACTCGCACCTTGAGAGAAGGTGATGATAAAAGACTACTGAATAAAACCTTATTCTATTTCTCCCGAACTGGGGAAAAAGCAAAGGTGAAATAGGAGTGGCGATGAAGTACGCGATTTGGTCGTGAATGATAACAGTCGCAATTTACTTTGCCCTCTTTCTAATCCCTTCATTTTGTCTTTAGTTATTACCTTCTGTACACCCTACTTAGGCTAATTGGTTTTCTTCATTCCCTACCTTTCGGCACCTGCCTATGGTTTGGAATAAGACTATCCAATAAGCGTAATAGGTGTACTCACCTAAACTAAGGAGCCCTCGCAAACTAAGAGAAGGTGATAATAAAAGACAACCGAATAAACCAATTTTATTTCTCCTGAACCTGGATCCATCCTCAAAGAAGTCCCTTCGAGTCGGTATATAACCATACGATGGAACTATCCAATGGAAGTGCATATCCATAGTAATATGGGGTGTTCTGAGAAATACAAAGGGTAAAAGAAGGAGCGACAATGACTTATGCAACTCAGACAATCCAAAAGCCAGTATTTTAAGAAGGTTCGGTCAACTTGGTCACTGAGTCATGGTCTAGGGTCGGTCAAATGTCGCTTCCAAAAAGATAGAGAAAAGAAACACTTTGCGTGCACTCTAACCTAGATCAGAATGGTTATCAATTTATCTAATCAGGAAACCTTCCACTGTAATCTCAAATTCTCCTCCAAACCTGAAAGAAGAATTAGTCGGGATCACCCGAAGAGTAAACCAACTCATCAGTGAGAATCGGGATCCAACTATCATCGCATGATAACTTGATGGAAGCCACTCAAGTTATCACACTCCAGAAGGTATGCGCATGCCTGACAAGATTGCTGTATGTTTGAAACTCCCGATATGATTTTTGCCTCATGCTCTTATGACCTTGACTTTGGCCAACAAATCATAAGTCACATGTCAAGTTCTACCCGTCATTATCCAGGTTAATTTGAACCCACCCGCACATGCCCTTGACTTTGGCCAACAAGGAAGAACGACTGTCCCAAACCAACACATCTATCTATGCAGCAAATGAATATTCAGCAGCTACCAAGCACTATGCCTTGACTTTGGCCAACAAACATAGCTTGAATACTACTGACTATCCATAAGAAACGACGGAGGGCTACGACTGGTTTTTGGCGAAAAAACCTTTAACGTAATGAACTTGATCTCGTTGAAGGAACCTGATAGCTTTTATAAAAATATAGTGATGAAAACCTTTGCTAAAGAGGTCACTCCCGGTGAAGGGATCTCGGCTCTTTCCTCGTGGAATGAGGTGCAGGATATTCCAACTGAATACCTTGATGCAAAGCAACTTGTAATCGACTATATTGAAGTTATTACCCTCACGTAAAGTTCTGCCCAAGGGGTCACTCCCGGTGAAGGGATCAAGGCCCTTGTCTCGTCGAATGAGGTGCAGGATATTCTAACTGAATATCACTATGCAAAACAAAAGAAAACATCTTTGTAGTAACACCTTTTAAAATTTGTTCCAACAATATCAAATATAGGTTTGTTTTACTTGCATTGATTAGAATCAACGCAGTCCCATCAATCAATCACACCAGAAAAGAACGAAAATAAAATGTACGTATATGCCATCCGCATTCGTCACTGGATCCCGTCATCACCCGTTAGGTTACTTAACTAACGACAGAGCAGGGGATGGACTAGCGCGGGTGTAAAACATATACAACATCTAATAGTATATATATCAATATACAATAATCGCTCCAGGCATGATAATATGCAACATTACGGAAAAGTAATAAGCATCACAGAAAAATACAGATAATCTGGGATCCCCGGGTTTCACAGAGCCGCTACTGAAACCCGACGTTCCCCTGGTCGTGTGGATAGCCTGTGCAATGAAACCTAGACCCCTACGGGTGCGGCAAGTTACCCGCCAAAACCTGAAGCGAGGTAGTCCCCCACAGCACAGTGAATGGAACACTCGGCACTTCACGGAATCCGGTAAATTGAGCACCCCTCCTTGGGTCAACCTGTACTCCCTACGAGTGCGGCGAATAGTCTGCCAATTCTAGAGTAAGGTCCCGCTGCCTCTCAAAGCCATGAGATACGGACCCGTTACCCTCCAGAACCCGGATATCCGTGCACTCCTTCGCGGGATAAACCTAGTACAGAAATAAAAATATGTACAACGGGTACATCGACCTCAACCCGGTCGTGCCCCAAAAGAATATTATACAACAGGCAGTGACGTCAGTCCACATGTTGGACGCTCGCCCCGCAATCTCAAATGTACAAATAAATCCAAACTGCACTACCATTGCACACTGCTATCCACCACGACATATCCGCAACAACACAGTACGACACAGAACATCAATGCGAATGTCACGTTCGCAAACCCGTCTAAAAGAACTATTGCAATCAGATGCGGTTTACCGATCAAATGACATTCCCGGTCGGATATATAAATTAAGTACTGCATACTAACAAATTTAAAATTTCGATCGACAAATTTCCCGAAGTAGGCCCCACGTACATCTGTTGTACAGTAACAAAATCTGGGCCCAAAAGAATATTACCAAAAACCACAATTTCCTCAGTGAAGCTCTCTGGAAAAATCTTGTGCACTGTTCCCACAAATTCGCCGCGGTTCCGCGGTCAAACTGTGGGTTTGACCGCGGATCCGCGGTGGTCTTATGGGATCACGTGCCCAAATTTTTCCACAATCCTTAGAAAACCCTGGACGCTTTTCTGTGATATGCAAAATTATTTTTAGGCCCTTTAAAAAATCGACAGAAACTTGTGTGCAGAAAATTGCGATTTTGGAAATTCCATTCGATCAATCTTTTAAACACGTTAGCACAAGTTAGTATAGCTTAATGGTGAGGCTCTGATACCACTGTAAGTCCACGGTAGCACCCCGGCCGTCTAACAGACAACAAATGCGGAACAAAAACTTTTACAACTGGCGCTATCGCGTACTATAACCCGGATCTGCCATTAAAGCTAAACTAACAAACTACAAAGTGGGTAGAAGAGTTATACCGAACGATCCGAGTCCTTCGGTCTTCAACCATCATCCCACGCTTTGTTGTGGCTGCTCTAATCTCCTAAATCTCCAGTCTTCTCGTCCAGGTGGCACCACGTCGACGGATCTTTAAACGGGCTCCCGCCTCTGAACCGAGGCAACTCGGTCGTCAAGTTTGCTAAAAGAGACAACCAAGATGAAGAAGTGAATGAGTAGAACACTTTGTCTCGTTACGTCCAAGGCTATGGACGAACGATTAATGAAGTTGCCTTTTGGATCGATATGAAATGAGAAATGGAGTATACTAATTTCGATGAACCAAAATCCTTAATCTTTTTCAAATGAACAACCATAACCTTCGCCAAGTGAATGGCCGGCCACTTAAGGAGAGGGGGGAGGTGAGTGTAGGAGAGGGGGGTGAGTATTGTAGGGTTGCTAGACACGTGCACAAGGGTCTATGGGGCATCAACCATGCCCAATTAAAATTTTAGCCGTGCCGAACAACTCTAATACGGATCTTTAAACTAGGTTTTAGGAGAAAACTATCAAGTTAACAACTTTAACTACAAGTGAAAGGGATTACAACCTTTGTGGATCCGGTCCTTCACATCATTAGCTCCGTGTAGATGTCCCCATCGCTGCGATCATGAACTCCGTACTCTAGAGAAGCTCCACGAGAAAAACGAACGTGCTTGCTACGATGACTTCGAGGTCGAAGATGATCTACGTCGGGGAGACACTAACTCAAGCTATTTCTTCACTAGGTCATGAACTTTGTGAAGAGAACACACTCTACTACATGGCAAGTGGTAGAGGATGAAGAAGTAGGAAGTGGGCTCACTCTAGAATTGATTTTCTCACTCTTTTTCTCATAGCACCATTGGAGCTAGTAAGCTTTTGGATGGAGCTAGATAATGAAGAAGAAGAAGAAAGAATTATCCATCCAAATGAAAACTTATCCAAATAAATAATGGCACCATGGTTGAGTTAAACCCTCATGCTTAACTCATGTAGAGAATTAACCAAGGCTTTAGGTTAAAGGTTAGGTTAAAGAATATCAAGAGAAATGACAAAAGAGTGGACTTTGTCAAAGCTTCTCCAAGCTTCTTCAAGCTTGATTACTTTGACTAAGTTAAACCCTTTTGTTAAATCTTAAGATAAAACAATAACCCTAATCTTTACCCTAATCTTGGTATGAGTCTCATACACCCAACTTTGATGTATCATCAAGCATGATATAAACAT
Organism: Agapanthus africanus; assembly: GCA_030015575.1. NCBI lineage: Eukaryota > Viridiplantae > Streptophyta > Magnoliopsida > Asparagales > Amaryllidaceae > Agapanthus > Agapanthus africanus. Next base: position 364,166,262 of record JASDDO010000031.1, read on the forward strand.
GTACACTTGCATATATCATATATAAATAATGTGCACAAACTAGTGAGAAAATAAATCATAAGTGAGCTAATACTAGTTAATGTAATATAATATATCAAATATATAATTATACATTAAATTATTAAATCAACTCTTGATTTAATAATCCGGCTATAACCGACTAATATCATATGTAACAACTTATCGAATCAACACTTGATCCGATAACCCGGCTATATCGCATACAACCGATCAATGTCACGAATCGCGAGAATAGAATACGGTATCTCATATCGTATTAATCTCGGTCCCGCACATATCACATATTTGCTCCTACTCCGTTTCTCTTGAGCCAGGAAACCCCTGTGTAGGACTCTAAAGACTCGTCAATACGCTGGCAGTAGGTGGTGATCATATCAAACACCCACAAGCCGCAAGCGGTGTGCTAAACGTAACGGCCACCCGAGTATTGAGCGATCAGAAGATCAACAAGCAAGCCCGCTAGTTCTCCTGCGAATCCAATCAGTAACACTCCCGTACAGTCCGGTCTCGTCGTCTGACATGTCGCATATCTTGCCTAGGGGTGGTAAACGTCAGACCCCAGTAGCTCGATAAGTCATGTCGATATAAGGTCTATAACAGTTCGAGAAACTACTGATAACACTTACCAGTAAATCTCAGCAACCCTGTCCAGGGATTTCCGGTCATAGCCAATCGAACACAGCGCAACATCAACTCCCTATACCGGGAGAGACGAATCCCCTCCTATCGCTCATTGCCTCCATGTGATTCGGGACTGTACCTAAAAACCACCGTTTTGCACGCCCTCTTGGACGTAGTAAGGTGGAAATCAAAGCACAGTGGGAATCACACAAGACTCTATGACGATCTGGGGTCTACAGACTAACCTGTACCAGTGTCACCAGAGAACTGCCATCTGACGTAAGGTATAATACCATCTGGGAGTTCTCGGTGAGTCCGTCCAGTGTATCCAGTCTTCAGTGAGCACCTGTACACCATCCTTGATGTCAAACACCGATGGATATGGGATCATCCATCGCCCATCATATTGTTAGTGTATATGCCCTAGAGGCCATTACTGTCTCATACTAGTTTGTATATTACTTAATGGAAGCTTGGAATATTCACCTTGTATAAACAATCTTGCTCAATATAGTAGTATGCTACTTGGTTTGTTTCTACTTCAATGTGTACTTGTGTTTATTTCAGTATATCACCTATACACATTAGTGGAGCCCTTAGGATCTTTGCTTGATTACCAGCGTTGTGATGGCAGTCACACTAGTGGGGGCTGGGTAATCTATAAGCACATCCTTATGCAGGTCCCTAGTCGCAGAACTATCGAGACAGGGCATCGATACTCTGGAGTAGACTAGCGCATGCGCTTCTCATCCCAGAGTGGGAGACGGTCAGTCCCACAGCCGTCAGTACGTCGTACTGGAGATAGTATGCGGGTGCTCGTTGGGTTACGAGTACACTGGACAGGACTCGTCGGGAACTGACCGGTTGGTATTATACTTATCGTCAGTTATCAGTTCCCAGGTGACATGAGTACAGCTTAGTCCGCTGACTTGACACTGTCACTTCGCCTCGAGTGTGTTCCCACTGCACTTTGATTACTACCCTACCACGGCTAAAAGGAGTCGTGCAAACAGGTAGTGGTTGGGTACAGTCCCGAAGCACTTGGAGGCAGTGACGGTTAGACAGGATTCGTCTCTCCCGGTATTGGGGGTTGACATCGCGCTGTGTCTAGGAGAGCCATTACACGAGTAGTCCCTGGCCAGGGCAATCGAGATATACTGGTAGGCTTCAAGTGTTATCTCAGGGTGTTTTGGGCTTCACTCCGACACGACTTGTACCGCTATTAGGGGACTGACGTTTTACCGCCCCCTTAGGCCCGCCATGCGATGTATGAGACGAACAGACCGGACTGTACGGAGATTGTCACATTCAGGCTCAGTAGGAGTTCAGATGGGTTTCACCTCGTCATTTTTCTTGTCGGCTTCTACCTGGGGACCGTTACGCACAGCTAGTGTCGCTTGCGGTCTGTGGTTAAACCCACTGCCAGCGTAGTGTCGAGTCTTTAGAGTCCCACACAGAAAGCTATTCGCCTTTAGGCAAAAGAGTAGAGGTCGCATGGTTTTGCGGCAGGTCGCATGGTTTTGCGGCAGGTCGCATGGTAAAAGAGTAGAGGTCGCAGGGTTCGGTCACATCCGTGCACTTGTGCACGTACAATGTCTGGACAGTTTACACTAGCAGGCTTTGGTTTAAGCCAGATCCTAGTGTATGTATTGGGATTGGATTTGTCCAGTTTGTATTCGTGTTCCTCGAAACGCGGATGCGGGTGTGTATGCACAGTTGACGGAGAGACAGAGGCGGAGGATTCTCATTAGGGTTGTTGACCGTTGACAGTTGACTATTGACTTTTTGCTCAACCCTAATGAGAATATGATATGTGATTAACAATTATATTAATTAGGTATTATGGTGACATGGTTGTTGAGTTGTTGACTTTGTTGACTTGTTGATTTTTGTTGACTTGTTGACTTTGTTGACCGGTTGACTAGGCTTGACTAGTTGACCATCATGATAACCATAGCTATCATTTCATGGCAAAGACTTTTGCTTGCTTGCTCTTTTGTGCAAAATGAGTGCATGAAATGATATGGCTATGGTTGCTTAAACCATCACATAATACTTGATTGATATGATGTGTTATGATTGTTTTGGATTATGAGAGCCAAATGAGAAAAGTCTTCTCTCATTCTTTGATGCTCATTCTCTCTCTTGTTCTTAAGCTCTCATCTTCCTCCTCTTGCTCTCCCTCTCTTGACTCTATGGTTCACTTGTCTCATGAGTTGAGAACCAAGAACCATAGATAAATCCCATACAAACTCTTCTCTACTCACTCTAGTTCACAAGGTTTGGCAAACCAAGTGAACTAGTTTCTTCAAAGACCGAAGAAGAAGCTAAAGGTAGAAGCTTTCGAGGTGGATCTATCTTCGGCGCAAGGAGACGACGGAGTGAAGGTGATCCGGACATCCATCGAGGCTTGAACACGAAAGAGTTCGAGAAAAAGAAAGGTATAACCCCCTAACCGAGTAGTTAGCAACTCGTAGTTAGGTTGTTAGTTAGATGTTTAACAAAGATCCGGGTTTTAAGTCCATGTTACCACCTCTAAGAAAATCGTTTTTTATCAAATTCCGCATGCCCGAAAGTACCGGGAGAGGTAGCATGGACTTACAGTGGTATCAAAGCCTAGTTAAACTCTATTTAACATGTTAGCAAAGTAGCTAGAAGATCGATCAAAGAAAAAGTCCCGAAATGAACCCCGTTTTCAAAGTTGCTGTCGATTTTTTATGTTCTGTAAAATTAATAAATCACGCATCAAAAATCGACTCAGGGTTTTTAGATTGCACTGTAGAAAGACGGTCCCACGATCTCATCATTTCGCCGCAGAAACGCGGAAATAGCTTGCTATTGCCGCGGTTCCGCGGCCGTCTTGGCTCCTCTCTGGTTGTTCTTTGCTACAGTGTGCTTATGGGGGTATTTTAGGAATTTTGGTATATGTATTTTCAGCCCAGATTTTCCAGAACGAAAATTATATTTTTGGGGTCCTGAAAATCCGTATTTTTGATCGAACTTCTAAAAGACTTAAGCTGACGGGTTTTTTCTGTGATGTGATATTTGTATTGAACGTCTGCTAATCGCTATATGTCGATTAGTGGGGGTTATACAAATCTGTGATCTGTAATGTTGCTGGAATGTGTATATGAATTCATTGGATTGTCGCGGGTGAATAGCCGGGGGTTGTGAGACGAGAGTTTTCTTTTCTTTCAATTCATGTAAATTTGTAAATTGATGTAATAATTATTTGTATGGCCGCACAACTGGGTCGGGGTTGTAGCCGTCATTATATAATTTCTTTTTACTGTTTTTGCTCCTAGGATAGACCCATGGAGGGGGTGCACAAACTACCGGGTATGCCGAAGTGCCGAGTGGCCTACTCACGGGGATGAGGGAGGTTGCTTCGCTTCGGGTACTTGGCGGGTAGTTTGCCGCACCCGTAGGGGTCTTGGGTGGGGTATTGGCTATTCACCGCGACCGTGTAATCTGCTTTTCGTTACAGGCTCATACGAATTGCGGATTCCTAGTATATCCAATGTATTCATCTGTGATCTGAAATGTTTATCATTGCAGTATATCTATATATGATATTATTTAGGCGTTGCTTATGTTTTACAGCCGCGCTAGCCCAGCCCCCGCTCTGTCGTTAGTTAAGTAACCTAACGGGTAATGACGGGGCCCAGTGGCGAATGCGAATGACATAAGCGTACGTCATATTTTGGTTGTTTTCTGCAATGGTAGGGTTAAATGATGGGACGCATTAAAAGAACTAATGCAAGAATATCACGCATTAAAAGAACTAATGCAAGAAAATAAACCATGTAAAAGTCGTTGGAACACTTTCGAAAAACCACTCGGTTCTTTTCGAAACAAACTTTTAAAAATGCGGAGTTTGAGCCACTCCATTTAAAAGCTATCTCGTTCCATCGACTAAATCAAGTTCACTACGTTCACGGTTTTGTCAAAACCATTCGTAGCCCTCCGTCGTTTCACATGAATAGTCAATAGTATTCAAGCTGTGTTTGTTGGCCAAAGTCAAGGCATAGTGATTGGTAGCTATTGGGTATTCATATGCAGCATAGATAGATGCGTTGGTTTGGAACAGTCGTACTGCCTTGTTGGCCAAAGTCAAGGGTAGGTGCGGGTGGATTCAAATTAACCTGGAGAACGACGGGTAGAACTTGACATGTGACTTATGATTTGTTGGCCATAGTCAAGGTCATAAGAGCTTGGGGCAAAAATCCACATCGGGAGTTTCAAAAGAACTGAAACTTGCTAGTGTTGCATACCATTTGGAGTGTGATGATTCTGGTAGGATTCCTTCAGTTTCGTCACGCGATGATATTTGGATCCCGATCATACTGTGAGTATATGCTACTCCTCGGGAAATCTCTCACTTAACGATCAATGCTATAAACCAAGTAGGTGTCTAGAAAGGTGTTAGCGGGGCTACGCTCCCAGGGAAAAGAGGTTCTTAAATTAAGGAACTTCGCGAAAGCGTTGGAAAACCTCCCTCGAAGTACCGACACCAGCGGGGCCGAACGGTTAAGCAAGTATTGTACGGTGAGATTGATCCTGACTAATTCTTCCTTTTTGGTTTGTGGAGGGATTCGAGAAACAGTGGGAGCCATCCTGTTTAGACAAATTAAAAACCACTCTAAACTTGCAAGAGCATCATGCTAAGTGTTTCTTCTTCTCTCTCCTAATTGCAGCGACCAATCGAAATGACTGGACTTAAGTTACTTCTAGATAAAAACATACTGACAGGGCTAAACTACAAAGATTGGCTCAGGAATGTCAAAATGGCAATCACTTACGACAAGCTGGGGTATCTTCTTACCACCAAAGCTCCCCCTGTCCCAAGTCCCACTTCCAGCATCGCGGATAAGGAAATCCGTAAGACCTGGGAGATTGATAGCGCGAAGGCCAAGTGCCTCGTACTTACCTCAATGGACAACGAACATCAGAGGAGGCACGAGAATATGGACCTTGAATCCATATTTCTCCATACAAAAGAACTGTATGGAGAGCAATCTCGTATCGCAAGATACGAAGTGTCGAAAAAGTTATTTTCGGCAAGGTTGGCCATCGGATCATCGGTAGCGGAACACGTGCTTAAGATGATTGGCTTCATTGAGGAGCTCGCGGAACTTGGAACCACGTTGGAGAATGAGCTCTATACGGACTTGATTCTCCAGTCCCTTCCTTCCACTTACGCCCAGTTCATACTGAACTTCAACTTATAAGAAAAAGAAGTTGAACTTTTAGAGCTCCTCAACATGCTGAGGAGCGCAGAGGGCACCCTACAGAAAGATAGGGAAACATCCACTTTGTTTGTAGGAGGATCATCTTCTTCTAGGTCCAAGGCGAAAGCCAAGGGAAAGAAGAAGAAAGCCCCCGCCAAACCAAGAGGCGGTGTTAGTAAAGTGGATACGAAGGGAAAAGCTAAAGCAACAAAGATAGCGGGGAAGCTTGTGGATAAGGAAGAATGCTTCTATTGTCATAAGAAAGGTCACTGGAAGAATGATTGCAGGGCTTGGAAAGCCAGGACACAGGAATTGAAGCAGGTTGCAGCTTCAGCTTCAGGTGTGTATGTTATTGGAAACTGTCTTTCAGTAAACTCTACTTCCTGGGTATTGGATACCGGATCAGGATCTCATATCTGTAATTCTTTGCAGGCATTGAGAAACCGTAGTGTTTTGAAAGCAGGTGATATGACCCTCAGAGTTGCGAACGGAGCTAGCATGGATGCTAAAGCCGTGGGGGACTATCACCTGGGAATGTCAGATGGACATGTTTTGGTTTTGCGTAATTGCTTTTTTGTACCCAACGCAACTTGTAATATCATTTCTGTATCTTTAGTTTCTAAAGAAGGTTATGAATTTGTGTTTGTAAGTAATGTTGTAAACATTCACCTTAATCAAGTTCTGATTGGGTCAGGTACATTGAGCAATGGTATATACGTATTAAACCAACCACAGATTTTCAATGTCCAGAATACACACAAAAGAAAGTCTCCGGAAATAAATCAGACTTTCTTATGGCATTGTAGACTGGGTCACATCAATGAGAGAAGGTTGACGAAGTTACATACAGAAGGATATTTGAATCCGTTCGAATATCAATCGTATGCCACTTGTCAATCCTGTCTCAAAGGAAAGATGACAAAGACTCCGTTTACTGGACACGGAGTAAGAGCGAGCGAGCTCTTGGGACTCATACACAGCGACGTGTGCGGTCCAATGTCTACACATGCGCGAAGCGGTTATTCTTACTTCATTACTTTTACGGATGACTTCTCAAGGTACGGTTATGTCTTCTTAATGAAACATAAGTCCGAAGCCTTTGGAAAATTCCAGGAGTATAAGAATGAAGTAGAAAAACAAACCGGCAAAAGTATTAAGATCCTAAGATCGGATCGAGGTGGAGAATACTTAAGTGCCGAGTTCCTGGATTATTTAAAAGAGAACGGAATTCTCTCTCAGCTTACTCCTCCATACACTCCGCAACATAACGGTGTATCGGAGAGACGGAACCGAACCCTATTGGATATGGTTCGGTCCATGATGAGTAACGCTGAGTTACCGCGATCATTCTGGGGATATGCGCTAGAATCAGCCGCATACCTTTTAAACCGAGTTCTTACTAGGACTGTGCCTACTACACCATATGAGATGTGGTGTGGGAAGAGACCCTATCTTAAGCACATTAAGACATGGGGATGTCCAGCTTTTGTTAAAAAGCAGCATGCGGACAAGCTCGAGGCAAGCTCAGTACAGTGTAAGTTCGTGGGATATCCAAAGAACTCCAAGGGATATTTCTTCTACTGCGAAGAGGAACAAAAAGTTCTTGTTTCTCGTCATGCCTACTTCTTGGAAACTGAGTTTTTGGAAACCCAGATAAGTGGGAGCACAGTAGAACTGGAAGAAATTCCAGAACCACAGACTATTACTGAAAGCTTAGTGGAACCAGAGGGTTCAAAAGAACAGGACATGCCTATGCCGCTCCGCAGGAGTAGTAGGCAGTCTCATCCGCCCGAGAGATACTACTGTTTTCTCATAGATGGGGATAGAGAGGATTGCATCATAGATTATGATGAGCCTACTAGCTTCCAGCAAGCCGTTCAGAGCGTCGACTCGGTAAAATGGCTGGATGCAATGCAGACCGAAATGGAGTCCATGTACACCAACAATGTATGGACGTTGGACATTGCTCCAGACGGGGTAAAACCCGTAGGATGCAAGTGGATCTTCAAAAGGAAGATTGGTGTAGATGGACAGGTTGAGACCTATAAAGCTAGACTGGTTGCAAAGGGTTTTCATCAAAGACCTGGTTTGGACTATGACGAGACCTTTTCTCCAGTAGCTATGCTGAAATCCATTCGGATCCTTCTTGCCATTGCTGCCTTCCACGATTATGAGATTTGGTAGATGGACGTAAAGACAGCTTTTCTAAATGGAAATTTAGGGGAGTGTGTCTATATGGATCAGCCAGAGGGTTTCATTCAGAGTGGGAGCAGCGGAAAGGTGTGCAAGTTGCTTAAGTCCATTCAAGGACTAAAGCAGGCATCGCGGAGTTGGAACATCTGTTTTGATGAGACGGTCAAGGAATTTGGCTTTATCAAAAATCCAGATGAACCATGCATCTATAGTAGATTTGTAGCGAGAACTGTAGTATTCCTCGTTTTATACGTGGATGACATTCTCTTAATAGGAAATGACATTCCTATGCTACAATCTGTCAAGGGGTTCTTGTCACACAGGTTCTCCATGAAAGACCTGGGTGATGCCTCATACATCCTGGGGATCCGGATCCATCGTGATATATCCAAGAGGATATTAGGGCTTTCGAAGTCCATGTACATCGACACCATACTGAAAAGATTCAGTATGGAAGATTCCAAGCGCGGTAACCTACCGGCTTGTCACGGGATCACCCTCTCTAAAGAGATGTCTCCCAAGACTGATTTGGAGAGGGATCGCATGTCGATTATACCATACGCTTCTGCGGTAGGCTCTATAATGTATGCGATGTTGTGTACCAGATCGGATGTAGCTTATGCACTGAGTGTAGTAAGCCGGTATCAGTCAAACCCTGGGGAGATACACTGGATAGCGGTAAAGAACATTCTCAAGTACCTGAGAAGGACTAAGGAGATGTTCTTGGTGTATGGCGGAAAAGACCTCCAGATCAAGGCCTTTGCTGACTCCAACTTCCAAAGTGACAAGGATGATTCCAAGTCCATGTCGGGTTTTGTCTTTACCCTCAATGGAGGGGCGGTGTGTTGGAAGAGTTCCAAACAGGAAACCGTTGCAGACTCGACGATGGAAGCGGAATACATAGCAGCATCTGATGCCGCAAAAGAAGCTGTGTGGATAAGGAAGTTCTTGAAAAAACTTCAGGTGGTTCCGTCCATTGTTGATCCAATACCTCTGTATTGCGACAGCAACGGGGCTATAGCTTTAACGAAGGAACCCAGGTCCCATCAGAGATCCAGACACATCTTGAGGCGGTATCACCTGATCAGGGAGATCGTGGATCACCAGGAGATCGAGGTTCGGAGAGTCGCTTCAGAAGATAACACTGCAGATCCATTCACCAAGGCCTTGCCCCAGACTCAGTTCAAGCGGCTGATCGAGATGATAGGTCTTCGATACGCCAGTACATGGCCTTAGTGCAAGTGGGAGATTGTTAGTGTATATGCCCTAGAGGCCATTACTGTATCATACTAGTTTGTATATTACTTAATGGAAGCTTGGGATATTCACCTTGAATAAACAATCTTGCTCAATATAGTAGTATGCTACTTGGTTTGTTTCTACTTCAATGTGTACTTGTGTTTATTTCAGTATATCACTTATACACATTAGTGGAGCCCATAGGATCTTTGCTTGATTACCAGTGTTGTGATGGCAGTCACACTAGTGGGGGCTGGGTAATCTATAAGCACATCCTTATGCAGGTCCCTAGTCGCAGGACTATCGAGACAGGGCATCGATACTCCGGAGTAGACTAGCGCATGCGCTTCTCATCCCAGAGTGGGAGACGGTCTGTCCCACAGCCGTCAGTACGTCGTACTGGAGATAGTATGCGGGTGCTCGTTGGGTTACGAGCACACTGGACAGGACTCGTCGGGAACTGACCGGTTGGTATTATATCTATCGTCAGTTATCAGTTCCCAGGTGACATGAGTACAGCTTAGTCCGCTGACTTGACACTGTCACTTCGCCTCGAGTGTGTTCCCACTACACTTTGATTACTACCCTACCACGGCTAAAAGGAGTCGTGCAAATAGGTAGTGGTTGGGTACAGTCCCGAAGCACTTGGAGGCAGTGACGGTTAGACAGGATTCGTCTCTTCCGGTATTGGGGGTTGACATCGCGCTGTGTCTAGGAGAGCCATTACACGAGTAGTCCCTGGCCAGGGCAATCGAGATATACTGGTAGGCTTCCAGTGTTATCTCAGGGTGTTTTGGGCTTCACTCCGACATGACTTTTACCGCTATTAGGGGACTGAAGTTTTACCGCCCCCTTAGGCCCGCCATGCGATGTATCAGACGAACAGACTGGACTGTACGGAGATTGTCACATTCAGGCTCAGTAGGAGTTCAGATGGGTTTCACCTCGTCAGTCTTCTTGTCGGCTTCTACCTGGGGACCGTTACGCACAGCCAGTGCCGCTTGCGGTCTGTGGTTAAACCCACTGCCAGCGTAGTGTCGAGTCTTTAGAGTCCCACACAGAAAGCTATTCGCCTTTAGGCAAAAGAGTAGAGGTCGCATGGTTTTGCGGCAGGTCGCATGGTTTTGCGACAGGGTTCGGTCACATCCGTGCACTTGTGCACGTACAGTGTCCGGACAGTTTACACTAGCGGGCTTTGGTTTAAGCCAGATCCTAGTATATGTATTGGGATTGGATTTATCCAGTTTGTATTCGTGTTCCTCGGAACGCGGATGCGGGTGTGTATGCACAGTTGATGGAGAGACAGAGGCGGAGGATTCTCATTAGGGTTGTTGACCGTTGACAGTTGACTATTGACTTTTTGCTCAACCCTAATGAATATATGATATGTGATTAACAATTATATTAATTAGGTATTATGGTGACATAGTTGTTGAGTTGTTGACTTTGTTGACTTGTTGACTTTTGTTGACTTGTTGACTTTGTTGACCGGTTGACTAGGCTTGACTAGTTGACCATCATGATAACCATAGCTATCATTTCATGGCAAAGACTTTTGCTTGCTTACTCTTTTGTGCAAAATGAGTGCATGAAATGATATGGCTATGGTTGCTTAAACCATCACATAATACTTGATTGATATGATGTGTTATGAATGTTTTGGATTATGAGAGCCAAATGAGAAAAGTCTTCTCTCATTCTTTGATGCTCATTCTCTCTCTTGTTCTTGAGCTCTCATCTTCCTCCTCTTGCTCTCCCTCTCTTGACTCTATGGTTCACTTGTCTCATGAGTTGAGAACCAAGAACCATAGATAAAATCCCATACAAACTCTTCTCTACTCACTCTAGTTCACAAGGTTTGGCAAACCAAGTGAACTAGTTTCTTCAAAGACCGAAGAAGAAGCCAAAGGTAGAAGCTTTCGAGGTGGATCTATCTTCGGCGCAAGGAGACGACGTAGTGAAGGCGATCCGGACATCCATCGAGGCTTGAAGACGAAGGAGTTCGAGAAAAAGAAAGTTATAACCCCCTAACCGAGTAGTTAGCAACTCGTAGTTAGGTTGTTAGTTAGATGTTTAACAAAGATCCGGGTTTTAAGTCCATGTTACCACCTCTAAGAAAATCGTTTTTTATCAAATTCCGCATGCCCGAAAGTACCGGGAGAGGTAGCATGGACTTACACATATGGGTCAAGATGCGTATACGCTAGTCTACTCTGGTGTATCGATGCCCTGTCTCGATACACCCTCGACTAGGAACAGTTATAGGATGTACCCGTAGACTACCGTGGCCCCACTAGTATGATCTCATCATAGTCCCAGTAGTCGAGTACATATCCTAAGGGCTTTACCAACATGTAACAGAAAGACAATCAGTGTACACGTTAAGGTAAAGAGTAACCAGATAGCATACTATCATGTCGAGCAAGAAAGTCCTCCCTATATATGTCCAAGCATCCACTACAGTATACATCTCATGTATAGTAAAGGTCTCTAGGGCATACATATAACTAACAATCTCCCACTTGCACTAGGGCCATCTGATAACAGTGGTTGTAGTATCTCATACTCAACCATCCCATAATAGTCTCTCTCTGGGAAAAAGCCTTTGTGAGTGGATCCGCCGAGTTGTCCTCTGAGTCTACTCTCCTAACCTCGATCTCCCTGGAGATCAACCATCTCCATGATCAGGTGATACTGCCTAAGAATTATATCTGGATTTCTGACGGGAACGGGGGGGGGGGTCCTTGGCAAAAGCCACAACTCTATTGTCACACAATGGTAGGAACGAAGTTCATCTCATGAACTTATATATATATATCATGACTGCCTCTTTGGTAGCATCTTTGATAACGATATATCTTGCCTTTAATCGTCTAGCAAGTCACGGTATCTAGCTTGGAACTTTTCCAACATACCGTCCCTCCACTGAGGGTAAAGACAATGCCTGCGACTGACATTCAGTCGTTCTTATCACACTGGAACCTTTCCAGTGATTCTCCCCAGGATCGTTTGATACCATCTCACTACAACTAGTGAGAATCCTAACATCCAATTAGATCTATCTCATAGATCCAAAATTCAGGATTCAGGAGGTATCACTATGATCCTATATGGAGAATCTCTTGTGATAAGCGGAGATTGACCGAACATAGCATAGGAATCTCTTGTCATCCACGTACTCAACGAGGATCATCACCATACTCCCTACTACCTGGAGAGAGAGAGAAGAAAACACTCAGCGTATGCTCTTGCAAGATTAGATTGGTTATCTAATATATCTAATCAGGATGTCTCCCACTGTTTTAATCAAATCTTCCTTCAAACCCTAAAAGGAAAGACTAGCCGGGATTAATTACACGCTACAAGTTCGCCAATCTTTCAGCCAGGCCAGTGTCGGTACTTTGTGTAAGTCCACGGTAGCGCCCCGGCCATCTACAGACGCCAAATGCGGAACAAATACTTTTTAACTGGCGCTATCGTCTACTTTAACCCGGATCTGCCATTATTGCTAAAATAAAAAACTGTAAAGAGAGTAGAAAGGTTATACCGAACGATCCGAGTCCTTCGTTCTTTAACCATCATCCCACGCTCCGTTGCGGCTGCTCCGTTCTCGTCGATCTCCGATCTGCTCGTCCAGGTGGCACCACGTCAACGATTCTTTAAACGGGCTCCCGCCTCTGACTCGAGGCAACTCGGTCGTCAAGTTTGCTAAAAGAGACGACCAAGATTGATGTAGAGAATGAGTAGAAGACTTTGTCTCGTTCCGTCCAAAGCTATGGACGAACGGTAATGAAGTTGCCAATTGATTCGGGTGATGGAATGAAATGAGCAATGAAATTTCCATACACCCCAAAACTATCATAATCTCTTTTCTAAATCAAGTGAGAGTAAGTGAGAGAGGGGGAAGGGGCCGTCCATACGTATAGGAGTAGTGGAGTGAGTGTAGGAGAAGGGGAGGTAACCACAAGGATAAATATCTAGTGTGAACACAAAGTGTGAACACAATAAATGCACCATAAATGAACAAGTGAGTCACAAGCCTAATCACCACCTTCTAGAATCTTCCACACTCATCCAAGAAAAGATAAATCCGTCTTTAACCGAATGTTAAAAGACGGCTGATAGAAAACTGAAAACTGGCAACTTCCAAAAGCGATCCCGAAACGAATTTCAGGATAACCCCGTAACCGTATAAATATACCCGCATTTGTATTACGACCAAATACAAATGTAACTGAGAAAAAGATATTATATCTACTCAATATAATACTCGGATCCGGCTTAAACCAAAGCCCACCAGTATTATCTGCCCAAAAAATGACACGTGCGTAAACGCACGTGCATTTTTCGAACCCTGCCATAAAACCATACGGCCTCTACAACTTTTCGCCCGAACTTGGGAAACTGTCTGTGGGGGACTCTAATGACTTGTCAGTACCTTGACAGTGGGTTTAACCACAAACCGTCAGCGGCACTAGCTATGCGTAACGGCTGCCCATGGACTGACCTCAAGGGAGGCCGATGAGCGAACTCATCCGGAAACCCTACTGAGCCTAACAGTGACAATGTATATACAGTCCGGTCCGTTCGTCTATGAGTATCGCATATCTGCCTAAGGGGCTAGTAACGTCAGACCCCCAATAGCAGTATAAGTCGTGTCGGAGTGTAGCCCAATAACACCCTGAGATACTACTGGAGTACCTACTAGTAAATCTCCTGCCACGGCCGTGGGCTTTGAGTAATGGCTTTCCTAGACCCAGCACGACCTCACCCCCAATACCGGGAGAGACGAATCCCCTGCCGATCCGCTCACGTGCCTCCATGTGGCTCGGGACTGTACCCAAAAACTACCTGTTTGCACGACTCCTTTGAGCCGTGGTAGGGTAGAAATCAAAGCACAGTGGGAACTCACACGAGACAAATGACGACCTCAGGTTGATGAACTAACCTGTACACATGTCACCATGGAACTGCTATCTGACGATAGGTATAGAACTAACTAGCAGATTCCCGGCGAGTCCTGTCCGGTGTACTCATAACCCAATGAGCACATGTTGTAACGCCTTGAAAAGTCATTTTGGTGTTTTCCTGAAAATCGGTGAAAATTCGGTATTTTTCCGAACACCGTCTTTCTCGTTATTTTGCAGTTTAGGACTAATTATACCTAAAATGGATAGGTAATTGCTTTTTTTTAGTAGCTAATGAGTTACTTATGAAATTTTGGTCATTTAAAAAATTTTCCCTATTTTTCAATTTTTTAATATTATTTTAAGCCGGTAAGAAAATACATTAAATTAGTAATAAATACAAATTTTTCCGGGCTAATTTTAATCTTTAAAATCTTGTTGTAACATAAATTTTTAGTATTTTATTTTGATTTTTAACTAATTTTTATTATAGGAAACGAATTATTGAATTTTAAGCTAAAACTTGCAATTTTTGACTTGTAGGGGGTCTTTTTGCATAAAATTTCTTTTCTAAAACCCCTCTCTCTCTCTTCCCTCAGCCCTAGGCCAGCCCTACCATCATCAGGTCCAGAAAAAAAAATGCCATGCTCTTTGACTTTATTCTTGTGTGGAAATGAGGGTATTTTTAAAGGTTTTTGAATTGTTAATTAGGTATGGTCTTTTGTGGGTTGGTAGGAGTTGACGAAGACTTTTCCCACACACCCCACACCATCCCCTTCCCCTTTTCTGGCCGAAATTCCAGCAGCCCCCTTCATCTCCTTGATCTTTTCATTTTTCTTCAAAAAATTCATTAAGTTGCTTCAAAAATTCAAGCTAAAACTCACAAATTAAAACCCCATTCTTCATCCCTTTTTCCTTCACCTCTCTTGCATGGAATCATGGTGCTAGGAGGCCATCATTGAGGCAAATTTCTTCTTGCTAGATCCATAGGTTTGAGGTATAATTTCTATTCTTTTAATTTCTTATGGTTAGAATACTTTAATCTAGTTGCTTAGTGTTAATTTTAGTGTTAATCCTAATCTAGTTTTTTTTAGTTAATGATTGAAAATTAAACTAGGGTTTCTTGAAACCATGTTTTAGTCAATTAAGTCTTTTTAATTAACTTAGTTGTTTACTTAACCAATTTATTTGGTTAATTTGCTTAAGTGGCTTCATATTAGGCTAATCTATGTTAAAGTTGTGTGAAATTTTCATTAAGGTTGCTAATTATGAAAATCAAGAAAGGTTTTGTTTATGGAAATTAGGTTTTTAAGCATAGTTAATGGTTTAAAATTAGTGTAATGGCTAGCTAGTGGGTTAGTTTGGATTGTTGTGTTGGATTGTGTTAATTTTCTCGCTAATTGTCGATGTTTGCACCAAATTTGCAAACTTCTAGCTTACTAGGTTTTTATTATATTATTGTGGCGATTTAGTTGCGATATCTAGATTATATTGTTGGCTTATCCTATGATATTTAGGATGCGTGAGTGCGGATTTTTGAGTATTCGGGTTTTAGTTTTGCCGGACGACCAAATCGGCGGTTTTTTTTGCAGTTTTTTTCGATTTTCGCGTGTGTTCCGCGCACTTTGTGCACGTTGTACCTAGCTTGTGAACGTTAGTAGTTTCGTTTGGGTTTTGCGTCGTTCTTGATATGCAACCTTATGTTTGGTATTGATGTAAATTTCAGGTTCGGTCGCGGAGACGTCAGACGCGGCACGAAAGGGGAACGCAGTGATTGGACGTGACTAGCTAGGGATTCCGGTGAGTAGATGTAACATCTACGGGGGACTATCGTTGGATGGCGCAAGCCGCCCGATAGTTTTAGTAACTTGAAAGATTCTTAGTAATGTTAGTAATTAGGGGTGTAATACTTGTATGATTATTTGCTATATTCATGCCCTATATTGACATACCTATACGAAACCATTCTATAGGACACCTGCACCGTTGCCAGGGTTTTTATATGCAGCACGAACACTATTCATGCTTACACACACATCCTGGTAATTGCCATGCCACCACACTAGATAACCTTTAAATTGAAACCTTTTACTAATTGATGCTTAAACCTGTGCTATTGCCTTTAATTCCTTAAAATGAAATCGTAGGATTGCTATTCATGTGCATGTACCTCATCATATTATTTGTTCATGCCTAGTCTATTAATCATACATCGTAGCATAATTATTGATACCATATGCATTCATCACCATTGACATATACACTTATGAGGATTTCTTGAGATTTTATGATATTTCTAGATTTCGGGGGAAAGCCGCAAAATTTCTAAACTTATTATATTTTTTTAAAATATGTAAATTGCGGTTTTCTAGTGATGTAAGTGTCGTCCACCATGAGTTTGCAATGGTTTTCGAGATCCGTGTCGAGGAGTGGAGGAACCGTCACGGGTATATGGTGGGCCCGGTAAGGTACCCCGGGGCAAGAGGAATGTGGTGTTGACGTTGAGCCTGGCAGGGGACGGATTACCTACCGGTGACTGTTTGGCACGGCGGATATCCAGAGGATACCGACCGTGGCCGCGAGATGATGAGATTTTGATATTGAGCTGGGTCAGCCGGATGGCTGAGGCCCGAGATACTATGACATGGATATATGAGATTTGAGATAGTTTTGAGGTGTCGTTGCTGGACACAGGTTCTTGTTGATTCTATTGGTATTGTGCTGGTATTTCAAAAGACATTCTTAAAGGGAAAAACATAATTTCTTATACTTACACATTCAGATCACGAGTTGATTCGCATTGCATTCATACCTGCTAGTATATCCATATTACATACATACTTGCCATTATGTCCTGCCTTACCTGTATTTAGATGCTAGGATGCTTGTGTGCATGCATTCGATAGCCTGTGTAGATGTTATTTATTACTCACGAGTTGGCAACTCACCCCCGTTGTGCCATAGCCTTTTGCAGGTCCGCTCCGTTAGTACAGTAGCGGCGGGTGCGCTTGCTTCTTTTGCCTGGACTCGAGGTTTTGCTCATAGGTGGGTTATGTTATTATTTTTGTACCACCTTGTATATTCTTTGTATCTAGTGTACTCCATCTACTGTTTCTACCAGTATTATTGTATATTGACCTAGAGATGAGACTGTGAGGTTTGTGGACTTTTATGCTGTATTTTGGGGTCGAGCTCACTTGAGTCGACATGATGTTTTTCTTATGCTTCATTATGATTATTTCGCATGTTGTTGCTTTATATTGCGTGGGATTTGTGACCGCCTTGTGGCGAAGAGCTAGCTCCCGCTTGGGTATGCCTTATTTGTTGGATTCATATATATTCTTGTTGTACCCATTTTGGGGGCCAGTATTTACAAAGGAGACTCTGCCGAAATTTTCGGAAAAATTGATATTGTTTTTAAAGAGGTTTTATATGACTTATTTGATAACTCGTTTTCAATTGATTGGGTTCTCTTCACTCTTTTGCTTATTTGGTTTTGGTTTCTGGGCTTTGGCTTACTTATTTTACGGACGTCTTGAGACGTTTCGTAACCTAAGTGCCAGTCACGTTCCGTACCCTGCGGGTCGTGACAAAGTTGGTATCAGAGCGATAGGTTTTACCTTTCTGAGTATAGGATGACCCTTGGTAGATGGAGTAAATGACTTAAGTAGGGTAACGTAGCGTGTTTATATCCGCGGCATACTTGTGATACGGTACTCCGCCTAAGTGACTTTAGGATACTTGCTTGAAATTCATTCTTCAATTCCGTGTATCCTATGATTCTTTTGCACTGTTCTTATTATCCTTTTTCTGTACCAGCCACTATGCCGCCAAAGGCTACGAGAGCGCAGAGGGCTGCCGCCCGTGATGATATCCGAGTAGGCTCGTCCGAAACGAGGACTGAGCAGGGTGGTATACCTATGCCTCAGGGACAGACTGATCCGCATTCCCCAGGTCGCATGGATAGGCTTGAGTCCGGTATGGAGGAGCTGCGACAGATGATGGGAGGCATGCAGGAGTTACGACAGATGGTGGAATCGTTAGTAGAGGTCAATCGAGCACAGAGATCGGATATTACTCCCCCTGCGGTCGTTTCGAGACCGAGTCGGATTCGCACTGATATGTTATCACCTAGAAGGGTTCACAGAGGCCGTGGTGGATTCTTTAGGGGTCAGTTATATCGCCTTCACCCATACGATCAGCAGCCATGGTTAGGATGTTTTTGGTGTGGTAGCCTGCATCATCATAACAGAGACTGTCCGGCGAGACGACAGGGAGCGGCGACAGTTCCACATGTGACCCTACCACCATCACCACCCCCTCCTCAGAGAGCCCTACTTCCTACCACCGGCGATGCTCCACGCCAGTTAGGTGCATCCAGAGGCCGTGGACGCGGCGGTCCGATTCATAGAGGACGAGGAGGCAGAGGCCGAGGTCGAGGTCAGCCCGCTATCGGTGGAGGACAGGCCCGAGTTTTTGCTTTGACACCGCAGGATGCGCAGGCATCCAATACCGTTGTGACAGGTACCTTATCCGTATGTTCTTTCGACGCACGGGTATTATTTGACCCAGGTTCCACACATTCATACGTCTCTACACACTTTGCACCGATGTTGGGCCGTGAGTCGTCGTCGTTAGATCAGCCGCTTGTTGTTATTACCCCGGTAGGCGAGTCGTTTGTCGCTCGTTTTGTTTTTCGATTGTGTTCCATTCGTATCGGGGAGAGGGAGTCATTGGTTGATTTGATTCTCCTCGATATGTTGGACTTTGATGTGCTTCTGGGCATGGATTGGCTAGCCACTTGTTATGCTTCGGTGGACTGCTGTGAGAAGGCAGTCAGATTTAGCTTTCCGGGAGAGCCAGTCCTTGTTATTCAGGGAGACCGCAGCGTCACCCTTCCCAGCTTGATTTCGTCTCTTCGCGCTGGTCAGCTCTTGCGGAAGGGATGTCAGGGATTCTTAGCGTATATTTGTGATACTCGAGCTGCAGAGGTTCCGTTGGACCGGGTCCCGGTTGTTTGTGAGTTCCCTGATGTTTTCCCTGATGAGCTACCTGGGCTACCACCTGAGCGCGACGTTGAGTTCTGCATCGATTTGATTCCCGGCTCGGGGCCTATTTCTATACCGCCATATCGGATGGCCCCGGCGGAACTACGAGAGCTGAAGGATCAGTTGCAGGATTTTTTAGATAATGGGCTTATTCGACCTAGTGTTTCTCCGTGGGGTGCTCCGGTCCTGTTTGTCAAGAAGAAGGACGGATGTTGCGCTTATGTATCGACTACCGCCAGCTGAACAAAGTTACCGTTCGGAACAGGTATCCGTTGCCACGCATTGATGATTTGTTCGACCAGCTACAGGGCGCGGGTTATTTTTCGAGGATCGACTTGCGATCAGGATACCATCAGCTGCGAGTTCGACAGGAGGATATACCGAGGACAGCTTTCCGCACACGCTACGGCCACTACGAGTTTTTGGTGATGTCGTTCGGACTCACCAACGACCCAGCAGCATTCATGGATTTGATGAACCGTACATTCAGGCCGTATCTTGACTTGTTCATCATCGTGTTTATTGACGATATCTTGGCGTACTCCCGGAGCAGAGAGGAGCACGAGCAGCACTTGCGGTTTACGTTACAGACTCTGAGGGAGCACCAGCTGTTCGTAAAAGTTCTCCAAGTGTGCATTCTGGCTGGACAGCGTCGGATTCTTGGGTCATGTGGTTACGAGAGACGGCATTTGTGTGGACCCAAAGAAGATTGAGGCTGTTCAGACGTGGCCCCGACCAACATCGGTTACTGAGATCCGTAGTTTTCTAGGCCTGGCGGGCTACTACAGGTGTTTTGTTTAGGACTTCTCCCGTATAGCTGCACCGTTGACCGGTTTGACCCGGAAAGGAGTTCCTTTCGTCTAGACGGAGGAGTGCGAGTGCAGTTTTCAGCAGCTACGGACTCGTTTGACTACGGCGCCGGTATTATCTTTGCCTTCGGGATCAGGCGGATTTGTGGTCTACTGTGATGCTTCGCGAGTGGGATTAGGATGCGTGTTGATGCAGCATGGCCGGGTGATCGCATATGCTTCTCGGCAGCTGAAGAAGCATGAACAGAACTACCCCACTCATGATTTGGAGATGGCTGCAGTGGTCTTTGCACTGAAGATTTGGCAACATTACCTATACGGCGAGTCGTGTCAGATATTCACCGATCACAAGAGCTTAAAGTACATATTTCAGCAGCGAGACCTGAACCTCAGACAGCGTCGTTGGATGGAGTTGGTGAAAGACTACGACTGCGAGATCTTATATCACCCCGGCAAGGCGAATGTAGTGGCAGATGCGTTGAGTAGGAGGCCCAGGGGTAGTCTATCCTTTTTGCGCGCAGTGCAAAGGCAGTCGTCAGCAGATTGGCAGATGTTATGCGACAGCCGAGTTGAGTTCGAGTTCACTCAGACAGGGGGACAGCTCGCGCATGTTCGTGCACGCCCACAGTTGCTTGACCGTATATATGAGGCACAGCGCAGTAACGACCGTTGCTCAGAGATCATGGCACAGATGGGACAGGGCAGATTTTCCGAGTTCGTGATTGACGATCAGGGGATTTTACGCAATGGATCTAGACTGTGCGTACCAGATGCTGATAGATTGCGGCGCGACATTCTTGAGGTGGCACACCGATCAGTGTATAGTGTCCACCCTGGTTCCACCAAGATGTACCACGATATGAGAGAGACCTACTGGTGGGACGGGATGAAGAGGGACATTGCGGAGTTTGTATCGAGATGCCTGACTTGCCAGCAAGTCAAGGCCGAGCACCAGAGGCTCGCAGGAGAGCTGCAGCCGTTACCCATTCCGGAGTGGAAATGGGAGCAGATTTCGATGGACTTCGTTGTGGGTCTACCCAGGACCAGTCGAGGGTACGACTCCATCTGGGTGATCGTGGATAGATTGACGAAAGCGGCTCACTTACTGCCAGTGAAGACGACTTTCAGTTTCGCTCAGTATGCCCAGCTTTACATCGACGAGATCGTGCGGTTGCATGGCGTACCGACTTGTATCGTGTCAGATCGAGGCACCCAGTTCACCAGCCGACTTTGGCAGAGACTTCAGGAGGCTTTGGGCACTCGTTTGAGCTTTAGCACAGCGTTTCATCCGCAGACCAACGGACAGTCAGAGCGGACCATTCAGACTCTCGAGGACATGCTCAGAGCGTGCGTTTTAGACTTCGGCGGTAGCTGGGATCGTCATTTACCTCTAGTGGAGTTCTCCTACAACAACAGCTTCCAGGATACTATTCAGATGGCACCTTTCGAGGCATTGTATGGGAGGAGATGCAGATCGCCAGTCTGTTGGACAGAGCTCAGCGAGAGCAGTATACTGGGGCCGCAGCTTGTTGAGGAGACGACAGCGAAGATACAGTTGATCCAAGACCGGATGAGAGCGGCTCAGAGCAGGCAGAAATCATATGCAGACAGGCGCCGTCGCAGATTAGAGTTCGCAGTAGGCGACCATGTTTTTCTGAAAGTCTCTCCGATGAAGGGCATGATGCGTTTTGGGCATAAGGGAAAGCTTAGCCCTAGATTCGTAGGTCCCTTCGAGATCCTCGAGCGTGTCGGCACTGTTGCATATCGTTTGGCCCTTCCACCCAGCTTTCCCGATGTTCACCCCGTCTTCCATGTTTCGATGCTCCGCAAGTATCTTCACGACCCTTCGCATGCGATTCAGCACTCGACAGTCCAGCTGGAGCGCGACCTTTCCTTTGCAGAGCAGCCGGTGGCCATCCTGGATCGGCAGGTGAAGAAGTTGAGATCGAAAGTTATACCGACCGTCAAGGTCCTTTGGCGTAGCCCGAGCAGCGAGGAGGTTACCTGGGAGACCGAGGGCGAGATGAGGAAGAAATATCCCCATCTCTTTGAAGGTACGCGTAGTTATTTTTAAATTCGGGGACCGAATTTCTTTAAGGGGGGAAGATTGTAACGCCTTGAAAAGTCATTTTGGTGTTTTCCTGAAAATCGGTGAAAATTCGGTATTTTTCCGAAAACCGTCTTTCTCGTTATTTTGCAGTTTAGGACTAATTATACCTAAAATGGATAGGTAATTGCTTGTTTTTACTAGCTAATGAGTTACTTATGAAATTTTGGTCATTTAAAAAATTTTCCCTATTTTTCAATTTGTTAATATTATTTTAAGCCGGTAAGAAAATACATTAAATTAGTGATAAATACAAATTTTTCCGGGCTAATTTTAATCTTTAAAATCTAGTTGTAACATAAATTTTTAGTATTTTATTTTGATTTTTAACTAATTTTTATTATAGGAAACGAATTATTGAATTTTAAGCTAAAACTTGCAATTTTTGACTTGTAGGGGGTCTTTTTGCATAAAATTTCTTTTGTAAAACCCCTCTCTCTCTTCCCTCAGCCCTAGGCCAGCCCCACCATCATCAGGTCCAGAAAAAAAAAAGCCATGCTCTTTGACTTTATTCTTGTGTGGAAATGAGGGTATTTTTAAAGGTTTTTGAATTGTTAATTAGGTATGGTCTTTTGTGGGTTGGTAGGAGTTGACGAAGACTTTTCCCACACACCCCACACCATCCCCTTCCCTTGTTCTGGCCGAAATTCCAGCAGCCCCCTTCATCTCCTTGATCTTTTCATTTTTCTTCAAAAAATTCATTAAGTTGCTTCAAAAATTCAAGCTAAAACTCACAAATTAAAACCCCATTCTTCATCCCTTTTTCCTTCACCTCTCTTGCATGGAATCATGGTGCTAGGAGGCCATCATTGAGGCAAATTTCTTCTTGCTAGATCCATAGGTTTGAGGTATAATTTCTACTCTTTTAATTTCTTATGGTTAGAATACTTTAATCTAGTTGCTTAGTGTTAATTTTAGTGTTAATCCTAATCTAGTTTTTTTTAGTTAATGATTGAAAATTAAACTAGGGTTTCTTGAAACCATGTTTTAGTCAATTAAGTCTTTTTAATTAACTTAGTTGTTTACTTAACCAATTTATTTGGTTAATTTGCTTAAGTGGCTTCATATTAGGCTAATCTATGTTAAAGTTGTGTGAAATTTTCATTAAGGTTGCTAATTATGAAAATCAAGAAAGGTTTTGTTTATGGAAATTAGGTTTTTAAGCATAGTTAATGGTTGAAAATTAGTGTAATGGCTAGCTAGTGGGTTAGTTTGGATTGTTGTGTTGGATTGTGTTAATTTTCTCGCTAATTGTCGATGTTTGCACCAAATTTGCAAACTTCTAGCTTACTAGGTTTTTATTATATTATTGTGGCGATTTAGTTGCGATATCTAGATTATATTGTTGGCTTATCCTATGACATTTAGGATGCGTGAGTGCGGATTTTTGAGTAGTCGGGTTTTAGTTTTGCCGGACGACCAAATCGGCGGTTTTTTTTTTGCAGTTTTTTGCGATTTTCGCGTGTGTTCCGCGCACTTTGTGCACGTTGTACCTAGCTTGTGAACGTTAGTAGTTTCGTTTGGGTTTTGCGTCGTTCTTGATATGTAA
Organism: Agapanthus africanus; assembly: GCA_030015575.1. Taxonomy (NCBI): domain Eukaryota; kingdom Viridiplantae; phylum Streptophyta; class Magnoliopsida; order Asparagales; family Amaryllidaceae; genus Agapanthus; species Agapanthus africanus. Next base: position 364,189,987 of record JASDDO010000031.1, read on the forward strand.
CCTTATGTTTGGTATTGATGTAAATTCCAGGTTCGGTCGCGGAGACGTCAGACGCGGCACGAAAGGGGAAAGCGGTGATTGGACGTGACTAGCTAGGGATTCCGGTGAGTAGATGTAACATCTACGGGGGACTATCGTTGGATGGCGCAAGCCGCCCGATAGTTTTAGTAACTTAAAAGATTCTTAGTAATGTTAGTAATTAGGGGTGTAATACTTGTATGATTATTTGCTACATTCATGCCCTATATTGACATACCTATACGAAACCATTCTATAGGACACCTGCACCGTTGCCAGGGTTTTTACATGCAGCACGAGCACTATTCATGCTTACACACACATCCTGGTAATTGCCATGCCACCACACTAGATAACCTTTAAATTGAAACCTTTTACTAATTGATGCTTAAGCCTGTGCTATTGCCTTTAATTCCTTAAAATGAAATCGTAGGATTGCTATTCATGTGCATGTACCTCATCATATTATTTGTTCATACCTAGTCTATTAATCATACATCGTAGCTTAATTATTGATACCATATGCATTCATCACCATTGATATATACACTTATGAGGATTTCTTGTGATTTTATGATATTTCTAGATTTCGGGGGAAAGCCGCAAAATTTCTAAAGTTATTATATTTTTTTAAAATATGTAAATTGCGGTTTTCTAGTGATGTAAGTGTCGTCCACCATGAGTTTGCTGTGGTTTTCGAGATCCGTGTCGAGGAGTGGAGGAACCGTCACAGGTACATGGTGGGCCCGGTAAGGTACCCCGGGGCAAGAGGAATGTGGTGTTGACGTTGAGCCTGGCAGGGGACGGATTACCTACCGGTGACTGTTTGGCACGGCGGATATCCAGAGGATACCGACCGTGGCCGCGAGATGATGAGATTTTGATATTGAGCTGGGTCAGCCGGATGGCTGAGGCCAGAGATACAATGGCATGGATATATGAGATTTGAGATAGTTTTGAGGTGTCGTTGCCGGACACAGGTTCTTGTTGATTCTATTGGTATTGTGCTGGTATTTCAAAAGACATTCTTAAAGGGAAAAACATAATTTCTTATACTTACACATTCAGATCACGAGTTGATTCGCATTGCATTCATACCTGCTAGTATATCCATATTGCATACATACTTGCCATTATGTCCTGCCTTACCTGTATTTAGATGCTAGGATGCTTGTGTGCATGCATTCGATAGCCTGTGTAGATGTTATTTATTACTCACGAGTTGGCAACTCACCCCCGTTGTGCCATAGCCTTTTGCAGGTGCGCTCCGTCAGTACAGTAGCGGCGGGTGCGCTTTCCTCTTTTGCCTGGACTCGAGGTTTTGCTCATAGGTGGGTTATGTTATTATTTTTGTACCACCTTGTATATTCTTTGTATCTAGTGTACTCCATCTACTGTTTCTACCAGTATTATTGTATATTGACCTATAGATGAGACTGTGAGGTTTGTGGACTTTTATGCTGTATTTTGGGGTCGAGCTCACTTGAGTCGACATGATGTTTTTCTTATGCTTCATTATGATTATTTCGCATGTTGTTGCTTTATATTGCGTGGGATTTATGACCGCCTTGTGGCGAAGAGCTAGCTCCCGCTTGGGTATGCCTTATTTGTTGGATTCATATATATTCTTGTTGTACCCATTTTGGGGGCTAGTATTTACAAAGGAGACTCTGCCGAAATTTTCGGAAAAATTGATATTGTTTTTAAAGAGGTTTTATATGACTTATTTGATAACTCGTTTTCAATTGATTGGGTTCTATTCACTCTTTTGCTTATTTGGTTTTGGTTTCTGGGCTTTGGCTTACTTATTTTACGGACGTCTTGAGACGTTTCGTAACCTAAGTGCCAGTCACGTTCCGTACCCTGCGGGTCGTGACACATGTATACATCTTAGGTGATCCAACTGACACCAGCGGCTTGTGAGATCGGCCACCGCCCCTCGTCGGGGTCTCGACTGTATACACTAGTCTACTCCGGAGTATCGATGCCCTGTCTCGAAACTCCCACGACTAGGGACCACAATTAAGGATATGCGTATAAACCACCCAACTCTCACGTATATGATCGCCATCATACTGTTGGTAGTAAAGCAAGATCCTAAGGGCTCTATCAAAGTGTAACATGTAATCAGTCACCTGAACATGTACACGACTGATAAAGGCAAACCAGATAGCATACTATCATCTCGAGTAAGACTGTCCTACCGGTATAGGTCCTCCGCAATCATTGCAATCACGTACCTGCGATCCAATAATTGACTCTGAAGGCACTATGACCAACAATCTCCCACTTGCACTTAAGGCTAATTATTGCGATATCGACTACTAACAGCCCGTGTGAAACCGAACATCCAACTCCTTTACTAATCAGTTTCACAAAGCCCGTTTGTAAAACTATAGTGTTCGAGAAATAGCCTCAGTGAGTGGATCCGCCTAGATGTTTCTTTCTATATCTCTCTTAATCTCAAGTTCGCGGAGAAAGCCATCTCCCGAATCAAGTAATACCTGTCTTAGAATATTTCTAGATATCTGATGGGACCTAGTTCATAAATGAACTCCAAATCCAAACTTCTTAGACTGTATCGATCACTAAACCTAATCAGTATCCGGCACCATGCCACCCACAGTATCCTTTTGGACCACCTGTCCATAATACTGTCCCTCATCAGAGGGAAAACTATAACTCTGACAATCACTCTGTCATCCATGTCACCTTTGAAGCCTGGAATGATAATCGTCTCCCGAAGGGGGCTGCCGTCATCAAATCCGTAGAACATGTACTTATGTTCTAAAACTGCTTCCTTATGTTTCTCTAGAATTGGATTAATAAAAACTTATTGTATCTAGTGCAAAAACAACATCTGGTGTGGTACTTGACATCTCATGATTGACTCAATTGCCTAAACAAGTGATCTGTCAATCATGCACATCCCTCTCCCCTTTAGTCTGTAAGACACCTTTAGAGAGGGCGACTCCATCACCTGCAGGTACACCACCATGCCAGGAGTCATCTATTCTAAAAACCATTAGAATACTGTCAAAGTACCCACATTGGGGAACTACCCAAATCCAGATCAAAAACCATAGATCTAGAAACCAGAATGTCAAATATTATATCCATATCCTGTCTGGAGAAACAACTGTGTGACGACCACAGTACAACCGATCGTAGTATAGGAATTTTACTTCCTACTCTGTGTATGTCATCTAAATACCATGACATCACACCCTACTACCTTCTTAACAGATCCATCCCCTATTCTGATTGAAGTCAAACCGATGACCGTCACATCAAAATTAGATGATCTATCACCGCTATATCTGCCCAAGTCTATAAATAGACATAAGCATCTTGCCCACTATGCTTCCGCTGCTCCCACTGACTACGACAGCCCTCTGGCAGAATAATATATACGTGCACTTCTAAAGCTAGTTTAGAACGACGCTATACTTAACCTCCTGCCGGATCTCACAATCTGGAACAACAGTAGTGTCAAGTCTGGGTAAACAAGAACCTCCCTGTCACCGTCCTTGAGGCTACCGGAGTACCTCTCGGGTGTCTGAGGTTACCCTTCATATCTGAGGAGTGGCTAATGGAATGTCAAACCTGATTGAATATATAGGTCCTATTAAATTTTCCGTAATCGTTTGCGGTTCTGGAATCACTTCCAGTTCTACCATACTCCCACTACTGTTTTCTGAAAAAGATCCATTTTGTTGGCTATAGTGCCCTCAAGGCAATTATCATAGTCGCGGACTTGTGATTATGATGATTGAGTGAGGACCTATACCGATAAAACATTCTTACTCAAGATGATAGTATGCTATCTGGTTTGTCTTTATCATCATATACATGTTGATAGAGCCCATAGGATTCTTGCTTGACTGCCAGCATTGTGATGGCGATCACATACGTAGGAGCCGGGGGTCTATAAGCACATCCTTAAATGTCCCTAGTCGTAGGAGTATCGAGAGCGGGCATCGGTACTCCAGTGTAGACTAGTGTATACTGATCGAGACCCCGACGAGGGGTGGTGGCCAGGTCTCACAAGCCATTGGTGTTAGTTTGTTCACCTAAGATAGTATACAGGTGCTCATTGGGTTATGAGTACACTGGACGGACTCGCCGGGAACCTGCTAGTTGGTATTATACCTATTGTCAGATAGCAGTTCCCAGGTGACATGTGTACAGGTTAGTCTGTCGACCTGAGATCGTAATTTGTCTCGTGTGAGTTCCCACTGTGCTTTGATTACTACCCTACCACGGCTCAAAGGAGTCGTGCAAGCAGGTTTTAGTTGAGTACAGTCCCGAGCCACATGGAGGCAGTGATCGGATCGTCGGGGATTCGTCTCTCCCGGTATTGGGGGTTGATGTCGCGTTGTATACGGATGGCCATCACCATAAATCCGTGGCCACGGTGGACGAGAATTATCGATCCAGGATCGATAGTTTCTCAGGTGGTGATGGGTTTCATACCGACACTAAATATCGCGTTGTCGGGGGTCTGACTTTATCCACCCTCCTAGACTCGATATGCGATACTCTTAGACGAACAGACCGGACTGTACGGATATTGTCACTGTCAGGCTCAGTAGGGGTTCTGCATGAGTTTGCTCGTCGGCCTCCCTTTCGCTCAATACCTGGGTAGCCGTTACGTACAGCTAGTGCCGCTGACGTGCTTGTGGTTAAACCAACTACCAGCGTATTGACGAGTCTTTAGAGTCCCACACAGAGGGTTTCCCTTGTTCTGGCGAAATGATGTAGTAGCCGTATTGGATACGTGCAGGGTTCTGATCGATTGGTGTACTTTGTACCAGGACTTTCGATCGGACAATTGATAGTACTAGCCGATTCGGACTTGAGCCGGATTATTAAATCAGGTATTGATTTAATAATTTACATATATGTATTTTGGTATGTATATTCTAGTATTATATTCTTTCTGTTATGCTATTTTTTTGGGTATTCGTATTTCGGTACGAATGCAGATATATTTACAGTTGAATGTAATCCGTATTTTTTACCGGATAACATTCTAGAAGGTGCCAACTCATTTCATGATTTGACCATTTTATTAAAATGGTAAATGAGGTGGATATTAGCATGATGAGGTGTGGAGACAACCATGCTTGCAATAGTGCATATAAATGAATTGTTAATTCATTTGTGTTCACTATTCAAGTATGGTAGGATTTTAAAATTGGAAAAATGCATTTTACAAAACCTAGCATGCTATTTTCTCTTTCTTAAGTGAGCTCATTTTTCAAGCATGATGGTTTTGTTCTCTTGGTTTTTCCTCTTGAGCTCCCCCCACCTCCACTAGATTTCATGCTTGGCTTCCACCTTCATGAATTGAGATAGCTAACACTAAGAAACATTTACACTACATCCTAGGCTCTCTAGGGTGTCATCCTAGAGACCCTAGTTGCTCCGTATGTATCATGCCGTGGAGCTAAAGCCGGAGTTATATCCCTCGGGTGGATCATCGGAGATGGAGGAAGACCGGCAACCAAATATCATCAAAGGACTGCTAGGAGCTTGGAATGAAGACTGAAGGACTCGGATCAACTCGGTATAACGATTCCAACTCTTAGTTAGTTCGCTAGTATAGGGTTTAAGGTCGATCCGGAAAACGGGTCGCGGTAGCGCTGGTTTAGAAATTTTTGTTCCGCATTTTGGCCGCGTTTCGACGGCCGGGGCGCTGCCGGGACCCTCCTTGGTATCAGAGCCACCCTTTAAACCCCTTACTAGCTTGTTAAGACGTGCTTAAAAGATCGATCGACGGATTTTTCCGAAATCACGGTTTCATTTCTCAAGTTGCTGTCGATTTTCAAAAGTGTTCAAAAAATTATTTCACATATCTTAAAAATCCGTGCAGGAAATTTTAAGGGTACTGGAAAAATTTGGGCTCGTGATTCTACAAAAGCGCAGCGGATCCGCCGCACTAAGCCCCCATTGGCGGCGGTTCCGCGGAGGTTTAGTGGAAACGGGCGACTAAATTTTTTTTGTAGCCCATTTACTTAGAAATGTGATTTTTGTGATATTCTGTTTTGGCCCAGGTTTCAATGAAGTGTTGTTTTGCTTTTGGGGCCAATTTGGAACTTAGTCGATCGATATTTTAAGTGGGTGTTTAACAGTACATACATTATATTCTGCGACCGTGAATGTCGTTTGATCGGTAAACTTGTCTAATTACTATATATCTTTTAGACGGGTTTGCGAACGTGACATTCACGTTGATGTTCTGTGATGTGCTGTGATGTTGGTTGGATAGTCGTGGTGGATAGCAATGGTGCAATGATAGTACAATTTTATTTCATTTGTACATTTGATATTGCGGGGCGAGCGTCCGACATGTGGACTGCCGTCACTGCCAGTTTGTATATTATTCTTTTGGGGCACGACCGGGCTGAGGTCGATGTCACCCTTGTATATTATTATATTTTCTATACTAGGATTACCCCGAGATGGAGTGCATGAATAGCCGGGTTCTAGAGGGCAACTGGTCCGCATCTCAAGGCATTCAGACGGAGGGGACTTTACTCTAGAATTGGCGGGCTATTCGCCGCACTCGTAGGGGGTATAGGTTGACCCAGGAGGGGTGCTCAAGTTACCGGATTCCGTGAAGTGCTGGGTGGTCCATTCACGTTGCTGAAGGGGGCTGCCTCACTTCTGGTTTTGGAGGGTAACTTGCCGCGCTCGTAGGGGTCTAGGTTTCATTGCACATGTTATCCACATGACAGGGAACGTCGGGTCTCACTTGCGGCTCAAGTGAAACCCGGGGCTCCAGACTATCCACCATTCTGTGTTGCATTCTGTGATGTTTCTGTGATGTTACTTTACATCATGCCTGGGACGAATGTTATATATATATTTATATATATTAGTAGATGTTGTATATGTTTTGCACCCACGCTAGCCCAGTCCCCGCTCTGTCGTTAGTTAAGTAACCTAACGGGTGATGACGGGACCCAGTGGCGAATGCGGATGGCATATACGTACATTTTATTTTCGTTCTTTTCTGGTGTGATTATTTGATGGGACTGCATTGATTCTTATCAATGCAAGGAAAACAAACCTATATATATATGATGTTGTTGGAACCAAGTTTAAAAAAAAAAACTGACATTACAGACGTATACTTTTGCTTTGCATCGTGGTATTCATTTGGAATATCCTGCACCTTATTCGACGAGGCAATGGCCGAGATCCCTTCATCGGGAGTGACCCCTTGGGTAAAAGTTTGTGTCAACGTAATAACTTTACTATAGTCGATTGTTTTTTGCTTTGCATCGTGGTATTCATTTGGAATATCCCACACCTCATTCTACGGGGAAAGAACCGAGATCCCTTCACCGGGAGTGACCTCTTTAGCAAAAGTTTTCGCCACTATATATTTATAAAACCACTTGGATTCCTTCAACGATATCAAGTTCATTACGTTAAAGGTTTTTCGCCGAAACCAGCCGTAGCCCTCCGTCATTTCGGATAAATAGTGCATAGTATTCGTGCGGTGTTTGTTGGCCAAAGTCAAGGTATCGTGTGCGGTAGCTGTGTATTGCTTGTCCGTTGCATGGATATGCATTGGTTTAGGACAGTCGTACCACTTTGTTGGCCAAAGTCAAGGGTGTGTGCGGGTGGGTCTAAATCAATCAGGATAATGACGGGTAGAACTTGACTTGCGGGTTATGATTTGTTGGCCAAAGTCAAGGTCATAAACCGCTTGGGGTAAAAATCATATCGGGAGTTTCAAACATACAGGAAACTTGCCAGGCTTACGCATACCTTCGGGAGTGTGGTGACTTGAGTGGCTTCCATCAAGTTATCATGCGATAATAGTTGGATCCCGATTCCCACCGATGAGTAGGATTACTCCTCGGGTGATTACGACTAATTCTCCTTTTAGGTTTGGAGGAGAATTCGAGGAAACAGTGGGAGCCATCCAGATTAGATAAAATGATTAACCTTTCTGATCTAGATTAGAGTGCACGCTGAGTGTTTCTTCTCTCTCTCTGTGGCTGCGACTTTGACCCGACCTTTGACTAAAACTCATGAAACCAAGTTGACCGAACCTTCTTAAAACACTTTGGCTTTTGGAATGTAACGGTGTCGTAAACATCATTGCCACTTCTACATCCACTTTGCATTTCTCTAGAACACTCCGTATCACTACGGATATCCACTTCCATTGGATAAATCCATCGTATAGTTACATACGAACTCGATGGATCTGATTCGAGGGTGGATTCTGGTTCTGGAGAGATTGGATATGATTATTCGGTTGTCTTTTCTCTTTACCTTCTCTCAGGTTGTGAAGGCTCCTAGGATTAGGAGAGGGTACACCTATTGAGCTTATTGGATAGTCTTCTTCCAAACCATAGGCAGGTGCCGAACGGTAGGGAAGGAAGAAAACCAATTAAGCTTAAGTGTGGTGTACAGAATGTAATAAGTAAAGACATATAAAGGGATTAGAACAATGGCAAAGGAAATTGCGATCACCAGCATTCACGACAATGACCGGGTATACCCCTGCCACTCCTACATCCACTTTGCCTTTCTCTAGGACACTCCGTATCACTACGGATATCCACTTCCATTGGATAAATCCGTCGTATGGTTATATACGAACTCGAAGGAACTTTTTCGAGGATGGATTCTGGTTCAGGAGAAAAAGAATAGCATTATTTAGATGTCTTTTCTCTTTACCATCTCTCAGGTTGCGGGGGCTCCTAAGATTAGGAGAGTACACCTATTACGCTTATCGGATAGTCTTCTTCCAAACCTTAGGCTGGTGTCGAAGGGTAGGGAATGAAGAAAACCAATTTGCTTAAAGGAGGTGTATAGAAGGTAATAAGTAAAGACATAATAAAGGGACTGGAGTGAGGGCAGGTAAGTATATGGTTACTGTCATGAATCAGGATAATGGATGAGGCATTACTAGGAATACCAGGTTACCCCTTTCGAAACATTTTCATGTTTCAGTCTAACTGTGCGATGTTTATTGAAAACTGTTTTCCCAATAAGAATCTAACTCCAGGGTATGTATTTACCAGATCAGTTTCTCACATCTGCATGTGATTACGGATGGTGAGTGGGAGTAAGATATTGGGAATTTGGTGATTAGATCCTCATTATATCGAAATTCGTTGTAATTGGTGATATTTGAGGAAATCATCTGGATTTTGCCGGATGGCAAATATTTGGTTTTGAATATCCGTTGTTATGCACCAATTTCAAACTGATATATCTGTACATTTATTTTGTAAAGTGAGATATAACTTTTTGATATTGTGTCTATGAAACTTACCTATATCAGTTGGCGATTAAGTAAGGTGCATTCAACAGCGGTGTAATTCTTTTTAACCACACTACAGTTTTTCAACCTGCGACGCACAAGGTTTGAGTTGTTGAACTCAGGGGACTTGTACAAAGTATTGTATGTTGTCCAGTGTCCATTAGGACAAAGGGGTTGGTACTCGTACTATATTGTGTTTACTTATGACTTCTCCAGTTCTGGACATGTATTTCGTTGAAATGCAAGGTCCAGATATTCAGAAGTTATAGGTATAAGAATAAAGTAGAGAACCATCTGTTGTAAGTATCAGGATTCTTCAAGGAAGTCGAAGATGTAGATACTTGTGTTTGGTATTCCATTGATAGTAATGGTTTTGAGAACTTGCTTCTCTTTCGGGCTACTCATATATGGATGCACTCCTAGATGAGTAATGCTGATTGTCCTCTTTCCATTTGGTTGATATGCACTGGAGACAGCTGCATGATTTTGAATCTGGTTCCAAATTAGATTAGTGCTTTTGTTTCTATATTAGATATATAGAATCAATTTATATCTTAACGATGTTAAGGTATAGGGAGTTGTCCGGCTGATGCTTAAAACCAGAATCCGGATAAACTCAAGGCACGTTTCAGTAATGGCTGTTTGTGGGTTATCCCGGGCTTTGACGAGGGTTAACTTTCGACCATCAGGAAGATCAATATTTATATTGTTCTTGACTCGCCACAGTTTTTATAAAATGGATTTTTTTTCCAGAAAACACAAGTGGGAGTATGGTAGAACTGGAAGTTATTCCAGAACTACAAACAATTACTGGAAATTTAATAGAACCTAAGGATTCAATTCGATTTGATGTTCCATTAGCCACTCCACAGATTTTGTGGGTAACCTCAGTCACCCGAGAGGTACTTCGGTCTTATCAGAGACGGTGACAGGGAGGTTCTTATTTACCCAGACTTGCCATTGCTGCTGTTCTAGACTATAAGACCCGGCAGGAGGATGAGTATTGCGTCGTTCTAAACTAGTTTTAGAAGTGCACGTATATATGACTCTACCAGAGGGTTGTTGTAGTCAGTGGGAGCAACGGAAGCATAGTAGGCAAGTATCTTATGTCTATTTATAGATTAAAGCAGGTATAGCGGAAATAGATCATCTAATTTTGATGTGACGGTCATAAGATTTGACCTCATCAGAATAGGAGATGGATCTGGTAAGAAGGTAGTAGAAAGTGATGTCAAGGTATTGGGATGACATGCACTTGATAGGAAGAGATATTCCTATCCTACGATCGGTTGTACTATGGTTGTCACAAAGTTGTTTCTCCACACAGGATATAGATATAATATCAGGGTTTCTGGTTACTAAATCTATAGTTTTAGATCTAGATTTGGGATGTATCCCAATCTGGGTACTTTGACTTTTTTTTCTAAAAGAAATTTTAGAATGGACGACTCCTGGCATGGTGGAGTACTTGCAGGTGATGGAGTCACCCTCTCTAAAGGTGTCTTACAGACTAAAGGAGAGAGGGGGTCTGAATGATTAGCATATCACTTGCTTAGACAATTGAGTTAATCGTGAAATGTCAAGTACCACACCAGATATTGTTTTTGCACTAGATGCAATATGCAAATATATTAATCCAATCCTGGAGAAACATTAGGAAGCAGTTAATGAACATAAGTGAATGTTCTCGAGAAATGATTACGGCAGCCTCCTTCAGGAGACGGTTATCATTTCAGGCTTCTAAGGTGACCTGGATGACAGAGTGACTGTCAGAGTTATAGTTTTCCCTCTTTTGAGGGACAGTTTGTTGGACAGGTGGTCCAAGCGGATACTGAGGAAAGGCATGGCGCAGGATACTGATTAAATTCAGTGGACGATATAGTCTAAGTAGTTTGCTGGATTTGGAGTTCATTTGTGAACTGGATCCCATCAGACATCCAGACAAATTCTAAGACAAGTATTGCTCATTTCGGGAGACAGTTTTCTCCACGAAGTTGAGATTAAGAGAGATACAGAAAGAAACATTGGAGCGGATCCACTCACTGAGGCTATTTCTCGAACGCAATCATTTTCGCAAACGGGTTTTACGAAACTGATTATTAGAGAAGTTGGGTGTTCGGTATCACACGGGCTGTGAGTATGCGACATCGCAATAATTGGCCTTAAGTGCAAGTGGGAGATTGTTGGCTATAATGCCCTCAAGGAAATTATCATAGTCGCGGACTTGTGATTATGATGATTGAGTGAGGACCTATACCGATAAAACATTCTTACTCAAGATGATAGTATGCTATCTGGTTTGTCTTTATCATCATATACATGTTGATAGAGCCCATAGGATTCTTGCTTGACTGCCATCATTATGATGGCGATCACATACGTGGGAGCTGGGGGTCTATAAGCACATCCTTAAATGTCCCTAGTTGTAGGAGTATCGAGACCGGGCATCGGTACTCCAGTGTAGACTAGTGTATACTGATCGAGACCCCGACGAGGGGTGGTGGCCAGGTCTCACAAGCCATTGGTGTTAGTTTGTTCACCTAAGATAGTATACAGGTGCTCATTGGGTTATGAGTACACTGGACGGACTCGCCGGGAACCTGCTTGTTGGTAATATACCTATTGTCAGATAGCAGTTCCCAGGTGACATGTGTACAGGTTAGTCTTTCGACCTGAGATCGTCATTTGTCTCGTGTGAGTTCCCACTGTGCTTTGATTACTACCCTACCACGGCTCAAAAGAGTCGTGCAAACAGGTTTTAGTTGGGTACAGTCCCGAGCCACATGGAGGCAGTGATCGGATCGTCGGGGATTCGTCTCTCCCGGTATTGGGGGTTGATGTCGCGTTGTGTACAGATGGCCATCACCATAAATCCGTGGCCACGGTGGACGAGAATTATCGATCCAGGATCGATAGTTTCTCAGGTGGTGATGGGTTTCATACCGACACTAAATATCGCGTTGTTGGGGGTCTAACTTTATCCACCCTCCTAGACTCGATATGCGATACTCTTAGACGAACAGACCGGACTGTACGGATATTGTCACTGTTAGGCTCAGTAGGGGTTCTGCATGAGTTTACTCGTCGGCCTCCCTTTCGCTCAATACCTGGATAGCCGTTACGTACAGCTAGTGCCGCTGACGTGCTTGTGGTTAAACCCACTTCCAGCGTATTGACGAGTCTTTAGAGTCCCACACAGAGGGTTTCCCTGGTTCTAGCGAAATGATGTAGTAGCCGTATTGGATACGTGCAGGGTTCTGATCGATTGGTGTACTTTGTATCAGGACTTTCGATCGGACAATTGATAGTACTAGCCGACTCGGACTTGAGCCGGATTATTAAATCAGGTATTTATTTAATAATTTACAAATATGTATTTTGGTATGTATATTCTAGTATTATATTCTTTGTGTTATGCTATCTTTTTGGGTATTCGTATTTCGGTACGAATGCAGATATATTTACACTTGAATGTAATTCGTATTTTTTACAGGATAACATTCTAGAAGGTGCCACCTCATTTCATGATTTGACCATTTTATTAAAATGGTAAATGAGGTGGTTATTAGCATGATGAGGTGTAGAGACAACCATGCTTGCAATAGTGCACACAAATGAATTGTTAATTCATTTGTGTTCACTATTCAAGTATGGTAGGATTTTAAAATTGGAAAAATGCACTTTACAAAACCTAGCATGCTATTTTCTCTTTCTTAAGTGAGCTCATTTTTCAAGCATGATGGTTTTGTTCTCTTGGTTTTTCTATTGAGCTCCCCCCACCTCCACTAGATTTCATGCTTGGCTTCCACCTTCATTAATTGAGATAGCTAACACTAAGAATCATTTACACTACATCCTAGGCTCTCCAGGGTGGTATCCTAGAGACCCTAGTTGCTCCGTATGTATCATGTCGTGGAGCTAAAGCCGGAGTTATATCCCTCGGGTGGATCATCGGAGATGGAGGAAGACCGGCAACCAAACATCATCAAAGGACCGCTAGGAGCTTGGAATGAAGACTGAAGGACTCGGATCAACTCGGTATAACGATTCCAACTCTTAGTTAGTTCGCTAGTATAGGGTTTAAGGTCGATCCGGAAAACGGGTCGCGGTAGCGCCGGTTTAGAAATTTTTGTTCCGCATTTTGGCCGCGTTTCGACGGCCGGGGCACTGCCGGGACCCTTCACATTTTACTAAAACTGTGGCGAGTCAAGAACAATATCACTATTGATCTTCCAGATGGTAAAATATCAACCCTCGTCATAGCCTGGGTCAACCCACAAACAGCCATTACAGAAACGTGCCCTGAGTCATCCAGAGTCTGGTTTTAAGCATAAGCTGGACAACTCCCCGTACCTTAACATCTTTTAAGGTATGAACCATTCTATATCCAATATAGAAACTTTGGCACTTTATTTAATTAGAACCAGATTCAAATCATGCAGCTGTCTCCAGTGCATATCAACTTAATGGAAAGAGGCTAATCAGCATTACTCAACTTAGGAATCCATCCAATTATGAGCAACCTGAAAGAGAAACAAGTTTCTCAAAAACCATTACTATCATCTGAATACCAATCACAAGAATCTACATCTTCGATCTCTTTGAAGAATCCCGATTCTTGTGATACCTGGTTCTCTACTTTATTCTTATACCCACAACTTCTCAAAACTTAGACCTTGTATTTCTACGAAACACTTGTCTAAAAACTAGAGAAGTCATAAGTAAACAGAACATAGTACGAGGACCTACCCCTTTGTCCTGATGGACACTTGGACAACATACAATACTCTGTATAAGTCCGCTGAGTTGAATAACTCAAAACCTGTGCGTCGTAGGTTGGAAACTGTACCCTGGCGATTTCCTCAAATATCACCAATTACAACGAATCCCGATATAATGAGGATAATCACCTAATTCCCAATAACTTAATCCCACTCATCATCTGTAAAACCATACAGATATGAAAATGAAACCTGGTAAATACATACCCTTGGAGTAAGTATTTAATCGGGAAAACAGTTTTCCTTTAACAATGCACTGAAATATGAAAATGTTTCGTAGGGGTATCCTTGTATTCATAATAATGCCTTTTCCATAATCCAATTCATGACTTTAACCGTATATTTCTTTGCCATCTCTCCAAATCTTTTTATTTGTCTTTAGTCGTTACCTTCTGCACACCATCGTTAGGCTAAATGGTTTTCTTCCTTCCCTACCGTTCGGCACCAGCCTATGGTTTGGAAGAAGACTATCCAGTAAGCATAATAGGTGTACCCTCCTAAACCATGGAGTACTCGAATCTTGAGAGAAGGTGATGATAAAAGACAACTGAATAATACCTTATTCTTTTAAAGGTGAAATAGGAGTGGCGATGATGTACGCGGTTTGGTCGTGAATGATAACAGTCGCAATTTACTTTGCCCTCTTTCTAATCCCTTTATTTTGTCTTTACATATTATCTTCTGCACACCCTACTTAGGCTAATTGGTTTTCTTCATTCCCTACCTTTCGGCACCTGCCTATGGTTTGGAATAAGACTATCCAATAAGCGTAATAGGTGTACTCTCCTAAACCAAGGAGCCCTCGCAACCTGAGAGAAGGTGATAATAAAAGACAACTGAATCAACCAATTCTATTTCTCCTGAACCTTGATCCATCCTCGAAGAAATCCCTCCGAGTTCGTATATAACCATACGATGGATCTATCCAATGGAAGTGGATGTCCGTAGTAATACGGGTGTTCTGAGAAATGCAAAGGGTAGAAGAAGGAGTGGCAATGACTTATGCAACTCGGACAATCCAAAAGCCAGTATTTTAAGAAGGTTCGGTCAACATGGTCACTGAGTCATAGTCTAGGGTCGGTCAAAGGTCGCTGCCAAAGAGAGAGAGAAAAGAAACACTCTGCGTGCACTCTAACCTAGATCAGAATGGTTATCACTTTATCTAATCCGGAAACCTCCCACTGTCCTGTCAAATTTTCCTCCAAACCTGAAAGAAGAATCAATCGGGATCACCCGAAGAGTAAACCAACTCATCAGTGGGAATCGGGATCCAACTCTCATCGCATGATAACGTGATGGAATGCATCCACGTTACTCATACTCCAGAAGGTATGCGCATACTTGGCAAGTTTCAGTTTCTTTAGAAACTCCGGATAAGATTTTTGCCCCATGCTCTTATAACCTTGGCGTTAGGTCAAAATGTCATTAGTCACATGCCAAGTTCTACCGGTCACTATCTTGTTAATTTGAACCCACCCGCACATGCCCTTGGCGTTAGGTCAAAATGGCAGAACGGCAGTCCCAAACCAACTCATCTATCTATGCAACAAATGAATACCCAGCAGCTACCAAACACTATGCCTTGGTGTTAGGTCAAAATACATAGCTTGAATACTACTGAATACCCGAAAGAAGTGACGGAGGGCTACGGCTGGTTTTTGGCGAAAAACCTTTAACGTAGTGAACTTGATATCGCTGAAGGAACCTGATAGCTTTTTATAAAAATATAGTGGCGAAAACCTTTGCTAAAGAGGTCACTCCCGATGAAGGGATCTCGGCACTTTCCTCGTGGAATGAGGTGCAGGATATTCCACTGAATACCGCGATGCAAAGCAACTTGTAATCGACTATAGTGAAGTTATTACCCTGACGCAAACTTCTGCCCAAGGGGTCAGTCCCGGTGAAGGGATATCGGCCCATGCCCCGTCGAATGAGGTGCAGGATATTCCACTGAATACCGCTATGCAAAGCAACTTGTAATCGACTATAGTGAAGTTATTACCCTGACGCAAACTTCTGCCTAAGGGGTCAGTCCCGGTGAAGGGATATCGGCCCTTGCCCCGTCGAATGAGGTGCAGGATATTCCACTGAATACCGCTATGCAAAACAAAAGGAAACATCTTTGTAATAACACTTTTTAAATTTGTTCCAACAACTGCCAAATAGGTTTTCTTTCCTTTGCATTGATCAGAATCGACGCAGTCCCATCAATCAATCACACCAGAAAAGAACGAAAATAAAATGTACGTATATGCCATCCGCATTCGTCACTGGGTCCCGTCATCACCCGTTAGGTTACTTAACTAACGACAGAGCGGGGACTGGACTAGCGCGGGTGTAAAACATATACAACATCTAATAGTATATAAACCAATATACAATAATCGCTCCAGGCGTGATAATATGCAACATTATAGAAAAGTAATAAGCATCACAGAACAATACAGATAATCTGGGATCCCCGGGTTCCACAGAGCCGCTGCTGAAACCCGACTATCCCCTGGTCGTGTGGATAGCCTGTGCAATGAAACCTAGACCCCTACGGGTGCGGCAAGTTACCCGCCAAAACCTGAAGCGAGGCAGCCCCGTACAGCAAAGTGAATGGACCACCCTACACCTCACGGAATCTGGTAGCTTGAGCACCCCTCCATGGGTCAACCTGTACCCCCCACGAGTGCGGCGAATAGTCTGCCAATTTTAGAGTAAGGCCCCTCTGCCTCTCAAAGCCATAAGATGCGGACCCGTTGCCCTATAGAACCCGGCTATCCGTGCACTCCGTCGCGGGGTAAAACTAGTACAGAAATGAAAAATATGTACAATGGGTACATCGACCTCGACCCGGTCGTACCCCAAAAGAATATTATACAACAGGCAGTGACGGCAGTCCACATGTTGGACGCTCGCCCCGCAATATCAAATGTACAAATAAATCCAAACTGCACTACCATTGCACACTGCTATCCACCACGACAAATCCGCAACATCACAGCACAACACAGAACATCAACGCGAATGTCACGTTCGCAAACCCGTCTGAAAGAACTATAGCAATTAGACGCGGTTTACCGATCAAATGACATTCCCGATCGGAGATATAATGTAAGTACTGTAAACTAACATGTTTAAATTTCGATCGACTAAATATCACGAAATGGGACCCACGAACATCTGTTGAACAGTAACAAAATCTGGGCCCGAAAGATATATACCAAAAACATCAAATTCCAACATAGAAGCTACTGTGCAAATTTGGGGCATGATCTCACAGAATGGCCGCGGATGCGCTGTCAAACCATAGGTTTGACCGTGATTCCGCGGCAGTCTTGTCGAATCATGTGCCCAAATTTGTACGGTGGTCTTTGAAAACCCTGCACAGAATTCTGTGATATGTAAAATAATTTTAGGAACCTTTTAAAAATCAACAGAAACTGTGAACTTGAAATTTTGCAGTTTTTGATATTCAGTTCGATCGATATTTTAAACGCGTTAGCACAAGTTAGTAAAGCAAAATGGTGAGGCTCTGATACCACTGTAAGTCCACGGTAGCGCCCCGGCCGTCTACAGACGCCAAATGCGGAACAAATACTTTTTAACTGGCGCTATCGTATACTTTAACCCGGATCTGCCATTATTGCTAAACTAACAAACTGTAAAGAGAGTAGAAAGGTTATACCGAACGATCCGAGTCCTTCGTTCTTTAACCATCATCCCACGCTCTGTTGCGGCTGCTCCGATCTCGTCGATCTCCGATCTGCTCGTCCAGGTGGCACCACGTCAACGATTCTTTAAACGGGCTCCCGCCTCTGACTCGAGGCAACTCGGTCGTCAAGTTTTCTAAAAGAGACGACCAAGATTGATGTAGAGAATGAGTAGAAGACTTTGTCTCGTTCCGTCCAAAGCTATGGACGAACGGTTAATGAAGTTGCCAATTGATTCGGGTGATGGAATGAAATGAGCAATGAAATTTCCATACACCCCAAAACTATCATAATATCTTTTCTAAATCAAGTGAGAGTAAGTGAGAGAGGGGGAAGGGGCCGGCCATAATTATAGGAGTAGGAGGGTGAGTGTAGGAGAGGGGGAGGTAACCACAAGGATAAATATCTAATGTGAACACATAGTGTGAACACAAAGTGTGAACACAATAAATGCAACATAAATGAACAAGTGAGTCACAAGCCTAATCACCACCTTCTAGATGCTTCTAGAATCTTCCACACTCATCCAAGAAAAGATAAATCCGTCTTTAACCGAATGTTAAAAGACGGCTGATAGAAAACTGGAAACTGGCAACTTCCAAAAGCGATCCCGAAACGAATTTCAGGATAACCCCATAACCGTATAAATATACCCGCATTTGTATTACGACCGAATAAAAATGCAACTGAGACAAATATATTATATCTACTCAATATAATACTCGGATCCGGCTTAAACCAAAGCCCACCAGTATTATCTGTCCGAAAAATGACACGTGCGTAAACGCACGTGCATTTTCCGAACCCTGCCATAAAATCATACGGCCTCTACAACGTTTCGCCCGAACTTTGGAAACTGTCTGTGGGGGACTCTAATGACTCGTCATTACCCTGGCAGTGGGTTTAACCACAAACCGTCAGTGGCACTAGCTATGCGTAACGGCTGCCCATGGACTGACCTCAAGGGAGGCCGATGAGCGAACTCATCCGGAAACCCTACTGAGCCTAACAGTGACAATGTATATACAGTCCGGTCCGTTCGTCTATGAGTATCGCATGTCTGCCTAAGGGGCTAGTAACGTCAGATCCCCAATAGCAGTATAAGTCGTGTCGGAGTGTAGCCTAATAACACCCTGAGATACTACTGGAGTACCTACCAGTAAATCTCCTGCCACGGCCGTGGGCTTTGTGTAATGGCTCTCCTAGACACAGCATGACCTCACCCCCAATACCGGGAGAGACGAATCCCCTGCCGATCCGCTCACGTGCCTCCATGTGGCTCGGGACTGTACCCAAAAACTACTTGTTTGCACGACTCCTTTGAGCCGTGGTAGGGTAGAAATCAAAGCACAGTGGGAACTCACACGAGACAAATGACGACCTCAGGTTGATGAACTAACCTGTACACATGTCACCAGGGAACTGCTATCTGACGATAGGTATAGTACTAACTAGCAGATTCCCGGCGAGTCCTGTCCGGTGTACTCATAACCCAATGAGCACCTGTATACATCTTAGGTGATCCAACTGACACCAGCGGGTTGTGAGACCGGCCACCGCCCCTCGTCGGGGTCTCGACTGTATACACTAGTCTACTCCGGAGTATCGATGCCCTGTCTCGAAACTCCCACGACTAGGGACTACAATTAAGGATATGCGTAAAAACCACCCAACTCTCACGTATATGATCGCCATCATACTGTTGGTAGTAAAGCAAGATCCTAAGGGCTCTATCAAAGTGTAACATGTAATCAGTCACCTGAACATGTACACGACTGATAAAGGCAAACTAGATAGCATACTATCATCTCGAGTAAGACTGTTCTACCGGTATAGGTCCTCCGCAATCATTGCGATCACGTACCCGCGATCCAATAGTTGACTCTGAGGGCACTATCACCAACAATTTGAGGGAGGTTCCCCGTGCTTTCGCACGGACCTAATTAAAGTAAACCTCGTTTTCCCAGAAGCGTAACCCCGTTAACACCTTTCTAGACACCTACTTGATCGGCTAATTGTAATGTGTAAAACTCTCCCAGGAGTAACTCTTACTCGCAGCGGGTATCGGAATCCAACTATCTCATAGAAGGTATGCAATCTCATTGCAAATTTCAACACTTGAAATTCCCGATAATATTTTGCCCCTAACGTGCTATGACCTTGATGAAAGCCAACAAACCATAGCCCGCTAGTCAAGTTCAACCCATACATTTCTTGACTGAATTAAACCCACCCGCACGACCCTTGACGAAAGCCAACAAAGCCGTATGACTACCCTAATCCAATCGCATCGTATGCAGCAGATAAGCAGCATATAGCTATCGCACACTACACCTTGACAAAAGCCAACAAATGTAGCACGAATACTATATACAACTTATCTGAAATGACGGAGGGCTACGACGGGTTTTTCTGAAAACCTATTGCGTAATGAACTTGATATCGTTGTAGAATCAAATGATTTTAAAATGGAATGTTTTTGAGGATTTTACTAGTTTCGCTAAAGAGGTCATTCCTGGTGAAGGGATCTCGGCTCTTTCCTTATGGAATAAGGTGCAGGACATATCATATATATCACTATGCAAAGCAAAACTCCAAAAGCAATCAAAATACAAACCGAGTGTTGTAGCATCTGCCAGTTATTGCTAAAGGGGTCACTCCTGGTGAAGGGATCTCGGCCCTTTCCTTATCGAATAAGGTGCAGGATGTTCTACAAGGAACACCGCGATGCAAAGCAAGAACTGTAGCTACCTGTTTTTGAAAATTCGATTCCATAACATCTTTTAGGTTTCTTTTATTTCATTAATCTCATTAATGAAGTCCCATCATTTAAGTCACCTAAACATCACAGATAAATACGTGGTACACTTATGCCATCCGCATTCGCCTCGATGTCCCCTCGTGCACCGTTAGGTTAGGTAACTAACGGCAGAGCGGGGCAGGGCTAGCGCGGGTGTAAAACATAAGTAACGTCTATATAATATATCATATATACTATATACAGTATCTATCACTACATATCAAATGATCACATCACAGATATCACAGCAGAAGAAACATATGAAATAATGGATATATTAGGACGTCCGTGTTTTCAATACGAGCCAGTATAAAACACGGATTCCACGGTCGCGATAAATAGCCAAACCCACATCCCTAGACCCCTACGAGAGCGGCAAGCAACTCTGCCAATTCCAGGGTTAGGAGACCCGGTCTCGACTCCTCGAGATGGTCACCCACTGGACCCTAGAACCCGGTTACTTGTGCTCCCCACCTTTGGTCTACCTAATGCGGAAAAGTAAATAATATACAATGGTGACATCATCCTCAGCCCGGAAGTGCCCCAATAAAAGAATATTACATACAAATGAATTTTACATGAATGAAAAAGAAAAAATTCTCATCTCACATAAAACCCCCGGCTATTCAAACGCGACGATCCAATACAACATATCACAGCAACACATAATATCTCATATCATCAACGTAAGCAAGTATGCGTATCCCGATTGTCGTTGATGTATAGCAACGAAGCCGGCGATACACCACATACTACACTTACGGTCACAGAAAAGAAAGTGTTAAACTACAACAGTTGGAATCCGCAACCTCTTTAGACATCGCATGCCTAACCAAATGAATTCCTTAGACATCGTATGCCTAACAATTATAAACCCCGCATTTTAGTCTCATTATCGAAAACTCTTTTCAATATCAATTCGGGCAATTCAACAAGATTCCCGACATCCTGATTGAATGCTCGTCGCAAACTTTAGTAGACAGCCGTACCCCCGGATGCCGTCGACGAAGTGCACTAAGGCGGAACACCGCTGCCGCGAGCACCCGAACGGATGCTTTTTGCGACGGGGTTCTCCTACAGTCACTTGGTCGGGGCTATGGGGTGTGGCTGTCTGTTAAGTTTACCCGGCGAGTATCTGCGTACTCTACGTGATTGCGACGGACTTTTGATCACATCAAAATCCCGTGGCAACCGATCAATTGAGACTAAACTGCTAGGTTTATAACATTCAAATTAGTTATCTCATAACTTTTTACGGATTCCAAATATTGTATCAAATTCCAGATAAATAGACAATTTTAAACTTTCCGATCGAATAATCAAACACCCAAGTTTTCCCAAATAGCTCAACACTTGAGCGGAATTCAAAAATATCCATCACATGCCTCAGTAACAATGGTCCAGCCGTAGAAGGGTCAAGCCAACGCCTTACATGTGGCACGCCATACTGCCCCAAACCCTACGGTTCAAAAGGCAGTTCAAGACGGTCACATAATCGAGTTAAGGTTTGTTGTCTTCTAGAGGGTCCATCGCGTTACTTGCACGACTTAGAACGTTCTTAAACTCGAGAAAAAATCCAACTTTTGAAAAATTTTCCGACTGGGGAAAAAGTGAGTTATTGATATCCGTCCGAACTTTTTAACAGTTTCTAAAAATATCCGGAACAAACTAAACAAAGTTAAATTATCAGATCGAATCAACGAGTCCCAAATACTACCCTAGAAAACTCAACACTTGAGTGGAATAAAAATAATCCCAGAAAAAATTGACAAGAAAGGACCTAAGAATAAATATATGAAATATGAGGGACTAAATCAAAATTGTGGCCGCGGAACCGCCGCCAAACCCTTGGTTTGGCCGCGGTTCCGCGGTCATTTCAGGGACTTAGTGGACCGTACTTCACAGTAATTCTTAGTTTTTCCTGCTTGTTTTTATGAGCATTTTTAATTCACAAAAAAACACATTTTCAAAAAATGTACAGAGAAGGGTTTACATCGGGGTTTTCGGGTTCGATTGGACTTTAAACTTCGTCTAGACTTCGCCTAAAGCTCTAGCTTGACTCTGATACCACTATAGGGTTGCTAGGCACGCGCACAAGGGTCTACGAGGCATCAACCATGCCGAATTAAAATTTTAGCCGTGCCGAACAACTCTAATACGGATCTTTAAACTAGGTTTTAATCGAAAACTAGCAAGTTAACAGCTTTAACTACAAGTGAAAGGGATTACAACCTTTGTGGATCCGGTCCTTCACATTATTAGCTCCGTGTAGATGTCCCCATCGCTGCGATCGTGAACTCCGGACTCTAGAGAAGCTCCACGAGAAGAACGAACGTGCTTGTTACGATGACTTCGAGGCCGAAGATGATCTACGTCGGGGAGACACTAACTCAAGCCATTCCTTCACTAGGTCATGAACTTTGTGAAGAGAACACACTCTACTACATGGCAAGTGGTAAAGGATGAAGAAGTAGGAAGTGGGCTCACTTTAGAATTGATTTTCTCACTCCTTTTCTCATAGCACCATTGGAGCTAGTAAGCTTTTGGATGGAGCTAGATAATGAAGAAGAAGAAGAAAGAATTATCCATCCAAATGAAAACTTATCCAAATAAATAATGGCACCATGGTTGAGTTAAGCCCTCATGCTTAACTCATGTAGATAATTAACCAAGGCTTTAGGTTAAAGGTTAGGTTAAAGAATATCAAAAGAAATGACAAAAGAGTGGACTTTGTCAAAGCTTCTCCAAGCTTCTTCATGCTTGATTACTTTGACTAAGTTAAACCCTTTTGTTAAATCTTAACATAAAACAATAACCCTAATCTTTACCCTAATCTTGGTATGAGTCTCATACACCCAACTTTGATGTATCATCAAGCATAATATAAATATGTACACTTGCATATATCATATATAAATAATATGCACAAACTAGTGAGAAAATAAATCATAAGTGAGCTAATACTAGTTAATGTAATGTAATATATCAAATATATAATTATACATTAAATTATTAAATCAACTCTTGATTTAATAATCCGGCTATAACCGACTAATATCATGTGTAACAACTTATCGAATCAACACTTGATCCGATAACCCGGCTATATCGCATACAACCGATCAATGTCACGAATCGCGAGAATAGAATACGGTATCTCATATCGTATTAATCTCGGTCCTGCATATATCACATATGTGCTCATACTCCGTTTCGCTTGAGCCAGGAAACCCATGTGTAGGACTCTAAACATTCGATATGTCATGAGCCCTATCTTAATAGTCATGAAAAGATGTCAGAAATCACGTCCTCCCTCAATAAAACATCGTCTTATTCTTCATTCCTATCTTTTTTCCAAACATCGATCATATAACCCTGCGTGTGTGTAAAGGACATCCCTACACCCGGAGAATTCAATTCAAGCTATCATGCTCTTGCCCATCAGCCTCAGTACTTTTTAATTAATGAATATTTAGATGAGATTGCTCACACACTTTCATGCGACTGTTAATACTTCTTGAGGTACTAACCGACCGATTACTCTTGTGTTTGCTTATTTGGTGTTGTTTTCCTCGTCTTGCACCACCTAAGGCTTTGCAGTGACTCCCAGACCAGTTGGCCTTAGGGCACTAGGTGAAGAGGCACCCTCGCTATATATTTTTTTTATTGCTGCCTTGGCGATAACAAAACCAGTGTTCATTTTTCTCACCACTTTATATTTTCTTCATTTTTTATTTCCTTCATACATCAGCTTTAAGACAAGAGCATTTCAAGGTATCCTCTATTATCTCGGGCTTCAAGAGGTGTGTAAGTGAAAATAGCAGGGTATCAACGTTCAAAATGTTTGGCTTCCGGAATAGAAACTATTTTTCAGACTTATTTTTATCCTCAGATTAGTGACTCCCTTTATCTTACTAACCCTTGGGACAACGGCTCATAACTACTTATTACTAGTTCGTATAAGCAAACTTCTAATTTTCTTGGTTTTCCTAAAATTTTCTAATCTCATGGATGTAATTTTTCACTATCTAAATTTTTATTATCTTATTTATGTACAAAAAATGTTTAAATATTAAATATTTTTATATTTTGAAAATTTTTAAATTTTTATGGGTTTTGAAAAATTTTAAATTTTTATAAGTTTTTTAAAGAAATGTTTTGTGCTTATGCAAATGATATGCAAATGATGCAAAAATAAGCTTAAACCTCCCCCAAACTTATTTTCAACAGTGTCCTCACTGTTGCCAACCACTATATCTACAAAACCTGTAAGCCTGGGAGGAATTTAATAGTGGGGGCAAAATATATAAGTGAAGAACCTCCCCCAAACTTATTCTTTTCACTCACCTCCATTCAAATAGATGATGCAATAATATACCGGATATGGAAGTGAGACGGAGGAATTTTAATCAAGATAAAATGGCTCATGTAAGAACAGGAGCTCCTCCGTGTGGTCAGTGGAAAAATACGGCTTTAGTCTATGTCCATTCACTTTGAAAAATGTGTCGTTTTTAGCATTTTCTACTTCTACTGCCCCGTGCGGGTATACAAACCGCACAACAAAAGGTCCCTTCCACCGAGATCGAAGCTTACCCGCGTGAAGGTGTAGTCGTGAATCATAAAGAAGGACATGCTGACCAGGTGTAAATGTTTTCCTCAAAATATTTTTATCGTGAAAAACCTTGGTCCTATTCTTTATGATTACAGCGTTATCATAAGCTTCATCGCGGAGTTCGCTTAGCTCATTTAATTGCAACTTCCGAAAGTTGCAGGCTTTGTTTAGGTCAAAGTTGATTTTCTTAATAGCCCACAATACTTTATGCTCAATCTCGACAGGTAAGTGGCATGCCTTCCCAAACACTAACTTATATGGAGACATCCCTAGATCGGTTTTAAATGTTGTTCGGAATGCCCAAAGAGCATCCGTCAGTTTGGTCGACCAATCTTTTCTATTCTTAGCAACAGTCTTCTCCAGGATTTGTTTGATCTGTCTATTTGAAATCTCAGCCTTCCCGCTCGTTTGGGGATGATAGGGTGTAGAAAGTCTGTGGTTGATTGCATATTTCCGCATCAGAGTCTCGAAAGACCTGTTGCAGAAATGTGTCCCGTTATCGATAATGATAGCGCGTGGGTGTCCAAATCGCGAAAAGATATTTTCTTTTAAGAACTTAATGACAACCTTCTTGTCATTAGTGCGATATGGAATGGCTTCAACCCACTTTGAGACGTAATCAACCGCGAGCAGTATGTAAAAATTACCAAAGGAGTTGGGAAAGGGACCCATAAAGTCAATGCCCCAAACATCGAAAATTTCAACCACTAAGATGGGTTGCTGAGGCATTTCATTTCTCCGGGAAATTCTACCCGTGTACTGACACTGTGTACAGGTTTTGCAATAATCAAATGCATCCTTGAACAAGGTCGGCCAATAAAATCCGCATTGCAAAACCTTCTCAGCCGTCTTTTTAGGACCAAAGTGACCCCCACAGGCCTGATCATGACAAAAAGATAGAACACTCTTGAACTCCTCATTCGGGACACACCGGCGAATGATCTGATCAGGACAATACTTAAACAGGTAGGGTTCATCCCAGTAAAAGTGTTTTACTTGGGATAGAAAACGGTATTTGTCCTGTTTTGACCAATCGCTGGGTATAAGTCCCGTGACAAGATAGTTCACAATATCCCTGAACCAAGGTTCATTGGATACGCTCAAGAGTTATTCGTCCGGAAACGAATCATTGATCGGCAAGGTCACAGGGGAAGAAGAGATGCGTGAAAGATGGTCGGCTACAACGTTTTCACATCCTTTCTTATCTTTGATAACAAGATCAAATTCTTGTAATAGAAGGATCCAACGTATTAGCCTACCTTTTGCATCCTTCTTCGCCAGAAGATGTTTCAAAACGGAGTGGTCAGTGTACACAACTATTGATGAGCCAATCAAGTAAGGCCTGAATTTTTCTAATGCAAATACAACTGCCAAAAGTTCTTTTTCAGTAGTTGTATAGTTGATTTGAGCATCATTCAGGGTCTTACTCGCATAATAGATCACGTGTGGCATCTTTTCAATGTGATGTCCTAAGACTGCACCTACTGCAAAGTCGGATGCATCACACATCAGCTCAAAGGGGTAGTCCCAATTTGGAGACGATATAACGGGGGCTGTAGTGAGGGAGTGTTTGAGTGAGTCGAAAGCTGCCTCACAATCCGAGTCAAAGTGGAAGGTCGTATCCTTGGCCAAGAGAAGAGTTAAGGGTCTAGCAATTTTGCTAAAATCCTTAATGAATCTCCTATAAAAGCCCGCATGGCCAAGAAATGATCGAATGTACTTGACGCTTTTGGGACGATGAAGGTTTTGAATGACATCTATCTTAGCTCTGTCAACGTCAATGCCTTTCTGTGAAATAACATGTCCAAGTACAATTCCCTCTTGGACCATGAAATGGCATTTTGCCCAATTCAAGGTTAAGTTCTTCTCTTTGCAACGAGTAAGAACTACGTCAAGATTCGCTAGGCAGCCAGAAAAAGAGTCTCCAAAAATCGAGAAATCGTCCATAAAAATCTCGAAAAAATTCTCGACCATGTCAGAGAATATCCCCATCATACACCGCTGAATGGTAGAGGGAGCATTGCATAACCCAAAGGGCATGCGTCTATAAGCAAAGGTACCAAAAGGACAAGTAAAAGTGGTTTTATCTTGATCCTTTTTGGCGATGGGGACCTGATTATAGCCAGAGTATCCGTCCATAAAGCAATAATACTCACGTCCAGCTAAGCGTTCCAGCATCTGATCAATGAATGGTAGAGGAAAGTGGTCTTTCATCGTGGCGGCATTGAGTTTTCTGTAATCAATACATACACGCCACCCAGTTTGGGCGCGTGTCTGAATCAACTCATTTGCCTCATTGGTAATAACAGTGATGCCGGATTTCTTAGGGACGACATGTATATGACTCACCCATTAGCTATCGGAGATTGGGTATATAATACCATTATCAAGGCATTTGACGATCTCTTTCATCACCGCTTCCTTCATGACGGGATTTAACCGTCTCTGTGGTTCTCGGGTTGGTCTGGCATCATCCATCACATGTATATGATGTTCTACAATCAAGGGACTAATCCCTTTGATGTCCGCCATAGTCCAACCAAACGCCTCCCTATTAGATCTCAATACCGATAAAAGTGCATTCTCTTGCTCTGATGCTAGAGAAGCGGATATTATAATCGGTAAAGACTCATTCCCACCTAAATATGCATATTTAAGATGAGAAGGTAAAATTTTGATATCTAATGTTGGCGGAGAAATAATAGAAGGTGGGATCATCGAGTGATTTTTGGAGTCGTAAAGAAGCTCATAGCCTGTGAAAGATACAGACTCGGGTGGTGATAAGTCAGGAGTTTCGGACTCAAGTGTGGGAAAGGTGTCCTCACTAAGATCATGTGCAAGATCAAACAGTGATGAGGTAGTGTCGTCGAGATCTGTAAAGCAAAGTTCATCAACTCCGCAACTTTCGGGAGCAATCTCGTGGACAGAGCACACATCAAGAATATGAGCAGAGAGTTCTGATGGCTGACTTCCAACTTTGTAGATGTTTAGTTTAATGGTCATATTTCAAAATGATAAGTTCATTGAACCATTTCTATAGTTAATAACAGCATTGGAAGTGGAAAGGAATGGTCGACCCAAAATCACCGGAATTTGGCTCCGGGGGTTTGCTACAGGTTGTGTATCAAGTACAATGAAGTCTACAGGGAATACAAATTCCCCGACCTTTATCAACACATCCTCTAGTTCACCCCTAGGTTTGGTGATCGAACGGTCTGCCATTTGGAGAGTGCAGTGAGCTGGTTTCAACTCTCTAATCCCTAGCTGCTCATAGACAGAATATGGAAGTAGGTTAACACTTGCGCCAAGGTCTAAAAGAGCACGGTTTATGTTTTTACCCCCAATAGAAATCGATATCGTAGGACATCCTGGGTCCTTACGTTTTTTTGGTACCTGTGGGATAAAAGCAGTGCTAATATTATTAGACATGAAGACCTTCTTCGGCACTTAAGTCTTCCTCTTCCTAGTGCACAAGTCCTTAAGAATTTTCGCATAAGCGGGGACTTGTTGAATACCATCTAGGAGAGGGATGTTGATGTTAACCTGTTTGAACATTTCCATAATTTTCTCCATATGTGGACTCGATTTGTTACCCCTTAACCGATTCGGGTAAGGAGCTTTAGCAATAAGCGCTGGGTCCATCATAGGAGAAGGAAGTGGGGGTAGACATGATCCCAAAAGAGGAGTGGGGATCGTCTGTGGAGAACTAGAAGAGCTATACGGAGGTGTCGAGCCTAGAAGGAAATGGAGAATAGGCTCGTGAGAAGGCGATGGGGTAGAAGAACAAGGATCAGAAGTAGAAGTGTGTGTGTGAGGAAAGGTCTCAGCCGGGGTGTTATCGATAGGATTTTCAATATCATCAATTCCTTCCCCAACATGGTTATTCAGCACTCTTCCTGATCTCAACGTTGTGACGGCATTTACATTGTAATGCCCAGGATTCGGTAGGGGTTGAGACGGAAGTTTCCCTTTTTCTCTCGCACTCATTTCAGCTTTAAGTCGTGCAATTTCAGCTTCCATCGATCTGATACTCTCAGCTTGGGACGCTGAGTTTTTCTTTATCTCACTGACGGAAGATCTAACCTCAGCCGACACCTCTATGAAATTTGACAAGGGTGATTTCATGGTTTGAGTGAATTGAGAGAATTCGTCAGAACAGGTCATCTGCATAGGATTAGATGGTGCAGGAGTGTTGACCTGATTTTGAAAATTTTGTGACTGGTAGCGGTGCTGAGTGAGTTGAAGTGGTTGTTGTTGTGGTGGAAGAGCCCTTTGGAAATTATTTTGGCTTGGAACCGTGTTTTGAGATTGTTGTTGTTGGTTCCAAGAAAAATTCGGGTGATTCCTCTAACCCTGATTGTACGTGGAAGAATATGGATCGTTTCTAGGTCTTTGAAATGCGGCATTGGTATGCTCGTGACCTTGAAGTGGAGAGTTTAATGGACATTCTTCCGTTAAGTGAGAAGGATCATAACAACACCCATATACAATTTTGGGGAGCGGCATTGGGTTTAGGGAGGCTGCTGAAAATTTGTGTTCCATAGCTTCGAGCTTCTTTTGCATTGCTGCCATCTCAGCTCGAACACCTATGGACACATCAATTTGGTGTACGCCACCCCTATTCAATGATTGGGTTCCACTCTCCCACTGTAAGGATTTTTCAACGAACTCTTCTAAAAATTTCTAAGCTTCCCCATCATCCTTGGTCATAAAGGTGCCTTGACACATGTTTTCAAGGTTCTGTTTAGTGTTTGGGTTAACGCCTTCATATATAATTCGGCAAAGATCCCATCTCGGGATGCCGTGATGTGGACATTGAACCAAAAGATCCTTGAAATGTTCAAAGCATTTTGAAAATGGTTCAGTCGGAAGCTGGGTGAATTGATTTAGTTCACTACGGATTCGAGCTGTCTTTTGCATAGGGTAGAATTTCTTAAGGAATGCCGCAACGAATTCTTCCCAATTCGTAATGGAATGTGCGGTAGTATTATATAGCCACTTCTCGGCTATATCGCACAAAGTAAATGGAAGAAGACGTAGACGCATAGCATCCACAGAAAGTTGTGATGTACCCATCATTGCGCATACGTTCTCAAATTTGGTGATAAAGACGTATGCATCTTCAGTCTCGAGACCGTGGAAGTTGGGTAGAAGGTTGATGTATTGGGGTTTAATCTCAAAATTATCCCCGTTGGCTGGTGGAATGGATAAGCAAGTAGAAAGAGGACCTCGAAAAGGATAGCACCTCTCTTGGAGAGAGATGCGGGGTGGATTCTGCGCACCAACGGACGGCGGCAGATTAGTGGTAAAGAAATTCGATGGAGATGGATCCATCGATGTGGGTGTGGTAGTGGGTAAAGAAGAAGTAAATGGAGAAATACCGACTTAGGATTCGATCAAGGGAACGCGGACTAAACGGGCACTAAAATCCCGTGTCCAGCCTATCTTGCACTAAAAAGGGTTAGTACAAGTGGCAGCGCGACTTATAATTAGGGGAAATGAATGAATGCGATGTTTGTTTGAAAAATGATACGGACTTTTGAAAATATGATGCGATCACAACAAATGCAATAAGCAAAACACTAATTCTAGTTGTCACCTAGGTCAAATCTCTAGACCGCTCCTAACTGCCAAAAGACAAGTCGCAGGATCAATCCTCCACTTCCTCTTTGTCTCTCCTGTGGCCAGGTAAGTGGGAGGTTCTCCACTACGTAAGTAGTGGGCCTAATTAAGTAACCACTAGCCTTCGACATACTTGCCTTAGACACCGCAAAAGAAACGCGGATAAGCAATGAATTACCCACGGCCTTCTCTTGTCCTAAGTGAGCGCGACGGTCCTTAGAGTCATCTCTAGATCTTTTTTAGTTAAAGAGGGTAAATACGGATGCAAGTTTGTGATTTTTGGGGCTTAGGAAGGGTAATGAACTACCCACCTAATCTAAATTTGGCCGTGCCCCTTAATGTCCGTATAACCAAAAAACCAAAAACACGCACAATTTATATTGCTTTTTGCGGCGCTGCGATTTTTTTGCAAAGAAGCCTGCAGAAATTTGTTAATTGGAGCAGACAGAGGAGGAGATAAGAAAGTTAGCATTCACCTGAGAAAATTTTTTGCAGAGAAGCTCCCACCAAGGCGCGGAA
This sequence comes from Agapanthus africanus, assembly GCA_030015575.1. NCBI lineage: Eukaryota > Viridiplantae > Streptophyta > Magnoliopsida > Asparagales > Amaryllidaceae > Agapanthus > Agapanthus africanus. The sequence goes on from JASDDO010000031.1 coordinate 364,221,332, forward strand.
CCGCCGCAGATGCTTGCTCAAACCGCGGAAGGGCGGCCGTATGTACTGCTCACTTCAACATTTTTTTCCAGAGAGCTTCTGTTTAGCCCCTGAGTCCTCTGCAATATTCTGAAAAAAAATTCAAATGCTCCACAGCTTCCAGATTTCCTCGTAATCGAATCACAACAACATGTTTAGATTTTGTGCGAATATTGATCTTAAAATTGTAATGGAATAAATCTTTCAATTCAAATTTCAATAAAGAACGAATTAGCGCACGATCCCCGGCAACGGCGCCAATTGATTGATCTAATTTCTAGTTGTGTGTCGGTTTAGAAAATGAATAGAAATCACAATCAAAGAATTATTTGACCGTAATAAATAACGGTGTCGAATGTAGTGCGTTAGTAAGTGCGGAGCGCCTACAGGGATTGTGCGATTCGTTCTTAGTTGTTTTGTTTTGAATTGAAAATTTAATAGAAAAGAAAAGAAAAAGATTCAAGATTTATATCAATGAATTTCTAAAATCAACTAGATCTAATCAAGAATCAAGAAAGCGTTAAACATCAAGAATCAAGAATTGATATAATTCCAATCGATTTAAGTTTCAAGATTTGAAGTAAAGCTCGTAGGAGTCGATTAGATCATAGATGTGAAGAAGATTCGAAATTACCTTTTCTTATCCATTAACGAATTGATGCTAAATCAATGCAGATTTATCGAGGATTAAGGATCTTGTGAAGAATTAGGGTTTCCTCACCTTATCCGTTGTCCTTTCGATGAATCACATTCAAAAGATAGCTTCTAGGTAATCGAATGATCGATCGTTGATCTCTAGATCGTGCGAAAATAATCAAGAATGCATTTCGCATCGATCTAGATCATCGATCATTCAATTTTCAAGAATTTACAATCGTTATAGGACTTAAGAAAACGTTTAAAGATTCATCAACATCATCATTCTACCGATCATCTCGACTCCTCCACGAGCGGAGTTTTATTCAAGCATCATCACAAAGAATACATTCAAGAATCGAAGTTGAATCATAATGCTTGAATTGAAATATAAGCAAGTAAAAAGAATCTTCACCTTTATTTATTCCACAATTTGTTACACATTGCTCAAGACTACAAGAATTTGAGAAGGAACAAGATTGTCGAATCTAGCGTTGCATCGGCTCCTTGAGTCGTGGATCGGCTTAGATCTCATGCTCCGATGAAGTCCGGCTTCGCTTCTAAAGGATGGTTGAAGACATGCTTTGCTAGAACTCAAAGGATCTTGAATTTGGTTTCTTGATTGGATTAGGGTTAGGTTTTGGAGGTGGCAAGAGTTGGGTTGAAGAGATGAAAAACACTCAACAACAATTGATGATCAACCCAATTGAGGAACAACTAATTGAACAACCTTTTCTAGTGAGGCCTACGGTTCCTTTTATAGGTTTTAGGAATGGTTAGCTTCCTTAAGAAGCTTGGATTAGGTTAGCTTTCCTTCTAAGCTAGTTAGTTATATAGAAGCCTCTAGAAATAGTTAGTTAGGGTTTAGCATCTACCTTAAGTTAGGAGGTTAGGGGGAAGGTTCTAGGCTCTTAAGGTAGTTAAGGTGATGTTTGCTTTGGAAGTTAGGAATGTTTAGTTTGTACAAGGAACCCTTTGCTGATCTGGCAGAATGTTCAGGAGTCTTCTGGAAAATGTCATGTCTTGATGAGGTTCTGGAACTGAGGGAAGAGTTATGAAGCAGAGCAAGGAGGCTGATGTGGCAAGGCCACCGCGGCGCAAGCCGGCTCCGGCCGCGGTTCCGCGGCCAAGTTGGAGTCTTAGGGCATGAAACTTCATGTATTGCCTTCTTATGTCTTCAGGTGTACTTTCTGATATGTTGATTCCCTGAATTCCTTCTAGATAATTTCCAGATTTCAAATCCTTGAGTTGGCGTCTTTTTAACAGTCTTTGTTTCACAAATTTGGCCATTCTCTTGGAATTTCCTGCACAGACTTCGAAACACAAGTTGCGCTACACAAGAATGATGCGATGCCATGAAATACAGTCAATTTCCCTTAAAGTGCCGGTTTTAAAGTCTAACACATGCAAATCTGATATTTTACGACTGTTTTGCTAATATGTGCAATATGAATACCGAACACTTCTAGATGAATGCAAAAGATAGGGAAATTGCCGTGTTAAAAATGCAGTATTATCGACTGATCAAAAATCTCTCACCCCTTTCTTGCCCATCACATATAATTAATAGGACTCCATGCATACATATAAACACCGTTCCCTACGGCACCCTATCCCACGAGGTAGCGGTGATACCGTAGTATAAACGACCGGTTGCGTATGTTTTCCATAGAGGTTAGGGTAATAATTAAGAAAGGAAGGACAAGAACCTAGAGGAAGAAACATCGTTTCTTCCCGATGGTACTAATCCCCTTTATTAATTATTACCATAACACCTAAAGAAATCTAAATTAGGGAATTGAAAGTGGAGAGGAAATCTTCAATTTCCAAACTTAACCTAAACCTAACCCTAGCAAGATTCTAATCCTAGGTTAAATCTGTTTAGTTTTTAGTGATAATCCATCCACACCGTTTGGAATTAACTCGTTAGACCAAATTAGGAAATACACAGCTTCCCTATGGACCGACCCGTACTCACCTGTTAGCTACCAAGTGACTCCATTCTTAATTGCGGTTAACAATATTCTTTGATTCATCTTTTAAAAACGCACACGCGAAATAACATCAATCAAATGGCGTCGTTGCCGGGGATGGCGTTGTGTTTTCTTTTTGCAATTTTGGGTTAATATAAAATCATAAAATTCATAAAAAACTGAAAAATTTAAAAATAAATATAAAAATTTTATCATCTTTTTATTGTTTGAAGGGTGTTTCGTTGGAATTTTGCAGGATCGACGAACGAGTTCGGATCTGGAAAAATCCACAGAGCAAAACAGAAAACTGCAGATCTGAATAAATAGAGGAGGACCGCAACAGAAAACAGAAGAAGTTGGGAGGCTCGAGTCAACAAGTCAACCGCGGTGGAAAGCGCGTTTTGGCGGCGGAAACGCGGCGGCTTGGTGACGTCAGCGGGTGGAAAAATCACTGTAAGCTTCCTTTCTCTTTCTCTGAACCCCCTGATATCTCCTCTGTAAATTTTCCTACAGGATTCTTTGCGCTAAAAAAATTCTCCCCTTCTCCAATAATTGATCTTGTGCATGATTCTTTGCGCCGCGCTTAAAAAATTTTTTTGTTTGCAAGTGATTGTGTTACTGCTTTGCATAATTTAATTTGACTTTAAGGGGCTTGAACACCAATCCAGATTGGGTGGGGATTTCATCACCCTTCTTAGAACCCCAAAAATCACTTAAGGCATATTGCATTGTCCATCAATTAATTAAAAAAGATTAGACTCAGCCTTAAGGACTTTGCGCTCAATAGGACAAAGGAATAGTTGTAGGCATCGACCGTTGATCCTAACCTGACTTTATGGTGCCTAGTCTAAACAGGTAGTGAAAGGTAACTTTAAAAGGCCTGTCTCACGGTGATTCGTGAGCGGATCCCTCCTTTCTCTACTTGTGCTTACCTGGCCGCAATTGGCGGTGAAGAGACGGTTTGAGCTCCTACTTCTTGCCCTTTGGAACAGTTAGGAGCTGTCTAGCTGACCTAGGTGACCCTAGATCTAGGCCTGATTGTGCATTTGTGGTTGATTGAAAGTGTCTCTAAGCCTTTTATCGAAAATCTTTTTTGCAAAAAAAAGCTCCACATAAAAATAAAAAAAAACACAAAAAGAGAAAAGAAAATATTTTACAAAAACTTACAACTTGTCGCTAAGAAATCCGTGCACCCCACTTACACCCACTTTCTTTCCATTGACGTTTTCTTACCCCCACCTTCTGTTTTTCAGCATTTTGACTACACTACCTCTTTAGTGTATGTCCGGTTGGACTAGGGACACTAGTTCCCGATTAGTCCGTGTCTCGTTGGTACCGACCGACGACGCTTTCGACTCCGAAGTCGAAATTCCTTCGACTTCCTTACCTTCACCTTCACATTCTTCGTCTTCTAAGGAGATGTCGAGATTCAATCCTAACAACCCCTTACCCGCGGGACCGATTCCACCTCCGTTAGGTGTGAATAACCCACAACACCCGCATGTTGAAGCTCCCCAAAGAATCGCGCTACAAGATCTTTTCTACCCTATTCGCACCGTCTTACCTACTTGTCTTTCACTCCCACCGGAAAATGGGGGACAATTTTGAGATCAAACCCCACTTCATCAACATGTTGCAAAAATTTCACGGACTGGAATCCGAAGATGCCTATATTTTCATAAACAAATTCCAAAACGTTTGTGCAAATGATGAAAACAACACAACTTTCAGATGATGCTATAAGGCTAAGGGTCATTCCTTTCACCTTATGTGACTTAGCCGAGAAATGGTTATACAACACAGCATCACACTCAATTAAAAATTGGGAAGAGTTTGTTAAAGCTTTTCTTAAAAAGTTTTATCCACATCACAAGACCGCGAGAATTCGCAATGGGATTATTCAATTTTCCCAGCTTCCTTCCGAACCCTTTTGGAAGTGTTTTGAAAGATTCAAAGACCTACTTGTTCAATGCCCTTACCATGGTATCGAAAATTGGCAACTTTGCCAAACTTTATACGAGAGATTGAACCCAGCAACGAAGCAGTTGCTGGAAACCATTTGTCAAGGTCACTTTCTAACCAAATCTAGTGAGGAAGCTTGGCAGTTTCTCGAGGATCTTGCTGAACAAACACTTCAGTGGGAAAGCACTAAGACCACCTCATCTTTTTCTGTTGGTCAGTCTAGGGCAGGCATACATCAATTAGATATGTCGATAGCAATGAAGGCCGAAATGGCCGCACTTACGAAAAAGCTAGAAGCAATTGAGACCAAAATTTCATCGCCTTCTCCTGCCCCAGCTTTACCCCCCACGAACTGTTTGTGCTTGTTGTTCGGATCCATCACATCTTACCGAAGAGTGTCCTTACAATCCATCTGTTCAAGGACAAGATCAAGTCAATGCTGCCTTTCAGCAAAGACAAAGAAATGATCCATACACTTCGACTTATAATCCTGGTTGGAGGAGTCACCCAAATTTTGCTTGGAATCAAAATCAACAATTCCAAGGCAATAACAACTTTCAAAGGCCTCCTCCTCCACAACAACAAGCACCATAACAAACTCAATACGAGCAATCATTCCAACCACAACCGTACCCAAACCAAATGAACAATTTTGTGCCCAACAACTCTTACCCTCCAAACAATTTTGTTCAACCAAATGATGATAATGTTACCTCGCTAGAAAGAAGTCTAGATGCGTTCCTAAAACAATCTACACAATCCGCAGGAAGGTTGGAGACTTCCATTTAGTCTTTGGTGCACAACAATGCTTCACACGATCAAAGCATCAAATCTATTGAGACACAAATTGCACAACTAACTGCTGCGTTGAGCGAGCGAGAAAAGGGAAAGCTTCCATCTGAACCATTGCCAAATCCCGGTCACACACATGTTGCATACGAACACCAAAATCATAACGTAAATGCTGTGACCACGTTGAGATCTGAAAGAGTGCTGCAAAATAACGTGGATATTAGTAATGACACCCCTGCCGGTGGTTCTTCTTCTTCATCTTATTTCTTAGAGCCTATTTTTCATTCTTCACAAGGCTCTACTTCTTCTACTTCGAACAGACCCACTTCTCACTTCACGAATACACCCACACTGGGATCCGTTCCAACTCCGCAATCTAATCCACAAAAATTGGACTCAACAGATTTTCAAAATGTTCCATTTCCAAACAGGTTGAGATCCAGTAAACCAACTCCACAAATGGAGAAGATTGTAGAGTTATTCAAACAGGTTAGCATAAACATACCTCTCTTAGATGCAATCCAACAGGTCCCTTCTTACGCGAAAATCTTAAAGGGCTTATGCACCTCGAAGAGAAAATCTCAGATACCCAAGAAAGTGCTAGTAGCTAGTGCCGTGAGCAATACTATTAACCAACCTCAACCCTTACCCCAAAAACGAAAGGACCCTGGCTGTCCTACAATTTCAATAACAATTGGGGATAAGAACATCAATTGCGCACTTTTAGATCTTGGGTCTAGTGTTAACCTGCTTCCCTACTCCGTGTACGAGCAATTAGGTGTTGAAGAGTTGAAACCCACTCGTTGTACTCTCCAAATGGCTGATCGATCAATCACCCATCCTAGGGGTGAGTTAGAGGATGTGTTGATCAAAGTAGGGGACTTCATATTCCCCGTTGATTTTATTGTTATGGACACAAAACTTGTTGCTAACCCATGGAACCAAATTTCGGTGATCCTCGGTCGACCATTTTTGGCCACTTCCAATGTCGTAATCAATTGTCGCAATGGCTCTATGACTCTATCCTTCGGGAAGATGTCTAGTGAGTTCAATATTTACAAGATAGGAAGTCTGCCAGCCGTGCCTAAAACTAGTACACTAGAAGTTTGCCCGATTCACGAAATCACGCAGGAGGACTGCGAGCTTGAAAAATTTCAGTTTGATGACAACAGTTTTGACGCCACTAGTGCGTCCCTCCTTGAACCTAACACAGTTGGCACAACTGATATTGATTATGAATGTTTCACTTTTTTGGACGATTTTGACGACTCAACGCCCGAATATTAGTCCTTTGAATTTTTGGATGAGTTGGTTGAACCATCTGATTCGGTTGTTTGCAATGATTTCGAACCATTGTTGGAATCCTTTGAGTTCGAGATAGCCTCCCCAATTTTATCTTCAATTGTTTCGTTTCCGAAACTCGAACTCAAGCCTTTGCTGTCTCACCTTATATACGCTTGTCTAGGTGAGAAAGAGACCTTTCCTATTATCATATCGGCATCTCTAGCTCTCGAGCAATATAAAGCCCTTTTAATGGTCTTACAAGATAACCGGCAAGCTTTCGGCTGGACTATGGCGGACATCGAGGAGATTAGTTCCCTCATAATTAAATATCATATGCATATGATGGATGATGCCAAGTCAATAAAGGATCCACTGAAACATCTTGGGGATTGTGTGGATAATCAACTTCCTCCTTTAGAAGTTGAACCATCCCCTTTTCTTTTAATATGCTATGAGAATGCCATTATTCCACTGATTTCTGATCATTCACATTCTCGTTTTGATTCATCATCACCTCTGATCTCTTCACTTCCACGTACATACAGACACTTTCCATACCACCACTTATCTCTTCCCTAATTCTTCTTGGCTCGGTACAACATGTTTTTCCACCGACCGATACTCTACACAGATAATTTTTTCAACTGGTTGGTGTTGACTTTTGGTCTTTGCAAAGTTTGGCATTGACTTGTAACATCCTTTAACTTAAGTTTGGGGGGGGACATTTTTGTATATATATTTTGTTTTTCTTTTAAAAAAAAACTATAAAAAAATAAACAGGGGAGTGCCGACAATTTTGTCCCTCTTGGTGTGGCATGACAGTGAGGACACCGTCAAGATTAAGTTTGGGGGTGTGCTCGGTAAGCCTTCTTCCTTCGCATTCATATGTATATTTTTGCATTTGCATACTTATTTTAAAACCCATAAAAAATATGAATTTTTTTTTATGTTATAAAAATTGAAAAGTTTCAATTTTGGCCATATTTGACTTAAGTTCAACATGACGGTTAACTAGATAGGAAAAACTTGATTCAAAACTTAGTAAATTAAAAACCCTAAAAATAACCTTTCTTAAAATTTAACGGTAGAAAGTATATGTCTTTGTAGTTTATTTAGAAATAGGCAAATTTCGAGTTGACTTCTTGGGGCTAAGTTAAAACAAGGGAAGAGTATTGATATTTTTATTAAAGTATAAGTCTGAAAAATAATTCCTAAGCTTAAGTCTAAATTCTGAAAATATATACCCTACAAATTGCACAAACACGCACCTTGAAACTTGGATTAGTAGAAGAGACCTTGAAATGCTCTTGTCTAAAGTCCTTAGTATGAAGGAAAATAAAATTAAAAAAAAATACAAGTGTGTATAAAGATATAAAAAAATGAACACTGGTTTTTTTGTAATTACTTAAGGCTGCATAACTAGAAAAAATATTTAGCGAGGATGCTTTATCACCTTGTGCCTTAGACCAACTGGTTAGGCAGTCACTGCTAAAGCCTTAGGTGTTACAAGACTAGGAATTACACCTTAATGTGCAAACACATTTTGTAATTGGTCGTTGGTAGCTCAAGAAGTATTAACGGTCGCATGAAGAATTTGTGAGAAAATTCATCTAAAAATTCACAAACTAAAAGTACTTTGGACGATGGAAAAGAGTATGATAGCTTGATTTGAATTTCCAAGTGTACGGGTGATATTACACACACGTAGGGGTACTTGATTGGGGTTTGGATGAGAGATAGGAATGAAAAATAGGGCTTATATCATTAGTAGAGATGATAAAAATTCCTAAGTTGAGATGGAACCCTAGAAGGAAAACTTAAAAGATGCTAAAAGCTAAGTAAATTTACAAGATCATATATAATCTTAAGTTAAATGATAAGGAAGCGTGAAAAATACGGATGGATAATTTATGAGTCGAAGATAATAGAATTCCTTGTCGGAAAACCTAATTGGAGAATAAAAGTCGATGAGCCGAATTGATAGGATTTTGTGGGTAGTATCCACTGAAAACCCTCAGGAGAAAACACTCCTCCTACCAGGGACACCTAGAGGTTTAATGACTTGTTGCACGAGCTCAGTGTAATCGCTTTTCCCTGCGAAAGTGAGGCTAGGTCTTTTTCAAGAATAAAACTAGGTTTGCTCGAGGACGAGCAAAAGATCAGTTTGGGGGTATTTGTTCATAGCATAATTTTGCATTATTATATTCCCCATTCTTATTCATTTTACAAAAAAACAGGTGCTTTTGATCCATGTCTGCTGCATAGTTGCAGGTTACAGGTTCTCGGAACAAAAATAGTGAAAACGATGAAAAGACGATACAAAAGTGAGACTACGACCAACAAATGGAAAGATCTTGATCATGCCTACAATTTGAAGACTAAATGAAGATCAATGAACAAGTTCACAAAGCACAAAGGCAGCGCAAGGTTCAAGACTTTGACACGAAGCAAGCGGTAAAGTCCACTACATTATTTACTGTGGAGATCTGGAAGAGAACTAGAATACATTCTGAAGAACCAACTAAGGAAAACGGAAGAAAATAGCAACAGACAGAAGACCAGAAAAATTGAGCCCACAAGCTCCCTACATGGCCGCGGAACCGCGGCCAAACCTGGCTTTTGGCCGCGGATCCGCGGCCATGTGTCGCCCGTGTCGGTGCAAAAATTTCTGTGGCGGCGTGGCGGTGCGTTGACTAGGTTTCTTAGGGGGTAAAATTGTAAATGCAGATGTGAATCGATTGTAACCCTAGGGTTTCTATGAATCTATAAATAGAAGCCCTAAACCTCTTTTTGAGGTATGCCTCTTTTTATTTCACCTATTCAGAATTCTAAATTCGGTGTAAATGTTTGGAGGGAGCCATTAAATAAAGTAAGGTTTTTTATTTCATTGCCTTATTTAATTTTCATTCTGCCTTAGTATAATTTTTCTTATCTGCCCTAGTTAGATAGTTAGAAAATGTTAATCAATTCCCTAATGAGTGAGTAATTCCTCACTTGTTAGGGTTAGCAATAGGGAAGGCTTGAGAGATGAAAATCTCTTACCCCTTTCTTGCCCATCAAATATAATTAATAGGACTCCATGCATACATATACACACCGTTCCCCTACGGTACCCTATCCCACGAGGTAGCGGTGATACCGTAGTATAAACGACCGGTTGCGTATGTTTTCCATGGAGGTTAGGGTAATAATTAAGAAAGGAAGGACAAGAACCTAGAGGAAGAAACACCGTTTCTTCCCGATGGTACTAATCCCCTTTATTAATTATTACCATAACACCTAAAGAAATCTAAATTAGGGCATTGAAAGCGGTGAGGAAATCTTCAATTTCTAAACTTAACCTAAACCTAACCCTAGCAAGATTCTAATCCTAGGTTAAATCAGTTTAGTTTTTAGTGATAATCCATCCACACCGTTTGGAATTAACTCGTTAGACCAAATTAGGAAATACACAACATCCCTGTGGACCGACCCGTACTCACCGGCTAGCTACCAAGCGACGCCGTTCTTGATTGCGGTTAACAATATTCTTTGATTCATCTTTTAAAAACGCACACGCGAAATAACATCAATCAAGAAACGCTTATTCGCAGTGGGTATCGGGATCCAACTATCACATAGAAGGTATGCAATCTCATTGTAAATTTCAACACTTGAAATTCCCGATAATTGTTTTTACCCCATGCGGTTTATGACCTTGACAAGGTAAACAATCCATGAACCGCAAGTCAAGTTCAACCCATTTCATGACTGATTTAGACCCACCGGTACGACCCTTGAGAAGGTCAACAAAGCCGTACGACCGCCCTAACCAATCGCATCATCATACGGCAGAAAAGCACTAATCAGCTACCGAACACTACGCCTCGAGAAGGTCGACAAACGCAGCATGAATACTAAACAATACCTATATAAAATGACGAAGGACTACGACTGGTTTTGAAGAAAATCTTTAACGTAATGAACTTGATATCGCTGTAGAACCTATTGATTTGAAAAGTGGTGGTTTAACCTCAACTTTAAAAATCGAGTAGCTTTCAAAACAAACTGAGTGGGTTGTAGCATATGCTAGTTTTCGCTGAAGAGGTCATTCCCGGTGAAGGGGTCTAGGCTCTTTTCTCATCGAATGAGGTGCTGAATATTCATAATGGAAAACCGCTATGCAAAGCAAGAACTAGAGCTACCTTTTTGAAAATTTTGAATCTACAACATCTTTTAGGTTTCTTTTCTTTTCATTAATCTTATTAATGAAATCCCTGTTGGGTTACCCTTGCACCTAGTCTAGGGTTTGGTAGCATCACTCATGTCATTTTAAAATATAGAGAGGTGCAAAGCTAACTAACCATGAATCTTGCTAGAATTTGTAGGGTAACAAAAATTGTACCACATACAAAGAAGTAAAGAGATAGGGATTACAACCTTTGTAGTCCGTTCCTTCGCTTTATAAGCTCTATGTTGAGGTCTCTTCGCTGCGATCAACATGAATTCCGACTCTCGAGTGGTTCCATGAGGTAAATGAGACACCTTGCATGTAGTCTTCATGATCTAAGATGGTCTACCTTGAAGAATCTCAAACCCAAGCTTACACTTCACTAAACAACTTATTAGAGAAGCGAACACCCTAATCTAAGTGGCTAGAATAGATGAGGATGATGAAGTAAGAATTTTGCTCTCTTTTGTTTTCAATTTCTCATTCAATATCATCACAAATCAAAAATCAAGTGAAGGTTTTTCATGAGCTCAAGGAAGAAGAAGTAGGAGAATATGAAACTAATTCCTTTTGTGATGAATAATGAATTATTGTTATGGTTACTTATTCAACCATGAGTTAAGCATGAAAGGTTTTAACTCATGTAGAGAATAAACTGGAGTTAATGGTTTGGATTGGGTTAACAAATATCTACACAAGAAAACAAAGCTTAAGACCAAGTCAAAGCTTCATGGAAGCTTCATGCAAAAGCTAACCCTAATCCAAACCCTAACTAAGTTTAAATCCAAAATCATGGTTGCATATGTAACCTTAACTTGTTACAATAATATATATCACATATATATTATGTTTTGTAACAAAAGAAAATAATACAATTAACATATATCTCATATACATCAATATATTATCCCGTGAGAAAATGAATCAATAAAGCGAGCTTATATTAGTTAACGTAATGTAATATATCTCATATATAATTATACATTAAATTATCGAATCAACACTTGATCCGATAACCCGGCTATAATACATATAACCGACTAATATAACTTGTACCATTTCATCGAATCAACACTTGATCCGATGACCCGGCAATATCACATATACCCGGCCGATATCACATATCGCGAGAATAGAATACGGTATCTCATATCGTATTATTCTCGGTCCCGCACATCTCACATATGTGCTCCTACTCTGTTTTGCCTGAGCCAGGAAACCTCTGTGTAGGACTCTAAAGAATCGTCAACACGCCGGCAGTAGGAGATGATCATGTCAAACACCCACAAGCAGCAAGCGGTCAGCTAAACGTAACAGCCACCCAGGTATTGAGCGATCAGAAGATCAACAAGCAAGCCTGTACATTCTCCTGTGAATCCAATCGATAACACTACCGTACAGTCCGGTCTCTTCATCTGATATGTCACATATCTAGTCTAGGGGTGGTAAACGTCAGACCCCAGTAATCGATAAGTCGTGTCGATGTGAGGCTCATAACAGGTCGAGAAACTACTGATAACTCTTACCAGTAGCACTCCATATCAGCCCTGGCCAGGGACTTCCAGTTATAGCCAATCGAACACAGCACAACATCAACTCCCTATACCGGGAGAGATGAAACCCCTCTTATCGCTCATTGCCTCCATGTGAATCTGGACTGTACCCAAAAGCCACCGTTTTGCACGCCCTCTTGGACGTGGTAAGGTGGAAATCAAAGCACAGTGGGAATCACACAAGACTCTATGAAGATCTCGGGTCTACAGACTAACCTGTACCAGTGTCACCGGAGAACTGCTATCTGACGATAGGTATAATACCATCTAGGAGTTCTCGGAGAGTCCATTCAGTGTACCCAGTCTCCACTGAGCACCCGTACAACATCTTCGATGTCAGACACCGATGGATATGGGATCATCCATCGCCCATCATATGGGTCAAGATGCGTATACGCTAGTCTAGTTTGGTGTATCGATGCCCTGTCTCGATACACCCTCGACTACGAACAGTTATAGGATGTACTCGTTGACTAACCTGGACCCACTAGTATGATCTCATCATAGTCCTAGTAGTCGAGTACATATCCTAAAGGCTTTATCAACATGTGAGAGCAAGACAGTAAACCAATACATGTCAACATGTTAAGATAAAGTGAAACCAAATAGCATACTATCATGTCGAGCAAGAAAGTCCTCTTTATATATATCCAAGCATCCACTATAATATACATCATATGTACAACAATGGCCTCTAGGGCATATATATAACTAACAATCCCATCAATTATGTTTCCTAAATATCTCAGAAGAAACGAAATTAAAACACATATATATGCCATCCGCATTAACCATAGGGACCCTGGTCTTCACCGAAAGGTTACTTAACATACGGCAGGGCGGGATCAGGACTAGCGCGGATGCAAAAAATATATAGTATCTACTAATATATCATATATATAAGTAGCATTCGTCTCACGCAGATATATGATCACATCACAGAACAGCAGAAGCAGATATATGAAATATAGGATATACTCGGAGTTCCATGTTTTAGATTATACCGGTAACAAAAAACACGGATTCCACGGCCGTGATGAATAGCCAAGCCCACACCCCTAGACCACTATGAGAGCGGCTAGAAACCCTGCCCATTCTAGAGTTAAGAGACTGGTCTCGACTCCTCGAGATGGCCTCCCACTGGACTCTAGAACCCAGTTACTTATGCTCTTAGGTAATCCGGTCGGTTCTTATTGTGTGGGGTGACCGTAGTGCTGCCCCTCACAGTTTGATTTCCGCCCTTCACGCTAGTCGGCTCTTGAGGTAAGGATGGCGGGAATTCTTAGCTTTTATTCATGATACCGGTGCCACAGTTGATACGTTGGACCGGGTTTCTATTGTGAGAGAGTTTCCCGACGTATTTCCCGATGAGTTACCTGGATTGCCGCCAGAGCGCGATATTGAGTTTTGCATTGATTTGATCCCCGGCATAGGGCCTATTTCTATACCGCTTTATCGGATGGCCCTGGCGGAGCTTAAGGATCAGTTGCAAGAATTGCTCGATAGGGTACTTGTGCGTCCGAGTGTTTCGCCTTGGGGAGCTCTTGTTATGTTCGTCAAGAAGAAGGACGGCAGTTTGAGCTTGTGCATTGATTATCGTCAATTGAACCAAGTTACGGTGTAGAATAGGTATCCATTACCTCACATTGATGATTTGTTTGATCAGCTCCAGGGTGCGGGACATTTTTCCAAGATTGATTTGAGATCAGGTTATCATCAGTTATGGGTTCGGAATGATGACATTCCGAAGACTGCTTTTCTTACGCGCTACGGGCATTACGAGTTTTTGGTGATGTCGTTCGGACTCACCAATTCCCCAGCAGCGTTCATGGATTTGATGAACCGGATTTTCAAGCCGTTCCTCGACCAGTTCATTATTGTGTTTATTGATGATATTCTGGTGTATTCCAGAAGTCGAGAGGAGCATGAGCGGCACTTGAAGATTGCTTTGCAGACATTGAGAGAGCACCAGTTGTTTGCTAAATTCTCGAAGTGCGCATTCTGGCTTGAAATGTTGACTTCTTGGGTCATGTAGTTACGGGAGACGGTATTCGTGTGGACCCGAAGAAGATCGAGGCCGTACAGCTTTGGACCAGACCTGTATTAATGACAGAGGTCCACAGCTTCTTAGGCTTAGCCGGTTATTACCGCTGTTTCATGTAGGATTTTTCGAGTATTGCTGCACCACTGACCGGACTGACCCAGAAGAGGGTTCCTTTTCTTTGGAATGAGGCATGCGAGCAGAGTTTTCAGCTGTTGAAGACTCGGTTGACGACTGCACCAGTTTTATCTTTGCCTTCTGGATCGGGCGGCTATGTAGTTTAATGTGATGCTTCTCGAGTGGAGCTCGGTTGTGTACTAATGCAGCTTGATAGAGTTATTGCTTATGCTTCTCGGCAGCTGAAGAAGCATGAGCAGAACTATCCCACTCATGATCTTGAGATGGCCGCGGTGGTCTTTGCGCTTAAGATTTGGAGACACTACTTGTACGGAGAGTCGTGTCATATCTTCACGGACCATAAGAGTTTAAAGTACATCTTCCAGCAGCGGGATCTAAATCTGAGGCAGCGCCGTTGGATGGAACTTGTGAAGGATTATGATTGTGGGATCCTTTATCACCCGGGCAAGACGAATGTAGTAGCTGATGCTTTGAGTCGTAGGCTTTGAGGTAGCTTGTCCTAGTTGAGCACAGTTCAGAGAAAGTCTTCTGCAGATTGGAAGATCTTGTACGACAGTAGAGTACTGTCACGACCCAAATGTTTCGGCTCGCGACCGACACTTATCCACGCAACGTCTACAGGCGTAACGCGGTTAAGTAAGCCGAACCCAGAAATTAAAACCATTTAAAAGTAGTGAGTGTTGAAAACATTTAATTAAAACATTTAGAAAACCTTAAATAGTTCAATAAGTTCTTTTAAAGTTAAGTTATCATTTAAATAATTTTGGCAGCATTTCCTTTGTAAAAGTAACCCTGAAATCGGGTATAAAGCAGGATATAAATGAAAATGATATATAATGAAATAAAGCATTCCCAAACGGGAGTAATCACGCCCAACGGCGGAAACCATCACCATAAGAGTAATATACGACACCGTAGCAAAGAAATGAGCAATAAGTAAAACATCACAGAATAATAAGTCGGCTCCCACGAGCTCGACACCAGAATACACAAAAAATATACATCATCGTCCTCACACTGTCTCTAAGTCCAGTACATATATGATAGATGGAGAATACTAGATACCAAGGTGTGTACAATAAAAGTAACCAGATACCATAACCCACCTAACGGCGAACAGCTCACGCTCCAACTGTAGTGGTATCTGTAGCCAAAAGATGCAAAAGGCAGCCAGCCGTGACTACTCTGAGAGGCAACCTGCAAATACTGTGGCACAACGGGGTGAGTTGCAAATCGTGAATAGAGATAACATATAAAGGTAATCGCGAGCATGCACGTACTACACTACTCTATCAAATGCCAGCAGATAAATCTATATGCGATAAACAGTATGTGCAAAATCATGCAAGTGTTCTGTCGGGTAAAATAACTACAGGATGAGATACAAATAATAAATGCTGAGCATGGGATGAAATAACATCTACACGGAATGTCAACGTGGAAAATAATTGGTGCCCACCAATGCAACCAAATCCCAACAACTCAGGCGCCGGCACTCCCATCGACCCTCAAATCATGTAAATCCCTGAGAATCATGAGTGCCTATCATCGGCACTCAAAATATCATAAAATACTCGTGTCCAGCATCGACACGTAAATCCTCATATATCGGGCTCCGTCATTCCGGATCAGCCCACGGGCTCCGTCTGTGGTATCGGCCCTCGGCCCCGGCAGTACGGATCATCCCGCATCCATATCTCGACTCTGGTCAGTATAATCAGGATAACCGCCAGGTCCAACCAATCACCGGTAGGTACTCGCCCACCTCCAGGCTGAATCGGCAAAGTCCATCGATCATCTTACCGAGGGGAACCATACCGGGTCCACCACGAACCCGCAAACGGATCATCCAACTCCTCGAACCGGGTTTCAAGCACACGTCTCAGCACCGAGAAAACGCGTGGTGGACGCACCAAAATATCATATCACGAGGAACCGGGTTTTTAAATAGTGCATCATTTCTTAAATAACCCCCACGGTCCTCAAAACCAGAAATCACATGAAATCCAACATCAATGAGTAAATCAAATGCGATGTGCTATGTACATCAAGCCATAATATAGGAAAAAGGGAGGAACCGCTTTTTAAAATAGTTTCAGTTTTTCAAAGACCTCATGCGGCTCCCAATGTCTATGAAAATCATATCGAATCATAAGTGAAAGGAACTACAGTATAATGATCATGGTAATTCTACAGTGAGTTTGTCATGGAAATTACTAACGGTGTGTGTGTAACATGCAGATTAGTGCTCGTGCAACATGAACCGTTAGTAATAGTGCGGTGTTCTATCAATTCTAAGTTTACATACATATAGGGGATGCAGTATGCAACAACAATATCCAAGAACAGTAAATGTAGGTAAATGCAATATGTAGCCATAAGGTCCTATCAGCCCTGAAGCATAACGCTATGCGGGCGATATCCCCGTAGATGTTAAATCTACTCACCGAAGTCTCGCGCTTAGTGTAGCCGACGACTTGCTTCCCCTTCTTCGCAGCGTCCGTCCCACTCGCCTGCGAACCTAGAATTTACACAATATAACACACATAAGCTCAAATCTACAAAAACACGATATCGAGGTCAAACTAGAAACCCGCGTCGCAAACCAAGCGCGCGTGTGCGCGATACGCTAAAACATGTGATTACGCGCCTGAAGCTACCCCGACTGTTAGTTATGTATATGCCCCAGAGGCCATTGTTGTACATATGATGTATATTATGATGGATGCTTGGATATATACATAGAGGACTTTCTTGCTCGTCATGATAGTATGCAATTTGGTTTCACTTTATCTTAACATGTTGACTTGTATTGGTTTACTGTCTTTCTCTCACATGTTGATAAAGCCCTTAGGATCTGTACTTGACTACTGGGATTATGATGAGATCATACTAGTGGGGCCACGGTAGTCGATGAGTACATCCTATAAATGTTCCTAGTCGAGGGTATATCGAGACAGGGCATCGATACACCAGAGTAGACTAGCGTATACGCCTCTTGACCCATATGATGGGTGATGGATGATCCCATATCCATCGGTGTTTGACATCAGAGATGGTGTACGGGTGCTCAGTGGAGACTGGGTACACTGGACGGACTCGCCGAGAACTCCCAGATGGTGTTCTACCACACGTCAGATGGCAGTTCTCCGGTGACACTGGTACATAGTAGTCTGTTGACCCGAGATCGTCATAGAGTCTTGTATGATTCCCACTGTGCTTTGATTTCCATCATACCACGACTAAGGGGGCGTGCAAAAAGGTGGCTTTTGTGTACAGTACCGAATCACATGGAGGCAATGAGCGATAGGAAGGGATTCGTCTCTCCCGGTATAGGGAGTTGATGTTGTGCTGTGTTCGATTGGCTATAATCGGAAATCCCTAGCCAGGGTTGCTGAGATTTACTGGTAAGTATTATCAGTAGTTTCTCGAACTGTTATAGACCTCATATCGACACGACTTATCGAGCTACTGGGGTCTGACGTTTACCACCCCTCGGCAAGATATGCGACATATCAGACGACGAGACCGGACTGTACGGGAGTGTTACTGATTGGATTCACAGGAGAATGTACAGGCTTGCTTGTTGATCTTTTGATCGCTCAATACCTAGGTGTCTGTTATGTTTAGCTGACCGCTTGCAGCTTGTGGGTGTTTGATATGATCATCACCTGCTACCGGCGTATTGACGATTCTTTAGAGTCCTACACAGAGGTTTCTTGGCTCAGGAAAAATGGAGTTGGAGCACATATATGATATGTGTGGAACCAAGGATAATGCGGTATGTGATACCGTATTGGATTCTCGCGATATGAGATATCGGCCGGGTATATGTGATATAACCGGGTCATCTTATTAGTCGGTTATATGCGATATAGCCGGATTGTCGGATCAAGTGTTGATTCGATAATTTAATGTATAATAATATATATGATATATTAAATTACATTAACTAATATTAGCTCACTAAAAGATTCATTTTCTCACGGGATAATACATTGATATATATATGCGATATATGTTAATTGTATTATTTTCTATTGTTACAAAATATATTGTATATGTGATATATAATATTGTAACATGTTAGGGTTACAAATTTAACAATGGTTTAGGGTTTAAACTTGGTTAGGGTTTGGATTAGGGTTAGCTTTTGCATGAAGCTTCCATGAAGCTTTGACTTTGTGTTTTGCTTGAAATTTTGTGAAGATATTATGTTAACCCAATCCAAACCATTAACTCTAGTTAATTCTCTACAAGGGTTAACTCCTTCATGCTTAACCCTTGGTTAGATTTGTAACCACTATAATTAATTCATTATTCATCATAAAAGGAATGATTCATTATCTTCTTCTTCTTCCTTCTCTTTTCATGAAAAAAAAGCTTTCTTGATTTGATTTTGTGATGAAAATGAGTGAGAATAAGAAAATAAAAGAGAGCAAAAATCCTACTTCATCATTCTCATCTATCCTTGCCCTTTAGATGAGAGTGTTCACTTCATTTAGTGAGTGTTAGCTTGTGTTAATGAAACTTCAAGGTAGATCATCTTTGTTATCGAAGATCAGAAGCAAGACTGCATCTTTCTTCGTGAAGCCTCTCGAGAGTCCGGAACATGATGATCGCAGCAAGAGACCTCAACACGAAGCTTAAGAAGTGAAGGACCGGATCTACAAAGGTTGTAATCCCTCTCACTTAGTGTTCAAGAGTTTAACATGCTTGTTTTCGCCTAAACCCTAGTTTAAAGATCCGGCTTTGGGTTTTTCGGCATGGCTTAAATTTCAATCGGGCATGGTTGATGCCTCGCAGACCCTTGTGCGCGTGCCTAGCATCCCTACAGTCACATTCCAGATAAATAGAAAATGTTAAACTTTCCGATCGAATAATCAAACATCCAAGTTTTCCCAAATAGTTCTCAACACTTGAAATTAGCTTTAAAACATCCATCACATGCTACAGTACCAATGGTCCAGCCATAGAAGGGTCAAGCCAACGCCTCACATGTGGCACGCCGTACTACCCGAAACCCTAAGGTTTAGAGCTAGTTCAAGACGGTCACATAATCGAGTTAAGGTTTGTTGTCTTCTAGAGGGTCCACCGTGTTACTTGTACAATTTTTCCGAAAGATTTAAACCCGATAAAAATTCAACACTTGAAAGTTTTTTGTGCCGGGAAAAAGTGAGTTAATGATATCCGTTCGAACATTTTAACAGTTTCTAAATATCCGGAAATAATAATGAATTTAAATTTTCCGATCGAACAACCCAAAGCCGGATCTTTGCCCTAGAGGCCATTGTTGTACATATGATGTATATTATGATGGATGCTTGGATATATACAGAGAGGGCTTTCTTGCTCGTCATGATTGTATGCTATTTGGTTTCACTTTATCTTAACATGTTGACTTGTATTGTTTTACTGTCTTTCTCTCACATGTTGATAAAGCCCTTAGGATCTGTACTCCACTACTGGGATTATGATGAGATCATACTAGTGGGGCCACGGTAGTCGATGAGTACATCCTATAAATGTTCCTAGTCGAGGGTATATCGAGACAGGGCATCGATACACCAGAGTAGACTAGCATATACGCATCTTGACCCATATGATGGGTGATGGATGATCCTATATCCATCGGTGTTTGACATCAGAGATGGTGTACGGGTGCTCAGTGGAGACTGGGTACAATGGACGGACATGCCGAGAACTCCCAGATGGTGTTATACCACACACCAGATGGCAGTTCTCCGGTGACACTGGTACAGAGTAGTCTGTTGACCCGAGATCGTCATAGAGTCTTGTGTGATTCCCACTGTGCTTTGATTTCCATCATACCACGTCCAAGAGGGCATGCAAAAAGGTGGCTTTTGGGTACAGTCCCGAATCACATGGAGGCAATGAGCGATAGGAGGGGATTCGTCTCTCCCGGTATAGGATGAGGTTGATGTCACCATTGTATATTATTTACTTTTCCGCATTAGGTAGACCCAAGGAGGGGAGCACAAGTAACCGGGTTCTAAGGTCCAGTGGGAGGCCATCTCGAGGAGTCGAGACTGGGTCTCCTAACCCTAAAATTGGCAGTGTTACTTGCCGCTCTCGTAGGGGTCTAAGGATGTGGGTTTGGCTATTCATCACGACCGTGGAATCCGTATTTTATACAGGCTCGTATTAAAAACACGGACATCCTAGTATATCCAATATTTCATATATGTTCTTCTGCTGCAATGTTCTGTGATGAGATCATATTACTGTCTAAGACGAATGCTTATACTATATATATATATGCTGATATATAAATATTACTGCTTTCGTTTCTTCTATGATTCTTAGGAAGCATAAGCTGATGGGATTTTATTAATGAGATTAATAAAAAGAAAAGAAACCTAAAAGATGTTGTAGAATCAAAACTTTATAAAAATGGTAGCTACAGTTTTGCTTTGCATAGCGGTGTTTCTTGTAGAACATCGAGCACCTTATTCGATAAGGAAAGAGCCGAGATCCCTTCACCGGGAGTGACCTCTTTAGCGAAACTAGCAGATGCTACAAACTCGGTTTGTCTTTTGATTGCTTTTAGAGTTTTGCTTTGCACAGCGATGTATATGATATGTCCCGCACCTTATTCGATGAGGAAAGAGCCGAGATCCCTTCACCGGGAGTGACCCCTTTAGCAAAACTAGAAAAGCCTAAAAAACACTCCATTTAAAATCAATCGATTCTACAACGATATAAAGTTCATTGCGCAAAAGGTTTTCTTAAAAACCTGTCGTAGCCCTCCGTCATTTCAGATAAGTAGTATTTAGTATTCGTGCTACGTTTGTTGACTCGGTCAAGGCGTAGTGTGCGGTAGCTGATTAGTGTTTATCTGTAAAGCATATGATGCGATTGGATTAGGGTAGTTGTGCAGCCTTGTTGACTCAGTTAAGGGTCGTGCTGGTGGGTTTAATTCATTCGGGAAATGACGGGTTGAACTTTACTTGCGGTCTACGGTTTGTTGACTCAGTCAAGGTCATAGATCGCTTGGGGCAAAATATTATTGGGAATTTCAAGTGTTGAAATTTGCAATGAGATTGCATACCTTCTATGAGATAGTTGGATCCCGATACCCGCTGCGAGTAAGAGTTACTCCTGGGAGAGTTTTACACATTACAATTAGCCGATTAAGTAGGTGTCTAGAAAGGTATTAACGGGGTTACGCCTTTAGGAAAACGAGGTTTACTTTAATTAGGTCCGTGCGAAAGCACGGGGAACCTCCCTCAAGTACCGACACTGATCTGGCTGAAAGATTGACGAAATTCTAGGGTGTAATTAATCCCGGCTAATCTTACCTTTTAGGGTTTGAAGGAAGATTTGATAAAAAACAGTGGGAGACATCCTAATTAGATAAGATAATAACCAATCTAATCTTGCAAGAGCATACGCTAAAGTGTTTTCTTCTCTCTCTCTCCAGGTAGCGACCATGTCAGGCTATAATCAAGATAATAATATGGATGTATTGACTGAACCCGCTTATTATACTGAGCAGGGGAACGTTGGACCCATTTTTTCTTATAAGAGTTATAAGACTGAACAGGGAATAGGAGAATATCTGGATTCTCAAGCCGCCCAAAAGAACATGCATGTTGATGCATCTTCTTCAGGTGTGTTAGTTATTGAGAACTGTTTCTCAGTTCACCCTACGTCCTGGGTATTAGATACCGGATCAGGATCCCACATATGTAAATTGTTACATGGGCTACGAAAAGGTAGAGAACTGCGAAAAGGTGATCATTCCGTTCAAGTAGGAAACGGTGCAAGTATTGCAGCCAAAGCAGTTTGTGAATATCACCCAGTATTGCCAAGTCGTAATACATTGATTCTGAATGAGTGCTATTATATACCGAACATGATGTGCAACATTATATCAGTTTCTTTATTAAGTAAAGAAGGATATAATTTTGTAGTAAAGGATAATGTTATGAACATATTCTTAGATCAAAAGTTGATTGCATCAGGCTCGTTACATAATGGCATATTCATTCTAAATCAAAATACAGTTCTCAATATAGAAAACACACACAAGAGGAAAAGTTCAGAAATGAACGAATCCTTCTTATGGCATTGTAGACTTGGCCATATCAATGAGACACGGCTAGCTAAGTTACATAAAAATGGATATTTGAATTCATTCGAATTATCATCTTATGATACTTGCCATTCATTTCTCGAAGGAAAAATGACCAAAGCTCCGTTTAGTGGACACGGAGAAAGAGTTACGGAACTCTTATGACTGGTACATAGTGATGTATACGGTCCCATGTCTACACACGCCAGGAACGGTTCTTCCTACTTCATTACATTCACTGACGATCTCTCTAGATACGGGCATGTGTTCCTTTTGAAACACAAGTCCGAAGCTTTTCAGAAATTCAGAGAATATAAGCACGAAGTAGAGAACCAAACGGGCAAAAGTATTAAGATCCTTCGATCTGATCGAGGAGGAGAATACTTGAACAATGATTTTCTGGATTATCTAAAAGTGAATGGGATTCTCTCTCAGCTAACACTCACTAAATGAAGTGAACACTCTCATCTAAAGGGCAAGGATAGATGAGAATGCTCTCTTTTATTTTCTCATTCTCACTCATTTTCATCACAAAATCAAATCAAGAAAGCTTTTTTTTTCATGAAAAGAGAAGGAAGAAGAAGAAGATAATGAATCATTCCTTTTGTGATGAATAATGAATTAATTGTAGTGGTTACAAATCTAACCAAGGGTTAATCATGAAGGAGTTAACCCTTGTAGAGAATTAACTAGAGTTAATGGTTTGGATTGGGTTAACATAATATCTTCACAAAATATCAAGCAAAACACAAAGTCAAAGCTTCATGAAGCTTCATGGAAGCTTCATGCAAAAGCTAACCCTAATCCAAACCCTAACCAAGTTTAAACCCTAAACCATTGTTAAATTTGTAACCCTAACATGTTACAATATTATATATCACATATACAATATATTCTGTAACAATAGAAAATAATACAATTAACATATATCGCATATATATATCAATGTATTATCCCGTGAGAAAATGAATCTTTTAGTGAGCTAATATTAGTTAATGTAATTTAATATATCATATAAATTATTATACATTAAATTATCGAATCAACACTTGATCCGACAATCCGGCTATATCGCATATAACCGACTAATACGATGACCCGGCTATATCACATATACCCGGCCGATATCTCATATCGCGAGAATCCAATACGGTATCACATACCGCATTATCCTCGGTCCCGCACATATCACATATGTGCTCCTACTCCGTTTTGCCTGAGCCAAGAAACCTCTGTGTAGGACTCTAAAGAATCGTCAATACGCCGGTAGCAGGTGATGATCATATCAAACACCCACAAGCTGCAAGTGGTCAGCTAAACGTAACAGCCACCCAAGTATTGAGCGATCAGAATATCAACAAGCAAGCCTATACATTCTCCTGTGAATCCAATCAGTAACACTCCCGTACAGTCCGGTCTCGTCGTCTGATATGTCGCATATCTCGCCTAGGGGTGGTAAACGTCAGACCCCAGTAGCTCGATAAGTCGTGTCGATATGAGGTCTATAACAGTTCGAGAAACTACTGATAACACTTACCAGTAAATCTCAGCAACCCTGGCCAGGGATTTCTGATTATAGCCAATCGAACACAGCACAACATCAACTCCCTATACCGGCAGAGACGAATCCCCTCCTATCGCTCATTTCCTGCATGTGATTCGGGACAGTACCCAAAAGCCACCTTTTTGCACGCTTTCTTGGACGTGGTATGATGGAAATCAAAGCACAGTGGGAATCACACAAGACTCTATGACGATCTTGGGTCAACAGACTACTCTGTACCATTGTCACCGGAGAACTGCCATCTGACGTATGGTATAACACAATCTGGGAGTTCTCGGCGAGTCCGTCCAGTGTACCCAGTCTCCACTGAGCACCCGTACACCATCTCTGATGTCAAACACCGATGGATATGGGATCATCCATCGCCCATCATATGGGTCAAGATGCGTATACGCTAGTCTACTCTGGTGTATCGATGCCCTGTCTCGATATACCCTCGACTAGGAACATTAATAGGATGTACTCATCGACTACCGTGGCCCCACTGGTATGATCTCATCATAATCCCAGTAGTCGAGTACAGATCCTAAGGGCTTAATCAACATGTGAGAGAAAGAAAGTAAACCAATACAAGTCAACATGTTAAGATAAAGTGAAACCAAATAGCATACTATCATGATGAGCAAGAAAGTCCTCTCTGTATATATACAAGCATCCATCATAATATACATCATATGTACAACAATGGCCTCTAGGGCATATACATAACTAACAATCTCCCACTTGCACTAAGGCCAGCTGCTGTAGTATCTCATATCTAGCATCCCGAATAATCTCTCAAACCGTATCTGGGGAATGGCTTTCGTGAGTGGATCCGCAGTGTTATCCTTCATATCTACTCTCCTGACCTCGATCTCCCGGCGATCAACTATCTCCCTGATAAGGTGATACCGCCTCAGAATATGTCTGGACTTCTGATGGGACCTGGGTTCCTTAGCCAAAGCCACAGCTCCATTGTTATCGCAATACAGAGGTATTGGATGCTCAATGGATGGAACCACACCAAGTTCATTAATGAACTTCTTCATCCAGACAGCCTCTTTGGCAGCATCGTTGGCAGCGATGTATTCAGCCTTCATCGTCGAGTCTGCAACGGTATCCTGTTTAGAACTCTTCCAACATACCGCCCCTCCATTGAGGGTAAAGACAAATCCCGAGTGCAATTTAGAGTCTGCCTTATCACTTTGGAAGCTGGAATCGGTAAAGGACTCCACCCGAAGTTCTCCGTTACCATACACCAAGAACAAGTCTTTAGTCCTTCGCAAGTACTTGAGAATGTTCTTCACAACTGTCCAGTGACTCTCTCCAGGATCTGCTTGATACCGACTCACTACAGTTAGTGAGTATGCTACATCGGGTCTGGTACATAGCATCGCATACATGATAGAGCCTACTGCCGAAGCATAGGGTATCCCTTGCATGCGAGCTCTCTCGAAATCAGTCTTGGGAGACATCTCTTTGGAGAGAGTGAGTCCAGAGATCGTGGGTTGGTTCCCACGCTTGGATTCTTCCATACTAAACCTTTTTAGTATGGTGTCAATGTACCGGGATTGGGACAATCCCAGTATCCGTTTAGATCTATCTCTATAGATCATAATTCCCAATATGCAGGAGGCATCACCTAGATCTTTCATTGAGAATCTTTGTGATAAGAAGAGCTTGACTGATTGCAGCAAAGGAATATCATTTCCTATCAAGAGTATGTTATCCATGTATAATACGAGGAAGACAACCTTACTCTATGCTACCTTTTTATAGATACAAGGTTCATCTATATTTTTGATGAAGTCAAACTCTTTGACTACAACGTCAAAATAGATGTTCCAACTCCGCGATACTTGCTTTAACCCATAAATGGATTTAAGCAGCTTACACACCTTTCCGCTGCTCCCACTATCTACGAAGCCCTCTGGCTGAGTCAAGTACACACACTCTTCTAAATCACCGTTTAGAAAGGCGGTCTTAACATCCATTTGCCAGATTTCGTAGTCATGGTATGCAGCAATGGCAAGTAAGATCCGGATGGACTTAAGCATAGACACTGGAGAAAAGGTTTCGTCATAATCCAAACCTGGTCGTTGACGAAAACCCTTTGCTACAAGTCTAGCTTTGAAAGTCTCAACTTTTCCATCTACACCAAATTTCTTTTTAAAAATCCACTTGCTCCTAATAGGTTTTACCCCTTCAGGAGCATTTTCCAAAGTCCATACTTTATTGGTGTACATGGATTCCATCTCAGATCGCATTGCATCCAGCCATTTCAAAGAGTCACCACTCGTGATGGCCAGCTCGAAACTAGTTGGGTCATCATCTTCGATGATGCAATCCTTGCTTCCACCATTAATGAGAAAACCGTAGTATCTCTCAGGAGGAATCGGACCCTATTAGATATGGTGCGATCTATGATGAGCGAAGCTGAGTTACCTATTTCCTTGCTTGTTTTCGCCTAAACCCTAGTTTAAAGATCCGGCTTTGGGTTGTTCCGCACAGCTAAAATTTCAATCGGGCATGGTTGATGCCTCGTAGACCCTTGTGCGCATGCCTAGCATCCCTACACCGACGCGTCGCTATACGCAGAAACCCCAAACCCACACGCGTATCACGTGTGTCGCGATGTTTTAAAATACGAGAAACAGGTATTTAGCTCCAGATTTTTATACAGCAAGAATTAAATAAATTTTGCATCAAACAGAAATCTGGTGGTATTTTAGTGAAATTGGGCTAAGCTAGGTTAACATGGCCTTAACAACACTTAATTAACTTAGTCTAACCAATATTAACCTCACATAACCAAAGTTCACACTACTCACCACATTTAGCACTAAAACGCACAATTAATCACTAATCGAAGCTATAATACACCAACTAAGCAAACTAGGATATAGGGTTAAGAAGTATACCCCACTCTCCACCCTTGGGAGCAGGAGGAAGGAGAAGGAGTAGAGGGAAGGAGCTGCTGTGTTGTGCTGCTGCTGTGCTGTGCTGCTGCTGTGCTGCTGCTGCTGGGTTTGCTGCTGCTGCTTGGAGCTGCTGCTGCTTGTGCTGCTGCTGCTGCTATGGCTGCTTGTTGCTGCTGCTGCTTGGAGCTGTTGCTGATGCTGGAGCTGCGGAAGCTGCTGGTGTAGCTGCTGTGGCTGCTGCTTCTGCAGATGCTGCTGCTGGTGTGTGTGAGGGAGTGTGAGAGTGAGAGAGAGAAGTGAGAAAGAGTTAGCACAACACAAGAAATGAGAGAACAAAGGTCAACACCCTCTCTCTCCCATTCAATGCAAGCATGGGCTCATGCCATGATGCCCATCATGCACTCTCTCTCTCTCACCAAGTCAAACCCAAAGCAATAATTCATTTTCCATTTTAAAAAAAAATACCCTTAATTAAAATCAATTTAACTTAATAAGAAAGGGTTAGTCTACCATGGTTGCTAAACATGGTTTAACCCTAGTTTACATGCACAAGTGTGTGCAATTCTAGGAAAATTCTGAAAAAATATTTATAATTCTTGACAAAATATTTGAAAACTAATTTGATAAAATTTTTATAAAAAAATCATTTATTCGCATATAATTAGCCTCTAAATACATTCTAAAGTGTTACAAGTACAGTTCGAGTTCACTTCCTCTGGGGGACAGCTTGCACATGTCCGCACCCGTCCACTTCTACTTGATCGTATCCGTGAGGCGTAGCCCGACGATGCCCATTTGTCTGAGATTTTTTAGCATGTTCGGCAAGGTAGAGATTCGAAGTTCATGATTGATGACCAGGGCGTGCTACGTTTTGGGAGTCTTTTATATGTACCAGATACCGAGGTGCTGAGGCGCGAGATCCTAGAGCAGGCACATCAGTCAGCATATAGTGTTCATCCAGGTTCCACCAAGATATATCGTGACTTGAGAGAGATATACTGGTGGGAAGGGATGAAGAGGGATGTTTCGGACTTCGTTTCGAGGTGCCTGACTTGTCGGAAAGTCAAGGCTAAGCATCAGAGACTGGCAGGAGAGTTGCAGCCTTTACCGTTCCGGAGTGGAAAGGGGAGCAGATCTCCAAGGATTTCGTTGTGGGTCTACCCAGGTCCAGTCGAGGGTATGACTCCATTTAGGTAATTGTTGACCGGTTGACGAAAGCGGCTCACTTCTTTTCAGTGAAGACCACTTTCGGGTATGCTCAGTATGCTCAGTTGTACATTGATGAGATTGTACGTTTGCACGGCTTTCCTACATGCATCGTATCCGACAGAGGCATCCAGTATACCAGCCGTCTTTGGCAGAAACTTCAGGAAGCTTTGGGTACCCGGTTGAGTTTTAGCACCGCTTTCCATCCGCATACTGATGGTCAGTCAGAGCGGACTATACAGACTTTGGAGGATATGCTTCTTGCGTGCGTGCCTGATTTTGGTGGCAGTTGGGATCGTCACTTGCCGTTGATAGAGTTCTCGTACAATAGCAGTTATCCGGAGACGAATCAGATGGAACCTTTTGAAGCTTTGTATGGTAGAAAGTGTTAATCGCCTGTCTGTTGGACCGAACTCAGCGAGAGTGGGATTTTGGGACTACCGCTAATCCAGGAGACTACGGATAAGATCCAGTTGATTCAGGACAGGATGAGAGCAGCCCAGTGCAGGAAGAAGTCTTATGCCGACCGTCGTCATCGCAGACTTGAGTTCGCAGTGGGTGATCATATATTCCTACGGATTTCTCCGATGAAGAGGGTGATGAGATTTGGGAAGAAGGAGAAGCTTAGTCTCAGATTTGTAGGTCCTTTTAAGATCCTTGAGGGAGTTGGTACCGTTGCCTATCGTTTGGCACTTCCGCCGAGTTTTCCGGATGTTCACCCCATATTACATGTATTGATACTTCGCAAGTACCTTCATGACCCTTCCCACATGATTCAGCAACAGACTATCCAGCTGGAGCGCGATCTTTCATTCACCGAGCAGCCGGTAGTTATATTAGATCGACAGGTGAAGAAACTTCGGTCAAAGGTCTTACAGTCAGTAAAGGTTCTTTGGCGTGGGCTGAACAGTGAAGAGGTCACATGGGAAGCTGAGAGTGAGATGCGGAAGAAATTCCCTCATCCCTTCGAAGGTACGCGTGGTAAGATTTTTAAATTCGGGGACCGGATTTTCGTAATGGGGGAAGATTGTAACACCTTAGAATACGATTAGTGTTAATTAAAAGATAATGCGGTTTTTTAATAAAAAAAGTTAACCAAAATAGTTTTAACATATTTTATTAATATTTTATTATATTATTTTTTAAGCTTGCACACACTTGTGCATGTTACCCTAGGGTTAATTTGTGTTAACCATAAATTGTAGCATGGCACCTTAACCCTCATGTCATTATGTTATATGTATTTATTTAATTATTTAGTTTTTAAACAAAAGGGTTTTGTTTTAATTGTTGAAGAAAGAGGAGGGTTGAATTTTGAGTTAATGATGAGGCATGGAAAGCATGTGGAGCATTTATTGAAAAGAGAGAAAGGGCATGGCTAATCTCACCCCCTCACTCTCTCATTCATCACCTCACACTCCCCATTTCTTTTCCTCACTCTCTCATTCTAAATTATTTTCTCATTCTCCTCTCTTTCAACTGAAAGTATACTTCTCCATCACAAAACCCAAGCCTAATCTTCTTCAAACCTCATTAAACCGATCACAAAGTCAAGTTAAGTCTCTTGAGATGACTTGGAGCTTGGAAAGCTAGGGTTTTCGAGCAAGTTTGGTGAGGTAGTGATCTCTAACTGTTAACTAGGCTTTAAAGATGTTGTGTTGCTTATTAGTTTCTGTTTAAACCTTAAAGTTTAAGCGAAATATTGTATTTTGGTTAAGTTTTGTGTCTCGGGTGAATCTGCTATCGAACCAGGTTTTTGATTGAGAAGTTTCCATCACAGAGACCTAGTTTGGAGACCTAGAAGCTACCCTAAAACCTGTGCCCTCCCCCTTCCTACTTGGCCGCAAATATATTGGTTCTGGCCGCAAATTGCCCCAGATTGGGGAATGGGGTCTCGTGTCTTGGTCGTGGGGTCTCTGGGGTTGTTTGTAGTCTCGTGGAACTTGCAACTTTCACTAATTCTTTGTGTAGAAAAATCCGGGACCGTTTATCTAGTATTCAAGCGTTTCGGCAACGTGCGACGCGGATTTATCCAATATTCGTTTAACTGTTTCGTACGTTTAGTAGCCGTGGGGTTGGTCTAGGATGTTGTTGCACGCGTTTAGCCCGCTAGGAGAACACTTGGGAGCTTGTGGGAGTCGGTTTGTTTGTTTCCGTTGTTTGCGTGTGATATCGAAAGGTTTCTAATTTGCACTTGTCATGTTGTCATGTGATATTAGGATCGATTGCGGGGACTTCAGACGCTACAAGGAAAGGAAAGAAGGTGGTTGGATTTACCTAGCTCGAGATCATCTGTGGGTAAATTTAATATCTACAGGGGAATCGCTCGTATGGTGTTATGCATCGAGGGTTAGATTCAATGATATGACTATCATTTATATGTATATATGTATATC
The DNA here is from genome assembly GCA_030015575.1 of Agapanthus africanus. Classification (NCBI taxonomy): domain Eukaryota; kingdom Viridiplantae; phylum Streptophyta; class Magnoliopsida; order Asparagales; family Amaryllidaceae; genus Agapanthus; species Agapanthus africanus. The sequence goes on from JASDDO010000031.1 coordinate 364,252,103, forward strand.
GATTATGCATGTGTACCATTGTTGCACATCCCATTATTTGTTGCATATGGGCATAGTATTAATGAAACACAACAACTATTACTAACGGTTCATGTTACACGAGCACCAAACTGTATGCCACACACACCGTTAGTAATTGCCATGACACGCACACTATAGAAATTAACATGGATAACTTACTGTACTGCTTTCTTTATCACTAATAGTTAGATGTTAAAACTTGTTCTATTGCGCATATGAATTGCATCATACATATATGCATACATACATACGTTGCTATAGTCACCTGTTACTTTCACAAGATGTTGCATTTCGATTTCGTAGATTTGGGAAACCACATGATACCTTTGAAAACTTGATATATTTAAAAGAGCGGTTTTCCCTTGATATACTCACATTATTGTTCCGTGTTTGCATACATCGTATTTCATGGATATATGCATTGAGGTACCGATTTCATGCGATTTCTGGATTTGAGAACCGCGAATATATTTTAAAAGGAAATGATATGTTACTTTAAAAATGCGGTTTCTCTTGATATGATATTTAGAGGCGTCCACCATGAGTTTTCTCGGTTCTGAGCTATGAGTATACCCGATTCGAGGAGCAGTAGGCACCGTCTGCGGGTACATGGTGGACACGGTGAGATACCCTGGGGAAAGAAGACTCGTCTAGATAGGCGGTGAGCCCGGCGGAGGGAGTACTACCTACCGGTGATTGTATAGAACTCGACGGATATCCAGAGGATACCATTTTGGAGTAATGATATGATATATATATATATATATATATATATATATATATATATGAGGACCGATCTGAGTATGCGGCACCTGAGATATGAATATTTACGTGTCGATGCTGGACATCGGTTTTCATGATATTTCGAGTGTTGATGTTGGACACTCAGGTTCCATGAGACTGACGGATATGAGGGCCGATTAGAGCGACGGCGCCTGAGATGTTGGGATTTAGGGTATCGTTGATGGACACCGGTTTTCCATGATGATGATTCATATATGAGGTTTTATGTGATATCCCATTACTCAGGATTTATTGACATGCATTGTTTCATGTAGTTGTTGTACCCTAGTGGTGTACCTTGATCATGAATTGTTGCATATCCATACTGTTATATTTATGTCGTCAGATTACATATTTCAAACTATCGCTTTCGTGCATACTTGCAATTATCTGTATGATATTATTTACTATTCACGAGTTGGCAACTCACCCCCGTTGTGCCACAATGTTTTTTAGGCTTGACCCTCAGTATGGTCGCAGCAGGGCTTCTCATTGCATCTACTTCTGCGGATACCGCTACTGTTAGTCGTGATTTTGGATCAGTGGGTGGTTTTCCGGGTATCCGTATGATCTCATTGTATATCTTATTGTATCTAGTACTTATAGGGTTACTAGGCACTCTAACAGGGTTCTACTAGGCATCAACCATACCCGATTAAAATTTTAGCCGTGCCGAACAACCATAAACAAGATCTTTGCTAGATAATTAGGGTTTCACATGCAAGTAAATACCATTTACGTCTAAGTGAATACGAAATACAACCTTTGTAGATCGGTCCTTCACTTCATATGCTCCTTGTAGTAGTCCCTTCGCTGCGATCATCGTGCTCCCGGACTCTCGGACGGCTCCATGAGAAGATAGCAATGGTATTGCTTGAAGTCTTCGAGGCCGAAGATGATCTACGTCGAGGGAATACGAACTCAAGCTTCTTCTTCACTAACTAGAGAAGTAGTGAAGCAAACACCCTAAACTATAGTGCTAGTCTAGTAGAGGATGATGAAATAGGAAATGGGTACACTTTAGAATTTCTTTTCTCACTATATTTCTCTCTCTTTATCAAACCCTAGCAAGCATTAGAAGGAGGAAGAAGATGAGCTCAAAAATGAGAATGAAAAACTAATCAAGAGAGAGAGAGAGAGAACCATGGGTGAGTTTATATCATATATTAACTCATGTAGAGACATAACCATGGCTACATTATAATGGTTAGGTTAATTAATATCTCAAGTAATCCAAAACTAGTAGACTAAGTCAATGCAACCCTAAGCTTCATGAAGCTTCATGCATGTGAGCTCATCATCCACTAATTTTAGAATTACTTTAAATATAAAACCTAACACTATAATTAGAATGGTATAAGTCTTATACACCCATGTAAGTTGTATCAACAACCATGATACAAAATGATCACAAATAAATATATATCACATATATATTAAGTTGTGCACAAGTGAGAAAAACAAATGCTTAAGTGAACCAATGTTAGTTAATGTAAATTATTATATCTAATATACAATTATACACTAAATTATTAAATCAACACTTGACTTAATAATCCAGTTATATCTCATATAACCGACTAACATCCAATGTATCGACATATCGAATCAACCCTTGATTCGATAACCTGGTTATATCACATATAACCGATCGATACAAACATCGCGAGAATAGAATACGGTATCACATACTCGCATTATTCTCGGTCCCGCACATATCACATATGCGCACCTATTTCGTTTTGCCTGAGCCAGTAAAACCTCTATGTAGGACTCTAAAGACTCGTCAATACGCCGGCAGTAGGTGATGATCATATCAAGCACCCATAAGCCGTCAGCGGTACTAGCTGGACGTAACGGCTACCCGGGTATTGAGCGATCAGAAGATCAGCAAGCAAGCCCGCTCCAACTCCTGCAAAAATCCTGACAGTGACACTACCGTACAGTCCGGTCTCCTCGTCTGATATGTCGCATATCATGTCTAGGGGTCGTAAACGTCAGACCCCAATAACTGATAAGTCATTCCGATATGAGGCTCATAACGGGTCGAGAAACTACTGGTAACACTTACCAGTAAATCTCTAAACCGGCCCTGGTAATGTGGAAATCAAAGCACAGTGGGAATCACACAAGTCTCTATGACGATCTCGGGTCTACAGACTAACCTGCACCAGTGTCACCAGAGAACTGCCATCTGACGTGAGGTATAATACCATCTGGGAGTTCTTGGCGAGTCCGTCCAGTGTACCCAGTCTCCACTGAGCACCCGTATATCATCTCTGATGTCAAACACCAATAGATATGGGATCATCCATCGCCCATCCATATGGGTCGAGAAGCTATACGTTAGTCTACTCAGGTATATGGATGCCCCATCTGTAAGTCCACGTTACTCGTCCCCGGTTCTTTGGAGTTGCGGAAATGGTGAAAAAACGATTTTTCTTTGGTGGTAACATGGACTCAAAATACGGATCTTTGTTAAACAACTAGCTAACAACCTAACTAGGAGTTTTACCTGCTCGGTTAGGGGGTTATACCTTAACTTGAACTCCTTCTCTTCGACTCCTTGTGGTGGTCGGATGGTTCTCTCCTCGTCGTCTCCTTGTGCCGAAGATGGATCCACCTTAAAACTTCTACCTTTGGCTCCAACCTCAATCTTGAGGAAACTAGAACACTTGGTTTGCTAGACCTTGTATACTAGGATGAGTAGAGAAGTGTTTTGGGTTTTATCTCTAAGGAAATGGTTCTCAACTCATGAGTGGGAGTTTCCTTGAGCTAGAGAGAGCAAGAGGAAGAGGGAGAGCTTGAGGATGAGAGAGAATGAGAATGATAGAATGAGCAAGACTTTTCTCACCCTTGCTCTCATAATCCAAAATAATCATAACAAATAATAATAATTGAGTATTATGTGATGGTTCATATCATATCAAAAGGCAATATCATTTCATGCACTCATTTTGTAAAGTATAACAAGCAAGCAAAAGTCTTTGCCATGAAATGATAGCCATTGTAATGATGATGGTCAACAAGTCCAACCTAGTCAACCGGTCAACAAAGTCAACAAGTCAACAAAGTCAACCTTTCAACCCAACCATGGCACAATAATACTTAATTAATATTATCATTAATCATATTTTAAATTCTCATTAGGGTTTAGCAAAAGTCAACAGTCAACAACCCTAATGAGAATCCTCTGCCTCTGTCTCTCTGTCAACCGTGCATACACACCTGCATCCGCGTTCCGAGGAACACGAATACAAACGAGATAAAACCAATCCCAAAACATACACTAGGATCTGGCTTAAACCAAAGCTCGCTAATGATAACTGCCCGGACACTAAACGTGCACAAGTGCACGGATGTGACTGAACCTAGTCGCAAAACCATGCGACCTCTACTCTTTTGCCTAAAGGCTAATAGCTCTCTGTGTGGGACTCTAAAGACTCGACACTACGCTGGCAATGGGTTTAACCAAAGACTGTAAGCGGCACTAGCTGTGCGTAACGGCCCCAAGGTAGATGCCGATAAGAAGACGGACGAGGTGAAACCCATCTGAACTCCTACTGAGCCTGAATGTGACAATCTGCGTGCAGTCCGGTCTGTTCGTCTGAGAATATCTCATGGCGGGCCTACGGGGGTGGTAAACGTCAGTCCCCTAATAGCGGTACAAGTCGTGTCGGAGTGTAGCCCAGAACACCCTGAGATAACACTGTAAACCTACCAGTATATCTTGCTTGCCCTGGCCAGGGACTTTTTGTAATGGCACTCCTAGACACCTGGCGTTATCAACCCCCAATACCGGGAGAGACGAATCCTGTCTAACCGTCACTGCCTCTAAGTGCTTCAGGACTGCACCCAACTACTACCTATTTACACGACTCCTTTGAGCCGTGGTAGGGTAGTAATCAAAGTACAGTAGGAACACACTCGAGGCGAAGTGACAGTGTCAAGTCAGCGGAGTAAGCTGTACTCATGTCACCTGGGAACTGATAACTGACGATAGGTATAGTACCAACCAACAGTTCCCGATGAGTCCTGTCCAGTGTAATCGTAACCTAACGAGCACCCGCATACTATCTCTAGTACGACGTACTGACGACTGTGGGACAGACCGTCTCCCCTGCTGGGATGAGCAGCGCATACGCTAGTCTACTCCGGAGTATCGATGCCCTGTCTCGATAGTCCTACGACTAGGGACCTGCATAAGGATGTGCTTGTGGATTACCCAGCCCCCACGAGTGTGACTGCCATCACAACGCTGGTAATCAAGAAAAGATCCTAAGGGCTCCACTAATGTGTATAGGTGATATACTAAAAGAAACACAAATACACATTAAAGTAGAAACAATCCAAGTAGCATACTACTATTTTGAGGAAGATTGTCTATACAACTGTGAATATCCCAAGCTTCCATTAAGTAATATACAAACTAGTATGATACAGTAATGGCCTCTAGGGCATATACAATAACAATCTCCCACTTGCACTAAGGCCATGTTCTGGCGTATCGAAGACCTATCATCTCGATCAGCCGCTCGAACTGAGTCTGGGGTAAGGCCTTCATGAATGGATCAGCAGTGTTATCTTCCGTAGCAACTCTCCGAACCTCGATCTCCTGGAGAACCAAGATCTCCCTGATCAGGTGATACCGCCTCAAGATGTGTCTGGACTTCTGATGGGACCTGGGTTTCTTCGCTAAAGCTATAGCCCCATTGTTTTCGCAATACAGAGGTATTGGATCAACAATGGACGGAACCACCTGAAGTTCTGTCAAGAACTTCCTTATCCAGACGGCTTCTTTTGCGGCATCTGCAGCAACGATATATTACGCTTCCATCGTCGAGTCAGCAACGGTTTCCTATTTAGAACTCTTCCAACACACCGCCCTTCCATTGAGGGTAAAGACATAACCCGACATGGAGTTGGAATCATCCATGTCACTCTGGAAGCTGGAGTCAGCAAAGGCCTCGATCTGGAGGTCTTTTCGCCATACACCAAGAACATTTCCTTAGTCCTTCTCAGGTACTTGAGAATGTTCTTTACCGCTATCCAGTGCTTCTAACCAGGGTTTGACTGATACCTGCTTACCACACTCACTGCATAAGCTACATCTGGTCTGGTACACAACATCGCATACATTATAGAGCCTACCGCAGAAGCGTAGGGTATAATAGACATGCGATCCCTTTCCAAATCAGTCTTGGAAGACATTTCCTTGGAGAGGGTGATCCCGTGACAAGCCGGTAGATTACCGCGCTTGGAATCTTCCATTCTGAATCTTCTCAGTATGGTGTCGATGTACCTGGACTGTGAAAGTCCTAATATCCTCTTGGATCTGTCACGATAGATCCGGATCCCTAGAATGTAAGAGGCATGACCCAGGTCTTTCATGGAGAACCTGTGCGACAAGAACCCTTTGACAGATTGTAGCATAGGAATGTCATTTCCTATTAAGAGAATGTCATCCACGTATAAAACGAGGAATATGACAGTTCTTGCTACAAATCTACTATAGATGCATGGTTCATCAGGATTTTTGATAAATCCAAATTCTTTGACCGTCTCATCAAAACAGATGTTCCAACTCCGTGATGCCTGCTTTAGTCCATAGATGGACTTAAGCAACTTCCAACCTTTCCGCTGCTCCCACCCTGAATGAAACCCTCTGGCTGGTCCATATAGACACACTCCTCTAAATTTCCATTTAGAAAAGCGGTCTTTATGTCCATCTGCCAAATCTCATAATCGTGGAAGGCAGCAATGGCAAGAAGGATCCGAATGGATTTCAGCATAGCCACTGGAGAAAAGGTTTCGTCATAGTCCAAACCAGGTCTTTGACGAAAACCCTTTGCAACAAGTCTAGCCTTATAGGTCTCAACCTGTCCATCTACACCAATCTTCCTTTTGAAGATCCACTTGCATCCTACGGGTTTTACCCCATCTGGAGCAACGTCCAACGTCCATACTTTGTTGGTGTACATGGACTCCATTTCGGTCCGCATTGCATCCAGCCATTTTACCGAGTCAATGCTCTGAATGGCCTGCTGGAAGCTAGTCGGCTTATCACTATCAATGATGCAATCCTCTCTATCCCCGTCTATGAGAAAACCGTAGTATCTCTCGGGCGGATGAGACTGCCTACTACTCCTGCGGAGCGGCGCAAGAATGTCCTAATCTTTCGAACCCTCTGGTTCTACTAAGTTTTCAGTAATAGCTCGTGGTTCTGGAATTTCTTCCAGTTCTATTGCGCTCCCACTTATCTGATTTTCCAAAAACTCAGTTTCCAAGAAGTGGGCATGACGAGAAACAAAACCTTTTGTTCCTCTTCACAATAGAAGAAATATCCCTTGGAGTTCTTTGGATATCCCACAAACTTGCACTGTACTGAGCGTGCCTCGAGTTTGTCTGCATGCTGCTTTTTGACAAAAGCTGGACATCCCCATGTCTTATTGTGCTTAAGATAGGGTTTCTTCCCACACCACATCTGATATGGTGTGGTAGGCACAGTCTTAGTTGGAACTCGGTTCAAAAGGTATGCAGCTGATTCTAGTGCATATCCCCAGAATGATCGTAGTAACTCAGCGTTACTCATCATGGAACGTACATATCCAATAGGGTCCGGTTCCGTCTCACCGATACACCGTTATGTTGCGGAGTGTATGGAGGAGTAAGTTGAGAGAGAATTCCATTCTCTTTTAGGTAATCCAGGAACTCGGCACTCAAGTATTCACCACCTCGATCAGATCTCAGTGTCTTGATATTTTTGCCGGTTTGTTTTTCTACTTCATTCTTATATTCCTGGAATTTTCCAAAGGCTTCGGATTTATGTTTCATCAAGAAGACATATCCGTACCTTGAAAAGTCATCCGTAAATGTAATGAAATAAGAATAACCGCTTCACGCATGTGTAGACATTGGACCGCACACGTCGCTGTGTACGAGTCCTAAGAGCTAGCTCGCTCTTACTCCGTGTCCAGTAAACGGAGTCTTTGTCATCTTTCTTTTAAGACAGGATTGACAAGTTGCATATGATTGATATTCGAACGGATCCAAATATCCTTCTGTATGTAACTTCGTCAACCATCTCTCATTGATGTGACCCAGTCTACAATGCCATAAGAAAGCCTGATTTGTTTCCGGAGACTTTTTTTTTGTGTATTCTGGACATTGAAAATCTGTGGTTGGTTTAATACGTATATACCATTGCTTAATGTACCTGACCCAATCAAAACTTGATTAAGGTGAATATTCACAACATTACTTACAAATGCAAATTCATAACCTTCTTTAGATAATAAAGATATAGATATGATATTACAGGTTGCATTGGGTACAAAATAACAATCATGCAAAACCAAAACATGTCCATATGACATTCCCAAGTGATAGTCCCCCACGGACTCAGCATCCATGCTAGCTCCGTTTGCAACTCTGAGGGTCATATCACTTGCCTTCAAAACCCTACGCCTTCTCAGTGCCTGTAAAGAATTACAGATATGAGATCCTGATCCGGTATCCAATACCCAGGATGTAGAGTTTATTGATAGACAGTTTTCAATAACATACACACCTGAAGCTGAAGCCGCAACTTGCTTCAGATCCTGGTTTCTGGCCTTCCAAGCCCTGCAATCCTTTTTCCAGCGTCCACACTTGTGACAGTAAAAGCACTCTTCTTTCCCCACAAGCTTTCCCGCTACCTTTGTTGCCATTGCCTTTCCCTTCGTATCCACTTTACTAACACCGCCCCTTGGTTTGGTGGGGGTTTTCTTCTTCTTTCCCTTGGCTTTCGTCTTGGACCTAGAAGAGGAAGATCCTCCTACAAACAAAGATGATGTTTCCCTACCTTTCTGTAGGGTGCCCTCTGCACTCCTCAGCATGTTGAGGAGTTCTGAAATTTCAACTTCTTTTTCTTGCAAGTTGAAGTTCAGGATAAACTGGGCGTAAGTGGAAGGAAGAGACTGGAGAATCAAGTCCGTGTAGAGCACGTTCTCTAATGTGGTCCCAAGGTCCGCGAGCTCCTCAATGAAGCCAATCATCTTAAGCACGTGTTCCACTACCGATGATCCGACGGCCAATCTCGCCGAAAATAGCTTTTTCAAGACTTCGTATCTGGCGATACGGGATTGCTCTCCATACAGTTCTTTTCTATGGAGAAATATGGATTTAAGGTCCATATTCTCGTGCCTCCTCTGATGTTCATTGTCCATAGAGGCAAGCACGAGGCACTTGGCCTTCGCGCAATCGATTTCCCAGGTCTTATGGATTTCCTTATCCGCGACGCTGGTTTTGGGACCCGGGACAGGGGGAGCTTTGGTGGTAAAGAGATACCCCAACTTGTCATAAGTGATTGCCATTTTGACATTCCTGAGCCAATCTTTGTAGTTTGGCCCTGTCAGTATGTTTTTATCTAGTAGTAACTTAAGTCCCGTCATGATGTTTGGTCGCTGCAATTAGGAGAGAGAGAAGAAACACTTTAGCATGATGCTCTTGCAAGTTTAGAGTGGTTTTTAATTTGTCTAAACAAGATGGCTCCCACTGTATCTCGAATCCCTCCTCAAACCAAAGAGGAAGAATTAGTCGGGATCAATCTCACCGTACAATACTTGCTTAACCGTTCAGCCAGGCCAGTGTTGGTACTTCGAGGGAGGTTTTCCAACGCTTTCGCAAAGTTTCTTAATTAAATAACCTCTTTTCCTTGTGGGCGTAGCCCCGCTAACACCTTTCTAGACACCTACTTGGTTTATAGCATTGATCGTTAAGTGAGAAATTTCCCGAGGAGTAGCACATACTCACAGTAGGATAGGGATCCAAATATCATCGCGTGATAAAACTGAAGGAATCCTACCAGAATCATCACACTCCAAATGGTATGCATCGCTAGCAAGTTTCAGTTTCTTTTGAAACTCCCGATGTGGATTTTTGCCCCATGCTCTTATGACCTTGACTTTGGCCAACAAATCATAAGCCACATGTCAAGTTCTACCCGTCATTCTCTAGGTTTATTTGAACCCACCCGTACCTACCCTTGACTTTGGCCAACAAGGCTGTACGACTGTCCCAAACCAACACATCTATCTATGCTGCACATGAATACCCAATAGCTACCAATCACTATGCCTTAACTTTGGCCAACAAACATAGCTTGAATACTATTGACTATCCATGCGAAACGACGGAGGGCTACGAATAGTTTTGGCGAAACCATGAACGTAGTGAACTTGATATAATCGATGGAACGAGATAGCTTTTAAAAGGAGTGGCTTAAGCTCCGCGTTTAAAAGTTGTTTTTGAAAAGAAACCGAGTGGTTTTGAAAGTGTTCCAACGACTCAACTTTGGTTTATTTTCTTGCATTAATTTAATGTGTCCCATCATTTAATCCTACCATTGCAGAAAACAACGAAAATATGACGTACCCTTATGCCTTCCGCATTCGCCACGGGGCCCCGTCATTGCCCGTTAGGTTACTTAACTAACGACAGAGCGGGGGCTGGACTAGCGCGGATGCAAAACATAAGCAACGCCTAAATAGATATCATATATAGATATACACATTCGTCACATGCAATGATAGCCATTCCAGATCACAGATGAACACATTGGATAAAGTAGGAATCCGCATTCCGTACAAGCCTGTAACGAAGAGCGGATTACACGGTCGTGATGAATAGCCAAGACCCCACCCTAGACCTCTACGGGCTACCCGCCAAGTAACCGAAGCGAAGCAACCTCCCTCAACACCGTGAGTAGGCCATTCGGCACTTCGAGATACCCGGTAGTTTGTGCACCCCACCTTGGGTCTATCCTAGGAGCAAAAACAGAAAAAGAAATTATACAATGACGGCTACAACCCCATCCCGGTTGTGCGGCCATATAAATAATATTACATCAATTACAAATTACATGAATTGAAAGAAAAAGAAAACTCTCATCTCACAACCCCCCAGCTATTCATCCGCGACAATCCAATGAATTCATATACACATACCATCAACATTACAGATCACAGATATGTATAACCCCCACTAATCGACGTATAGCGATTAGCAGACGTTCAATACATATATCACATCACAGATATAAACCAGTTAGCTAAAGTCTGTAGAAGTTCGATCAAAATACGGATTTTTAAACCCCAAAAACAAATTTTGCTTTCTGGAAAATCTGGGCAGAAAAATCATATTCCAAAAATCCCAAAATACCCCAGTAAATACACTGCAGCAAAGCCGATCCATGGCCGAGTCAACTCGGCCGCGGATCCGCGGCAAGAAGCTGTTCTTGCCGCGTTTCCGCGGTGAGTTGGTCGGTTCTGTGGATCGTTTTTCTGTAGTGTACACTAAAAACCCTGAGTCAATTTTTGGTATATGTTAAATAATTTTTACAGCAGTTTAAAAATCGACAAAAAGTTTGAATTCCGGGCATGTTTTGTGAATTTTTCTCCGATCGAACTTCTAGTTACTTTGCTAACATATTAGATAGTGTTTAACTAGGCTCTGATACCACTGTAAGTCCACGTTACCCATCCCCGGTTCTTTGGGGTTGCGGAAATGGTGAAAAACGATTTTTCTTTGGTGGTAACATGGACTCAAAATATGGATCTTTGTTAAACAACTAGCTAACAACCTAACTAGGAGTTTTACCTACTCGGTTAGGGGGTTATACCTTAACTTGAACTCCTTATCTTCGACTCCTTATGGTGGTCGGATGGTTCTCTCCTCGTCGTCTTCTTGTGCCGAAGGTGGATCCACCTGAAAGCTTCTACCTTTGGCTCCAACCTCAATCTTGAGGAAACTAGAACACTTGGTTTGCTAGACCTTGTATACTAGGATGAGTAGAGAAGTGTTTTAGGTTTTATCTCTAAGGAAATGGTTCTCAACTCATGAAAGGGAGTTTCCTTGAGCTAATGAGAGAGCAAGAGGAAGAGGGAGAGCTTGAGGATGAGAGAGAATGAGAATGATAGAATGAGCAAGACATTTCTCACCCTTGCTCTCATAATCCAAAATAATCATAACAAATAATAATAAGTGAGTATTATGTGATGGTTCATATCATATCAAAAGGCAATATCATTTCATGCACTCATTTTGTAAAGTATAACAAGAAAGCAAAAGTCTTTGCCATGAAATGATAGCCATTTGTTCATATCAGAAAATTGCATTCTAATACCGCTCATTCATTATCTAATTGTTGTATTTATCGGTATTATTGACCATTGTCTGCTCAGCATTACAGATTACAGGTATCCATGACAAAATACAGGAAATGCATCCAACAGCACGGATATATCACTCGAGGGAAGACACTGCGACCAGAAACGCTAACCGACCGATACTTCAGGAGTTCCTTTATGCCACAAGTTGTGTACACATTTTTTTTTTCTAAATGGTCCAACACAACAAGTGTGTACACAAGACTTTTAAGCACATGTGGATATGATTTTATATGCAATCAAGGATATGATTCTATATGCAATCAAGGATAAGATTTTATATGCAATCATCAAGGATATGATTCTATATGCAATCAAGGATATGATTCTATATGCAATCATCAAGGATATGATTTTATATGAAATCAAGGATATGATTTTATATGCATATGATATTATATGCATTCAAGACTAAAAAGCATGTGTTCAAATCAAAGGCAATCAAACAAATCAGCATGAGCCATAATGTGGCAGATATGAATATTTCTTTCTGAGCCTATAAATAGAGACCAGAGGCAAGAGGAAAGGGTAGCTTTTTCTTTAGTTCTATCTTAGAATTCTTGTAATTTTTCTTTTCATTCTTGAGCTCTTGCCCCTTTGTCTTGACCTTGCAACTTCTCATTTAGAACTTGCAAGCTTAAGGCTTAGGTTCTTGACTTCAAGATCTCTTGTAACAAGTTTGTTCTTCAAAAAAAGTTCGTATTTTTATTACATGTCTTGTTCCACTTTACATGATTTCAATTGTGAAATTCATTCTTTGCTTTGATCTTGCAACCTCTTAAGTGAGCTTGCAACCTTAAAGCTTGGTATTTGGGTCTCACACGTTGCCGGGGATTGAACACTGGGAGATAAAACGCTTGAACTCATCGGTTCTCTTTTCCTCTTTATTTCATTGCATGTTTTTATGTCTCTTCTTTTTTCTTTCTTGTTAATTTGTAAATATGTGTGAGTAATCTTTTCACTTGTTAAGGGTGTAATATGTTAGATCGTATTCGAAGATTTTCTTTGTCCAAACTTTAAAACCTAAAACTTGTCTATTGAAACTTCGTGCAAATCACCCGCAACTCCGCTCACTAGACATCCTATCCTACCCCGATAGTGATGATTCCTAATCATGACCGGATTGCCCGTGGTTTACCGAAGGCTAAAGTCAAGAGATAACAATGGAAGGACAAGGGACAAGGAAAACGGATTTAGCGAAATACCGCAAATACCGTATTTCATGTTCCCTAATCCGCGTTGTTACCTATTGCTTTAGTATCAATACCAAGTCGGGGCTATAAGGAATTGGCAAACATCACCTTCATACAATCTAACTTATTACTACCCTTAACAAGTCCTTTTTATTCATATCTTTGTTACGATAATTAGTTAACCAACAAATCAAAACACGGTATTAACTCGTTAAAACAAGATATAAAAAACTTACCATCTCCCTGCGGACGACCCGTATTCATCGCGGCTCGCTACAAGCGACACCGTTTTGATTGCGGTAATTTCAGAATTCTTTTTAAACACGACACAGTTAGATCGTGACAATCAAATGGCGCCGTTGCCGGGGAGACGGTAATGCTTTTTATACTTGTAGTTTCGGGTTAAATTTGTGCATATTCTGTATAAAACTAACTTCTAACACATTCAAACAAATAACCATTCTTTTTGAAACCAACCACAAACACAAATAAAATTCTTTTCTTCTCTGGATTTGAATTCTGCTAACACTCTGATTTTCTTAATTATTTGTGTTCAGAATTGTGGTTGTTAATATTGCTTTTTGGCTCAAATATCCGTATTTTTCCAACATATGCAGATTTGACGGATTTTGAGCAGCGATCATACGGAACAAAGGGGCATTTTCAAGTGCAAAGGAGGGTGAACACTCAGTGCCAAAGATCCGGGTAGTTAGACCCGCGCAAGCGAACCATTCGACCACTCGGAGGCAATATCGACACGAGTTTCTGAAACTCGATACTTTTTTGTACGTATTATTCTAAACTTCCCCTCTCAAACCCGACGCTCCAATATTCTTGTCTTTGCAGGATTCTTAGCAAAAATCGCCACAAAAAGCCAAAAAAAACTAACCGTATTTGTTGCAGCGCCGCATTAAAAGTAAAAAACGATAACTGATTGCTTGAAAACAAAACTTGGTTGAATTTTGCGCATTGCATCATTTAATACGGACTTAAGGGGCTCTAACACCAATCCAGATTGGGTGGGGATTTCATCACCCTTCCTAAGACCCCGGAAATCAGTAATTGCATAAGTGTCACCTCAAGTTTAATAAAAATTATTTAGACTCAGCCCACTAAGGACTTGTCGCGCTCAATAGGACAAAGGAAGATTGTGGGCATTCAATCGTTTATCTAAACATGACTCTTGTGGTGCCTAGGAAAGACAAGTGAGGAGGTAACTTTAAAAGGCCCGTCTCACGGTGATTCGTGAGCGGATCCCTCCATACCTCACTTGTGCTTACCTGGCCACAACTGGCTGTGAAGAGACGATCTGAGGGTTATCTCACAATTTGTCGCTTTGGAACAGTTAGGAGCAGGTCTAGTAGACTTAGAGGACCCTAGTCTAGGTATTGATTGTGCATTTATGACTGTGCATTTGTGATTGTGTTTGTTGAACAATCGTTTCATTTTCCCATTCATTTGAAACAAACAAAAAAAATTTGTCATTTTTACCACCATCACCCAATTTTTCTCCACTTTCGTTTTCTTACCCTCACATTCTACGCTTTGACTACACTAAACTCGTTTAGTGTATGTCCGCTTGGAGTAGGGACCCTAGTTCCCGTTTAGTCCGCGTTTCTTTAGTCCCTACGGACTACGCGATATACAACCTGTCCCGCCGAAAATCCCTCCACCCTTTTATCACCTTTACCTTTGCCGGTCAACTCCGACGTTGACCGAGATTCTGTTCATACATCTTCACCTTCTTTATCACCAAATTCTTCTTCTGAGATGTCAGGATTTAATCCTAACATCCCTCCACCTTCCCAGGGACTGACTCCACCTAATCTGGGTGCGAATAACCCGAATCAACCGCCTGTTGAAGCGCCCACACGAGTCGCGCTCCAGGATCTCTTCTACCATGTTCGCACCTCTTTACCTACCTGTCTTTCACCCCCACCGGCAAATGGGGACAATTTTGAAATAAAACCCCAATTCATCAATATGCTGCCAAAATTTCATGGATTGGAATCAGAAGATGCGTATATTTTTATCAATAAATTCCAAAACGTTTGCGCTATGATGAAAACAACCCAATTAAGTGATGACGCTATAAGGCTAAGGGTCATTCCTTTCAACTTATGTGACCTAGCCGAGAAGTGGCTATACAGCACCGCATCACATTCAATTAGAAATTGGGACGAGTTTGTGAAAGCTTTTCTTAAAAAGTTCTATCCTCATCACAAAACTGCTAGAATCCGTAATGAGATTATACAATTTTCACAGCTTCCTTCCGAACCATTTTGGAAGTGTTTTGAAAGATTCAAAGACCTACTCGTTCAATGCCCTCACCATGGGATCGAAAGTTGGCAACTTTGCCAAACATCATACGAGGGATTGAACCCGGCAACGAAGCAGTTGCTAGAAACCATTTGTCAAGGTCACTTTCTATCCAAATCTAGTGAGGAAGCGTGGCAGTTCCTTGAGGACCTTAGTGAACAAACAATTCAGTGGGAGAGCACCAAGACCACATCATCTTCTTCTAGTGGTCAGTCTAGGGCAGGCATACATCAATTAGAGATGTCGATTGGTATGAAGGCCGAGATGGCCGCTCTTATGAAAAAGCTAGAAGCGATTGAGATCAAAATCTCATCGCCTTCTCCTGCCCCTGTTGTGCTTCCACGAACTGTTTGTGCTTGTTGTTCGGATCCATCACATCTCACCGAAGAGTGTCCTTACAATGCATCTACTCAAGGACAGGATCAAGTCAATGCTGCCTTTCAGCAACGACAAAGAAACGATCCATACTCTTCTACATACAATCCGGGTTGGAGGAGTCACCCAAATTTCGCTTGGAACCAAAATCAACAATTCCAAGGAAATAACAATTTTCAAAGGCCTCCTCCTCCACAACAACAAGCACCTCCACAAACTCAATTTCAACAACCTTTCCAACAGCAACCTTACCCTAATCAAGTGAACAATTTTGTGCCTAACACTGCTTACCCGCCAAACAATTTTGTTCAACCTAATAATGACAAGGTTAGCTCGCTCGAAAGAAGTCTAGATGCGTTCCTAAAGCAATCTACACAATCTACAACAAGATTAGAGACTTCTATTCAATCTTTGGTGCAAAATAGTGCCTCACACGATCAAAGCATCAAATCTATTGAGGCACAAATTGCACAACTCAATGCAGCATTGAGCGAGCGAGAAAAAGGAAAGCTCCCATCTCAACCACTGCCAAATCCCGGTCACGCACATGCTGCATATCAACAGCAAAATCATAACGTAAATGCTGTGACCACGTTGAGATCAGGAAAAGTGTTGCAAAACAAGGTGGGTATTTACAATGACACCCCTCCTGGTGGCCCTTCTTCATCTTCTTCATCTTCTTCACCTTCTTTTTCTTCTTCGTTAGAGCCTATTCTTCATCCTTCACACGACTCTACCTCTTTTAGCTCGAACGGACCCACTTCTCACAACATGAACACATCTACACGGGGTTCCGTTCCAACTCAACAATCTGATCCGCAAAAATTGGACTCAACAACTTTTCAAAACGTTCCTTTTCCAAACCGGTTGAGATCCAATAAACCAACTCCACAAATGGAGAAGATTGTCGAGTTGTTCAAACAGGTTAGCATAAATATCCCTCTTTTGGATGCAATCCAACAAGTTCCTTCATATGCAAAAATCTTAAAGGACTTATGCACCAAAAAGAGGAAGTCACAAGTACCAAAGAAAGTTTTTATGGCTAGTGCTATTAGCGATGCTCTTGTCAATTCTTTACCCCAAAATCAAAAGGACCCCGGTTGTCCTACTATTTCGATAACAATTGGGGACAAGAAAATCAATAGAGCACTACTAGATCTTGGTGCTAGTGTTAATTTGCTACCTTATTCTGTGTACGAGCAATTAGGCATTGGAGAGCTTAAGCCCACTCACTGTACTCTCCAAATGGCCGATCGATCAATCACCCATCCAAGGGGTGAGCTAGAGGATGTGTTGATCAAAGTTGGGGAGTTCATATTCCCAGTTGATTTTATTGTTATGGACACACAACCTGTTGCTAACTCACGGAACCAAATTCCGGTGATCCTTGGTCGACCATTTTTGGCCACTTCCAATGCCGTAATAAACTGTCGCAATGGCTCCATGACTCTATCCTTCGGGAAGACGTCTAGTGAGTTCAATATTTACAAGTTAGGAAGTCTGCACCCCGTGCCTAATACTAGTACACGAGAAGTTTGCTCTATTCACGAAATCACGCAGGAGGACTGCGAGTTTGAAAGATTCTTGTTTGATGAGAACAGTTTTGACGCCACTAGTGCGTCTCTCCTTGAGCCTACCACCGTTGACACAACCGATATGGATTATGAATATTTCACTTTTTCGGATGATGACGACTCACAACCCGAATATGAGTCTTTTGAATTTTTGGATGACTTAGTTGAACCATCCGAATTGGTTGTTTGCAGTGATTTCGAACCTGTGTTGGAGTCCTTTGAGTTCGAGGTAGATTCCCCAATTTTGCCTATGATTCTTTTGCCTCCGAAACTCGAACTCATGCCTTTGCCGTCTCACATTAAATATGCTTACATAGGTGAGAATGAGACCTTTCCCGTTATCATATCGGCCTCTCTAGCCCTCGAGCAAGAGAACGCCCTTATAATGCTCTTACAAGATAGGCGGCAAGCTCTCGGCTGGAATATGGCGGACATCGAGGAGATTAGTTCCCTCATAATTGAATATCATATGCATATGATGGATGATGCCAAGTCGATGAAGGATCCACAGAGATATCTTGGGGATAGTGTGGTTAATCAACCTTATCCTTTGGAAGTTGAACCACCCCCATTTCTTTTAATAAGTTACGAGAATGCCAATACTTCACTGATTGCTGATCATTCGCATTCTCGTTTTGATTCATCACCACCTCCTGTCTATTCACTTCCACACTTTCCATACCACCTCTTCTATCTTCCCCAATTCTTTTTGGATTGGTACAACATATTCTTCCACCAACCGATACTCTTTACAGATAAAATTTTCAACTGGTTGATGTTGACATTTGGTCTATGCAAAGTTTGGCAGTAATGTCTAACATTGTTTAAATGAAGTTTGGGGGGGCCTTTCTGTATATATTTTTGTTTTAACAATAAAATAAAAATAAATAAATAAATAAACAGGGAAGTGCCGGCATTTTAACCTTCTTGGTATAGTATGAAAGTGAGGACACTGTCAAGTTTAAGTTTGGAGGTATGTTCGGTACGTCTTCTTCATTCGCATTCATTTGTACATATTTTTGCATTTGCATACTTATTTTAAAAACTCATAAAAATTGAAAATTTTCAAAAATTATAAAAATTATTGTATTCAATTTTGGTCATATTTAACTTGAGTTTGACAAATAGGTTAACTGGCCACGAACAACTAGATCTTAGACTTAGTAAATTAAAAACCCTAAAAATAACCTTCCTTAAAGTTTATCTGTAGAAAGTATATGTCTTTGTAGTTTATTTAGAAATAGGCAAATTTTTGGTTCACTTCTTGGGCTAAGTTGAAATAAAGGAAAAAGTATTGATTATTATTAGAGTATAAGTTTGAAAAATAATTCATGGCTTAAGTATAGATTCTGAAAATGTATACCCTACAAAATTGCACAATCACGCACCTTGAAGCTTGAAATAGTAGAGGAGACCTTGAAATGCTCTTGTCTAAAAGTCCTTAGTACGAAGAAAATGAAAAATACAAAAGTGAATAAAAAAAAATGAATACTGGTTTTGTGATTACTTAAGGCTAAAAATAGAAAAATATTTAGCGAGGGTGCTTCATCACCTAGTGCCTTAGACCAACTGGTTTGGGAGACACTGCTAAAAGCCTTGGGTGTTACAAGACTAGGAAGTACGCTTTAAAAGTGCAAACGCGTCTTGTAATCGGTCGTTGGTACCTCAAGAAGTATTAACGGTCGCATGAAGGATGTGTAAGCAAAACTCACCAATTAATAAGTGCTTTGGACAACGGACAAGGGTATGATTGCTTGATTTGAATTTTCAAGTGTAGGGGTGATTTATACACACACATAGGGATATGTGATTAGAGTTTAGATAAGAGAAAGGAATGAAGAATAGAACTTGTATCTTTAGTAGAGTTGATAAAAATTCCTAAGTGGAGATGGAACCTTTGAAGGAAAACTTAAGAAATGCCAAAAGCTAAGTAAGTCTATAGAACATATATAATCTTAAGTTAAATGATGAGGAAGCGTGAAGAATGTGGGTGGATAATTTACAAGTAAAAGATAATAGAGTTCCTTGTTAGAAAACCTAATTGGAGAATAAAAGTCGATAAGCCAAATTGACGAGATTTTGTGGGTAGTATCCGCTGAAAACCCTCAGGAGACAACACTCCTCCTACTAGGGACACCTAGAGGTTAAACGGCTTGTTGCACATGCTCAGTGCAATCGCGTTCCCTGCGAAAGTGCGGTTAGGATTTTCGTTTGTGAATAAATGGTTTTGCTCGGGACGAGCAATAGATAAGTTTGGGGGTATTTGTTCATATCAGAAAATTGCATTCTAGTACCGCTCATTCATTATCTAATTATTGTATTTATCGGTATTATTGACCAGTGTCTGCTCAGCATTACAGATTACAGGTATCCATGACAAAATACAGGAAATGCATCCAACAGCACGGATATATCACTCGAGGGAAGACGCTGCGACCAGAAACGCTAACCGATCGATACTTCAGGAGTTCCTTTATGCAACAAGTTGTATACACATTTTTTTTTCTAAATGGTCCAACACAACAAGTGTGTACACAAGACTTTTAAGCACATGTGGATATGATTTTATATGCAATCAAGGATATGATTCTATATGCAATCAAGGATATGATTTTATATGCAATCATCAAGGATATGATTCTATATGCAATCAAGGATATGATTCTATATGCAATCATCAAGAATATGATTTTATATGAAATCAAGGATATGATTTTATATGAAATCAAGGATATGATTTTATATGCATATGATATTATATGCATTCAAGACTAAAAAGCATGTGTTCAAATCAAAGGCAATCAAACAAATCAGCATGAGCCATAATGGGGCAGATATGAATATTTCTTTCTGAGCCTATAAATAGAGACCAGAGGCAAGAGGAAAGGGTAGCTTTTTCTTTAGTTCTATCTTAGAATTCTTGTAATTTTTCTTTTCATTCTTGAGCTCTTGCCCCTTTGTCTTGACCTTGCAACTTCTCATTTAGAACTTGCAAGCTTAAGGCTTAGGTTCTTGACTTCAAGATCTCTTGTAACAAGTTTGTTCTTCAATAAAAGTTCGTATTTTTATTACATGTCTTGTTCCACTTTAGATGATTTCAATTGTGAAATTCATGCTTTGCTTTGATCTTGCAACCTCTTAAGTGAGCTTGCAACCTTAAAGCTTGGTATTTGGATCTCACACGTTGCCGGGGATTGAACACTGGGAGATAAAACGCTTGAACTCATCGGTTCTCTTTTCCTCTTTATTTCATTGCATGTTTTTATGTATCTTCTTATTTCTTTCTTGTTAATTTGTAAATATGTGTGAGTAATCTTTTCACTTGTTAAGGGTGTAATATGTTAGATCGTATTCGAAGATTTTCTTTGTCCAAACTTTAAAACCTAAAACTTGCCTATTGAAACTTCGTGGAAATCACCCGCAACTCCGCTCACTAGACATCCTATCCTACCCCGATAGTGATGATTCCTAATCATGACCGGATTGCCCGTGGTTTGCCGAAGGCTAAAGTCAAGAGATAACAACGGAAGGACAAGGGACAAGGAAAACGGATTTAGCGAAATACCGCAAATACCATATTTCAAGTTCCCTAATCCGCGTTGTTACCTATTGCTTTAGTATCAATACCAAGTCGGGGCTATAAGGAATTGGCAAACATCACCTTCATACAATCTAACTTATTACTACCCTTAACAAGTCCTTTTTATTCATATCTTTGTTACGATAATTTGTTAACCAACAAATCAAAACACGGTATTAACTCGTTAAAACAAGATATAAAAAACTTACCATCTCCCTGCGGACGACCCGTATTCATCGCGGCTCGCTACAAGCGACACCGTTTTGATTGCAGTAATTTCAGAATTCTTTTTAAACACGACACAGTTAGATCGTGACAATCACCATTGTAATGATGATGGTCAACAAGTCCAACCTAGTCAACCGGTCAACAAATCAACAAGTCAATAAAGTCAACCATTCAACCCAACCATGGCACAATAATACTTAATTAATATTATCATTAATAATATTTCAAATTCTCATTAGGGTTTAGCAAAAGTCAACATTCAACAACCCTAATGAGAATCCTCTGCCTCTGTCTCTCTGTCAACCGTGCAGACACACCCGCATTCGCGTTCGAAGGAACACGAATACAAACGAGATAAAACCAATCCCAAAATATACACTAGGATCTGGCTTAAAACAAAGCCCGCTAGTGATAACTGCCCGGACACTAAACGTGCACAAGTGCACGGATGTGACCGAACCCTGTCGCAAAACCATGCGACCTCTACTCTTTTGCCTAAAGGAGAATAGCTCTCTGTGTGGGACTCTAAATACTCAACACTACGCTGGCAGTGGGTTTAACCACAGACCGCAAGCGGCACTAGCTGTGCGTAACGGCCCCCAAGTAGATGCCGATAAGAAGACAGACGAGGTGAAACCCATCTGAACTCCAACTGAGCCTGAATGTGACAATCTGCGTACAGTCCGGTCTGTTTGTCTGAGAATATCGCATGGCGGGCCTAGGGGGATGGTAAACGTCAGTCCCCTAATAGCGGTACAAGTCGTGTCAGAGTGTAGCCCAGAACACCCTGAGATTACACTGGAAACCTACCAGTATATCTCGCTTGCCCTGGCCAGGGACTTTGTGTAATGGCTCTCCTAGACACAGCGCGATATTAACCCCCAATACCGGGAGAGACGAATCCTGTCTAACCGTCACTGCCTCCAAGTGCTTCGGGACAGCACCCAACTACTACCTGTTTGCACGACTCCTTTGAGCCGTGGTAGGGTAGTAATCAAAGTACAGTGGGAACACACTCGAGACGAAGTGACAGTGTCAAGTCAGCGGACTAAGCTGTTCTCATGTCACCTAGGAACTGATAACTGACGATAGGTATAGTACCAACCAACAGTTCCCGACGAGTCCTGTCCAGTGTACTCATAACCTAACGAGCACCCGCATACTATCTTAAGTACGACGTACTGACGGCTGTGGGACAGACCGTCTCCCCTGCTGGGATGAGAAGCGCATACCCTAGTCTACTCCGGAGTATCGATGCCCTGTCTCGATAGTCCTACGACTAGGGACCTGCATAAGGATGTGCTTGTAGATTACCCAGCCCCTACGAGTGTTACTGCCATCACAACGCTGGTAATCAAGCAAAGATCCTAAGGGCTCCACTAATGTGTATAGGTGATATACTAAAAGAAACACATGTACACATTAAAGTAGAAACAAACCAAGTAGCATACTACTATTTTAAGCATGATTGTCTATACAACTGTGAATATCCCAAGCTTCCATTAAGTAATATACAAACTAGTATGATACAGTAATGGCCTCTAGGGCATATACACTAACACCGTCTCGATACACCCACGACAAGGGACCTTGAAGGATGTACTTATGGACTACCATGTCCCTACTAGTATGATCCTCATCATAGTCCAGGTACTCAAGTACACATCCTAAGGGCTTTACCAACATGTAACAGAGAGACAATCAGTGTACACGTTAAGGTAAAGAGTAACCAGATTGCATACTATCATGTCGAGCAAGAAAGTCCTCCCTATATATGTCCAAGCATCCACTACAATATACATCCCATGTATAGTAATCGCCTCTAGGGCATACATATAACTAACAATCTCCCACTTGCACCAGGTCCATCTGTTAACAGTGGTTGTAGTATCTCATACTCAACCATCCCATAAAAGTCTCTCTGTGGGAAAAGGCCTTTCTGAGTGGATCCGCCGTGTTGTCCTCTAAGTCTACTCTCCTGACCTCGATCCCCTGGATATCTACCATCTCCATGATCAGGTGATACTGCGTTAGAATATGTCTGGATCACTGATGGGACGGCCGTTCCTAGGCATAAGTCACAACTCCATTGTCATACAATGGTAGGAACAAAGTTCATCTCATGAACTAATATACAGCCAGACTGCCTCTTTGGTAGCTTCTTTGGTAGCGATGTATCCAGCCTTTATCGTCTAGTATGCTACGGTATCTAGCTTGGAACTCTTCCAACATACCGTCCGTTTACTGAGGGTAAAGACAATGCCTATGACTGACTTTCAGTCGTCCGTATCACTCTGGAACCTTTCTAGTGATTCTCCCCAGGATCGATTGATACCATCTCACTACAACTAGTGAGAGTCCTAACATCCAATTACATCTATCTCATAGATCAAAACTTCAGGATTTAGGAGGTATCATCTTGATCCTATATGGATAATTATTGTGATAAGAGGAGATTGATCGAGCGTAGCATAGGAAACTCCTTTCCTATCAAGAGTATGTCATCTACGTACAATACGAGGATGACCGCCTTACTTTCTACTACCCTTTTGTATATACAAGGTTCATTTACCATTTTGATGAAGTCAAACTCTTCGACTTTCATATCAAAATAGATGTTCCAGCTCCGCGATGCCTGCTTTATCCCATAAAGCAACTTGTACACGCTTCCGCTGCTCCGACTGTCTACGAAGCCCTCTGGCTGTGTACTTATAGACGCTTTCTTCTAAATCACTATTTAGAACGGCAGTCATGACACCCAACCGCCAGATGTCATAGTCATGGTATGTAGCCGTGGTAAGTAGGATCTGGATGGACTTAAGCATAGCTTTGAAAGTCTCAACTTTTCCATGTACACCAAGTAATCTTCTCAAGATATACTTGCTCCTGATGGGGATTTAACCCTTCAGATAAGGCAACCAAAGTCCATACTTTGTTGGTGTATAAGGATTCCATCTCAGATCGTTAAGCATCCAGCCATTCTTACAGAGTCCCCACTCCTGATGGCCTGCACGAAACTAGTTGGGTCATCATCTCATGATGCAATGCTCGCTCACATTGTCATTGTAACACCTTAGAATGTGTTTTGTGGCTAATTATATTTTAATAAATGGTTCTTAATAAAAAGTTTACCAAATTGGGTTTTAATTGTTTTATCCTATTTAATGAATATTTTATTAGATTTTTCCTAGGCTTGCACACACTTGTGCATGTTAACTAGGGTGTTAATTTGGGGTTTAACCATTTCTTAATCTAGTTTAATAAATTTGTTTAAGTGTTTTGGGTCTTAAGTGTGCATGGTTGTTAAAAATAAAAAGGGTTTTAAATTGATTTGATTAATGGTTTGAATGTTGACCTTGAGAGAGAGAGAAAGCATGGGCTACATGGTGAGCCATGCCTCATTTATGAGGAGAGAGAGGGGGGGTCTTGGCTTTGTTTCTCTCATTCTCCTATAATTTTCACTTTCTCTCATACTCTCTCTCTCACACACACACACTCACCATCAGCAGCAAGCAACTCCAGAAGCAGCAGCAGCAGAACATCAGCAGCAAGCAGCATCAGCATAGCATCAGCATCTGGCAACAGCAACAGGAGCCCCAGCAGCAGTAGCAACCCCTCATATCCTCCATACACTTCTTCTCCTGATTCTTAGGATCCTATAGGGTATATTTCCTTAACCCAATATCATGGTTTGCTTAAGTTGTGTGTAGTTTAGCATCGGTTTGTGTTAAATAGTTAGTTTTGTGCTAAAATGGTGAATTATGTGGAATGTTGGTTAAGTGATGATTGTGTTAGTTAACCTAGCCTATTTTAGTGTTGTTAGGGTTACCTTAACTAGGAAATTCCCCAGATTTCACTAAAATACCATAGGGTTTGTGTTTTGTGCAAAATCGGTGTTTTTAGGCGATATATTGGCATTCTGTGATCTGCTATTGACCCGGACCCTCTAGAACAAAATTGAGGAAACTGGAGCATGTACACTAGGTATAGACACCACCACGAAAACACGAGCCCCTCAATCCCAAAACTGGCCGCAGATTCAATCAATCTGGCCGCAAATTGCAGCCAGGAAAGGGTGTTGGGACTTGGGGTTTTAGGTACTGTAGTCTGCTGTGATTTGTAGTGTTTTGGCATGTATAGTTTTGTGAGATTTGACCTGTAGGAAAATCTGGGACAATATACCGTATTTCTAGTTCGTTGTGTTTGCGTGATACGCGCGATACGTAAGTGGGTTCTGTGATCCAGCGTGTCGCGGTAGTTTTAGACGCGTACACACACGTTTTAGCGTATCGTGCACACGCGCGTTTAGTTCGCGACGCGAGTTTCTCGTTTGGGTTCGATATCGTGTTTTCCGGAATATTTGGCTTATATATGTATTCCTTGTCTCATTTTTAGGTTTGCAGGAGGGGTCTACGGACACTGCTACAGGGGGAGCAGATGGTAGGATTCACCTAGCGTGGAGCGTAGGTGAGTAGATTTAACATCTATAGGGGAATCACCCGCATGGCTTTATGCGTCTGGGCTAGGATTCTAATATTTGTTGCGTATTCTACGTCATTGTTAGAATTGCGCCTTACCCTATTTATTAGATATAATGGTACTGTGACTAGCAGCCGTAGGACACTGCACATATTATTGACGGTTCATGTTACACGAGCACGGATTGTATGCTACACACACGCCGTCAATAATTGCCATGTCACACACAAACCCCTTATAGATACTATATTGCTTCTCACACATGACATCTAGCTTATCGGTATACCTATAGTGTATCATACCATTAGTGATAGATTCATATACACCTTGCAATACAGCTACAGGTATACCTTGCACATATTTTACTTATACCCAGGGGGTATCCTACATATTCTACTTATACCCAGGGAGTATACGACATATTTTACTTATAGGTAGACACCTATACTTAGCTGTACCTTATTGATTTCGCATACATCTGGTTTCAGCTACATATTCTCATTTATATGCTCGTATTTCAGATATATCGCATATATTTATTCCTGGATTTGCGCATTGTTTATTTGGAGTTTTCATGATGTTTTCTGGATTTGGAAACCGTGGGAGTTCATGAAATTATGCATACATTGAAAAACCCGGTTTCCTTGATATGATATTTGCGCAGCCACCATGAGATTTATCGGTTCTGATTATATACTCCATACGAGGTATGGTTGCCGTATGAGGGTACATGGTGGGTCCCGGTATGGTTCCCCTCGGCAAGAAGATCGATGGATTTTGCCGATTGAGCCTGGAGACGGGCTAGTACCTACCGGTGCCAGTACCAATGACTCGGCGGGGATCATGGAGATACCGTTGGGAGTCATGCACGTATGCATACGTCGAAAGGCGAGGGTCGGAGCTAGGCACTCGTGCTTTCGGGATAACGTATGATACGTACCTATCAGGATTTCTGTGTCGATGCTTGGCACATTGTTTTCATGATATTTCCTTTAAACACCTTTGTATATATAACAGGGGATTTAGCCGTTGTTATATATACCCTTACACCAA
The DNA here is from genome assembly GCA_030015575.1 of Agapanthus africanus. NCBI lineage: Eukaryota > Viridiplantae > Streptophyta > Magnoliopsida > Asparagales > Amaryllidaceae > Agapanthus > Agapanthus africanus. Next base: position 364,278,915 of record JASDDO010000031.1, read on the forward strand.
TATTAGTGGAATAGGACGCTAATATATGTGTATTGACCCGATCATATTTATTTCTGCAAATATATACCTTTAGGATGTTAGAATTCTACTTGAGATTTGATTTGGGATATTTGGTGATTCATTGAGATTGGATATTGGACATACAAATGGGATTACTGATTTGTACATTCGGGATATAGGAGATTACTCGATAATGTACATTGAGGAGATGTGAGACTTGTATGATGTGAGAGCCCAACTTGGGGGCTGATTTGAGGAATTGGGATTTGAGTGTCTTGATGGATTGTGATCCTACCACAATGACAGGATTCCGTGGGATGACATATTTCACTCCATACCTCATACCTTTTCACTTATGCACTGTTCCATGTATTAGGAGTACCTGTTTGTGTACCCTTCATGATTGTTGCATATCTACATTCTCATATCCCTATTGCATGGTTATTGCATACTACTGTCATGTTATTGCTGCTTCACATATTGATTGTACCTGCTAGTGTACTTTCCATTATTCTGCATTCACATGACCTGTTATTACTGTAAATTGTATGTCTTAGATTCATGCTGTACGTACATTCCTGCGATTACCTGCATATGTTATCTACCATTCAGGAGTTGGAAACTCACCCCCGTTGTGCCACAGGTATTGCAGGGTGTTCCCCAGAGTAGTCGAGGCAGGCTATTCAGCTATTCATCTATTATCTTTTGCTACAGATACATCATCGGCTCACAGTGTGCTATTTTGCTTAGGTGGGTTTTTGTGGTTATCTGTATTTTGTATTATACATTCGTTGTATCTTGTACTCTCCATCTACTATTATGTTGTTGACTTAGAGACTTGGTGAGGACGTTATTGTATATTAATTGTGGATTTGTTGTCTTTTATATACAGTTTCCTTCCTATTGTCTCTTATTTCTTCGCTACGGCGTCGTATATTTATGATGTGATTGTTTTCCGTCTTTGGGCTAGTTTTTACAGAAAAGGGTGTTGCCAAAATTTTAAGGAAAGAAAGTGGGACTTTTAAAGAATTTGGGTGGTGATTTCAATGTTTCAAAACACTTTTATTATCTTTTCCGTATTTTCATGGTTTAGATTTCTGGGTTTGGCTTTCTTTTACTGTGTTACATCTTTAGGCGTTGCGTAGTATTAGGACCGTCACGTGCCAATTTCGGGTCGTGACAAAGTTGGAATCAGAGCGCTAGGTTTTACCTTTCGGAGTGTAGGATGACCTTAGTATGATGGAGTAGGTAGCTTAAGCAGAGTAACGTTGCGTGTGTATGTCTGCAGCATACACACGATGCCGTACTTCGCCTTAAGTGACCTAAGTACAAATTGCTTGAAATTCCTTCCTTGATGACTCATATCCTTGTGATTCGATTTCCTTATTCTTATCGAATCTTATATCCATTTTTAGCCTTGCCGCCGATGACTATGGGGACTCAGAGTGATGCAGCGAGGGCTGAGGTCAGAGTTGGCTCGGGTGAGACGAGTACTGACCAGGATGGCACTCAAGTTGCACAGGTGCAGACGGATCAGCCTACGACATATACTATCGATAGACTTGTGGAAGAGATGCAGGACTTCCTCCAGACGATGAGTTCATTGGTTGATGCCATTCGGGAGCTACGACTGGAGGTTGTCACCCCTGTTACTCAGTTGTCACTTATGATCAGCATGCAGCAGTCCGTCACCTACATAGCACCAGTGGTTGCAGCTTCAGTTGACGAGGCACATATTCCAGAGACTCAGAGAGTTCCAGGACAGTGGAGGACTCGTACCAGTACACCAGCCCAGAGACAGAGGTTTGGTCATCGAGACAGATTTCGTGGCCGTCGTGGGAGTAGCAGAGGCTTAGGACGAGGACAGTCGTTCAGCTCTTATCCCCAGGATGGTCAGCAGTCAGCGCGTGGATGTTTTCGATGCGGAAGCCTTCAGCACTTCGTCAGGGATTGTTCCTTAGCACGGCGTCAGGATCGTATACAGAGGGGCCGTGGACGTGGAAGGTTCGCTCAGAGGGCTCAGTCTACCAGAGGAGTTCAGCCAGTTGCGGGTAGAGGGCAGACACAGGAGTTTGCTTCTACTCATCGGGACGCGCAGACGTCCAATGTAGAGTTTTCTGGTATCCTTAGTTCGCATGTTCTTTTGATGTACTCGTTTGGTTTTCTTACTTGTATCGTGTTAGGTATATTAGCCATTAGTTGTGTTAACTTCTGTCAGCGATTCTTTTGTTACGCGACACGTATTCAGTTGTGTGCCAATCGGATAGGAGATAGAGATTCGTCCGTCGTTTCGATCCTTCTAGACATGTTGGATTTGACGTTCTCCTGGGCACGGACTGGTTAGCTACGTGCTGGGCTTCTGTGGACTACCGTGAGGAAAACAGTTAGGTTTTGTTTTCCCCGGCAGGTCAGTTCTTGTTGTGCAGGTGGATAGTTGTGCCGCCTCTTACAGCTTGAATTCAGCCTTTTCCGCTAGTCAGCTACTGAGGAGATGTCGTGGATTCTTGGCGTTCATTCGTGATACCGTAGCCACAGTTGGTTTGTTGGACCGGTGTTCCTTTCGTGCGAGAGTTTTTCTGATGTTGTTCCGGATGAGCCGGCGAAGCTTGGGAGCTAAAGAATCAGCTGCAGAGTTGTTTGTTGGGGAGTTTTGTGCGTCTGAGTGTTTCGCTTTTGGAAGCTCCTATTTCTGTTCGTCAAGGAGAAAGACGACAGTTTAAGGTTATGTATCGACGGATCGTTAATTGAACCGGCTTACGATGCGGATGGGTATCATTTACCTCGCATTGACGATTTCTTCTATCAGCTCCAGAGTGCGAGACATTTTCTAAGTTTGTTGGGATCGGGTCATCATTATTGCGGGTTCGGAGTGATGGCATTCCGAAAACTGCCTTATGCGTGCTACGGGCTTTGTGTGTTTTGGTGAGTCATTGGATTCACTGATTAGTAGCATTCGTAGATATGATGGACCAGATTTCTTCAGGCCGTTCCTCGACCAGTTATTGTTGTGTTATTACGACATTCTGGTCTATTTAATGTGTCTTGAGGAACAAGAGTAGCACTTGAGGATTTGTTATACAGATATTGGGTGGGCACCGGTAGTTTGCTAGATTCTCGGAGTGTTTCTTCAGGCTTGTTTGTGTTGACTCTTAGGTCTTGTAATCACGGGAGACGGTTTTGTATGGTTCCGAGGGAGATCGTGGCCGTGCAGCTTAGGTCCAGACTTGTGTGCAGAACGGAGGTCCGCAGATTTTTGGGCTTAGCAGGTTCTTACAACCATTTCGTGCAGGATTACTAGAGTAGTGCTGCACCGTCGACTAAATTGACCGGAAGGGAGGTTCCTTTCTTTGGACTGAGGCATGTGTGCGGAGTTTTTAGCAGTTGAAGATTCTGTTAACAACTGCATCAGTTCTTCCTTTGCTTTCTGGTTCGGGCGACCTTGTTGTTTAACTGTAATGTTTCTTGAGTGGGCTCGAGTGTGTACTGAGGTGACACTATAGAGTTATCACTTTTGCTTCCCTACATTTGGAGGAAGTACGAGGAGGATATTCCACTCATGATCTGGAGATGGCCGCGGTGGTTTTGCGTTGGAGATTTGGAGACACTACTTGTTCGAGAGTCGTGTCAGATTTTCACGGACCACCAGAGCTTAATGTACATCTTCCTGCAGCGGATTTTGATTGTTGTGATAGTCTACTGCAGATTTACAGTTCTTGTGCGATCGTCGAGTACAGCTTAAGTTCGTATCTACGGAGGGGACAACTTTCTCATGTCCGCGACCAACCACTTTTCTTAAATCGCTTTCGCGAGACACTGCCCGCTGATGCTCGTTCGTCAGAGATACTTGAGCATACTCGGCTGGGTAATGATTCAAAGTCCGTGATTTGTGACAATGGTGTGCTATGTTAGGGACGCGTTTGTGTACCTGATATCATCGGGTAGAGGCGTGCAATCCTAGAGCAGGTACATCTGTCAACTCTCTATATTCATTCAAGTTCCACCAACATTGACGTGACTTGTGAGATAGTTATGGGTGGACAGGGATGCAAAGAGAAGTTTCATGGTTCGTTTCAAGGTGTCTGTCTTTTGTGTGCTTGGGTCGAGCATCTGAGGCCGGCTGGAGTGTTGCAACCTTTTTCCGTTCCGAAGTAGAAGTGGGAGCAGATCTCTATAAATTTCGTTATGGTGTCTACCCATGGTTAATCAGGGTGTGACTCCATTCGGATTCTTGTCGTCTGGTTATACTCAGTTCGCTCAGTTGTTCTTGTTTTGTTGTGCGTTTGTGTTATTGTTTTCAGCAGTTGCGGATCGTGACTCGCCATCGTTAGGGTTCTCCTTCGATAGCTGTTATCAGGAGACACTCCAATTGGCAACCATTAGATTTAGGGGTTAGGTCGTGTCGATCACCAGTCTGATGTTTTCTGACTCTGCGTAAGTAGGATTTTAGACCCCAGCTATGTCTAGAGACTTCGGAGATGATCCAGTTGATTCAGGTCAGGATGAGAGTAGCCCTGTGCAAACAGTGGTCTTATACCGACCGTGTTGGTCGTAGACTTATGTGCGCAGTGCCAAACCATGTATTCCTGCGGATTTTTCCGATGAATGACGTGTTGGATTCTGGGAAGCTTGTCCCAGGATTGTAAGTCCTTTCGAGATCCTATAAGCGAGTTAGTTTCGTTGCCTTTAATTTGGCACTTCTGCCAAGATTATTGAGTTTTCACCCCGTATTCCTTGTGATGATACTTTATAATTACCTTCTTGACCTTTCTCACATGATTTAGCACCAGACCATTTAGCTTGACGTGACCTTTCGTTCACCAGCAGCCAATGGTATTAATGGCTCGGCAAGTGGAGGAACATCGGTCAAGGGTCTTGCCATCTGTGAAGGGTTTTTCTTGGACGTAGCCTTATTGTGAGATAATCACTTGGGAGGCTGCGAGCGAGATTTGAGAGTTGTAATCTTCTCTTTGAAGGTACGCGTAATAGTATATTTTTAAATTCAGAGACGAATTTCTTTTAAGGGGGGAAGATTGTAACACCTTAGAATGTGTTTTGTGGCTAATTATATTTTAATAAATGGTTCTTAATAAAAAGTTTACCAAATTGGGTTTTAATTGTTTTATCCTATTTAATGAATATTTTATTAGATTTTTCCTAGGCTTGCACACACTTGTGCATGTTAACTAGGGTGTTAATTTGGGGTTTAACCATTTCTTAATCTTGTTTTATAAATTTGTTTAAGTGTTTTGGGTTTTAAGTTTGCATGGTTGTTAAAAATAAAAAGGGTTTTAAATTGATTTGATTAATGGGTTGAATGTTGACCTTGAGAGAGAGAGAAAGCATGGGCTACATGGTGAGCCATGCCTCATTTATGAGGAGAGAGAGGGGGGGTCTTGGCTTTGTTTCTCTCATTATCCTCTCATTTTCTCTTTCACTCATACTCTCTCTCTCACACACACACACTCACCATCAGCAGCAGCAAGCAACTCCAGAAGCAGCAGCAACAGCAGAACATCAGCAGCAAGCAGCATCAGCAGCATCTGGCAACAGCAATAGGAGCCCGAGCCCCAGCAGCAGTAGCAACCCCTCATATCCTTCATACACTTCTTCTCCTGCTTCTCAGGATCCTATAAGGTATATTTCCTTAACCCAATATCATGGTTTGGATAAGTTGTGTGTAGTTTAGCATCGGTTTGTGTTAAATAGTTAGTTTTGTGCTAAAATGGTGAATTATGTGGAATGTTGGTTAAGTGATGATTGTGTTAGTTAACCTAGCCTATTTTAGTGTTTTTAGGGTTACCTTAACTGGGAAATTCCCCAGATTTCACTAAAATACCAAAGGGTTTGTGTTTTGTGCAAAATCAGTGTTTTTAGGCGATATATTGGCATTCTGTGATCTGCTATTGACCCCGGACCCTCCAGAACAAAATTGAGAAAACTGGAGCATGTACACTAGGTATAGACACCACCACCAAAACACGAACCCCTCATTCCCAAAACTGGCCGCAGATTTAATCAATCTGGCCCCAAATTGTGGCCAGGAAAGGGTGTTGGGACTTGGGGTTTTGGGTACTGTAGTCTGCTGTGATTTGTAGTGTTTTGGAATGTATAGTTTTGTGAGATTTGACACTGTAGGAAAATCTGGGACAATATACCGTATTTCTAGTTCGTTGTGTTTGCGTGATACGCGCGATACGTAAGTGGGTTCGGTGTCGCGGCGTGTCGCGGTAGTTTTAGACGCGCACACACACGTTTTAGCGTATCGTGCACACGCGCGTTTAGTTCGCCGACGTGAGTTTCTCGTTTGGGTTCGATATCGCATTTTGCGGAATATTTGGATTATATATTTATTCCTTGTCTCATTTTCAGGTTTGCAGGCGGGGACTACGGACACTGCTACTGGGGGAGCAGATGGTAGGATTCACCTAGCGTGGAGCGTAGGTGAGTAGATTTAACATCTACAGGGGAATCGCCCGCATGGCGTTATGCGTCTGGGCTAGGATTCTAATATTTGTTGCGTATTCTACGTCATTGTTAGAATTGCGCCTTACCCTATTTATTAGATATAATGGTACTGTGA